>OX451740.1:4869278-5602081 GCA_948472305.1 Vicia faba
CCTGGATGCCTTTCTTTAATAGCGGACAATCAAACGGCAGAGAGTGGCAACAGTAGCAGTCTTCTTTACATCCCGGGAAGATCCCGGCCCTCAACAAATTCAACTTAATGGTTAGCAGTGGAGTAGTTAGGTCACTGACATCGGCAACATACAGATCCTCCTCAATGGCATTGACATTTCGGCCGTGCTTCGGCATGGGTGCAGATATCACATTGGGTTTCTCTGGAGCATCAAACTCTACCTCCTTAGCCTCTATCAGGTCTTGGATTTTATGCTTGAGTGCCCAACAATCATTGGTGTCGTGTCCAACACTGTCTGAATAGTAGGCGCATTTAGCATTGGCATGATAATGCGGGGAGGACGTATTTACATTCTTCGGCGCCTCCTTGATGGTGGCAAGATTCAACTTCAATAGATGGGGAAGCACTTGCGCTGGAGTCATATTAATACGGGTGAACTTCCGTTGTGGCCTTTCCACCCGTTGCTGATTTGGTCTGGATTGGTTGTAGCGAGGCTGCTCACTTGGAGTGTTTTGAATCATTACGGCCCCCACAGTTGGCCGACGCTCCATTTTCCCTACTCTTCTCTGAGAATATACCATAGCTGTCTCCTTCTTAAAAGGCTTCTTCTCAACACTTGCAGCAACACCCTTCTGAATCTTTCCTGACTTGATGCCAGCTTCTATTCTTTCGCCGGTTAAGATCAAATCGGTGAACCCTGCGGAAGAGTTACCAATTAGATGATTGAAAAATGGCCCAGATAGGGTCCCAAGAAACATATCAACGAGCTCACGATCGGTTAAAGGAGGCTGCACCCTGCCAGCCAAATCCCTCCATTTTTGTGCATATTCTTTGAATCCCTCACTTGTTCCTAGTGACATACCCTGAAGTTGGGTACGAGTAGGAGCAAGATCAGAATTATACTGGTATTGTTTGTAGAAAGCGGTGGCCAAATCTTCCCAATTCCTGACACTGGTTCCTTCTAGCTGATAAAACCACTCCAACTGAGCTCCCGACAGGCTGTCTTGAAAGAAATGAATCCAGAGATTTTTATCTGCCGTATAGGGTTGAATTTTTCTCGCGTAGGACCTGAGGTGCATTTTGGGACAGGACAGCCCATCATACCTCACAAACATTGGCACTTTGAATTTTGGGGGAATCACAATTCCGGCAACCAAGCCCATGTCTTCAAAATCCAAACCCGGTACCCTTTGCAATTCCATGGCAGCCAATCTGTCTTCTAAACCTTTATATTTGTCATCAGCTGGAGGATACTGCTGGTCAGAATAATCTTCATCCTCTTCAACCTCTTCCTCCTCTGCATCAGACTCGGAAGGCACCGCAACTCGATCTCTTTTACTAGTCCCTTCATCAGAAGTAGGAGGAAATTCAAGCACTCTCCGAGCTTCTCTGTCAAATCTTCTCCCCAAAGTAGCCACTCTGACCCTCTTTTTCTTCTTCACTGGGTCTTTATTCTCCAAATGAGCCTTGATGTCCTCTTGACTCTTAACCAAAGTCATCAAGAGTTGTTGGAACTGTGCATTCTGGGCTTGTAGGTCTTTGACTGTTTGCTCGAGATCCATCCTACTGAAATAAACAGCAGATAGATAAGGAAACCTGGAGTGAGACCTGCTTATGCACATGATGAATGGTATGCTGATGTATGCAATGCATTCAAGGATTTAGGACATTCAAAATTGTTTCAGACAAAGAAGAACGCACGTCATATTAAGAAGAAATTTGTTAGTACATAAATGCCCCATGGGCCAAATGTTACAAAATAAACTTCTCAAGGCAGAAAGACATTGCGCATCCTCTTTGGTGCGATGTAGGTGTTGAGGGCCTCTTGCTCATGGAGTCGGCGGGTAAGCTCTAAAACCTTCTTTTCACTGGCGTAGTAGCTAGCTTCAAAAGTGTTCCGTTCCTCCTTGAGCTGAATCCAACTTTTCTGCATTTCCTCCCACGATGTAGGCATGTCTGGATGCAGGATGGTGTAGGGAACCTCTCCTTCATTGACGGGCTCTTTAATTACTGGGAGTACATGAGGATAAGGCATCATTAGACTTTGGGCTCGGGCTCGTACCCACTTGAGATAGGGCTCAAGAGGGATGGAGTTCTTGTGTCCCAGAGTCTTGCTATCAACCTTGTTGAGTTTTCCCCAAGCTCTGATGAATCTTTGGCGAAGTCCTTGCGCATCGTTGTCGAAGTCAAAAACTAGGCTAGGAATCAACATGTCATGAGGGCCATCCCTCCGTGCATATCCAAATTGCCTCAAAGCTAGGCAAGGGTTGTAGGTGATACCTCCCCTAATTCCAAGTAAAGGAACATTAGGAAACTCTCCGCAACGATCGACGATGGTGACTGTTGTACCCCAAAATTTGCCCTCCCATATTTCTCAAAATATTTCAAGAAAAATTCACAAGTCCAACCCGGCGCGTCATATTCAGGTATTCTTTCGCTAAGATATCTCTGATAACGTATTCTCAAATTCAGGTTTGGCTCAAGAGTCAATTCTTTAAAGAAGGTATCCGACTGTGTGAGTTTTCTCGAAGAAATATGGTGAAAAAGTGTGCTGAAAGTGCAGTTTTTACGCGCTAAAAAATTCATAACTTGAAGATCGTGACTCGTTTTGAACCCGTTCCGGTGGCCAAAATTCCGTCTTGACATTATCTACGTTTTCATCTCTCACGTCTGGAAGCCAATTTCGATCAGAAGGTCTTCAAAAATGTGGATTTATCAAGTATTTTCGTGCAGAAAATTTGTGACAGAAGTTTATTTGCGTCATGTTCAAAAAATCATAACTTGGTCGATTTTCATCGTATCGAGCTGGTTCTGACGCCAAAATTTCACAAATTGAGTTGGCTACATTTTCACAGAAGGTACTGAGTTCAAACGGTATTCAAAAGGCCTTCGTTTTTTGCTCAGAGTGCGTGACACGCTGAAAATCCTGAAT
Organism: Vicia faba; assembly: GCA_948472305.1. Classification (NCBI taxonomy): domain Eukaryota; kingdom Viridiplantae; phylum Streptophyta; class Magnoliopsida; order Fabales; family Fabaceae; genus Vicia; species Vicia faba. The sequence continues at coordinate 4,872,231 of OX451740.1, forward strand.
GCTGAATATTATTTCATCTGGGCCGAAACTTCGAAAATTCATAACTCGGTCAATTTTTATCGGATTGGGCTCATATTTTTACACAAGGTCACTGACTCATAGATCTACAACTTTGCTTCAAAAGTCAAGACCGGATTATGCTCCGATCAATACCAGTTTTTTATTGAAGAACGTGTCAGAGTCGACACTGGTGCCCAAAATAAGTTTGTCTGAGCTGAAACTTCAAAAATTCATAACTAATTCACCGTTTATCCGATTGAGTCGATTTTCGGACAGGAGTTAGTTCTCGATGTCGGCTACATTTTGTTTTCACATTTCAACTTCAAAAAATGCACTTAAGTCCCTGCGATTTAGCCTGGAAAGTGACGAATTCAAGTAAATATTGGAGGCCCAATTGCACATTCAAAGCCCATTTGCTTTACCCTAATTTTCATTATATAATCACCTTCTTTTCACACAAACCAGAGAGGAAAAAAGGAGGAGAAAAGAAGAGAGAAAAAAAACCTTGCCACAACACCGTTAGAATATCAAACTCTTTCAAGAACCCTAAAACCTTGAAATCCTTATTACAAATCTCTCTCTCACTACAAACAAGCCATCTCAGTTACAAACCAACATCTTATTACTTCTTCAGTAAGGGTAAGACTGGCTTGATCTCCATGATCCAAAGGGCATAAAAGCATTCATGTCACTACTTTTCCAATAATGGTAAGATTGATTTGATCTCCATGATCAAAAGGGTATAATCATTCATACATGCCATATTGTGCCTAAACATTAAATTTCTTCATATATTGGCTTTATTTGCATTTTATGATTTTATTTAATGTGTTCGTGAGATCCAACTGCAGATTTAGACAGGATCCCAGGTTCATTAAGGAACATTGAGGCCAAAAGTCAAATGGCCAAAAGCCAAAAGCCAAATGGCCAAAGTAGAAAAACTTATGCATGACACCAATACATGGCGAGACAGACATACTGAGAAGATTAAGGAACGTTGAGGCCAAAACGCAAATGGCCAAAAGCCAAAAGCCAAATGGCCAAAGTAGAACAACTTATGCATGATGAGGCCAGAACACAAATGACCAAACCACTCCAATTCACCTCCGAAAAGGGGACAGAAACCCCCGAAGGTATTGTATTTTCTTTCTTTTCCTTATTTTATTTATTTCAATTATTTCTTTTTTTTTAATTAATTCCTTTAATTTAACTTATTTTCATAAAATATAAAAAATAGTAAAAAACAGAAAAGTCATAAAAATCAAAATATATTTATTTAATTAATATTTTTTGTAAATAAATTTCACTAATAATTAATTATTTATTTTTATAAATCAAAATTGCATGTAAATAATTAGATTAATTTTAGGTTTAATTTTAACATGTTTTTCTTAATAAATAAAAAAAAATTAGAATTAGGGTTAATATTTTAATTTCATTTAATTCTCATAAAAAAATCATAAATACAAAAAACCTCAAAAATAATTTCTTTTTATTTTATTTTAATTAAATTGGTCATAATAATTTAATTTCATTTAAAAATGGTCCAACGCCCTCACTTTCAATTTTAATTCAATTCGCGCATTTTTATTCTTTCTTGTAAATATTAATGTAATTCTCTCAAAGCCGTGTAATTTCATACTTTCTCGCACTTTACTTTATTTCTTTATTTTTTGTCAAATCGGGTCCTGGTTTAATTTTGGCGATGTGGACCCGCGCCTTTGTAATAGTTTAGAACTTTTAATTTCTCGCAATTTTTAACTATTAATAATGACATGCAAGAATGAATGATAAAATAAAAACAAACGCATAGATCACTTTGACAAAAGACAAAAATAAATGAAAACGACACACAAATCACACACCACCCCTAGGGTACGCCTCACTGTTGCCTTGCCTCGAAAGGTGATCGTCGAGTAGAGGATGTCTTAGTAAGTCCTCATGATCCGGGAACCTGGCATGAGGGTAGCTTCTAAGGTATCTTCCCATTGCTCTGGTGATCACCATGTCCCGAACCTCGAATTGACCCGAACACCTCCAACGGTGGTGCTACCTACCTCTCAATGGTGGGACGGCACTACTTTAAAGGACATTTACACAGACGAATTCCTTAGGGTAGGTAGACGACTCTAGATACTTGCTCTAAATTTCAAAACAAATCAAAAATACTTTTCACACCAACACTTTTCAAAAAGCTTTCGAAAGCAATTTTTCAAACACTCTTGAGGACCGATACAAGAGTCGAACTGAAATTTTCAAAGAAACTATTTTAAACCCACAGTTGAAAAGCAAACAAACCATTTTTGAAAACACAAGTGAGCAAGTATCTAAGAGCCCATGGATAACCATGGATAGAAAGGGTGCTAACACATTCCCTTTCTATAATCTACCTCCCGAACCGAGAGCAATCTCTATAAGGAATTTTTCTGTGCTTTTGTCCTTTCCATTTGGAGAAAATAAAAGACGGTGGCGACTCTTGCTTCCGCGACATTTCGCGAACCAGCGTTAAACAGTCAGTTCCAGATCCACCGATCACAGAACTGGCGACTCTGCTGGGGACTTAAACTTAAAGTGAGGAGTACCTTAGGGTTAGTTCATAACTGTATTTTCAATTGTATTGACTTGTCTGCTTTAAACTTGTGGGTTGCATCGGAGTTACATAGATCCTAACCCGGATCTGGGGATACCCTGTTTAGGTAGCATAAGCTGTGAGGGACCTGTCCGGCGTATACCGACATGGGTGAAGCAGTGGCTACATTGGTGTGACGCCTTGGTCTGTACCGATATCCCTCGTGTTGAAACGGAGAGAATATGGGTCTTCTGAGGAGTCATTAAGCACCAACAGACCTTAGAACCTTAAATGACCCAACTTGGCCATTAGAACAGTAGCAGTATGCTACTCCCATTGAGGCTAAACTCTCGTGATGGTTCTTGCCGCAAGAAAAGATTGTGATGCTGGAGTTATGACCGATTGAGGGTAGTCAATGATGTTGGGATCCTCTAAGAACCCGGTTACTTTGATAGGACAAGTTGAACCCACCAACTTCAAGAGGGTAATACCCAGACCCCATGCTGGCCTAAACACTAAGGGCTTGTCATGTGTGACTTGTGTGCCTTCGTACTTGACTACTTGCATGCTTTATCTGACACATGAACTGCTTGCAGGTTTTGTTTTAGTCCTTAATTGGGACACATGACAGGGCTTACTAAGTTTCTTGCAGGTTTTGTTTATAGTCCTTAATTAGGACTCATAACGGAGTGTATTGAGTTTCTTGCAGGTTTTGTTTATAGTCCTTAATTAGGGCTTATAACAGAATGTACTGAGTTTCTTGCAGACTAGTTTTTTACAGGTTTTGTTTATGTCCTTAATTGGGACTCATAACAGGGTTTACTCACATTACCCCATGCATACCATAACATCATACCATTGCATACATCCTAACTCATTTTAAGGATCTCAAGGGCTTGTGATGCAGGTCATGGTGAATCAACTATCCCAGCAAGGGGCAAAGAGGATTTATTTTCCTCTAGCCAAGGTTGTCAGGGGCTATGACCCACTTGATATGGTGAGCTCTGACTCCTGAAGAAGGTTCCCCTAACCAAGGTTGTTTGGAAATCAAAACCAGACATGATGATTAAAGTCAGGGGCTATGACCCACTGGATATGGTGAGCCTTTGACCCTTTGAAGAAGGACTCTCAATAACATGCAGTTCCTTCAATCAAACTACCGGACCCGAGTTCTAACAAATTTTCTTGTTTACCCCGCGGGATCCTTGGAAACATTGCATATGCATACATACACATCATTGCATGACAGGTACCCTTGTTGCAGGTCACTTACCTTTCCCGCTGTTTATTTCAGCAATGGCTCCCCAACAAGACAACCAGGACCTTCTTGCTCAAGAAACTCGGTTCGAGGAAATCCTCCTGAATCTATCCAAGGGGCAGGAGGAGCTAAGGACACTTCTCATGGAGACTTTTGTCAAGAACAGTGCTGAGGATGAAAGGATGAAACACCTGCAAGCTGAGGTGGACGCCTTGAAAGTCCAGATGCTGGGGCAGGTGACTGCCATTCAAGGATTAGCTCAAAGACAAGAAGAGCTCGGAGTTCTCGTCAACCAACTGCTTCAGGGTAACCAACTGGGGCAAAAGTCTAAGGGTAAAAAGCCAGTTATCGTTCAACCACCTTTGAGACAAGGAGATAAGGGGAGAGCTCCTCAAATGTCTCCAGTGTCACAAATTCAGCACCAACCTCACCGGCTTCAGCCAGACAAGTCCAGGAGGCAATTCACCCCGCTCAACATGTCGCTGTTTCAAGCTTTACAACGCCTGTTGAGGTTGAACCTGATCACATTAAGGGCTCATCCCCAGAACCCCAACACAGCACATCCTACTTATGATCCCAATAAAAGGTGTGCCTACCACTCTGCCTGTCCAGGACATGATACAAATGAGTGTTGGGCTCTGAAGAACAAGATCCAGGACCTGATTGATGAAGGAGCACTGGAGTTCACTCAAGATGGTCAGGCTGAATTTTTCTACCATCCCTCCAAGGCTCACCATTTGAAATAACGAGCCCTGAGATGAAAAGACTTTTGTTCATTCGAATGTTCAAGTTGTAATTATTTTTGACTGTTCAAACATTTGTTCATTGTTAAACATTGTTATTTCATTAATGCATCGCATATGTCTGTTTTGAAGCAATATATTCATATCCACTATATGCAATTTATTTTCATATTTTTTCTGATGATCAACGCTCGATTAATAATTCTAAGCCTCTTGAGGGAGGATGACAAAAACGATACCATAATCTACAGTATGCTTTTGAATAGACCCCGCTGATGAGGTACAGGCATTGTTTCAATCCCTAAACACTGGAGTTATAAGGATGATAATCCCTCGTCAACCCCTCTGAGCCAAAGAAGTAGGAGTTTTTCTTTTCGAAATTTAAAACCCTTAATCATAACCTGGGGCAGGGTAGTCTCTCAGTTGATCCAAGTGCATAACGAAAGGCACCAAAGAGATCCTTACAAAACGAAGAAAGACAGTGATGGTTCCGAATAATCAATAAAGAAAGGCAGTCATTGTTTACCTGGGGATTTGGTAAACAACCGCTGATCCTCCAAATGGTTACTTATTTGGTTACTCGCAGGATCGATCAGATTGATCCTATGGACATAGGTTGATTTTGAAGTTTAATTAATGTGGATAAGGCTTTAAGTAAATTGTTTAAAGTAAATTGCATAAAGGAAAAGGCTTGGTAAAATAAACGAGGCTTGAATGTAAAGGTTCGACGGGAATCTTAAAGGGAAAAAGCATGTAAAATACTGGAAAAGTAAATGACTTGAATTAATAAATTGGTGTTTCACACATACATTTCTCAACAATTCGTTCGCTCACACTGGGTACTTGAATCTAAATGAGTGACTATGTATCTATTGTGAACACACGCGAGAAACTACACGTCTACTCCTATTTATACAAAAACATTCCAAGTAACCGTCGGGCAGTTACACTGCTTCGAGATCAAGCCACTTGTCACGTTCTCCATGCTCGACGCTCCAGATCCTTGCACGTTCGCACGTAGTAACTGCTGGAAACCGTTTTCCCTCCAAAGCTTTGAATTTCAAACTGCTCCACTCTGGACCATCGAACACGTTCGTCAAGAGACGTCTTCGACGAAAACTCCTTCGACGTCGAAGGCAATCAGCCTCCTTCCTTGGAAGAAATCTTCTAAGTATTTGGCCATCTTTCGACGGTCACTTCGACAGGCTTAGCCAGTCGAAAGCATCTTTCAGCTTTTAATGGCTGTCATCAATTGAAACAAAGGTGTCGAATTTAGGAGCCAACAAATTGCCCCCCAAGAATGCCTTATTTCGACTCTTGAAAAGAAAAAGGCATTCTTTGAAAACGCCATTCGACACCTGTTTGTCCACGCTGAGTCACAAGTTAACTTGTGCACTTTTTGTTGCTTTTTACCAACTATTGGCAATCCCAAGAAACCATCATTGATTTGATCCTAGGACGTCACTGTCAGTACGGCGTGCAGAACCAAAACATCACTTCATAATTTGTCATTATGACAAATTCAAAAAACGAGGACGCACGCTGCGTCTCTCTGTTTCTGCAGAAACGGCCAAAACAACAGGATGTTGCCACGCGTCCCACTACTCCCTGCAGCATTAAATGACATTTAATGCCCTCGTTATTGGGAATTTCTCCCACTACTATAAATAGTAGTGAATATCCCATTGTGGGACTTTTCACGCAAACAATCTCTCAAACTCCCTTGCTTTCTTGTAAACTTGTTTCTCTTTGCAGAAAAACTCTTCCCTTTCCAACTTCATCTTCATCCTCAACAATGGCTTCTGCTTCAACTGCCCCCAAGACTAACGCACCAACTGAACAACTTGCTAAGCCCAAGGTTTTTGTAACCGCTCCGGTAGTGAACGCTACAGGGAAACGAAGGGTCCCTGAACCATCTGATATCTCCGTCCGCGACGCTTACTCGCGTCACTTGATGATCCCGGTTGGATACTCCAACCAAATCTTCGCAATGGCTGGACCCATGAACCCCAGCATCTCTGAAGCTCTGAAGATCAAGAGCTACTTTCCCATTGTCGAGAAGCTCAAGCCAGTAGCTTGTGCTAAGAAGGATCCAGAAGACAACGAAGACCCCACACACGAGAAGATCGACCTTCGTTTCTTCAACAGAAGTGTCAGAGTTTTTAGGTCTTGCCCTAATCTCACCCAGGACTACGTTGCTTGGCTAACAAAGCTGGAAAAACATCAAACTCCAGTCTGGAAGGAGATGGGCATCTTTGACCTAATAATGCTGTCGAAGACAGGTTTAAACTACTCCCCAGAGATGCTTATAGCTTCGATGCTGTTCTGGGATAACTCTCACTTCACCTTTCACCTCCCATGTGGGATGTTAACTCCCACACTCTTCGACGTAGCAGCCATCACTGGCCTTCGACCAACCGGGGATTACTTCGACCCGGAAGAGATGTCGGAGGACCAAATTGGCTTTTCTGAGACGAAGCCAACATTCACCACCTTTATCAACCACTTTCATGACAAGTCGACAGACACAGTGTCCGACGTTGAACACATAGCGTTTCTAGCCTTATGGCTAACTCGCTTCGTGTTCTGTTCGAAGTCCCTGCAAGTGACCAAAAAGATGGTCACTCTGGCCACCCAACTGCATCACCGTCAGAACATCTGTCTGGCAGAACTAATTCTGGCCAGTCTTTATGACTCCATCAGCAATGGGGTTACTCTTTTGAAGCATATCGAAGATAGGAACAGTCTGCTACTCGCTGGGCCTTTCTGGTTACTTCAACTGTGGCTCAACGCCACTTTCGAATCCTTCTTACCCAAGAAGAATCAGATAAACGAACAAGCCCCAGCGATAGCCAATAGACGGATCGAAGGAATTAGGCTGGCTCTACTGACGCCTGTGGAAGATGGGCTAGAGTTCCAACAAACCTTCACTAACTTCGTGCTGATGTTCGCTCGAAGGAAGGAATTTGTTTCGACTATGGCTCCATTCGCTCAGCGAAAGGTGGGGCCAGCTTGGTTCACAAGGCCACATCCCAAGGAATCGAGTGGTCCCAATGTTGATGAGCACACCATACTGTGGGAGGCATTCCTTACCCCAAGGATTATGCCTCTTCGATTTAAGAGTTCTAAGACTCATCTGAGTCTGCTTGCCTATCAACCAAATCTGGTGTCTCGCCAGTTTGGTATCATCCAAACCCTGCCTTCTCCCATTTTCCAAAAAGAGAAGTCAATGTTGTACTTCTGCAACGATTATACAGAAGACGCTGCTACCAGGCATATTGGGAGATATGCTGGTCGAACCATCCTCTCGCTGTTCAACTACCAGCTTAACTTCCTTTGTACGCCATCTTTCGAAGAATGGTGGAGAAGCTACTACGCTGAGTACTTCTTCGACGAGAAGGACTTTATAGCAGAGTTGCAGAAGTCTTTTGTCCTCGTATTTGACAAAGTAAAGAAATGTAAGTTCATACTCTCACATCACTTTTTATCTTTCTCTTCGACTGTTAGCTTGTTAACTTTCCTTTTTGCTTTCAGTTGTTCGAAAACCCCTAGCCAAGAAGGCTACAGAAGGCCCACAAGGAAGGGTCCCTTCGACAAAACCTCCACCGCCGGCGAAGACTATAGCGCCGGCGAAGACAACAGGCAACCAACAAGGGGAAGGCTCTTCGAGGAGGCCTCCTGCATCGGTAACCAGATTTTCTTTATTTTCATTCTGGCTTTCGATTTTTTATTTTCGACGTAATTATTCAATCGAATTTCCTATTGGTTTTATAGGCCCCTTCGCCCAAGAAACGGGCAGCCTTTGTGATCGAATCGGGGAGTGATGAGGAAAGTGATTCTCCTCCTTCCCCCTTAAAGAGGCGAAAGTTAACAAAGGACGCTTCTGTTCCTACTCCAGCTCCTGAAGGTCGAACCGTCAGAATAAAAGTTGGTGTGAGAAAACCTAGGCCACCTGCAGTGGTCATCGAAGAACCAACTGAGGAGGAACTGAACGCTCTAGTTACCCAGCCTGTCGAAAGTGATAATTCCAGCCCTGGGGCTGAAGCCAATCCACAGGTAATCTATTAGACCCTTCTTGTAACTTAGGCCTAAATACCAGTATTTGATATATCTCTTTCGACATCTGAAGATTTGTCTTCTTCCTCTCTTTCAGGAAACTACTGGAAGTTCCCCACCAAGGACTTCAGAAACTCTGGAATCTGCTGACCTTAGCAGGCCTCAGGTGCAAGATTTGGGCAATGACGAAGCCCACACTGAGCATGAGGCCAATGCTGAGACAGTGGAGAAGACAACTGAAGAACCTATGGCGAAGGAAACACAGCCAGAAAAGGTTCCTGTGGTGGTCTTGTCGTCAGAAGAGAATCCTGAAGGAAAAGACCAAGGCAATGGCGAAGAGAATCAAGATGCTGTTGTCGAAGAACATGAAGGTGGTACTGGCGAAGAACACCAGGATGACGCCAGCGAAGAACCACAGAATGACGCTGGCGAAAGACCCCAAGGTGAAGTTAACGAAGAACCACGAGTCGACGCTAGTACCGCCTCAGTTCAAGTCGAAGAACAACCAAACAAGGCACTCAGCATTCAACAGCCTCCAGTCCAAGATAATGCTATGGCAAGGGTCACCTCCTCAAAGCATAGGTCGAAAGAAGACTTGGAAATCTTGAAACGAACTGACCCTATCAGCTACCTCAATGCAATCGTTGAGAGTAAGAGTTCTTCCGACACCAGTCAGGAAATTCCTACTTTGTCGGGGAAATCCACTGAGACTTCTCCTCTTGATGATGCATTGGCGAAGGTCAAGGCCCAGTTCTTCAAGAGAGATTTAATGAAGGCTTTAGAGGGGGACCCCACTGCTCCATCTTGCTTAAAAGAGGTTTTGAATGCTGTGGATTTCGATGCTGTAGCTCCAGAAATCTCAGACTTAATCATGGAATTACATTCTATGATTGACCAAGTCTCAGCGGATTACCGGCGCCAACGAACTTTCAACAGTCAGCTCGAAACGTTGCATGGCAGGAGCTTATCTGCATGGACTGCTGTCACAAGTTCGACTTCTCGAATTGCCGAGTTGTCGAAACAGAAAGCGTCTGCACAGGAAAGGTTCGATGCTATTGAGCGAGAGAATGTCTCCTTCCGAGCACAAATTGCAGAGATAGAGGCGAAGATAAACGCCAACACTGTGCTTCAGGAGGAAATTCTTTCGACCATCCCAGACGCTGAGAGCCAGACTGAGGTCAAGCAAGGCCTGGAGTTCGCTGAGAGGGCCCAAAGCCTCGACGCTCAAATTGCCAAACTGGAGCAAGAGAAATCTTGGTGCAAGAAGAGGTTGGATTTGCAGCATGCTAAGTATCTTCGACTTAAGAATTCTCTTTCTTTTTGATTCTCTTTTGTAACCATCTATTGTAATCGCTTTCGACAACAATTGCCATTTTGGCAGAAATTAATAAAAATTTCCATTTTGGCATTTCTATGGTTAATTTAGTTTATTATTTTATTTTTATCTCTTGAAGTATAGGCTTGTATTTTTTCAAATATTTACCATTTACTCTCAAGAGTCTTTTATCACCACTTATCTCTTCGACTTCATAGGCTCCACCAGAAAAAGTTTGGATAACTCTGAAGGGTCCTTCCCATTTGGGTGACCATTTCCCCATGCTTCGATCCCGTCGATCCATGGGAAGAATTACCTTCCAAACTAAATCTTCAGGCAAAAATGCCTTAGGTTTTACCTTTCTATTATAAGAGTCTTCGACTCTCTTCTTCTGAAGCCTGAGTAAGTCGAGAGCATGTAATCTCTCTTCGTCTAAATCCACCAATTCATCTAACATCATGTTCCAATAAACCTCAGAAGGAATATCATAATGCCTCTGAACTCTTGCAGATTGAAGACAAATTTCTGCTGGCAATACTGCATCATGGCCAAAGGTTAGCCTATATGGTGTTGTACCAGTGGCTTCTTTTGGGGACGTTCGACAAGCCCATAAAATCTGGTCTAACGTCTTATGCCAATTCTTTGGTTTCTTCCCAACATGCTTCTTTATCAAGCCAATTACCACTTTGTTTGCTGCTTCGACTTGACCCTTCGCCTGTGCATAGTAAGGCGTGGATGTTAGGAGTTTGAAACCTGTTTCCTGAGCAAATTCCTGCATCTTTCGACCAGTAAAAACTGATCCTTGGTCAGTTGTTATTGTCTCAGGGATTCCATACCTAAATATAATGTTCTTTTGAATAAATTCAATGACATTTTCTTGGTCTACATTGACTAAAGGGACTGCTTCGATCCACTTAGTAAAATAATCAATGCCTACCAATATGTATTTTTGACTCTTTGATGATGCTGGTCGAATCTCTCCAATAAGATCCAACGCCCATCCTCGAAAGGGCCAAGGCTTCACTATTGAGTGAAGTTCGCTTGCTGGTACGTGCTGGATGCCTGTATGAACTTGACACTCTTGGCAACCTTTGGCGAACTCAACACAATCTTTCAGCATAGTGGGCCAATATAGTCCTTGTCGAAACAACAACCATTTCATCTTATGGCCTGCTTGGTGAGCCCCACATGCCCCAGCATGCGTAGTCGAAAGGGCTATGTATGCTTCAGTTTCACTTAAACATTTCAGCAACACCCCTTCAGGCGTCTTCTTGAATAACTCATTACCCATGAGTACAAAACTCAACGCCCTGTATTTTGTTTTTCGTTCTGTCGGAGCTCCTGGATTTTGAAGATAGTCCACAATGGGTTTCCTCCAATCCTGGTCTGACAAATTATCAATGAACGAAATCTCGAAGTTTGAGTGATCAGCGTATCCTAACCTTGTTGATTCCAAGTCTGTTGGTGATAGACAAGTCGCTCTTATCTTCTCTCGAACTTCGATTGCTCTTTGTAATCTCGTTTTTGAAATTTTATACCCAGATGCAATCTGTGCCAAGTCATTGGCTATCTGATTTTCGACTCTGGGTATGTGTCGAATATTGACACTTTCAAATTGTTTCAACAAACGATTTGCTATCACAAAGTACATAATGAGATTTTCTCTTATGCATTTATATTCCTTTGTGACTTGCTTGATGACTAACTCTGAGTCTCCCATTATTTCGACTCGAGTTGCCCCCAATTCCAACAATATTTCAAGGCCAGTAATTAGAGCTTCATACTCAGCCTCATTGTTCGAACAAGAACCTTCGATTTGGTACTTGAATGTTGTTGGAATTTTATCTGGAGAAATAAGTAAGACTCCTACTCCTGTTCCATTTTTATGGCTGGAACCATCGAAGTAGAATTTCCAAGGTTCTATCTCCACATAGTTAATATCCTCGACTTGAATAGAGTGGTCGACTATGAAATCTGCAACCACTTGTCCTTTTACTGCCTTAAGAGGCATAAAAGTCAAGGAGTATTCAGTCAATGCTAATGCCCACTTGCCAATTCGACTATGCAAGATAGGTTTCGACAACATATATTTGAAAACATCAAAATGAGACGAAACATAAACATCAACTGGTTTTATATATTGTTTGAGCTTTGTACAAGAAAAATACAGACATAGACACAATTTTTCAACTTCGCTATATCTAGTTTCTGCATCATTCAAAACTCGACTGAGATAATAAATGGGTCTTTCGACTCCATTCTCGTCCTCTTGGGCTAACATACTTCCCAGAGTTTTGTCAGATGCAGCTATGTACAATCTCATACTCCTATTGCTACAAGGAGGCACCAAAATAGGTGGCTTAGTGAGGTACCCTTTGATTTTGTCGAAGGCTTCTTGTTGCTCTTGCCCCCATTCGAACCCCTCCTTATTCAGTCGAAGTAAGGGTGAAAAGGCCTGAGCTTTCCCACTTAGGTTAGATATAAACCTTCTCAAGAAATTTATCTTGCCTAAGAGAGATTGCAATTCCTTCTTATTCGATGGCGCTTTCGCTTCCAAAATTGCCTTCGTCTTGTTCTGATTGATTTCGATCCCTTTCTTGTGGACAACGAAGCCCAAGAAATCTCCAGCTTTTACACAGAACGCACACTTCAAAGGGTTCATCTTCAGACCATGTTCTCTCATTCTTTCGAATGATTGTCGAAGGTGGTCGATGTGACTCTTCCTGGAAACAGATTTTATAACAATATCATCAATATAAACTTGCATAAACGTGTTAATAAAATCATGGAAGATAGTATTCATTGCTCGCTGGTACGTTGCCCCAGCGTTCTTTAGGCCAAAAGGCATCACTACCCATTCGTAAGTGCCTAAGGCCCCCGGACATCGAAAAGCTGTTTTCGACACATCCTCTTCAGCAATGAAAATTTGATTATATCCTGAATAACCATCGAGCATACTCAGGTATTCGTAGCCAGCGGCAGAATCGACTAGCATTTCCGCCACAGGCATTGGATATTCATCTTTGGGGGTGGCAGCATTCAGATCTCTGAAATCTATGCATACCCTTAATGTGCCATTTTTCTTAATTACTGGCACAATATTTGCAATCCATTCGACATACCTTGTAACACGGATGAATTTGCATTTCAGAAGTCTTTCGACCTCCGTTTTGATCTTCGACAAGATTTCTGGAGCGAAGCGTCTTGGATTTTGCTTGATTGGCTTCTTTCCAGGTTTGATTGGCAACTGAAGTTCTACCAATCCTCTGTCGAGACCAGGCATTTCGTCATAATCCCATGCAAAACAGTCTTTAAACTCTTTCAGCAATTGGATTACTTCCAACCTAAGTTCTGGATCAATTTTGGCGCTAATGTAAGTTGGCCTATTCTCTGATCCTTCGCCTAAGTTGATTTCTTCTAAAGGGTCTTGTGCTAACATCTTAATGTTGTTCGCCAAGGGATCCTTTTCGAAGCCCAGAGGCTCATCGTCATAGATCGCGTCGAGCCTCTGTTCCTGCATTCCTTCTGTCGAGATATCAGGAGGTTCTGGGTCAAAATCTTTTCCAGGACCTATATCTGGTGGCTCTGGGTCGGAATCTTTTCCAGGACCTATATCTGGTGGCTCTGGGTCGAAATCTTTTCCAGGACCTACGGAAGGTAGTGCTTGGTCATTGGCCTTGGTGGCCATGTATTTTACTTCGGCTTCGAGAGCCGTTATCATCTTGGTTTCAGCCACATAGGCCGAAATTCGCTTCAGAGATTGTGACTCAGTCATTATCACTGAATTCACTTCCCCAACCAGTTGGTTGGATACCAGTTAGCCCACTGAATTCTATGTGGGACACGTCTTCCCTGTCCCATTGGAAACCATGCTCAGGATGCAGGTATAGGGAACAAAAGGTGTTTGGCGCTGGCGCCATGTCGAAGTCAGGAGCTGGACATGGCCCTATGTGAGCCAAGTTTTTGTCGAAATCTGTTACACCCAAGTGGTTTACTTCGCCAAGGTAGTAACTCTGATCAGCCTCTATGTTTTCGACCAACCCATCTGGGCGCCATAGAAGCAGTCTTTGATGCATCGATGAAGGCACAGCACCTACACCATGTATCCACTCACGACCTAACAAAAGGTTGTAGTTAGGTTTGGCTGAAATGACCATGAACATTGTTGGTCGAAGGATCGACCCAACTTTTATGTCGAGCTGGATCACTCCCATGGTGGTCCCAATGCCTCCCTCATAGTTGGACAGGACCATATTGTGAGGTTTTATTTCTTCATCCCTTTTGCCAATCTTTATTAGCACAGAATGAGGGATAATGTTGATAGTGGCCCCACAGTCGACCAATATCTTGTTCACAGTGGTCTCTTCGAGCTTGGCCCTTATGAACAAAGGTTTGAGGTGATTCTTCATCGCCTCTGTGGGTGGCTCGAAGAAGCCATTTTGTTCTTCTGTAGTGCCATTGTCCATGACAAAATAGCACACTGGCCTGTGTCTGGCCATTTCTTGTTCCATCTCCCAGTCGCTGGTTTCGACTTCTACTGGTCGATTGAATTCCCTAGGCAGCATTGAAACAACGTTCACCATTATATCCAAGGTATCATCGGACTCAGCATCATCTTCGTCTTCGACTTCGCTCTGGTTAGGCCAAACTAGCCTGTTGGTAACTGGTTCTCTCTCAAGAGGCTTTCTTTGTTTCCTTTGAGGCACATTCGAACTAGTCTCAGCCTTAGGTTCATTGGCAGCCTCCCTTTCAGCTTTTCGCCTTCTTTGATACCTCCTCCATTGGGATCTCGACATAGGATTTTTTCCCTTATAGTTGCTGGACACTTGAGCAACCTTGGGTGCAGCAACTTGAGGATCTTTCTTCTGGATTAAAGAGGAACCTCTTGGCACTTCGAAAGAATGCCATTTGTCTTCACTTGGCCTTTTCCGGCCAGATGTTTTGTACCAAGTGTCTACTGGCACATTTGTTGGAGGCCTAAAAGTCAAAGGCCTCTTGTCTTGATTAGAACCCCTTCTGGGATCATGTCGAAGGTTAGAATTCTCCCTTCTCTTGTTCGCTGCTCTCACTCCTTGTATGTGCTCAGCAGCTTTTTTATCAAAGATAGAACTACATCTTGGACATAGCATAACCTCTGATTTTTTCTTCTGGCATCTTTGTAAAAAATCTGCCAAGTTTTCGTTTTCCTTAGGGAAAGCCGTTTTATTTGCCTGCTCTTGCCTTATGGCTTCTTCTGAAGCTTTAGGGTCAGAAAGTTCAACCATGTTGATGTTCATGGTATCCTTAGTAGCAAGAGTTAGTTGTTTCATTTGTGTTTCCAGTTTCTCCGTCTGGCCTTGTACAGTGGCCAATTGGGAACTGGGCTTTGGTCCAGTTTTTTGTACTTCAGCAGTCTTCGACTTTGGGTCTTCGACCGCTTTCTGGACAGCCTCAATTGTCTTCCTGGATAAGTTTCCAGAAAAACTGCCAAAAATTGGCATGTTGATGTGGTCCTTAGAGACTTCGACCATGTTAATGCCTGGCTTCTTCGACTGGATCTTGGTAGCCTCTATCATGTTCACCTCAGAGGGTTCTGCATAGTGGGCTTCAGCCTTCATTGGATTGGAGTCGACAGCCATGGGGGATTTGTCAGCAAACTTTAATCTCCCTTCCTCAATAGCGTCTTGTACAAGATTCCTGAAAAGAAAACATTGAGAAGTTTTATGGCCCAGAAAATTATGATATTTGCAAAAACCTCTCTTCTTTCTTTGATCAAGAGGAGGCACTTTTACCCCAGGGGGTACTATCATCTGGCCATCTTTAACTAGCAAGTCGAATATTTCATCACATTTTGTGATGTCAAAACTATAAGTCTTTTTTGGGAACCTATCATTGGTCTTGTCTGGACCAATGGGATTTTTCCCATTTGAGGGGACTAACTGTTTACAAGAGTATGGAGGCCCTTGTTTCAGTTCTGCTAAATCGACCT
The DNA here is from genome assembly GCA_948472305.1 of Vicia faba. Classification (NCBI taxonomy): domain Eukaryota; kingdom Viridiplantae; phylum Streptophyta; class Magnoliopsida; order Fabales; family Fabaceae; genus Vicia; species Vicia faba. Next base: position 4,888,140 of record OX451740.1, read on the forward strand.
CTCCTTCCTCGACAGCTAAAGTATCGTCGAAGGATTCTAGCTCTTCGTCATCCATCTCAACGTAAGCTATTCTCTCTCTCTTGTGAGTTTTTGTTGCCTTAGCTTTTTCAGCTTTAAGGCGTTCGACTTGTCGAACTCTATCGGCCAGTTGGGCCATGTCTCTTAGGTACTGGGTATCTAGCTTCTTCCTAATGGAATAGTCTAAACCGCCTGCTGCCATTTCGACCAGCTCATGTTCTGGCACTTGTGTGAAACATCTCGCCTTAAGCAACCTAAACCTATTTAGATATTCGTCTATAGGTTCAGTGAAACGTCTCTTAACACTCGCCAGTTCTTTTAGGCTTATCTTGGTTTGCCCCATATAGAATTGTTCATGGAACAATCTTTCCAACTGGGTCCAATGGTGGATCGAATTGGGGGGGAGAGTTGTAAACCAAGTAAAAGCGTTCTTGGTTAAGGAACTTGGGAAGTATTTGATCCTTAGGTTTTCATTATTTGAAATGTCTCCTGCTTCGATCAAATACCTAGCTACATGTTCGACAGTAGATTCTGTCGTGTCCCCAGAGAACTTAGTAAATTTGGGGACTTTGGTTCTAGGGGGTAAGTCAGTTTGTAACACATATTCTGACAATGGAGATGTAAAGTTGGGCCTTCGAAAGCCCATGTTCATTCCATTCTGAGTCATGATCCTTTCGATCATGGTTGCCAGATTTTTTTCCAACCCCATGTTTTGGTATTGGACCTGCTGAACCACTTCGTCAGCATTTTGGTTTCTGTTAACTAACCTAACCTCTGGGGCTATTACCCTAGGTTCTTCGACAGGTTGTTCTACAGGCTGTTGGGCCTGATTAATGGTGGTTTCTTCCTCTACAAATATCCCCTGATTTCCTCTTATTTGCGCCCTTTGGGGCTGTCGAATAGGTGGGGGTACTCCAAAGAAGTCAGCCAAACGCGTCATTTGCGCTGTAACTTGCTGATTCGACTGAGTAGTATTTTGTATTAGAGGATTTAGCACTGTACTCAAAGTTTGTGCCAACATTTGCACCATATCATGGTTGCTTTCGTCCATCTGTTGCCTCAAGACTGCTGTCGAGGCATTTGTAAGGCCATGGGCTACTTGGGACGTTCCTCCTAAGAGTTGGGTCCTATTTCTATTCGCCATGCCTACTCCAGAGCCTTGGAGTGGCGAAGTGGCACTCACGAAAGGGTCGGAATAAGTGGACGCAGCATTCGTCAGGCTTGCCAATTCAGAAGTTGGCATACCATAGAATGGAATAAATCCTGGGGGAACCACTGGCCTTGGGCCAGTATTTCCCCTTGGTGGGGGGGTTCCCAAAGTCACTCTGGGGCCTGCAAACGAAGTCGTTGGCCCCGTGGTTGTGACTGACGCTGCTGGTATCGAACCAGCATTCGTCGCTTCACTCACGGTCATGTTAACCGTTGCTCCCACACTCGTTTGTGGGATTTCATTGTTGTTTGGCGGATTCGCCATCTCTTCCCTTCTCCTGGCAGTATTATTATCGTTGGTGTATATTCTACCACTCCTCAATAACATACAACTCGAAAAGATGAGATTTTTCAACAATCAACACACAGTCCCACCGGGTGTGCCAATTTGTTTACCTGGGGATTTGGTAAACAACCGCTGATCCTCCAAATGGTTACTTATTTGGTTACTCGCAGGATCGATCAGATTGATCCTATGGACATAGGTTGATTTTGAAGTTTAATTAATGTGGATAAGGCTTTAAGTAAATTGTTTAAAGTAAATTGCATAAAGGAAAAGGCTTGGTAAAATAAACGAGGCTTGAATGTAAAGGTTCGACGGGAATCTTAAAGGGAAAAAGCATGTAAAATACTGGAAAAGTAAATGACTTGAATTAATAAATTGGTGTTTCACACATACATTTCTCAACAATTCGTTCGCTCACACTGGGTACTTGAATCTAAATGAGTGACTATGTATCTATTGTGAACACACGCGAGAAACTACACGTCTACTCCTATTTATACAAAAACATTCCAAGTAACCGTCGGGCAGTTACACTGCTTCGAGATCAAGCCACTTGTCACGTTCTCCATGCTCGACGCTCCAGATCCTTGCATGTTCGCACGTAGTAACTGCTGGAAACCGTTTTCCCTCCAAAGCTTTGAATTTCAAACTGCTCCACTCTGGACCATCGAACACGTTCGTCAAGAGACGTCTTCGACGAAAACTCCTTCGACGTCGAAGGCAATCAGCCTCCTTCCTTGGAAGAAATCTTCTAAGTATTTGGCCATCTTTCGACGGTCACTTCGACAGGCTTAGCCAGTCGAAAGCATCTTTCAGCTTTTAATGGCTGTCATCAATTGAAACAAAGGTGTCGAATTTAGGAGCCAACAGTCATTATCTCAAAAAATAAAAAACCCATTAAGTCAAAACCCATGAAGGAGACTTACAAAACTGGGGCATCCCGCTGACTGTAATTCCAAAAAAGGAAACAATTCAGGCAAAAAAAGAAAGGGATAACAAAAATCAAGAAAGAGGTCTTACAAACCCTCAACAAAAAAGGAATGACTGCCTATTCAAAATAAGTTATCAACATCCGAATCATCACCGGAAAATCAGAGCAAAGACTCAAACAAGGTCTAACGTATGATCAACTGAGTTTAGGTTTGGAGAACATCACGAACAGCGGGTGGGTACAAATAAAATTTGAGCCTTTATCCTTTGTTTCTTAAACCATGAACCAGGCCACGTTATAACCCTTAAAAGTCCTAGCTGAAGCATGGGTTAGTTCGAAAGCATACTGTTACGAAAGGTATCCTGACTCCTTAAGGCTTACGGTAAATACGGAGTTGACATCACGTTTTACAAACATTCACTTGTTTTATGAAAAAAAAGAATGCATTTTCAAAATCTTTAAGACAGACATAGGCTTTGCATTTTAACATAACTTTGTTTGCATATGACTTTTGTTTGAACAGCATAGAAGTTCGCACGACGAAAGTCTAATGAACAAGAGTATCTCCAATCAAGGGGCATAGCATGATTATTGTCCATCATCTGGGGCAATCAAGTCAAGATTCGGAGAATCTCTCAAAGACCAAATAGCCTGGGGCAAATCTCCGCTTGGGTCACTTGGGGCACTCCAGCAACGAATCTTGCCTAATTAAACACCTTCTGGTGGCATGACAAAACACTTCTAACAGGGGAAACTCCCTACATCCTGAAAGCACGGACATAGTCGAAAAATACTACGCAAAGTCAAAGACCCGCTAGGTTGACGTACCTAGGCAAAAATAAGGGCTTCCCGGCGAACCAAAAGGGTTCGGGCAAAAATAAGGGATGAAATGGAAAAATCTGTACACCCGGCAAGTCGAAAACCTGAAAAGGAGGCTTGGGCAAAAAAGGGTATCCCGGTGGATTGAAAACCCGAAAGGGCGGTCCAGGAAAAAGTTAGGGATTAAAGCGTACGACTATGTCCTGGCATCTCGTCACTTGCCTACCAGAAGAAGATTGGTCAATCGGCAGTCATCAAACACCCTCACAGGTCTTCCTCTCCCACCTCAGAAACAGGGGCAATGTTGAGTTGTCCAAACGATCTAATTGTTCTGTCCTCCAAGGTACCAAGGTAGGTTCAGCTAAAGAACATAACCAGATACCTTAATTCCCCAGAGAGTGAGCCAGCAAGTCAGTGCACTCTCCCCAAGCAAAGCTACAGTCAGCCTTAAGGAAGTTGGGTATCCTCCCGCAGATCTCAACATTCCCCAGCAATATATATGCATTCTTAACAAGCATCCCCGGCAATCTTGGCCTAAAGATTATTCCCCGACGGTATATCAACATTCAGTGGAGCCATTTCCCCGTTACAGTTCAAACATCCCCAGGAGAGTCCAAATTAGTTCCCCAGGAAAGCTGGAATCATCTCCCCGGCAGTAAGCTTATCCCTAGTAGATTCTGGAAGCTTATCCTCGCAGAGCACGAACGCGTCTCCCAGCTTTATTTAAAGAGTTATTTCCTTACCAGGATATAACTGGGTTATCCTCAGCCAAGTGCCACGGAAAGATCGTCCTCGACGAAGGCTTCTTATCCCCAGTGAAGTCTATTACCACTTCCAACACAACAAGTGCCATCCCCAGCAAGTTATTATCAACAACTCAACAAAGTACCTCTCTCCCCACAGAGTATTGCTTCCCAGCAAGATCGTTAGAGTACTTTTCTCCCTGCAGAGTAATCCATTCGCCAAGATCATTCCCCAACGGAGTTATCTTCTCCTACCGGTATTCTTGCAACTATCATCCCCAACGGAGGCAAAAATCTATTCTCCAACATCAGCCCAGGAGTGACTTCCCGACACTCGTCAAGGATTTATTTTCCTAAGACGAAAACATATGTTCATAAACATCACATCTTCATACATTATAGCATGCATATACGCATCATATCTTAAATCTCATTTATGTGGAGAACATCATTGCTTGATCCATATCATGCATTGCATATGACTGACCTTTACCTTTCAGGAAAGATTTAGTTAAGTTCTCAAGCTACATTCCAAGACCTTGTCTGGTTCAGTTAAATCGACTCCAAAGATTTTCCTGGTTATTATCCAGTCAAAGGCGTTCTCTGGTCTGGTTAAACCGACTCCTAAAGGTTTTTCTTTTGAAGACTCAGTTGAAGACTCCAAAGACCTTGTCTGGTTCAGTTAAATCGACTCCAAAGATTTTCCTGGTTATTATCCAGTCAAAGGCGTTCTCTGGTCTGGTTAAACCGACTCCTAAAGGTTTTTCTTTTGAAGACTCAGTTGAAGACTCCAAAGACCTTGTCTGGTTCAGTTAAATCGACTCCCAAAGATTTTCCTGGTTATTATCCAGTCAAAGGCGTTCTCTGGTCTAGTTAAACCGACTCCTAAAGGTTTTTCTTTTGAAGACTCAGTTGAAGACTCCAAAGACCTTGTCTGGTTCAGTTAAATCGACTCCCAAAGATTTTCCTGGTTATTATCCAGTCAAAGGCGTTCTCTGGTCTAGTTAAACCGACTCCTAAAGGTTTTTCTTTTGAAGACTCAGTTGAAGACATTTCAAGACCTAGACCGGTTCAGTTAAATCGACTCCAAAGATTTCTCTGTTTCTTCTCCAGTCAAAGGCCTTCTCTGGTTCAGTCAGATCGACTCCAAAGATCTCCCTGTTTCTTGCCCAGTTGAAGACATTTCAAGACCTAGACCGGTTCAGCTAATCGACCCTAAGATTTTATGTTTCTTATCCAGTCCAAGGCCTTCTCTAGTCCAGTTAAATCGACCACAAACAGATTTTCCTGATAAGGACTCAGTAGAAGTTATCCAAGGTTCTCTCAATGTTTGCTGTTGAGGTGGTAATCGCCTATGGTTCTCTCCCCGATACTGCGGAGGTGGTAATCCCAGATTTTCTCAACGATTGCTGTTGAGGTTAAAGTCATCCAAAGTTCTCTCATCGTTCCTGCTGAGGTAGTAACCATCCCTGGTTCATGCATCACCGTTTGAAGCTCCAGATTCAGCTCCTGTAACCAGTCAGGACACATCTACACAAAGAATTTGAAGGCCAGCTCCCGTAACGGGTCAGGTAATCATTTTTCTTTTTTGCAGGTACGCAAGCTCCCGCTAAGGAATCTCTTATGCGATCAACACCCAGATGACATCTATAAGCCCATCCACCCTCCATCATCTCTTAGCATGGCATCTATAAGCCCATCCACCTATCCATCATCTCCAAATGGCATCTATAAGCCCATTCCCCACATCACACTGCTACTATGTGAGCGCAAATTTCTGGGCACTCTAGTGTTCAATCATCTTCCACCTTCGGATTACGAAAGGCACGTCAGCCAATCTGCATCCTCAGGTCTAAGAAGATTGAACAGGGGCAACTGTTGTACCCCAAAATTTGCCCTCCCATATTTCTCAAAATATTTCAAGAAAAATTCACAAGTCCAACCCGGCGCGTCATATTCAGGTATTCTTTCGCTAAGATATCTCTGATAACGTATTCTCAAATTCAGGTTTGGCTCAAGAGTCAATTTTTTAAAGAAGGTATCTGACTGTGTGAGTTTTCTCGAAGAAATATGGTGAAAAAGTGTGCTGAAAGTGCAGTTTTTACGCGCTAAAAAATTCATAACTTGAAGATCGTGACTCGTTTTGAACCCGTTCCGGTGGCCAAAATTCCGTCTTGACATTATCTACGTTTTCATCTCTCACGGCTGGAAGCCAATTTCGATCAGAAGGTCTTCAAAAATGTGGATTTATCAAGTATTTTCGTGCAGAAAATTTGTGACAGAAGTTTATTTGCGTCATGTTCAAAAAATCATAACTTGGTCGATTTTCATCGTATCAAGCTGGTTCTGGCGCCAAAATTTCACAAATTGAGTTGGCTACATTTTCACAGAAGGTACTGAGTTCAAACGGTATTCAAAAGGCCTTCGTTTTTTGCTCAGAGTGTGTGACACGCTGAAAATCCTGAATGCTGAATATTATTTCATCTGGGCCGAAACTTCGAAAATTCATAACTCGGTCAATTTTTATCGGATTGGGCTCATATTTTTACACAAGGTCACTGACTCATAGATCTACAACTTTACTTCAAAAGTCAAGACCGGATTATGCTCCGATCAATACCAGTTTTTTATTGAAGAACGTGTCAGAGTCGACACTGGTGCCCAAAATAAGTTTGTCTGAGCTGAAACTTCAAAAATTCATAACTAATTCACCGTTTATCCGATTGAGTCGATTTTCGGACAGGACTTAGTTCTCGATGTTGGCTACATTTTGTTTTCACATTTCAACTTCAAAAAATGCACTTAAGTCCCTGCGATTTAGCCTGGAAAGTGACGAATTCAAGTAAATATTGGAGGCCCAATTGCACATTCAAAGCTCATTTGCTTTACCCTAATTTTCATTATATAATCACCTTCTTTTCACACAAACCAGAGAGGAAAAAAGGAGGAGAAAAGAAGAGAGAGAAAAAACCTTGCCACAACACCGTTAGAATATCAAACTCTTTCAAGAACCCTAAAACCTTGAAATCCTTATTACAAATCCCTCTCTCACTACAAACAAGCCATCTCAGTTACAAACCAACATCTTATTACTTCTTCAGTAAGGGTAAGACTGGCTTGATCTCCATGATCCAAAGGGCATAAAAGCATTCATGTCACTACTTTTCCAGTAAGGGTAAGATTGATTTGATCTCCATGATCAAAAGGGTATAATCATTCATACATGCCATATTGTGCCTAAACATTAAATTTCTTCATATATTGGCTTTATTTGCATTTTATGATTTTATTTAATGTGTTCGTGAGATCCAACTGCAGATTTAGACAGGATCCCAGGTTCATTAAGGAACATTGAGGCCAAAAGGCAAATGGCCAAAAGCCAAAAGCCAAATGGCCAAAGTAGAAAAACTTATGCATGACACCAATACATGGCGAGACAGACATCCTGAGAAGATTAAGGAACGTTGAGGCAAAAACGCAAATGGCCAAAAGCCAAAAGCCAAATGGCCAAAGTAGAACAACTTATGCATGATGAGGCCAGAACACAAATGACCAAACCACTCCAATTCACCTCCGAAAAGGGGACAGAAACCCCCGAAGGTATTGTATTTTCTTTCTTTTCCTTATTTTATTTATTTCAATTATTTCTTTTTTTTAATTAATTCCTTTAATTTAACTTATTTTCATAAAATATAAAAAATATTAAAAAACAGAAAAGTCATAAAAATCAAAATATATTTATTTAATTAATATTTTTTGTAAATAAATTTCACTAATAATTAATTATTTATTTTTATAAATCAAAATTGCATGTAAATAATTAGATTAATTTTAGGTTTAATTTTAACATGTTTTTCTTAATAAATAAAAAAAAATTAGAATTAGGGTTAATATTTTAATTTCATTTAATTCTCATAAAAAAATCATAAATACAAAAAACCTCAAAAATAATTTCTTTTTATTTTATTTTAATTAAATTGGTCATAATAATTTAATTTCATTTAAAAAGGGTCCAACGCCCTCACTTTCAATTTTAATTCAATTCGCGCATTTTTATTCTTTCTTGTAAATATTAATGTAATTCTCTCAAAGCCGTGTAATTTCATACTTTCTCGCACTTTACTTTATTTCTTTATTTTCTGTCAAATCGGGTCCTGGTTTAATTTTGGCGATGTGGACCCGCGCCTTTGTAATAGTTTAGAACTTTTAATTTCTCGCAATTTTTAACTATTAATAATGACATGCAAGAATGAATGATAAAATAAAAACAAACGCATAGATCACTTTGACAAAAGACAAAAATAAATGAAAACGACACACAAATCACACACCACCCCTAGGGTACGCCTCACTGTTGCCTTGCCTCGAAAGGTGATCGTCGAGTAGAGGATGTCTTAGTAAGTCCTCATGATCCGGGAACCTGGCATGAGGGTAGCTTCTAAGGTATCTTCCCATTGCTCTGGTGATCACCATGTCCCGAACCTCGAATTGACCCGAACACCTCCAACGGTGGTGCTACCTACCTCTCAATGGTGGGACGACACTACTTTAAAGGACATTTACACAGACGAATTCCTTAGGGTAGGTAGACGACTCTAGATACTTGCTCTAAATTTCAAAACAAATCAAAAATACTTTTCACACCAACATATTTCAAAAAGCTTTCGAAAGCAATTTTTCAAACACTCTTGAGGACCGATACAAGAGTCGAACTGAAATTTTCAAAGAAACTTTTTTAAACCCACAGTTGAAAAGCAAACAAACCATTTTTGAAAACACAAGTGAGCAAGTATCTAAGAGCCCATGGATAACCATGGATAGAAAGGGTGCTAACACCTTCCCTTTCTATAATCTACCTCCCGAATCGAGAGCAATCTCTATAAGGAATTTTTCTGTGCTTTTGTCCTTTCCATTTGGAGAAAATAAAAGACGGTGGCGAATCTTGCTTCCGCGACATTTCGCGAACCAGCGTTAAACAGTCAGTTCCAAATCCACCGATCACAGTGACATTTTCTCTGGACCGAGAACACCAATGCACATCAGAATGAGTAAGAGTCATCAATCGTTGGGACCACCTTGTACCTTGGTCATTCTTCAAGACAGATTGTGGAAGGTGCGTAATAAACCACCTTGCGAGGATAGGAGTACAACACATGAGAACACCCCTCTTTCTCATTGTTCGTGTGTAAAATGAGTGAAGGATGTCCCCAAGCAATGTTGGTATTGGATTTCTGGACAAGAAGATTTTGACGGCGTTGACATCTACCAATTGGTCAGGATTTGGGAACAAGACCAACCCGTAGATAAGGAGTGCCACAATTTCTTCAAAGGCTTGCAGGTCCAATGAGTTCCAGCATTCGTGTGCCTTTTCAAACAAGAATTTTGCTAAGAATCCTTTGACGCCACTTCTGGTTTCCCAATGCCCCTTGATGTCAGATGGTTGTAGATGTAATGCTCGAGCAACATCTTCCGGCTTTGGTTCCTTTTTCGTACCGTTGAAGGGTAGTTGATTAAGGATAGGGATTCTTAGGAGTTGAGAAAACTCCTCCAAAGTGGGTACCAACTGGTAATCTGGGAAAGTGAAGCAGTGGTGAAGAGGGTCAAAGAATTGGAATAGCACTTTCATCATGTCTTCTTCAATGTTGGTGTTGACTAGGCTGAGCAGTCTACCATGTCTTTCACTGAAGGATGAATTTTCCGAAATTCTTGAGGTGATCTCCTTGAGTTGAGGAGAGATTCTCACAAGGTTGGCCTGAATGGTATTTCTGCGAGGGATTTCCATGTCCTACAAAACAAGAACAAAGATGAAGATCCAGAACCCTTGAAATGGTTAGTGAATGCATATGATGCTTTATGATGTTTATGATGTATGCACAAAATATATGTACAAGCAAATCATACCAAACCCTAGTTTCAGGCTTGCATGGGGTTTCGTAGGTAAGCACCCTCTTGAGTGTAGTTGGCTTAAAAACCTGTCCTATAAATAGTAACCGGGTTCTAAGGAGCTCAATATCATTGGATTGTTTTCAATGTTCATTGTTTTGGTTTAGCCACTTAACTAGCGACCAAAATATTCCAAGAAAACAACCCTCAATGAGTGTAGTATCGAGTATCTACCAACTTCGGACTGCACCAAAGCCGGTCATCTCACTACCCCTAATAAAAGGCCAAGATGGTCAAGTAAGGTTCTAGGTCATTAGTGCTTAGTGACATCACTCAGCGGCCCCGTACTCTCCTTGATTGAACTCAAGGGTTACCGGTACTCACAAATATGTCGCACTAATATAGCTATTGCTTCAACCGTGTCAGTATACCCCGCACAGTTTCCACAACGTATTGCTATCTATGAATGTTTCCCAAAATCCGGGTGGAGGATTGTAAACCCAAACAATAGAGCCAAAGTATAAAGCAAGCAAATCAAACAATTAGTCATGCAAGAGGGTGATCTAAGCCCTAAGGTTACTCCATTTTAAAAATTCTCCCCAGCAGAGTCGCCAGTTCTGTGATACGGTGGGAGAACTGACTAGGGTTTTGGTTTGTTTTCGCAAATGTTTCGGTTGAGCAAGAGTCGCCACCGACTTTTTATTTTATCCTAAGGAAAGGTTTAAAAAGCACAGCAAAAACCTTTGAGATTTTTCTTGGGTTCGGGGAGTAGATTATAGAAGGGGAAGGTATTAGCACCCCTTCTATCCATGGTTATCCATGGGCTCTTAGGTACTTTCTTAGATCAACTTGCCTTGGTTTTCAATTGTTTGAAATGGTGCTTTATGTGTGGTTTTGAAAGTGTTTTGAAAAAGATGCCTTGTATAGGCTACCCTTGTAACAATTCTTTACTCGAATGTTTTACAAAAGGTGTTTGTCTTTTTGAAAAGATGTTTCAAGGTTTTTTGAAAGTTTGTTTGAAAGTGTTTGTGAAGTGGGTTTTGAAATTAGGCAAGTGTTTTCTTGGAAAGTTGACAAGTACTTAAGAGCTTATCTACCCTAAAGTTTTCTCAAAGATTTTTGTTATGTTTTAAACCTTTTGACAATTTTGTTCCACCATTGCATTTGGTGGACAATCTTGTTTTAGGAGGTGAAAGGGACGGGCGCGGGTCATCGTTTAGACCATAGTTGCAATAGTGTTAAATGTCTTTGGGCAATTTTCTTTAAAAGGGACTTGATCATTTATTTAAGCAACATTTTGAGGGACTATGATCATTTGATTGTTTGTTTTACCCAAAGAAGTTCAACATGCAACATGGCCCAATTATTTGAAGGCAACAAAGTGGAATACCCTAGGGGTGCAAGTGTGAAATGTGTTGTCCATTTTCATGCTCATTTATCTTGTGTTTGGTCCAACTATTTTGTTCATTTTTTTTATTCGCATACAAAACCCTAATGCTAGCATAGTATGTTTAGAAAGCGATAAAGTGCGAAATTTAAATTCCTACGCTATTACATCACAATAATATAGGGAGGGGGGTACAAGATTTCAAATGGGGAGATATTTTGACAAGAAATGGAATCTAAACTATTACATCATTTGCCTTGAATATTTACAATATAAATAAATGTATAATTTAAATGGTAAATAACAAATATGCAAGAATGTAGAAAAGGAATTTTTTATATGTTATGCAAAAAATTGTATTATTTATGCAAAATAAAAGAGAAAAAATAAAAAGGTATTATTTTTTGGGAGTATTTTCAAATCTAGGGCAAAAACCCTAATTCTATTAAATAAAACATACCATTTATTTATTATGAACAAATATTTATGTGTATATACAAAAATAAAATAAAATGAGGTATTTGTCAAAAATGCATTTTTTATATTAAATATTAATAAGAAAAATAGAAGGGGTATATATTTTGTATTTATCCTAAATATATTAATGAGTATATGTATATATGTATTATTTTAAATATGTATTATATATATGAATAATAATAATATTTAATATTTTAGAAAATAGTATTTTTTCATATAAATATTTTCAGAAGGCAAAATAAAAATAAAAAATGAAAATAAATGTGTTTTTACATATTTCTTAATATTTTAACAAAATGTATATATTTCTTTATTTATGTATAAATTAGAAGAAAATCAAATAAATACCTAATAAATTAAAAAATGGTGAGGAAAAATATTTTTATGTTTTTAATATTATTAACAAAAATAAACAAGTCAGAAATAAAAAAGAAAAGTCAAAAAATCAAGCAAATGGACAAAATGGGCTCAGGGGGTGCAATATCAAAAACATGGTGTGAATAAAAAAATGACACATGCCCAGCCCACATAGCATCTTCTTCAACCTTCAGCCAAAAATGTATCAAAAACGCGCGCTTCTAACAGGGATTCAAACATCCTGATTCTTTGAGCTTTTGCACAAACTTCCAACACAAAAGATGTTAAGCATGAAACCACGATTCCAAATATATAAAGAACATCTCCTAACTCTCAAAAATGAGAGAGAATTTTAATGATCCCAAATCCTAACCTAAGTTTTCTGTCATTTTCAAACTCCAAATTCTCTCTACTCAGGCAAAAGAAATGAAAAGTAAAAGAATGTACATGTTCAGTGGCATGAATAGGACATTGTTTCTTCACAAACTTAAGACTAATGACGCATAATAAGAGAGATACGAGTTCATCAAAATACCTGTTCAGCTGGAGTTCTAACTGGAAAATGGGGAGCTTACAGTGCCAGATACTGATTGGTATAGCTTCCTTGAGGTGTGGTGATGTTGTTCCAATATCTACTTTGCCTTGAGACACCTTGAACTGAGCTGTAGGATTTCAACTGCAAAATGAAAAAGTGAAAATGGTGGAACTTGTTAGAGGAGTTACAGGTCGTGTTTCAAGGCATGGTTAGCTTGCATATGTGCTAGGGAATGTGTATGAACTGATTTTGGCAAAAGAGCTTGAAGGAAATGGAAGATAGCACTCAAACTGCAGGCTTTGCCCTGTTTGTGCAGTTTGAGGGTGATTATGGCAATGGGAGTGTTTGAGAGGTGCAAGGGTCGTGTATCAGCTTGGTTATGATCTGTGTAATGTGTTTGACAACTTAGTTCTTGTGTGTCTAAGCTGAGATGGATGTTGTGTGATGTTATGGCACTTTTCTTCACTCTTAAGCAACAAAATGCAACTTGATGGTTTAGGTCAGTAGGGGACCTCTAATCCTGCTGCAAAGCTTCTCTTGATCAGAGCAATTTTGTCCATAATCTTGTGCCAAAGAGATTTAGCTTGTACTTGCTTGATTTACCAATTGGACATAAAGTGAACTTTTGCAAAAATGGATAGTTCACTTTATCTAAAAATGGATTAGGCTTGTGTACAATACTTGAACTCATAGAATAACAATTTGACACAATGAACAAGCATTAAATTATTGAGTGTAACTTGGTTTGAGGACCTGTAATCTAATCTAAAGCATGCTGAGTTCAAATTGCAAGGTTATGAACATGTAACTTGGTCATGAACAAAGTGGTTTTTTGCTATATTGTGAAATTCGATTCTCTCTAACCATGAGGTTGTTTGAGAAGTTCTTGGACATTTTGGAAAGCTTGGAATGTGTATTACAATCCATCTTTGAAGTGAAATTTGAAATTCCAAGTGGAAGTGTATGGAAAATGGCCTTGAAGTGGGGTAGAAAACCTTGTCAAAGTAGGTCAAAAATTCACTAAGTTAAGAATGGTTTAGTGCCCTTATTTAAAAATTTGTAACTTGAGATACAAGCTTCAAATGAGAAAACTTTGTGAATCAAGGTTGTAGATTATGCAACAAGCTAAAACTTTCATGTTTTGACCTTTGTTTGAATCCAAATGGATCATGGTGAAAAAGTGGGGCAAAGTTGGGGAAAAATTAGGGTTTTTCATAACTTAGAAAAATTCTAAGTTATGAAAAATTCCATTTTAAACCCTAATTTGCATTTTGTGATTTCTTGGTGAACAAGTTTCATGATTTAGCATGCTTTGATGAAAAATGAATCTTGACTCTTGATTTTGACCAAAAAGTCAAAGTTTGACTTTTCAGTACACAGTCAAAATTGATCAATTGACTGGGAAATTCAACTGTCAATCCTGTGTACTTGGGATCTTTTGAGTTTGTTGATCATGTCAAGATAATTCCATAGGGTCCTTGAGTCCATGTGTGAGCTTGGTTTGCCATTGGCTAGGTCAAACAGTCAAAAATTACCTTTGTGCAGTCAAAACCCTAAAAATGACCATTTTACCCTTTTGGTGATCTGATCAAATTTCTTGGGGAATTGTGATCCAAACTTGATCAAATGGTCCATGTGAGTTCATAATGTTGATGTGGGTCAAATTTCATGAGGTTTGATTGTCAATTGGCCACAGTTGACTTTTTCCCCAATACAACTGATTTCTAGGTCAACTGTCCAATTGATTGGGCAAAACTTGGAATCAAGACTTGAAAATTGATATGGGTAAACTTGGGAGTCCAATATGAAACATGAAAGTCATCTTGGGCATTTTAGGTCAAAGCATCTTTGTGCAAACACAAACCCTAATTTGAGTCCATAGTGCAAAGAGAGGTCTTGAGCAGATGAAACCCTAACTGGATCTTGAGCTTCAAGGGCTTTGTGGTGAGAAATCAATGAGAAATGGGAGGGCAAATTTTGGGGTACAACAATTACCTTTATGTATCTCAACACCCTCTTCACTGCGATGAGATGACATTTATGAGGCTTCTCCATAAATCTGCTCAACAATCCTACACTTTGGCAGATATTTGGTCTAGTATTACAAATATACCTCAAGGATGCAATGATTTGTTTGTAAAGGGTCGAACTTACAAACTCATCATTCGATTCCTTATTCAGCTTTTCTCTAGTCTCTAATGGAGTAACAACTTGTAAGTCTCAAAGTGCCTAAGAGGGGGGGGTGAATTAGGTCTTATAAAAATTTATTCAGTTTTATGAGAATGCTTGGTAGTAATTTTTAGTTAAGTGTTTGAAGGTTTTGATTATATCTTTATCTTTTCCTGATTATGGTGATGAAAGCGATAAATGCGGAAAAGTAAAGAACACAGTGATATATCCTGGTTCCCCTCACAATCCGAGAGTACTCCAGTCCCCTTTCCAACACGAAAGAGATTTCACTATAGTTAAAATGATTGTACAACCTATGCTTACTATCTAACCTATAGGGTGATCAAAGGTTCTTAACACCTTTAAGACCAAACAAACACTAATGTGAATGAAGAACAATCCTCTTCAAATCACAACACTTACTTCTAACAGTCCTGGATAGTAAGGGAATAATTTCTTTAAGTAATACAATGATTTATTTGAAGTAGATGGATAACACTATCAATCTTCAATTAATCTTCTTCTTCAAGATAAAAACAATTCTCAAACAATGTATATAAATGTTCACAATGTATGTGTTGTACCCCAAAATTTGTCCTCTCATATTTCTCAATATATTTCAAGAAAAATTCACAAGTCCAACCCGGCGCGTCATATTCAGGTATTCTTTCGCCAAGATATCTCTGATAACGTATTCTCAAATTCAGATTCGGCTCAAGAGTCAATTCTTTAAAGAAGGTATCCGAATGTGTGAGTTTTCTCGAAGAAATATGGTGAAAAAGTGTGCTGAAAGTGCAGTTTTTACGCGCTAAAAAATTCATAACTTGAAGATCGTGACTCGTTTTGAACCCATTCTGGTGGCCAAAATTCCGTCTTGACATTATCTACGTTTTCATCTCTCACGGCTGGAAGCCAATTTCGATCAGAAGGTCTTCAAAAATGTGGATTTATCAAGTATTTTCGTACAGAAAATTTGTGACAGAAGTTTATTTGCGTCATGTTCAGAAAATCATAACTTGGTCGATTTTCATCGTATCGAGCTGGTTCCGACGCCAAAATTTCACAAATTGAGTTGGATACATTTTCACATAAGGTATTGAGTTCAAACGGTATTCAAAAGGCCTTCGTTTTTTGCTTAGAGTGCGTGACACGCCGAAAATCCTGAATGCTGAATATTATTTCATCTGGGTCGAAACTTCGAAAATTCATAACTCGGTCAATTTTTATCGGATTGGGCTCATATTTTTACACAAGGTCACTGACTCATAGATCTACAACTTTGCTTCAAAAGTCGAGACCGGATTATGCTCCGATCAATACCGGTTTTTTATTGAAGAACGTATCAGAGTCGACACTGGAGCCCAAAATAAGTTTGTCTAAGCTGAAACTTCAAAACTTCATAACTTATTCACCGTTTATCCGATTGAGCCGATTTTCGGACAGGAGTTAGTTCACGATATCGGCTACATTTTGTTTTCACATTTCAACTTCAAAAATTGCACTTAAGTCCCTGTGATTTAGCCTGGAAAGTGACGAACTCAAGTGAACATTGGAGGCCCAATTGCACATTCAAAGCCCATTTTCTTTACCCTAATTTCCATTATATAATCACATTCTTTTCACACAAACCAGAGGAGGAAAAGAGAGAAAAAAACCTTGCCACAACACTGTTAGAATATCAAATTCTTTCAAGAACCCTAAAACCTTGAAATTCTTATTACAAATCCCTCTCTCACTACAAACAAGCCATCACAGTTACAAACCAACACCTCATTACTTCTTCAGTAAGGATAAGGCTGGCTTGATCTCCATGATCCAAAGGGCATAAAAGCATTCAGGTCACTAATTTTCCAGTAAGGGTAAGATTGATTTGATCTCCATGATCAAAAGGGTATAATCATTCATACATGCCATATTGTGCCTAAACATTAAATTTCTTCATATATTGGCTTTATTTGTATTTTATGATTTTATTTAATGTGTTCGTGAGATTCAACACTGCAGATTTAGACAGGATCCCATGCAGGTTCATTAAGGAACGTTGAGGCCAAAACACAAATGGCCAAAAGCCAAAACACAAATGGCCAAAAGCCAAAAGCCAAATGGCCAAAAGAACAACTTATGCATGACGAGACAGACATCCTGAGAAGATTAAGGAACGTTGAGGCCAGAACACAAATGGCCATGAAACCTAATCCAATGGCCAAAGAATGCAGACCACGGTACTCAGGAGTCAATGAACACGCACGTGATGCCAGAAAGTCAAACAGGGCTTTTTGTCTAATGAGTCAGATTTCTCACAAAAAAACCTCCCTTTAGGTCTGAATACACCCCATGGTTTGCACATTTTTATTTTTTATTTGATTTTCCTTTTTATTCTTTTAATTGTTTTCAATTGTTTTCTTTAATTTCATAAATTAATTTTCATAAGATAAAAAAATCAGAAACTAAAATATATTTAATTATTATTATTTCACTATTAATTTATTTTGTAAATAAACTTTAATAATTAGTTTAGTAAATTAGGTTTTAAAACTTTAATCTTTTTCTCAATAAATTAAAATATGTAGAAATTAGGTTTTTTTAGCTTTTTATCACTTTTCTTAATAAATAATTTTTTCTTATTATCATTATTATTAATTACTAATTTATTTTGTAAATAAACATGTACATTAAATATTTAGTAAATTAGGTTAAACTTTAATATTTTTCTTTAATAATTAAAAACAACTTCGAATTAGGGTTTCTCTTGAATTTTAATTTTCTTTATTTCGTAAATACAAAAACCATAAAAAAAACATTTCTTTTCTTTAATTTAATAATTAATTAACTTTTCATTCAATTTAATTCCAAAAGGGTCCAACGCCCTCGAACGTTCTATTTTCTATTCTTTTCGCGCATTTATTCTTATTTTTCTTGTAAATATTATGTAATTGCTCAAGCCATGTAATAGTAACTAGGTTTTACTTTTCGCCTCTTTTACCAAACGGGTCTTTGTAATTTGGCGATGTATAGACCCGCGCCTTGTAATAGCGTAGGATTTTACTTTCCGCATTCTTAAACTATTAAACTTTGCATTAAAGAATGTATGGCCTAAATTAAAAACAAGTGTAGATCACCATGATACATGTACAAGATAAATATTAACCTGAAAACAACACACAAATTCACACACCACTCTTAGGGTACGCCTCACTGTTGCCTTGCCCTCGAAACGTGGTCGTCGAGTATAGGACGTTTTAGTAAGTCCTTATGTCCATGACATGATCCAGTTGCCTCAAAACGGTTGCCTCGGAATTAAAAAAGGATCAATGGCATAAGGGTAGCTTCTAAGGTGTCCTACTGTTGCTCTGGTGACCACACTGTCCCTAACCCTCGAATTGACCCAAACACCTCCAACGGTGGTGCTACCTACCTCTCAATGGTGGGATGACACTACCTTAAGGACATTTACACAGCCTAATTCCTTAGGGTAGGTAGATGACTCGTAGATACTCTCTCTAATTCAAAACAAATCAAAAAACTCTTTTCACACCGACACTTTTCAAAAAGCTTTCAAAAACAACTTTTCAAACACTCTTGAGGACCGATACAAGAGTCGATCTGAAACTTTAAACGAAACTTTTTCAAACCCACTCACGATTGAAAAGCGAACAAACATTTTGAAAACACAAATGAGCAAGTATCTAAGAGCCCATGGATAACCATGGATAGAAAGGGTGCTAACACCTTCCCTTTCTATAAATCTACCTCCCGAACCGAGAGATAATCTCATAAGGAATTTTTCTGTGCTTTTGTCCTGTCCATGTTGGAGAAAATAAAAGACGGTGGCGACTCTTGCTTACCGCGACATTTCGCGAACCAGCTTTAAACAGTCAGTTCCAGATCCACCGATCACAGAACTGGCGACTCTGCTGGGGATACTTATAAAGTGAGGTGTACCTTAAGACTAAGATCACTTGTGTTTTCAATTGTTGTATTTGTTTGCTTTATTATTGTGGGCTGCATTGGAGTTACATAGATCCTAACTCGGATCTGGGGATACCCTGGTAGGTAGCATAAGCTGTGAGGGACCTGTCCGGCATAGACCGACATGGGTGAAGCAGTGGCTACATTGGTGTGGCACCTTGGTCTGTACTGATATCCCTTGTATCGCAACGAGGAGAATATGGGTCTTCTGAGGAGTCATTAAGCACCAACCGACCTTAGAACCTTAAATGACCTAACTTGGCCAATAAAACAGTAGCAGTATGCTACGCCCATTGAGGCTAAACTCTCGTGATGGTTCTGGCCGCAAGAAAAGATTGTGATGCTGGAGTTATGACCGATTGAGGGTAGTCAGTGATATTGGGATCCTCTAGAACCCGGTTACTTCTGATAGGACAGGTCTTAAACAACAAACTGAAAGAGGGTAATACCTAGACCCCATGCTGGCCTAAAATCTAAGGGATCTTTTGTGTGACTTGTGTGCCTTCGTACTTGACTACTTACATGCTTGTTATCTGACACTTGAGTTTCTTGCAGGTTTTGTTTACAGTCTTTAATCTGGACCCATAACAGGGTTTACCTATGTTACACCACGCATAGCATAACATCATAACATCATACCATTGCATGCATCCTACATAAGGACTAATCCATTTCAAGGATCTCAAGGGTCTGTGGTGCAGGTCACGATGAACCAAACTGTCTAGCAAGGGGCAAAGGGGATTTATTTTCCTCTAAGCCAAGGTTGTCAGGGGCTATGACCCACTCGATATGGTGAGCTTTGACTCTTGAAGAAGGACTCTCAACAATATGCAGTCCCTTCAATCAAGCTACCCAAATTCAAATGCTAACAATTTTCTTGTTTACCCCGCGAGATCCTTGGAAACATTGCATGCGTACATACATATCATTGCATTACAGGTACCCCTTTTACAGGTTGCTCACCCTCTTCGCTGTTTATTTCATCTCATCATCATGAATCCTGAGTCATCTACTGAGCAATCCATCAAGGCCCTCCAGGCTCAGAACGCCCAGTTCCAAGAGTTGATCATGAGTTTAGCCCAGGGCCAACAGGATTTGAAGACTCTGCTCTCGAAAAAGAAGAAGAAGAGGACGGTGCTGTTCAACCCTAGACGCAAATCTGGGAATGGATCACGAAATGAAGTTGAGCAAACTACCCCATCTGTTGGGAAAGGCAGTCCCCAAGAAAGGGAGGTTCCTAGTCCAGTGGTCTCCGACAACGAGACATATTACAATGATGAGCAGTACCCTCCAGCTGAGGACAGGTATAAACAGTTGGAAGACCGGCTAAGTGCCATGGAGATACAAAAAGTGTCCGGCCTGGACTTCGAGGATCTAGGTTTGTCTTCTTGGGTAGTAATCCCGCGCAAATTCAAGGCACCTGCCTTTGCCAAGTACGATAGGGCATCCTGTCCTAAGCTGCATCTCAGGTCTTACATAAGGAGGATCCAGCCCTACACGGCTGACAATAATTTATGGATTCACTTCTTTCAGGATAGTCTGTCTGGAACCCAACTCGACTGGTTCTATCAACTGAATGGAGCTAACATCCACAGCTGGGAGGATTTGGCCACTGCATTCTACAAGCAGTACCAGTACAATGTCGACCTTGCTCCCACGCGCACTCAGCTTCAGGGAATGTCTATGGGTGCAGGTGAAGGTTTCAAAGAATATGCTCAAAAATGGAGGGACCTTGCTGGAAGGGTACAACCACCTCTGACTGACCACGAGCTCGTCGACATGTTCTTGGGGACCCTGTCTGGTCCATTCTTCAACCACCTGATCGGGAATTCTGCTGCTGGGTTTACAGATCTGATCTTGACCGGGGAAAGAATAGAAGCTGGCATCAAGTCAGGGAAAATACAGAATGGTGACTCCTCGAACACTGAGAAGAAACCATCCAAGAGAGAATCTAGTGCTGTCTATGGCTCAAGAGGGAAGAATAGGTCCGAACACCGCCAAGATGTCAACGCGGTGGTTATTGCAAAACCGGCTGGCACTCCTCAGCGTCACAATCAGCAAAGGGAAGAGAGACCCCAAAGGCAATTCACTCCCCTCGGCATGACCTTGTCACAGATATTGCCACAGTTGCTGGAAACCAAGTTGGTAACTCTCATGGACCCTCCAAAGAATCCTAACAGGACACCTTCAAGGTATAACCCTAATGTTCGCTGCGCCTATCATTCTGACAGCCCGGGGCATGCTACAGATGACTGTTGGACTTTGAGAAACAAGGTTCAGGATCTGATCGACGCGAAGGAAGTCCAGTTCGACTCTCCAGAGGCTCCCAGTGTGATCATTGCTCCCCTGCCAAAACATGGCTAGGATTGAATATCTTTTGTTCATTCGAATGTTCAAGTTGTATTTTTCTTTGATCATTCAAACATTTTATTCATGTCAAACTTTGTTATTTCATTAATGCATTACACGTGTCTGTTTTGAAGTAATTATGTTTACTATGCTTAAAACTGTTTTCATATTTTTGTGATGTTCAACGCTCGGTTAACAATTCTAAGCCTCTTGAGGGAGGATGACGAAAACGATACCACGACATTTACAATATGCTTTTGAACAGACCCCGCTGATGAGGTACAGGCATTGTTTCAAATCCTAAACACTGGAGTTATAAGGAAGATAATCCCTCGTCAACCCCTTTGAGCCAAAGAAGTAGGAGTTTTTCTTTTCGAAAATTGAAACCCTTAATCATAACCTGGGGCAGGGTAGTTCTCTCAGTTGACTCAAGTGCATAACAAATGGCACCAAAGCGGTCCTTACAAAATAAACAAAAGACAGTGATGGTTCCGAATAATCATAAAGACAGGTAATCGTTATCTTTCAAAAATGAAAGCCCAATGAGTCAAAACCTACGAAGGAGACTTACAAAAATTGGGGCATCCCGCTGACTGTAATCACAAAAGAAACAATTCACGCAAAATTTAGGGATAACAAAATCAAAAAGAAAGAGGTCCTACAAACCCTCAACAAAAAAGAAATGACTGCCTATTCAAAGTAAATTGTCAATATCCAAACCATCACCGGAATATCAGAGCAAAGACTCAAACAAAGTCTAACGCACGATCAGCTGAGTTTAGGTTTGAAGAACATCACGAAGAGCGGGTGGGTACAAATATAATTTGAGCCTTTATCCTTTGTTTCTTAAACCGTGAACCAGGCCACGTTATAACCCTTAAAAGTCCTAGCTGAAGCATGGGTTAGTTCGAAAGCATAATGTTACGAAAGGTATCCTGACTCCTTAAGGCCTACGGTAAATACGGAGTTGACATCACGTTTTACAAACATTCACTTGTTTTAGGAAAAAGAATGCATTTTCAAAATCTTCAAGACAGACATAAGTTGTGCATTTTTGATATAACATTGTTTGCATATAACTATTTGTTTGAACAGCAGGAAAATTCGCACGATGAATACTTAGTGAACAAAAGCACTTCCAATCAAGGGGCAGACGTGATTATTGTCCATCATCTGGGGCAATTCAGTCAAGATTCGGAGAATCTCTCAAAATGCCAAGATAACCAGGGGCAAATCTCCGCCTAAGTCACTTGGGGCATTGGACAGGAATTCCAGCAACAAATCTTGCACGATCAGATATCTTCTGGTAATATGGCTACACAATGCTACTGACAGGGGCACCTCCCTACATCCTGAGAGTGTGGACATAGTCGAAAAAATACTACGCACAATCAAAGACCCGCTAGGTTGACACACCTAGGCAAAAATAAGGGCTTCCCGGTGAACCAAAAGGGTTCGGGCAAAATAAGGGATGAAAATGAAAAATCTGTACACCCGGCAAGTCGAAAACCTGAAAAGACGGCTTGGGCAAAAATGGGTATCCCGGTGGACTGAAAACCTGAAAGGGCGGTCCAGGCAAAAATTAGGGATCAGAGCGTACGACTATGTCCTGTCATCTCGTCACTTGCCTACCAGAAGAAGATTTGTCAAATCGGCAGTCATCAAGCACCTCCACAGGTATCTTCCTCTCCCACATCAGAAACAGGGGCAATAATGAGTTGTCTAAGCGATCTAATTGCTCTGTCCACCAAGGTACAAAGGTAGGTTCGGTTGAAAAACATGACCAAGATATCTTAATTCCCCAGAGAGTGAGCCAGCAAGTCAACGATACTCTCCCCAAGCAGAGTTAGTCCACTGTCAGCCTTAAGGAAATTGGGTATCCTCCAGCGGATCTCAACATTCCCCAGCGGAGTATACAAACATTCTTAACAAGCATCCCCGGCAGTCTTGATCTAAGATTGTTCCCCGGCAGAATACCAGACATTCGGTGGAGCCACTTCCCCAGTACATCTCAAAAAAATTTCCCCAGGAGAGTCCAGTCCAAAAGTTTCCCCAGGAAAGTGGAATCCATATCCCCAGCAGGTCTTAAAGCTTATCTCCAGTAGATTCTGGAAGCTTGTCATCCGCATAGTACGAACGCTCCCCCGAATTTATTCAAAGGCTATTTCCCCACCAGGATATAACTGGGTTATCCTCAGCCAATGGCCACGGAAAGATCATCCCCGACGAAGTCTTCCTATTCCCCAGTGGAGTTCATCAATTCCTTCAACATAACACATCAATGGTATCTCCAACGGAGTTATCATCAACATCTCAGCAAAGTGCCTCTTTCCCCACAGAGCACTCCCCGCAGAGTAATCTATTCGCCAAGTTTATTCCCCAACGGAGTCATCTTCTCCTACCGGTATTCTTGCAATCATCATCCCCAGCGGAAACAACGAAGCTCTATTCTCCCACATCAAGCCCAAGATTTAACTTCCCGGCACACGTCAAGGATTTACTTTCCTAGACGAAAATACATTCATAAACATCACATTGTCATATATTATGATACATGCATACACGCATCGTATCACCACAATCTCATTTATTTTTGAGAACATCATGACATCATGCATGTCATACATTATGACATTGCATACAATTAACTCGTTACTTTTTCAGGAAAAGAACGATCAACAGATAAAAGTCTTTACCTTTTGAAGTAGAAGACGTCCAAGATTCCTTCATCATTTTGTTGAGGTAGTAATCGCACAAAGGTTCTCTCATCATCCCGTTGAGGTAGTAATCATCCAAGGTTCTCTCATCGTCCCGTTGAGGTAGTAATCATCCAAGGTTCTCTCATCGTCCCGTTGAGGTAGTAATCACCCAAGGTTCTCTCATCGTCCCGTTGAGGTAGTAATCGCCCAAAGGTTCTCTCATCGTCCCGTTGAGGTAGTAATCGTCCAAGGTTCTCTCATCGTCCCGTTGAGGTAGTAATCGCCCAAAGGTTCTCTCATCGTCCCGTTGAGGTAGTAATCGTCCAAGGTTCTCTCATCGTCCCGTTGAGGTAGTAATCGCCTAAAGCTTCTCTCATCGTCCCGTTGAGGTAGTAATCGGCCAAGGTTCTCTCATCATCCCGTTGAGGTAGTAATCGCCCAAAGGTTCTCTCATCGTCCCGTTGAGGTAGTAATCGTCCAAGGTTCTCTCATCGTCCCGTTGAGGTAGTAATCGCCCAAAGGTTCTCTCATCGTTCTGTTGAGGTAGTAATCGCCCAAAGGTTCTCTCATCGTCCCGTTGAGGTAGTAATCGCCCAAAGGTTCTCTCATCGTCCCGTTGAGGTAGTAATCGTCCAAGGTTCTCTCATCGTCCCGTTGAGGTAGTAATCGCCCAAAGGTTCTCTCATCGTCCCGTTGAGGTAGTAATCGTCAAAGGTTCTCTCATCGTCCCGTTGAGGTAGTAATCGCCCAAAGGTTCTCTCATCGTCCCGTTGAGGTAGTAATCGTCCAAGGTTCTCTCATCGTCCCGTTGAGGTAGTAATCGCCCAAAGGTTCTCTCATCGTCCCGTTGAGGTAGTAATCATCCAAGGTTCTCTCATCGTCCCGTTGAGGTAGTAATCATCCAAGGTTCTCTCATCATCCCGTTGAGGTATTAATCGTCCAAGGTTCTCTCATCGTCCCGTTGAGATAGTAATCGTCCAAGGTTCTCTCATCATCCCGTTGAGGTAGTAACCGTCCCTGATTCATTCATCACATCATTATCAACAAAAACCTTTTGAAGCTCTAGACTCGATTCCTGTATCTTGCCAGGGCACGTCTGAAGAGTTCGAAGATCCGATTCCTGTATCTTGCCAGGGTGTATCTGTTGACGACTAATTCCAGACTCGATTCCTGTATCCTGCCAGGGCACGTCTGAAGAGTTTGAAGATCCGATTCCTGTATCTTGCTATGGTGTATCTGTTGACGACTAATTCCAGACTCGATTCCTGTATCCTGCCAGGGCACGTCTGAAGAGTTTGAAGATCCGATTCCTGTATCTCGCCAGGGTGTATCTGTTGACGACTATATTCTCCGGACTCGATTCGTGTCTCTTGTCAGGGCACGTCTGAAGAGTTTAAAGATTCGATACCTGTATCCAGCCAGGGCACATCTGCATAAAGAGTTTGAAGATCAACTCCTATAACAGGCCAGGTAATTATTTTCTTTTTCAGGTACGCAAGTTCTCGCTAAGGAATCTCTTACGCGATCGACACCTCCAGATGGCATCTATAAGCCCATCCCCCTATCCATCGTATCTCCAAATGGCATCTATAAGCCCATTCCCGTCATCACGCTGCTGATACTTTACTATGTGAGCGCAAATTTCTGGGCACTCTAGTGTTCAATCTTCTTCCACCTTCGGATCACGAAAGGCACGCAAGCCAATCTACATCCTCAGGTTAAGAAGATTGAACAGGGGCAACTGTTGTACCCCAAAATTTGCCCTCCCATATTTCTCAAAATATTTCAAGAAAAATTCACAAGTCCAACCCGGCGCGTCATATTCAGGTATTCTTTCGCCAAGATATCTCTGATAACATATTCTCAAATTCAGGTTCGGCTCAAGAGTCAATTCTTTAAAGAAGGTATCCGAATGTGTGAGTTTTCTCGAAGAAATATGGTGAAAAAGTGTGCTGAAAGTGCAGTTTTTACGCGCTAAAAAATTCATAACTTGAAGATCGTGACTCATTTTGAACCCATTCCGGTGGCCAAACTTCCGTCTTGACATTATCTACGTTTTCATCTCTCACGGCTGGAAGCCAATTTCGATCAGAAGATCTTCAAAAATGTGGATTTATCAAGTATTTTCGTACAGAAAATTTGTGACAGAAGTTTATTTGCGTCATGTTCAGAAAATCATAACTTGGTCGATTTTCATCGTATCGAGCTGGTTCCGGCGCCAAAATTTCACAAATTGAGTTGGCTACATTTTCACATAAGGTATTGAGTTCAAACGGTATTCAAAAGGCCTTCGTTTTTTGCTCAGAGTGTGTGACATGCCGAAAATCCTAAATGCTGAATATTATTTCATCTGGGTCGAAACTTCGAAAATTCATAACTCGGTCAATTTTTATCGGATTGGGCTCATATTTTTACACAAGGTCACTGACTCATAGATCTACAACTTTGCTTCAAAATTCGGGACCGGATTATGCTCCGATCAATACCAGTTTTTTTATTGAAGAACGTATCAGAGTCGACACTGGAGCCCAAAATAAGTTTGTTTGAGCTGAAAATACAAAAATTCATAACTAATTCACCGTATATCCGATTGAGCCGATTTTCGGACAGGAGTTAGTTCTAGATATCAGCTACATTTTGTTTTCACATTTCAAGTTCAAAAATTGCACTTAAGTCTCTGCGATTTAGCCTGGAAAGGGACGAACTCAAGTGAACATTGGAGGCTCAATTGCACATTCAAAGCCCATTTTCTTTACCCTAATTTTCATTATATAATCACATTCTTTTCACACAAACCAGAGGAGGAAAAGAGAGAAAAAAACCTTGCCACAACACTGTTAGAATATCAAATTCTTTCAAGAACCCTAAAACCTTGAAATCCTTATTACAAATCTCTCTCTCACTACAAACAAACCATCACAGTTACAAACCAACACCTCATTACTTCTTCAGTAAGGATAAGGCTGACTTGATCTCCATGATCCAAAGGGCATAAAAGCATTCAGGTCATTAATTTTCCAGTAAGGGTAAGATTGATTTGATCTCCATGATCAAAAGGGTATAATCATTCATACATGCCATATTGTGCCTAAACATTAAATTTCTTCATATATTGGCTTTATTTGCATTTTATGATTTTATTTAATGTGTTCGTGAGATTCAACACTGCAGATTTAGACAGGATCCCATGCAGGTTCATTAAGGAACGTTGAGGCCAAAACACAAATGGCCAAAAGGCAAAACACAAATGGCCAAAAGCCAAAAGCCAAATGGCCAAAAGAACAACTTATGCATGACGAGACAGACATCCTGAGAAGATTAAGGAACGTTGAGGCCAGAACACAAATGGTCATGAAACCCAATCCAATGGCCAAAGAATGCAGACCACGGTACTCAGGAGTCAATGAACACGCACGTGATGCCAGAAAGTCAAACAAGGCTTTTTGTCTAATGGGCCAGATTTCTCACAAAAAACCCTCCATTTGGGTCTGAATACCCCCCATGGTTTGCACATTTTTATTTTTTTATTTGATTTTCCTTTTTATTCTTTTAATTGTTTTCAATTGTTTTCTTTAATTTCATAAATTAATTTTCATAAGATAAAAAAATCAGAAACTAAAATATATTTAATTATTATTATTTCATTATTAATTTATTTTGTAAATAAACTTTAATAATTAGTTTAGTAAATTAGGTTTTAAAACTTTAATCTTTTTCTCAATAAATTAAAATATGTAGAAATTAGGTTTTTTAGCTTTTTATCACTTTTCTTAATAAATAATTTTTTCTTATTATCATTATTATTAATTACTAATTTATTTTGTAAATAAACATGTACATTAAATATTTAGTAAATTAGGTTAAACTTTAATATTTTTCTTTAATAATTAAAAACAACTTAGAATTAGGGTTTCTCTTGAATTTTAATTTTCTTTATTTCGTAAATACAAAAACCATAAAAAAAACATTTCTTTTCTTTAATTTAATAATTAATTAACTTTTCATTCAATTTAATTCCAAAATGGTCCAACGCCCTCGAACGTTCTATTTTCTATTCTTTTCGCGCATTTATTCTTATTTTTCTTGTAAATATTATGTAATTGCTCAAGCCATGTAATAGTAACTAGGTTTTACTTTTCGCCTCTTTTACCAAACGGGTCTTTGTAATTTGGCGATGTATAGACCCGCGCCTTGTAATAGCGTAGGATTTTACTTTCCGCATTTAAATTTCCGCATTCTTAAACTATTAAACTTTGCATGAAAGAATGTATGGCCTAAATTAAAAACAAGCGTAGATCACCATGATACATGTACAAGATAAATATTAACCTGAAAACAACACACAAATTCACACACCACTCTTAGGGTACGCCTCACTGTTGCCTTGCCCTCGAAACGTGGTCGTCGAGTATAGGACGTTTTAGTAAGTCCTTATGTCCATGACATGATCCAGTTGCCTCGAAATGGTTGCCTCGGAATTAAAAAAGGATCAATGGCATAAGGGTAGCTTCTAAGGTGTCCTACTGTTGCTCTGGTGACCACATTGTCCCTAACCCTCGAATTGACCCAAACACCTCCAACGGTGGTGCTACCTACCTCTCAATGGTGGGATGACACTACCTTAAGGACATTTACACAGCCTAATTCCTTAGGGTAGGTAGATGACTCGTAGATACTTTCTCTAATTCAAAACAAATCAAAAAACTCTTTTCACACCGACACTTTTCAAAAAGCTTTCAAAAACAACTTTTCAAACACTCTTGAGGACCGATACAAGAGTCGATCTGAAACTTTAAACGAAACTTTTTCAAACCCACTCACGATTGAAAAGCGAACAAACATTTTGAAAACACAAATGAGCAAGTATCTAAGAGCCCATGGATAACCATGGATAGAAAGGGTGCTAACACCTTCCCTTTCTATAAATCTACCTCCCGAACCGAGAGATAATCTCATAAGGAATTTTTCTGTGCTTTTGTCCTGTCCATGTTAGAGAAAATAAAAGACGGTGGCGACTCTTGCTTACCGCGACATTTCGCGAACCAGCGTTAAACAGTCAGTTCCAGATCCACCGATCATTGTATGTATGAAACTTGTAATGATTTAATGAAAGTGTATATGGCAAGTTTCACAAAATTATGAACACATGAAAGTATGAATTCAAATTTGAATGACTGAGAAAATTGTTTATTGAAGAAGGTTTTTTGTTAATTTGAAAATTGAAGCATTTTTTGAAATAAGAAAATCTGCAGCATTTTATAAAGTCATAAGAACCTCTTCATTCATGCCAATTCATATGAAAAGTTGCAATGGATTCATGAAAAGATACCACTTGAAAAATGTTTAAAAACCAAAAGAAAAGCTGCACTGGTTCGCTAGGAACCGGTTCCGACACTGACAGAACCCGGTTCTTAGTGAACGTTATAAGTCAGATTTCAAAAATATCACGCAGGAACCGGTTCCCCTATTGGTACAACCTGGTTCCTGGTACAAATTACAGGGACATGTTTTTGAACAAGTTTTGGAACCCGGTTCCCTGTTAGGGAGGAACCGGTTCCTGAAAGTTAATTTTCAAAAATTCTTTTTGAAAAAGATTTTAAACAAAGTTTTTCTTAAGTGAAAACATGTTGGATATGTATATGATTATGAATGCATATTTTTTTTGTGAACATCTATATTCAAGATTAAGAATTATTTATACCATTTGATATTTGATGATTCTTCAATAATTCTTCAATAATCTTTAAGACTTTTATATGATGTTGATAAGCTTTTTGCACATCCTTTGAATGTTGATGTCCATGTTGTCTTCATCAAAACACATGCTTTAAATATGACTTGAGAAGCTTGCAATTACATTCTCCCCCTTTTTGATGATGACAAACAAGTCTTGAAAACAATTCTTGAAATGTTTTATGTTGTTTTGTGTAGTAAACATGTTGAGCAAATGCAAGGCTCCCCCTAAATTGTATGCTCCCCCTAAGTCCATGATTCTTTGAATTTTGGAGTGAGTTTGATATTTATTTGGGCCTGCAATTTCTTTGAAACAAAACAACACATATGCATATTCTTCTCCCCCTTTGTTAACATAAAAAAGGATAGGGAAAAAGAGTGAAACAATTTTATTTAAAAAAAATTAAGACGTGCATCTTATGAGAAACATTTAGATATCACCTTCATCCAAAATACCAAGTTCTCTTCGGATTTTGAAGAATGGTTCTCGAGCAAACGGTTTTGTGAAGATATCTGCGAGTTGGTTATGAGTATCCACAAAAGTGACTTCGACATCTCCTTTAAGTACATGATCACGGAGAAAATGATGTCGAATATCTATATGTTTGGTTCTTGAATGCATGGCCAGATTCTTTGTAATATTGATAGCACTTGTATTGTCGCATCGAAGAGGAATGCATCCGAGATCAAGTCCATAATCACGGAGTTGTTGCTTGAGCCAAAGAATTTGTGCACAACAACTACCTACTGCTATGTATTCTGCTTCGGCCGTGCTAAGAGCAACACATGCTTGCTTTTTACAAGCCCATGATACTAATGCATTTCCAATAATGTGACAAGTACCACTTGTGCTTTTACGATCAGTTTTACAATTTGCATAATCCGCGTTAGAATAACCAATTAAAGTGCAAATACTACCTTTAGGATACCATAAGCCGACATTGGTTGATCCTTTTAGATACTTCATGATCCTTTTAGCTGCCATGAGGTGTGATTCCTTTGGATTTGCTTGAAAGCGAGCACAAAGACAAACACTAAACATGATGTCAGGACGGCTTGCCGTCAAATACAATAAGGAACCAATCATACCTCGGTATTTTGTAATATCAATTGGAGTACCGGATTCATCTTGATCAACATATGCATCAGAGCCCATTGGAGTATTCATTGCTTCACAATTGTCCATATCAAACTTTTTCAATAATTCTTTGCAATACTTAGATTGGTTGATGAAGATTCCATCTTCTAGTTGCTTGATCTGTAGTCCAAGAAAGTAGTTCATCTTTCCCATCATAGACATCTCGAATTCTCCTTGCATCATCAATGAGAATTCCTCACACATTTCTTTGTTAGTCGATCCAAAAATGATATCATCAACATAGACTTGAACCAATAAAGTGTTACTTTGGATTTTCTTAATGAACAAGGTTTTATCAACCTTACCCTTTTCGAAACCTTTTTCACACAAAAAATTGCTAAGTCTATCATACCATGCTCTTGGTGCTTGCTTTAAGCCATAAAGAGCCTTTCTCAACTTAAAGACATGTGTAGGATGTTTGAAGTCTTCAAATCCCGGAGGTTGTTTGACATAGACTTCTTCATTGATGTATCCATTCAAGAATGCGCTTTTGACATCCATTTGAAAAAGCTTGTTGATACTCCTTGGCTAATGTCACCAATAATTTTGTCAATAGGATGGTCTCTATGAGTTCTCCATTCTTTTGGTAGATCATTGATGTTTGAATCTTGTTGTACAATGTTTTCTTGATTTTCCGGTGATTTCACAACTTGATCATTTGAAAGTTCTTCCGGGGGTAAATCTATAGGATCATCATCATCACATACTACTACTTCCTCCTTAGAGGGGTTAGTTTCATCAAAAGATACATGCATAGATTCTTCAATAGTTAAAGTTCTTTTATTATAAATTCTATATGCTTTACTAGAAAGAGAATAACCAAGAAATATACCTTCGTCGGATTTCTCATCAAACTTACCGAGATTGTCTTTGTCATTGTTAAGAACAAAACATTTGCATCCAAAGATATGAAAGTGAGCAATATTTGGCTTTCTTCCTTTGAAGAGTTCATATGGAGTCTTCTTTATTATAGGTCTAATGATAACTCGATTTCCAACATAACATGCCGTACTAACCGCATCCGCCCAAAAATATTTAGGAAGATTTGCATCACTAAGCATTGTTCTTGCAAGTTCCACTAGAAACCTATTCTTTCTTTCAACTACTCCATTTTGTTGTGGAGTTCTAGGTGCTGAAAAATTATGAGAGATACCATGTTCTTCACATAATTCTTCAAATTGTGCATTTTGGAATTCTCCACCATGATCACTTCTTATGGATACAATCTTTAGGGATTTTTCATTTTGGATTTGCTTAGCATACTTCTTAAAAGCTTTAAAAGCATCACTTTTCTGCACAAGAAACAAAGTCCAAGAATATCTAGAAAAATCATCAA
Organism: Vicia faba; assembly: GCA_948472305.1. Taxonomy (NCBI): domain Eukaryota; kingdom Viridiplantae; phylum Streptophyta; class Magnoliopsida; order Fabales; family Fabaceae; genus Vicia; species Vicia faba. The sequence goes on from OX451740.1 coordinate 4,920,181, forward strand.
TAATAACCAAAGCGTATACATTACCTTCGAAGCTTTTTGTTCTTGATGGACCAAAGAGATCCATGTGTAACAATTGTAGTGGCCTTGTAGTAGACACCACATTCTTAGATTTGAAAGTTGTTTTGGTCTGTTTGCCCTTTTGGCATGCACTACATAATTTGTCTTTGATGAACTTCATCTTTGGTAGACCAATAACTAAGTCATGCTTAACCAATTTGTTCAAGTGCTCCATGTGAATGTGAGCAATCCTCTTGTGCCATAACCAAGCGTCATTGTTGTTTACCATAAGACATTGTACCTTCAGAGACAAATCATCTAAAGTAATCATAAAAATATTGTTAGTTCTTATACCTTTGAGTTTTACCTCATTGGTTGCCTCATCCATAATAAGATATTCTTCTTTGTTGAATTTGATCTTGAACCCTCTATCACAAAGTTGACTTATGCTAAGAAGGTTGTGCTTTAATCCTTCAACATAGAGAACATCCTCAATTTGAATGGATGGAGGTGTGCCAACTATTCCAACGCCAAGAATCTTTCCTTTGGTGTTGTCTCCATAGGTGACATACCCTTTGGCTTTATGTACTAGATATGAAAATTGGTGTACATCTCCTGTCATATGCTTTGAACATCCATTATCAAGATACCAAACATTTGATGTGGATTTCAAGCATACCTCTTCTTCATCGTCGGAGTGATGTGAAGCCATTAATGCTAGATTTGCACATTCGTCGCTTTCTGAATCGGATGAAGAACTTATCTCATTATCTTCCCATGCAACATAAGCCTTTTTGTTCTTGAACTCCTTTTTGCCTTTGAATCCATTTTTCTTGGAGAGTTTTGGATAATCCGACTTTATGTGACCTTGCTTTCCACATTCATAACATGTGACATCTTGTGTTGATGTGGAGGCTTCTTTATCTTTATGATTATAAAATTTCTTCCTTTTGACAAAGTTAGCATTATGAAGATTATTTTTATGACCAAAATATTTTCCTAACCTTTTTACAAGAAGCAAGAAGTTTTCATCTTCCTCCGATGCATCTTTATCTTGACTTTCTTTTGAATCAACTTTCAAAGCAATGCCTTTGGATTTCTTCTCTAAATTTTCATGTTTTTCAAGTCTACCGAGTTCTGTTTCGTATTCTTGAAGTTTGCCAAATAATGTAGCGGAAGTCATTGCGGAGAGACTCTTCTTTTCCGAGATTGCCGTTACCTTTGGTTGCCATTCCCTAGTCAATGATCTAAGGATTTTCAAGTTGAGTTCATCATTTGTCAAGGTTTTACCAAGAGCATTTAAGTGATTTGTCAAATGCACAAATCTCTTTTGTAAGTCAAGAATGGATTCTCCGGGCTGCATTCGAAATAGTTCATATTCTTGACTCAAGGTATTTAGCCTTGATCTTTTTACTTCAGTCGTTCCTTCATGAGTTTGAACCAGGGTATCCCATATTTCTTTTGCTGTTTTGCAGTTCGAGACACGGAAAAATTCGTCCATACTGAGTGCACCTTGAAGAAGGTTTATTGCCTTTTTGTCATAGAGAACTTTCTTTTTATCATCATCGTCCCATGCAGTTTTGGGCTTTGCAGAACCAATGCCATTGATTACTGATATCGGGATAAATGGACCATTTTCAACAACATCCTATACTTCCTCTCCTTGCGCTTCTAAATGCGCCTTCATGCGTATTTTCCAGAAGTCAAAATATTCACCACAGAATAGAGGAGGCTTGTTGTTACTACCACCATCTCTGAAAACTGGTTGATGATTTGCAGAAGCCATTCTGGATCTTTAGGAACAAGTTACCTATAACTTGCTCTGATGCCAATTGTAAGTCTCAGAGTGCCTAAGAGGGGGGGGGGGGGGGGTGAATTAGGTCTTATAAAAATTTATTCGGTTTTATGAGAATGCTTGGTAGTAATTTTTGGTTAAGTGTTTGAAGGTTTTGATTATATCTTTATCTTTTCCTGATTATGGTGATGAAAGCGATAAATGCGGAAAAGTAAAGAACACGGTGATATATCCTGGTTCCCCTCACAATCCGAGAGTACTCCAGTCCCCTTTCCAACACGAAAGAGATTTCACTATAGTTAGAATGATTGTACAGCCTATGCTTACTATCTAACCTATAGGGTGATCAAAGGTTCTTAACACCTTTAATACCAAACAAACACTAATGTGAATGAAGAACAATCCTCTTCAAATCACAACACTTACTTCCAACAGTCCTGGATAGTAAGGGAATAATTTCTTTAAGTAATACAATGATTTATTTGAAGTAGATGGATAGCACTATCAATCTTCAATTGATCTTCTTCTTCAAGATAAAAACAATTCTCAAACAATGTATATAAATATTCACAATGTATGTATGAAACTTGTAATGATTTAATGAAAGTGTATATGGCAAGTTTCACAAAATTATGAACACATGAAAGTATGAATTCAAATTTGAATGAATGAGAAAATTGTTTATTGAAGAAGGTTTTTTGTTAATTTGAAAATTGAAGCATTTTTTGAAATAAGAAAATCTGCAGCATTTTATAAAGTCATAAGAACCTCTTCATTCATGCCAATTCATATGAAAAGTTGCAATGAATTCATGAAAAGATACCACTTGTAAAATGTTTAAAAACCAAAAGAAAAGTTGCACTGGTTCGCTAGGAACCGGTTCTGACACTGACAGAACCCGGTTCTTAGTGAACGTTATAAGTCAGATTTCAAAAATATCACGCAGGAACCGGTTCCCCTATTGGTACAACCCGGTTCCTGGTACAAATTCCAGGGACATGTTTTTGAACAAGTTTTGGAACCCGGTTCCCTGTTAGGGAGGAACCGGTTCCTGAAAGTTAATTTTCAAAAATTCTTTTTGAAAAAGATTTTAAACAAAGTTTTTCTTAAGTGAAAACATGTTGGATATGTATATGATTATGAATGCATATATTTTTTTGTGAACATCTATATTCAAGATTAAGAATTATTTATACCATTTGATATTTGATGATTCTTCAATAATTCTTCAATAATCTTCAAGACTTTTATATGATGTTGATAAGCTTTTTGCACATCCTTTGAATGTTGATGTCCATGTTGTCTTCATCAAAACACATGCTTTAAATATGACTTGAGAAGCTTGCAATTACACAGCTGCCTTACAGTTGCTCATATTGAACCTCTTTATTATATCTTGAGCATACTTCCTTTGATACAAGAAAACTCCTTCTTCGACGTCTTTGAGTTCCATTCCCAAGAAATAGGAGAAATTCCCTAAATCCGACATTTCGAATTCCTGCATTAACCTTGATTTTACCTTCATTATCTCAGCTTTGTCTGCTCCTGTAATGAGTAAGCCATCAACATAGAGGTATAAAATGATTTGATTGACACTTTCGACATCATTTACATACACTTCATGTTCAGAGACACACTTTGTGAAACCTGCTTCAATTAGGAAGCTATCTATCCTTTTATTCCAAGCTCTAGGAGCTTGCTTCAAGTCATAGAGAGCCTACCTTAATCTGCAAACTTTTGACTCCTGCCCTTTGACGTTGAAACCTGAAGGTTGAGTAACATAGACATTTTCATCCAATAGACCATTCAAAAATGTTGACTTCACATCAAGTTGGTGCATTTTCCATCCTCTACATGCAGCTATCAAAACAACAGTCCTGATTGTTTCGATCCTAACAGCAGGTGCATATACTTCATCGAAGTCAATACCAAGTTTTTATAGAAAACCTCTGGCCACCAGTCTTGTCTTATACTTTGTAATCTCTCCATTTGGCCTTCATTTAACCTCATAGATCCATCTCACATCAATTGGTTTCTTGTTGGTTCTTTCGACAAGCTCCCAAGTCTTGTTCTTCTCAGCTCTAAGTTCTTCTTTCATGGCTTCACACCAATTCAAATTGCTCAAGGCTTCACCCAAATCAATTGGTTCTGCTTCAGCCATCATCATGGCTTCTTCGATTAAGTCACCATCTGCATCGATTTATTAATCTGGAAACCTCTCATATCCAATCAGCCTTGTCGACTCAGTTCTTATTCTTGTGGATCTTCTTTTATTTTGCATATGTGGTTCTTCATTTTGACTTGTTAAAGCTTCGTTTTGTTCATCTTCTTCAAACACAATTGTGACTGTGTCCGATTCATGTCAAACTGAACTTCAACTCCAATCCCATCCTTTACTTTCATCTACAAGAACATATCTATTGATCACTAGTTTATCTTCAATTGGTGAATACAACTTGTATGCACCAGTCGAATGATAACCTATGAGCACCATGACTTTACTTTGATCATCCAACTTCTTTCTCAATTATTCAGGTATATGCCTGAAACACATTGATCCAAAAATTCTAAGATGACTTACACTTGGCTTCGACCCTATCCAAGCCTCATGTGGTGTCTTTTCGACCATCTTCTTTGTTGGGCATCTATTTAGAATGTATATTGTTGTCGAAGCTGCTTCAGCCCAAAATCTCTTAGGCATATTCTTAGCTTTCAACATACATCTTGTCACGTTCAGTACACTTTTATTCTTTCTCTCAGCTGTGCCATTATGTTAAGGCGTATAGGGTGCAATAACCTCATGCTCTATACCTTCCTCATTTCAAAATCTAGCAAATTCAGCAGAAGTATATTCACCACCACCATCAGTTCTTAACTTCTTCAATTTACAACCACTTTGTTTCTCAGCATGCAACTTGAACTTCTTGAACTGTGTGAATACCTCACTCTTCCTCTCAATAAGGTAAATCCACATATTTCTGGTGAATTCATCAATGGAAGTAAGGAAATACATGTTACCTCCATTAGAATTTACTTCAAAGGGTCCACACACATCTTAATGAACCAGCTCCAATTTTTGCCTTGATCTTATAGGCAAATCACGTTTGAACGCCTTCCTTGCCTGCTTAGCTTTGCAGCATTCCTCACATATGGTTTCTTCACATACGGCAACCCAAGCACCATTTTTTTCTTATTGAGCATACATAAACTCTTGAAGTTTAGATGTCCATACTTGTGATGTTATAGCCAGTTCTTGTCTTCTTTTGTAGTCGAAGCAAGACATTTGTGATCTGATGTGTTAAGTTCAACCCTGAATATTTTGTTCTCCGCCAATGGTGCTTTCATTATTAGCCTCCCATCAACCCTATATACCTTAATCTGATTATTCTCCAACTTCATATTGAAGCCTTTTGCAAGTAATTGACCTACACTTATCAAGTTACTTGTCATCGAAGGTACATATAAAACTTCAGTGATAGTAGTCTTTTGACCATCCTTCCTGATAATTGAAATATCTCTTTTACCACCTGACTTGATATGCCTGTCATCTGAAAACTTTATCACTTTTTCGACTGACTCATCTAACTTGGTAAACCAGTTTTTATTTCCAGTCATGTGGTTGCTACATCCTGAATCCAGATACCACATGTTGGTTTTCTCAGTATTCGACTGAGTGTTCACTAGCAACAACATATCATCAGATTCACTACTTCCAGCTCGTGCATATTGAGCTTCATCACTATTTTTCGACTTCGTAGCTTTCTTTCTTCGACAGTCTCTAACACAGTGGCCCAAATCTTGACAATTGTAACATTGCATCTCTTTCGTTTCAACTTTCTTCCCATAATACTTGTTGCTCGCACCTTTCGAATCAGTATTCTTGTTTGACTTCTCATCAACAGCAAGATTCTTTTACTGCTTCGACTTCTCTTTTCCAGCTTTCTTGCTGAATCTTGATTGCAATGCTTGTTCAGCTGTCTTCTCTCTTTCTGAGTTTCTCTACTGCAGTCTCATTTCGTGAGCCTCCAATGAAACTTGAAGTTCTTCCAACTTCATCTCAGATAGATTCTTGGTCTCTTCAATTGTTACAACAAAGTAATCAAAGTCTGCAATTAAAGATCACAATACCTTTTCTATCTTTTGCAAATCTGTTAGCGCTTCACCACACACCTTCATATGGTTTGTTAGCGCCACAACTCTTGAGAAATATGCAAAAATAGATTCACCCTCTTTCATCTGAAGCATCTCATACTGCTTCCTCAAAGTCTGCAACTTCACCTTCTTCAATTTCTCGTCTCCACCATACAAGGATTTTAGCTTTTCCCAAGCTCCTTTTGTTGTTTCTTCTTCAATTATCTTCTCAAATACATCACAATTCACACATTGGTGAATCAAGAACAGTGTCTTACCATCTTTCTTCATCTGATCTTTGTGCGCAACTTTCTGGACTTCCGTTGTATCTACTTCCAATTCTGAAATTTCATTATTCTGAAATTTCATCATTCAAAATTTCTACAACATTTTGAAATCTGAAAATAACCTTCATTTGTGCCACCCATCGTTGATAGTTTTCACTTTTGAAAACCGGTAGATTTGCTGAAAACTGTGTTAATGTTATTGATCTGTTTGCCATTAGATTCTCTCAGAATCACAAACAAGCTCTTGATACCAATTTGTTAGAACAAAGGATGCAAGAAAGATGATTTTGTGAAAACAAGAAGAAGAAGAAGAAGAAGAAGAGAGAGAGAGAGAGAGAGAGAGAGAGAGAGAGAGAGAGAATGATGAGTTAGTTATGTATAACTAACTATCTAACTGATTTGTTATATATTTTACTGCACAAACACAATGCCCTTTATATAGGCAAAAATGTCCAGACCCAATTACATGTTAAAACTTCAACTAATTGCATAACAAGAATTAACCAACTAACAATACTAAACCTCTATTCTTTCTATCAAAAGATTACAAGAAAAACTAAAAGAAAAATATGTGTTTAAAAGATAGGTAGAAAAACAGACAGAAGAAGTTTTCTCCTATATTTTCGGCATCTGCTTCTGACAGTATCTCTAACATCGCTTCCAACGGAATACCTCAATCAGAAAAAGAAGAATTAAAAAAATTATGATTTATTGGAAATATAATTTAGTTAATGTCTATAATTCCCAATACTTATTCTTTAATAGGGCCTTTTGGCATTTTTATTTTTAGTATAAATATGCTACCTAGGCTATCAATATTGTAACTCATTCATTCCTCTTTTGATATACAATAGTAGTCCTCTTTGTTATCATTCATTTCTCATTCTTCTTCTCCCCTTTCATTACCTTGCACCAATAAATTGGTATCTAGAGCACTTGGTTCTGTTTTTCCTGGGAAACACGAGTGTTTGTGAGTTGTGTGTTTGATTTTGGTTCATTGATTTTCTGTTGAAATCTTGAACAAAATCTGAACAGAATCTGATTCTGTGGGTTGGGAAACAGTGTGTTTGAAGATCTGAAAATCCGTGCAAGGTTTAAAATGAGTGGAGACAGTAGTTTGAACACCAAACTTCCAGTTTTTAATGGAAAAAACTGGAACAAATGGATGATACAAATGTGTGTGCTGTTTGGTGCACAAGATGTTCTGGATCTGGTTACAGATGGTTATGTACCAGTTGCAGCAGATGCAATTGAAGAACAGAGAACTGCTGAGAGGATGATGAGGAAGAGGGACCAGAAAGCTCTGTTCTATATTCATCAGTGTGTGAATGAAAGTGTGTTCGAGAAGATTGTTGATTCAACAATGTCAAAAGGGGCATGGGATTTACTGGTGAGATGTTACGGTGGTGACGCATCAGTAAAGAAGGTGAAGCTTCAATTCCTATGAAAGCAATATGAGAACCTGAACATAAAGAGTAGTGAGAAAGTTTCTGAATATATCTCCAGAGTGATTCTGATCACAAACAAGATGAAGGCGTGTGGAGAAACTCTGTCTAAACATGTAATCATAGAGAAGATTCTGAGGTCACTTACTCCTCAGTTTGATTACATTGTTGTTTCTATTGAACATTCTAAAAATCTGGAAACTATGAGAATAGAAGAATTGCAAAGCATCTTAGAAGCACAAGAGTTACGTCTGTCTGAGAGAACTTCTGAGAGGGAAGCTGAGCAAGATCTGAAGGCTTTTTTTGTCAAGAAAGACCAGAAGCAGAATAAACACGGTGATAGATTCCAGAAGTCAGAAGCCTCAACTTCCGATGACAAGAAATATCATAAAGGAAAGGAGAGGTAAGACAAAAGTAAGGTTCAATGTTACTCTTGTAAACAATTTGGCCATTTTGTCAGAGATTGTAGGTCAAACAACGAAAGGAAATCAGAAGAAGCATATATGGCTAAGATAAACTCTGATGATGAACCTATACTACTAATGGCTTCTGATTCTGATGGAAAATGCTCAGAAGATTGGTGGTATATGGACACTGGATGTTCAAATCATTTAACTGGAAACAAACAATGGCTGACAGACTTTGACTCCAGAAGGAGAACAAAGATCAGATGTGCTGACGATAAGTATCTTAATGCAGAAGGTATGTGAGATGTCAAAGTTAGAGTGAAGAATAGGAAAGACATTCTGATCAAAAACGTTTGGTATGTTCCTGGTATTAGAAGCAATTTGATGAGCGTAGGTCAGCTGATTGAGAAAGGTTTCTCAGTTATTATGAAAAACAATCTTCTGACGTTGTATGATTCCAATCAGAAGTTAATTATGAAGTTTGAACAAGGAGGCAACAGAACATTCAAGGTAAATGTAGAAACAGCTGAAGCAACGTGTCTTAGTGCAGAAGTCGCTGAAGGTAACAGTAAGTTGTGGCATAAGAGGTTGGGGCCTTTGAACTATAGAAGCTTAGGGCATCTATGTTCTAAGAAGCTTGTACATGGTATTTTGAAGATTGTGAAGCCTGAGAAGTCATGTGAGATATGCATGAAAGGCAAGCAACCTAGATTGCCATTTACATCAGAAGTAGATCCCAGAGCGAAGCAGGCTCTGGGAGTAGTACATTGTGATCGGTGGAAATGAGAACTGACTGTTTTTTAAGCTGGTTTCGCGAAATGTCGCGGAAGCAAGAGTCACCACCGTCTTTTATGTTCTCCAATATGGAAAGGACAAAAGCACATCAAAATTCCTTATGAGATATGTTTCTCGGTTCGGGAGGTAGATTTATAGAAAGGGAAGGTGTTAGCACCCTTTCTATCTATGGTTATCCATGGGCTCTTAGATACTTGCTCTTATGTTTTCAAAATGTTTGCTTTAAAATGTGAGTGGGTTTGAAAAAGTTTCATTGAAAGATTTCTGAATAACTCTTGTATCAGTCCTCAAGAGTGTTTGAAAAATTGTTTTGAAAGCTTTTTGAAAGTGTCGGTGTGAAAAGAGTTTTGATTTGTTTTTGAAGAGAGCAAGTATCTATGAGTCATCTACCTACCCTAAGGAATTAGGCTGTGTATAAGTCCTTAAGGTAGTGCCATCCCACCATTGAGAGGTAGGTAGCACCACCGTTGGAGGTGTTCGGGTCAATTCGAGTGTAGGGACAGTGTGGTCACCGAAGCAACAGTAGGACACCTTAGAAGCTACCCTTATGTCCTTGATCCTTTTTTAATCCAAGGCAACCGTTTTCGAGGCAACTGTTCCGAGGCAACTGTTTCGAGGCAACTGGATCATGGACATAAGGACCGCTAAGACGTCCTATACTTGACGACCACGTTTCGAAGGCAACAAGTGAGGCGTACCCTAGAAGTCGTGTGTATATTTGTGTGTTGTATTCAGTTAATGTTTGTCTTGTTAATTAGTGAGCTACGAGTTGTTTTTATTTACATACATTCTTTCATGCAAGTTAACAGTTAAGGGGTGCGGAAAAATAAATCCTACGCTATTACAAGGCGCGGGTCTATACATCGCCAAAAATTACAAAGACCTGTTTTTTAGTAAATGAGTATGGAAAGTAAATAAAAACAGTAAAGTCCTAATTACTATTACATGTCCGGAGCAATTACATAATAATAAACTGTGCGCGAATTAAATCGGAATGTTCTAAGGGTGTTGACCCTTTTTAGAAAAGAAAATTGATTTTTTTGGTCTTTTTGGTAATTAAATGAAATTAAAAACTAATTAATGACTAATTGATTATTTTAATTAAAAGAAAATATTTTTTTGTTTTTTTTATGTTTTTATGAAATAAAATAAAAATGAAAGAAACAAAATTAAAAGTTAATCCTAAATCTAAGTTATTTTAATTATTTAAGAAAAGGTGTGATCGGTGGATCTGGAACTGACTGTTTAACGCTGGTTCGCGAAATGTCGCGGAAGCAAGAGTCGCCACCGTCTTTTATTTTCTCCAATAGGAAAGGACAAAAGCACAGAAAAATTCCTTTTAAGAGATTGCTCTCGGTTCGGGAGGTAGGTTATAGAAAGGGAAGGTGTTAGCACCCTTTCTATCCATGGTTATCCATGGGCTCTTAGATACTTGCTCAATGTGTTTTCAAAAATGATTTGTTTGCTTTTCAATTGTGGGTTTTAAAAGTTTCTTTGAAAAATTTCAGTTCGACTCGTACGTCAGAGTGTTTGAAAAATTTGTTTTGAAAGCTTTTGAAAATATGTTGGTGTGAAAAGTCTTTTTGTTTGTTTTGAAGTTAGAGCAAGTATCCTTGAGAACCTACCTACCCTAAGGAATTCGTCTGTGTAGATGTCCTTAAAAGTAGTGCCATCCCACCATTGAGAGGTAGGTAGCACCACCGTTGGAGGTGTTTGGGTCAATTCGATTTTTAGGGACATGGTGATCACCAGAGCAATGGGAAGACACCTTAGAAGCTACCCTCATGCCAGGTTCCCGGATCATGAGGACTTACTAAGACATCCTCTACTCGACGACCACCTTTCGAAAGGCAACAGTGAGGCGTACCCTAGGGGTGGTGTGTGCGAATTGTGTGTCATGTTTCAGTTATTTGTCTTGTCATGTTTGTCGTGTTCTACGCTTGATTTTATTTTAAGTCCATACATTCTTTCATGCTTTTGTTAACAGTTAATATTTGCGAAAAAATAAATCTACGACTATTACAAAGGCGCGGGTCCACATCGCCAAAATTAAACCGGACCCGATTTAGCGGAAAATAAATAATGCGATAAGTAAAAGTGCGATAAGTAAATTACATGGCTTAGGGACAATTACATAGTTATAATTAAACGATAAAAAGTAAATGCGCAAATTAAATAATTGAAACGAAACTAGGGCGTTGGACCCTTTTTGCAAATAATTAAAAGTTAATGAGAATTAAAAATTAAATGATTAACTGTTTTTTTTGGTATTTTGTATTTTTTAGATTTAATGAGAAAAAAGGAGAATTAATTAAAATTAAATTAAACGGTAAACCCTAATTCTAATATTTTTTATTTATTAAGAAAGAATTAAAATAAGATCTAAATTAAACCTAAAATTATTATGTACAATTTAAATAGGAAAATAAATAAATAAATAATTATTATTATTCTAAAAAAGGGGGAAAATATTAAAAGGAATAAAAAATGGCAATTAACCTAATTCTACATTTTTTTGGATTTTTATTAAAAAAGGATTTAAAGTTGAAAACCTAATTACACTAAATAATCTACATTTTAATTTATTCATGAAAATAATTAATATATAAATATTTATTAATTTGTATTTTCTGATTTTTTATTATGTTTTTTATATTTTGTAGAAAAAATAAATTAATTAAAGCCATAAAAAACAAATAAAACAATAAAAATAAATGTAAGAAGAAAAAAAAAATAAAAAAATACAAACCAGGGTGGGGTGTTGCCCCAAATAAGGAGGTAAGGCCTGGTAATCTGGCCCAATAAGCATTTGTTGACTTTTTGGATTGTGTGTGATGCCATTGACCTGATATATAGTACCCTTTGAATTTAAGCCTTTGATCTGTACGCACTGGACGCGTGGCTGGTGGATTCTTGAGGAGGCATAGCATGGATCATCACTAGCGCTGCATAGGATTTTAGTTTGAAAAATAATATGGCAAATATGCAAGACCTGGGGTTCGAACCCAGGTCACGAGCATTACAAGTACTTCCACCTACCACTGAACCATGTGATTTACATTTAACATATATTAACGAATAAATAACAAAAAGCAAACGCGTTGATGGCCTGGAAAAGCGCGCGCGTTTTTAAACGCACCAACCACCACGTGACACGGCCTCATCTTCTTCCCCTTCCCTGTAACACAAAACTAATGGGCAACGGTTTTGCAACGTGGTTTTAGGCAAGCAACGGGAAAATAGCGACTAGCCCATATCCAAACATAAATTGGGCGCGATGGCATGGATCTTTTCGTCTCTAAGCCCTGAATGCAACCATGGTATCCAGAAGTCCTAATTTTTCTTGTATTGGGAAACCCCCTTTTTGAATTCCTGAAACCCTAAAGACCATTCATGGCAGATTCACGTATATTGCTCAAAAACAAAATTAGTTAGTATGGTTAGCTTTAGAACATCATGAGAAACATGAATATACAAACAAAAATGCAAAAAGATGTCTAAATCATGCTATGCGATTTCAACATTTTCTTGGTTCAGTTTGACTTTGTGATACCGTTTCAAGGCGTTTGACTTGTTGTTTTTGATTGAGAAACGTTTAGAATTGTCCAAGGAAGCTATTGCAATTGGTTTGGTGCCTTGAATCGCCCTATAACCTTGATTTCAGAATTCAACTTTTTGGACAATTTTCCAAGTTTGTGTTTTGCTTTCTGAGCGCAGCCTGCAGTCTCTAGAGCATTAGGTTTTCATCTTGAATATGTATAGAACGATTTTAGGTCAAGAAAACTAGACAAAATCCATTGCATTGATGATTTCCAATATTTGATTTTGTTAATATCCTTTTGAATCTTTTTCCATGGCTTTTGTGTTCAATCAGCTCAAATCTTATCAAAACTTGCCATAATCAATTAAGCACGAAATATTGAGATTAGAATATGCATAAAAAGATTTTTTTAGGTTAAGGTTATATTTTTCATGAATTAAAATGATTTAAATGAATATAAATTAATATTAATTCAAATAAATAATTAAAAAATATGAGAATACTTCCCTTTGGGCCTAGTGGTCGTGCATATGCTTGGCATGAAGAAATTTGGAATAAAAATGGGCCCATTTGCATTTTTAGGCCTTTTGCATCAATGTTGACTTTCAAAAATTTCCAAAAATTTCCCAACTTCCACAAGGCATAACTTGGTCAATTTTTAAGCTTTTCACATGTTCTTGGACATTTTGGAAAGGTCTTTGAGTCCTTTAACCAATGCCTTTGGTCCCATGTCATTTTGATTTACCAATCTCAAGTTATGGCCTTTGACTTAAAGTCCTTTTTTGTTGACTTTTGAAAATGACCTATAATGTTGAAATTGATAACTTTTTGTAAGAGCATTTCTTGGACTTGGAACATGAAGATGAATTGTAGGAAATGTCTTTCTCTTCAAAATGAGCTTTGGATGAAATTTTTCTGATAATCCATGTGAAAGTTATGCCTTGGTCAATTTCAGTTGACTTTTTCAGCTGTCCAAATATAGCAACTTTTGCATCTTTGATGATTTCTGAGCCGAATTTTGAGAATCATGATCAAGCATTGATCAAATGATGTTTGTGGCTTCAAAATGATATATTGACCAAAAATTTGAACTTTTGACTGTCAAATGACCATTTTGCCCCTACAGTTGACTGTAGTGCAATCTAGGGTTTTGACTGTGCAATTTTGAGCTGAATGCCTTGAAACTTGATATGAGGACACTTGACCATCTTTGTAGGCATATGGGACTTGATTGGGCCTTTGAAAAGTTCATTTGCTTGACCAGAACTCAAACCCTAGTTTTGACTGTCTAGGAGACAGTTGAGCTGCACAACCCTGGGGGAATTTTGTGACCTTGACTTGGCAATTTCTTGATGAATATGGGAGGGCAAATTTTGGGGTACAACAGTTGCCCCTGTTCAATCTTCTTAGACCTGAGGATGCAGATTGGCTGACGTGCCTTTCGTAATCCGAGGGTAGAAGATGATTGGACACTAGAGTGCCCAGAAATTTGCGCTCACATAATAGCAATGATGATGAGGGAATGGGCTTATAGATGCCATTTGGATGTTGCTTGGATAGGATGATGGGCTTATAGATGCCATCTGGATGTTGATCGCGTAGGAGATTCCTTAGCGAGAACCTGCAGACCTGCAAAACAGAAAAATGAGTACCTGACACGTCGCAGGAGCTGATTTTAGATGCTTGATATAGATATGTCCTGACTGGTTACAGGAGCTGGGTCTGGAGCTTCAAACGTTGATGAATGAACCAGGGATGGTTACTGCTTTAGCATGAATGGTAAGAGAATCCTGAATGATTTCAACCTCAACAACGCTCGTTGAGAAAATCTTGGTGAGAATTACCATCTTCGTAGTGTCAGGAAGAGAACCAAAGGACATTATAATCTCAAAGGGAGTCACCTTACTCACCGCTGGAGAGGGAACTATAGGAAATCATAATCTGGAAGGAAATATCACCTCACTCGCCGTTGGAGAGGGAACCATAGGGAGAATATCACCTCACGCTCATGCCGGAGAGGGAAACATCTGAAAAAGGAATTACCACCTCACACGCCGTTGGAGAGGGGACCATAAGAGAATATCACCTCACGCTCATGCCGGAGAGGGAAACATCTGAAAAAGGAATTACCACCTCACACGCCGTTGGAGAGGGGACCATAAGAGAATATCACCTCACGCTCATGCCGGAGAGGGAAACATCAAAAAGACTTCTGGAAGCAGTATCAGAACGTCGCCATATCTGGTTTACATCTGAAACTATATCTGGAAGGGAATCTGGAAGCAGTATCAGAACGTCACCATATCTGGGCTTACATCTGAAACTATATCGAGAAGGAATTCTGGAAGCAGTATCAGAACGTCACCATATCTGGATCATATCTGAAACTATATCTAGAGAGAATTGCGTTAGTTGATAGTAGTCATTTTTGTATTGATCTTTTCCCTGAAAAGGTAGAACATAATTGTATGCAAAATCATGATGCATGAACTGTATGTTTTCAATATCAATGAGATTCGTGTAATATGATGCATATGCATGCTATAATGATGTATGTGACGTTTTATGAATGTATGTTTTCGTCGTAGGAAAATAAATCCTTGACGGGTGCCGGGAAGTCGCATCCTGGGCTGTTGTGGAGGAATAGCTTTTGCTTCCGCTATGGATGATAATTGCAAGTATACCGGTAGGAGATGATAACTCCGTTGGGGAATAAACTTGGCGAATGGAGGATTCTGCGGGGAGAAAAAGATATTCTAGCGACCATGCTGGGAAGAAATACTCTGTGGGGAGATGCTTTTGCTGAATTGTTGAGGATGGCTCGCTGAGGATACCTTGCTGTATTGGGAGTATGAATGGACTTCGCTGGGGATAAGAAGATCCCGTCGACGACGCTCTTTCCGTGGCTTTTGGCTGAGGATAACCCAGTTATATCCTGTTAAGGAAATAACTCTTTAAATCAAGCCGGATGACGCGTTCGTGCCCTGAGAGGGGTGAGCTTCCGTAACTTACTGGGGGTACGCTTATTGCTTGGGGGTATGAATTCCAACTTTCCTGGGGAACTTGGGTTGGACTCTCCTGGGGAAGCTTTGATATGTTGGGATGTTCTTTAACGGAACCTACCCTGATGCCTTGGAGGATAGAACAGTCAGACTGCTCAGACCAACCTTTATTGCCCCTGTTTCTTGTGGGGTGCTGATAGTTGTTGATGGACAAACCTTCTTCTGGCAGACAGATGACAAGAAGGCGGGACATAGTCGTACGCTTTAATCCCTAACTTTTGCCTGGACCGCCCTTTCGGGTTTTCAGTCCACCGGGATACCCATTTTTGCCCAAGCCGCCTTTTCAGGTTTTCGACTTGCCGGGTGTACAGATTTTTCATTTCATCCCTTCATTTTGCCCAAACCCTTTTGGTTCGCCGGGAAGCCCTTATTTTTGCCTAGGTGTGTCAACCTAGCGGGTCTTTGATTTTGCGTAGTATTTTCGACTATGTCCACGTTCTTAGAATACAGGTGGGTGCCCCTGGCTGTTTGTGTTGCCATATTACCAGAAGGTGCTTGATTAGGTAAGATTTATTGCTGGAGTGCCCCAGGTGACTCAAGCGGAGATTTGCCCCAGGCTATTTGGCCTTTTGAGAGATGCTCCGAATCTTGACTTAACTGCCCCAGATGATGGGCAATAGTCATGCCATGCCCCTTGATTGGAAGTGCTTTTGTTCATTAGGTATTTCTCGTGCGAATTTCCCTGCTGTTCAAACAAAAAGTCATATGCAAACAAAGTTATGTTAAAAATGCAAAGCTCATGTCTGTCTTGAAGATTTTGAAAATGCATCTTTTCATAAAACAAGTGAATGTTTGTAAAACGTGATGTCAACTCCGTATTTACCGTAGGCCTTCAGGAGTCAGGATACCTTTCGTAACAGTATGCTTTCGAATTAACCCATGCTTCAGCTAGGACTTTTAAGGGTTATAACGTGGCCTGGTTCACGGTTTAAGAAACAAAGGATAAGGCTCAAATTTTGTTTGTACCCACCCGCTCTTCGTGATGTTCTCCAAACCTAAACTCAGTTGATCATACGTTAGACTTTGTTTGAGTTTTTTTTGCTCTGATTTTCTGGTGATGGTTCGGATGTTGACAATTTATTTGAATAGGCAGTCATCTCCTTTTTTTTTTTTGTTGAGGGTTTGTGAGACCTCTTTCTTTTGATTTTTTGTTATCCCTTTCTTTTTTTGCCTGAACTGTTTCCTTTTTTGGAATTACAGTCAGCGGGATGCCCCAGTTTCATAAGTCCCCTTTGTAGGTTTAGACTTTTTGGGCTTTTTGTTTATGATTTTTTTTTTTTGGTAGTGACTGCCTATCTTTTTGATTGTTCTGAACCATCACTGTCTTCTTTTTTGTAAGGACCTCTTCGGTGCCATTTGTTACGCACTTGGATCAACTGAGAGACTACCCTGCCCCAGGTTATGATTAAGGGTTTTAAGTTTCGAAAAGAAAAACTCCTACTTCTTTGGCTCAGAGGGGTTGACGAGGGATTATCTTCCTTATAACTCCAGTGTTTAGGGATTTGAAACAATGCCTGTACCTCATCAGCGGGGTCTGTTCAAAAGCATACTGTAAAGATCGTGGTATCGTTTTCGTCATCCTCCCTCAAGAGGCTCAGGATTATTAACCAAGAGTTGATCATCAGAAAAAATATGAAAAGGATATAATAAAAATTATTGTATTAATTCCCAAAACAGACATATGCGATGCATTAACAGAATAAAAGAGTTTGCTATGACAGTAATTGTTTGTATAAGCAAAGAAAAATACAACTCAAAATTCAAATAAACAAAGGCTTCAATGATTAGGTAACGGAGCAGTGATTATGTTCGGAGTCTCAGATACTTCAAACTGAATCTCCCCGGCGTCGATCATGTCTTGAATTTTGTTCTTGAGAGGCCAGCAATTGTCTGTAGTATGCCCCGGGCTATCTGAATGATATGCGCACCTATCGTTGGGATGATAGTTGGGTGCAGAAGTGTTCGGATTCCGAAGAGGAGCCCTTAAGGTGATCAGCCCTGTCTTCAACAGTTGTTGCAGTGCCTGATCCAACGACATGTTGAGTTTGGTGTACTGCCGTTTCTCCTTTCGCTGTTGCCCCTGTCCTTGTTGAGCAGGTCCGGGATTGGAAATCTGGATTGCCCCTGCCTCATGACGGCTCTTTTTACCGTGCACAGCATTGGATTCTTTCTTTCCATGATGAGGTTTTTTATCAGCAGGTGCAGCCTCTTGAATTTTCCCAGACCGGATACCAGCTTCTATTCGCTCTCCAGTCAAGATGAGATCCGTGAATCCAGTAGACGAATTCCCAATTAGGTGGTTATAAAATGGTCCAGACAAGGTCCCCAAGAACATGTCCACAAGTTCCCGATCAGTCAGAGGTGGTTGTACTCTTCCAGCAAGATCCCTCCATTTCTGCGCATATTCTTTAAAACCTTCACTTGATCCTAACGACATACCCTGGAGTTGGGTACGCGTAGGGGCAAGGTCGGCATTGTACTGGTACTGCTTATAGAAAGCAGTTGCCAACTCCTCCCAGTTACGAATTTTGGTCCCATCCAGCTGATAGAACCATTCGAGGTGAGTCCCTGAAAGACTTTCCTGGAAGAAGTGGATCCACAAGTTTTTGTCCACCGTGTATGGTTGGATCTTCCGAACATAGGACCTTAGATGCAGCTTGGGACAAGACGCCCCGTCATACTTAGGGAAGGATGGTGCTTTGAACTTATGGGGGATAACCACACCAGTTGACAAACCCAGATCTCCGAGATCCAGCCCAGGTACCTGTTGAACCTCCATAGCTTTCATTCTGTCCTCCAGTTGTTTATATCTGTCATCAGCAGGAGGGTACTGCTCTTCATCAAAATCTGTCTCGTTGTCGGAGACCACTGGACTGGGGACCTCTCTCTCATGATGACTGCTTGTTCCCACAGATGGGGTTGTCCTCTCAGTTTCAACTTGCGGTGTATTCTCAGATCTGCGTCTAGGGCTGAACAGAACAGTCCTCTTCTTTTTCTTGTCCTTCTTCAAAAGGAGAGCCTTCAGGTTTTGTTGCCCCTGGGTCAAGTTCATAATCAGCTCTTGGAACTGGGCGTTCTGAGCCTGGAGGTCCTTGATAGTCTGTTCGGCTGATGATTCAGGATTCATGGCGATCGGCTGAAATAAACAGCGGAGAAGGGTAAGCAACCTGTCAAAGGGATACCTGCAATGCAATGAGATGTATGATATGCATGCAATGTTTTGAAGGACCTCGCGGGGTAAACAGAGAAACTTTGTTAGCATTTGGAACTGGTAGCTTGACTGAAGGCACTGCATATTGTTGAGAGTCCTTCTTCAAGGGTCAAAGGCTCACCATATCCAGTGGGTCATAGCCCCTGACAACCTTGGCTAGAGGAAAATAAATCCTCTTTGCCCCTTGCTGGGATAGTTGTTCATCATGACCTGCATCACAAGCCCTTGAGATCCTTGAAATGGGTTAGGATGTATGCAATGGTATGCAATGGTATGATGTCATGCTATGCATGGGGTGATGTAGGTAAACCCTGCTATGAGTCCCAATTAGGGATTATAAACAAACCCTGCAAGAAATTCGGTATACTTTGTTATGAGTCCCTATCAAGGACTATAAACAAAACCTGCAAGACTTAGTAACCCTGTTATGAGTCCCCAATTAAGGACTATAAACAAGACCTGCAAGAAACAAGTGTCAGGTAACAAGCACGCAGATAGGCAAGTACGAAGGCACACAAGTCACACAAGAGAGCCCTTAGGGTTTAGGCCAGCATGAGGTCTAGGTATTACCCTCTTTCAGTTGGTTGGTTCATACCTGTCCTATCAAAGTAACCGGGTTCTTAGAGGATCCCAATATCATTGACTACCCTCAATCGGTCATAACTCCAGCATCGCAATCTTTTCTTGCGGCCAGAACCATCACGAGAGTTTAGCCTCAATGGGCGTAGCATACTGCTACTGTTTCTATTGGCCAAGTTGGGTCATTTAAGGTTCTAAGGTCTGTTGGTGCTTAATGACTCCTTGGAAGACCCATATTCTCCCCGTTTCAACACGAGGGATATCGGTACAGACCAAGGCGCCACACCAACGTAGCCACTGCTTCACCCATGTCGGTATACGCCGGACAGGTCCCTCACAGCTTATGCTACCTAAATAGGGTATCCCCAGATCCGGGTTAGGATCTATATAACTCCGATACAACCCACAATAGTAAAGCAAGCAAAGAAGACAATTGAAAACACAGTGATCTTAATCCTAAGGTACACCTCACTTTAAGTTTTATCCCCAGCAGAGTCGCCAGTTCTGTGATCGGTGGATCTGGAACTGACTGTTTAACGCTGGTTCGCGAAATGTCGCGGAAGCAAGAGTCGCCACCGTCTTTTATTTTCTCCAATAGGAAAGGACAAAAGCACAGAAAAATTCCTTTTAAGAGATTGCTCTCGGTTCGGGAGGTAGGTTATAGAAAGGGAAGGTGTTAGCACCCTTTCTATCCATGGTTATCCATGGGCTCTTAGATACTTGCTCAATGTGTTTTCAAAAATGATTTGTTTGCTTTTCAATTGTGGGTTTTAAAAGTTTCTTTGAAAAATTTCAGTTCGACTCGTACGTCAGAGTGTTTGAAAAATTTGTTTTGAAAGCTTTTGAAAATATGTTGGTGTGAAAAGTCTTTTTGTTTGTTTTGAAGTTAGAGCAAGTATCCTTGAGAACCTACCTACCCTAAGGAATTCGTCTGTGTAGATGTCCTTAAAAGTAGTGCCATCCCACCATTGAGAGGTAGGTAGCACCACCGTTGGAGGTGTTTGGGTCAATTCGATTTTTAGGGACATGGTGATCACCAGAGCAATGGGAAGACACCTTAGAAGCTACCCTCATGCCAGGTTCCCGGATCATGAGGACTTACTAAGACATCCTCTACTCGACGACCACCTTTCGAAAGGCAACAGTGAGGCGTACCCTAGGGGTGGTGTGTGCGAATTGTGTGTCATGTTTCAGTTATTTGTCTTGTCATGTTTGTCGTGTTCTACGCTTGATTTTATTTTAAGTCCATACATTCTTTCATGCTTTTGTTAACAGTTAATATTTGCGAAAAAATAAATCTACGACTATTACAAAGGCGCGGGTCCACATCGCCAAAATTAAACCGGACCCGATTTAGCGGAAAATAAATAATGCGATAAGTAAAAGTGCGATAAGTAAATTACATGGCTTAGGGACAATTACATAGTTATAATTAAACGATAAAAAGTAAATGCGCAAATTAAATAATTGAAACGAAACTAGGGCGTTGGACCCTTTTTGCAAATAATTAAAAGTTAATGAGAATTAAAAATTAAATGATTAACTGTTTTTTTTGGTATTTTGTATTTTTTAGATTTAATGAGAAAAAAGGAGAATTAATTAAAATTAAATTAAACGGTAAACCCTAATTCTAATATTTTTTATTTATTAAGAAAGAATTAAAATAAGATCTAAATTAAACCTAAAATTATTATGTACAATTTAAATAGGAAAATAAATAAATAAATAATTATTATTATTCTAAAAAAGGGGGAAAATATTAAAAGGAATAAAAAATGGCAATTAACCTAATTCTACATTTTTTTGGATTTTTATTAAAAAAGGATTTAAAGTTGAAAACCTAATTACACTAAATAATCTACATTTTAATTTATTCATGAAAATAATTAATATATAAATATTTATTAATTTGTATTTTCTGATTTTTTATTATGTTTTTTATATTTTGTAGAAAAAATAAATTAATTAAAGCCATAAAAAACAAATAAAACAATAAAAATAAATGTAAGAAGAAAAAAAAAATAAAAAAATACAAACCAGGGTGGGGTGTTGCCCCAAATAAGGAGGTAAGGCCTGGTAATCTGGCCCAATAAGCATTTGTTGACTTTTTGGATTGTGTGTGATGCCATTGACCTGATATATAGTACCCTTTGAATTTAAGCCTTTGATCTGTACGCACTGGACGCGTGGCTGGTGGATTCTTGAGGAGGCATAGCATGGATCATCACTAGCGCTGCATAGGATTTTAGTTTGAAAAATAATATGGCAAATATGCAAGACCTGGGGTTCGAACCCAGGTCACGAGCATTACAAGTACTTCCACCTACCACTGAACCATGTGATTTACATTTAACATATATTAACGAATAAATAACAAAAAGCAAACGCGTTGATGGCCTGGAAAAGCGCGCGCGTTTTTAAACGCACCAACCACCACGTGACACGGCCTCATCTTCTTCCCCTTCCCTGTAACACAAAACTAATGGGCAACGGTTTTGCAACGTGGTTTTAGGCAAGCAACGGGAAAATAGCGACTAGCCCATATCCAAACATAAATTGGGCGCGATGGCATGGATCTTTTCGTCTCTAAGCCCTGAATGCAACCATGGTATCCAGAAGTCCTAATTTTTCTTGTATTGGGAAACCCCCTTTTTGAATTCCTGAAACCCTAAAGACCATTCATGGCAGATTCACGTATATTGCTCAAAAACAAAATTAGTTAGTATGGTTAGCTTTAGAACATCATGAGAAACATGAATATACAAACAAAAATGCAAAAAGATGTCTAAATCATGCTATGCGATTTCAACATTTTCTTGGTTCAGTTTGACTTTGTGATACCGTTTCAAGGCGTTTGACTTGTTGTTTTTGATTGAGAAACGTTTAGAATTGTCCAAGGAAGCTATTGCAATTGGTTTGGTGCCTTGAATCGCCCTATAACCTTGATTTCAGAATTCAACTTTTTGGACAATTTTCCAAGTTTGTGTTTTGCTTTCTGAGCGCAGCCTGCAGTCTCTAGAGCATTAGGTTTTCATCTTGAATATGTATAGAACGATTTTAGGTCAAGAAAACTAGACAAAATCCATTGCATTGATGATTTCCAATATTTGATTTTGTTAATATCCTTTTGAATCTTTTTCCATGGCTTTTGTGTTCAATCAGCTCAAATCTTATCAAAACTTGCCATAATCAATTAAGCACGAAATATTGAGATTAGAATATGCATAAAAAGATTTTTTTAGGTTAAGGTTATATTTTTCATGAATTAAAATGATTTAAATGAATATAAATTAATATTAATTCAAATAAATAATTAAAAAATATGAGAATACTTCCCTTTGGGCCTAGTGGTCGTGCATATGCTTGGCATGAAGAAATTTGGAATAAAAATGGGCCCATTTGCATTTTTAGGCCTTTTGCATCAATGTTGACTTTCAAAAATTTCCAAACATTTCCCAACTTCCACAAGGCATAACTTGGTCAATTTTTAAGCTTTTCACATGTTCTTGGACATTTTGGAAAGGTCTTTGAGTCCTTTAACCAATGCCTTTGGTCCCATGTCATTTTGATTTACCAATCTCAAGTTATGGCCTTTGACTTAAAGTCCTTTTTTGTTGACTTTTGTAAATGACCTATAATGTTGAAATTGATAACTTTTTGTAAGAGCATTTCTTGGACTTGGAACATGAAGATGAATTGTAGGAAATGTCTTTCTCTTCAAAATGAGCTTTGGATGAAATTTTTCTGATAATCCATGTGAAAGTTATGCCTTGGTCAATTTCAGTTGACTTTTTCAGCTGTCCAAATATAGCAACTTTTGCATCTTTGATGATTTCTGAGCCAAATTTTGAGAATCATGATCAAGCATTGATCAAATGATGTTTGTGGCTTCAAAATGATATATTGACCAAAAATTTGAACTTTTGACTGTCAAATGACCATTTTGCCCCTACAGTTGACTGTAGTGCAATCTAGGGTTTTGACTGTGCAATTTTGAGCTGAATGCCTTGAAACTTGATATGAGGACACTTGACCATCTTTGTAGGCATATGGGACTTGATTGGGCCTTTGAAAAGTTCATTTGCTTGACCAGAACTCAAACCCTAGTTTTGACTGTCTAGGAGACAGTTGAGCTGCACAACCCTGGGGGAATTTTGTGACCTTGACTTGGCAATTTCTTGATGAATATGGGAGGGCAAATTTTGGGGTACAACAAAAGGAATTACAATTGCCTAATTAAACTATTTTGGTTAATATTTATTTACAAAATAAAATAATAATAATGATAATAATGTTAATTCTATTTTTTGGTTTTTTTATGAAAATGTGCTAATTAAGTTAATTGTTAATAATAAAAATAATTAAAGGGTTAGCAATTAATAATAAGAGAAAATGACAAAACAAAAAATAAAAAGAAGTAAAACCAAGGGGGCTGAGATGGCCTTCATGGAGGTTTTCTGAAGTAATTCTGGCCCAACAACAAGAAGCCTTATTTGACTTTTTTCGGTTGCCTACGCATGCGCTGACTCCAGAGCATAGTACTCTTGCGTTCTGGGCCTTTAGATCTGCCTCCAATGACACTTGGCTTGTTGGATGGGTGAGGCTTATGGTGGAAACTACTTGAGAAACTGCACAAGAACGCGTTAACAAAAATGATATGAGAATTATGGGGGACCTGAGAAGAACTTACAGCGCGGTATGAGCCTCAGGACTTGGCAAAGGTTACTTTAGCTTCAGGGTGTGGCAAGGAATAGAACCACGTGCTTGTTTTGATCTGAAGATGCTCGCAACTATGTTTTAGAACTCTCACTTTTTGAATAATTTTTGGTTTTGCTCTTGGCCGTTTCTGCACACACTCTTTTTTGAATGAGGTCGGGAAGGCTTATATATATAGTAATGAATGAGAATCAGTCACATGATGAGCCTTTAACCATTGCAATTATGCTTGAGATTTTGCCATAACCTCCATTAAAGCAACTTGCCATTCTTGTTAAAATTTGAATTTCTTGCTTGGAATAGGCCTTGCACGAATTTGGAAGGTGAATGATGGTGTATCAAAGCTATTCAAACTCAAAGATATCCCTCCATTAACTTTCTTGATTTTTATTTGAATTTTAAAGATTTAAAATGATTTAAATCAAATAAAATTAAATAAAAATGGAAAAATTAATTTTTAATCTTGAAATAAATTGTGGGACACGTGGGAAGAATGGCCAAGCTGAACCAAGTGGAAAAAGTGGGCCCCTTTTGTCAAAAATGAAGTTTCAAGGATAATTGACTTTGGCCATTTCACAAAAATTTCCCAACTTCTCCGATGCATATCTTGCTCAATTTTGAAGCTATGAACATGTTCTTGGACATTTTGGAAAGGTCTTGAAGTCCCCTAACCAATGTCTTTGGTCCCATGTCATTTTGATTTACCAATCTCAAGTTATGGTCTTTGACTTAAAGTGCCTTTTTGTTGACTTTTGAAAATGACCTATAATGTTGAAATTGATAACTTTTTGTGAGAGCATTTCTTGGACTTGGAATGTGAAGATGAATTGTAGGAAATTTCCTCCCCTTCAAGATGAGCATTGGATGGGATTTTTCTGATGAACCATGAAAAAGTTATGCCTTGGTCAAGTTACAGTTGACTTTTCAGTTGTCCAAAAATAGAAACCTTTGACACCTTGATGATTTTTTAGCCATTCTTGTGAAATCATGATCAAGACTTGATCAAATGATGATTGTGGCTTCAAAATAAGATGTTGACCAAAAATTTTGACTTTTGACTGCCAAATGACCATTTTGCCCCTACAGTTAACTGTTGAGCAAATGGGACTTTTGACTGTGCAACTTGACCTTGTGAGCCTTGAAACTTGACATGTAGGTGCTTGGCAATGTATATGGGCACATGTGACTTGATTGAGCCCCTTGAAAACCTCAACTTCCTTGCAAGAACCAAAACCCTAGTTTGACTGGCTTAGGAGGATGGTTGACTGTGTAGCCCTTGAGTAGACCTTGAACCATTTGAGGTGATGCTTGGAAAAACTTTGAAGAATATGGGAGGGCAAATTTTGGGGTACAACAGTTGCCCCTGTTCAATCTTCTTAGACCTGAGGATGTAGATTGGCTTGTGTGCCTTTCGTGATCCGAGGGTGGAAGATGATTGAACACTAGAGTGCCTAGAAATTTGCACTCACATAGTTGAGTATCAGCAGTGTGATAGCGGGAATGGGCTTACAGATGCCATTTGGAGAGATGGTGGATAGGATGATGGGCTTATAGATGCCATCTGGAGATGTGACAGAACCTTGTCGGGAATGGGCTTATAGATGCCATTTGGAACTGTAATGGTAGTCGTGGAGATGGGCTTATAGATGCCATCGGGAGGTTGTTGATCGCGTAAGAGATTCCTTAGCGAGAACTTGCGTACCTGAGAAAGAAAGATAATTACCTGGCCTGTTATCGGTGTTGATCTTCAAACTCTTCAGACGTGCCCTGGCTGGATACAGGAATCGAATCCGGAAAATAGTCGTCAACAGATACGCCCTGGCTGGATACAGGAATCAGATCTTCAAACTCTTCAGACGTGCCCTGGCAGAATACAGGAATCGAGTCTGGAATTAGTCGTCAACAGATACACCCTGGCAAGATACATGAATCGGATCTTCGAACTCTTCAGACGTGCCCTGGCAAGATACAGGAATCAAGTCTGGAATTAGTCGTCAACAGATACACCCTGGCAAGATACAGGAATCGGATCTTCGAACTCTTCAGACGTGCCCTGGCAGGATACAGGAATCGAGTCTGGAATATAGTCGTCAAAAGATACACCCTGGCTGGATACAGGAATCAGATCTTCAAACTCTTCAGACGTGCCCTGGCAGGATACAGGAATCGAGTCTGGAATATAGTCGTCAACAGATACACCCTGGCAGGATACAGGAATCGGATCTTCAAACTCTTCAAACGTGCCCTGGCAGGATACAGGAATCGAGTCTGGAATTAGTCGTCAACAGATACACCCTGGCAAGATACAGGAATCGGATCTTCAAACTCTTCAGACGTGCCCTGGCAGGATACAGGAATCGAGTCTGGAAAATAGTCGTCAACAGATACGCCCTGGCAGGATACAGGAATCGGATCTTCAAACTCTTCAGACGTGCCCTGGCAGGATACAAGAATCGAATCTGGAATATAGTCGTCAACAGATACGCCCTGGCTGGATACAGGAATCGGATCTTCAAACTCTTCAGACGTGCCCTGGCAGGATACAGGAATCGAGTCTGGAATTAGTCGTCAACAGATACACCCTGGCAAGATACAGGAATCGGATCTTCAAACTCTTCAGACGTGCCCTGGCAGGATACAGGAATCGAGTCTGGAATTAGTCGTCAACAGATACACCCTGGCAAGATATAGGAATCGGATCTTCAAACTCTTCAGACATGCCCTGGCAGGATACAGAAATCGAGTCTGGAATATAGTCGTCAACAGATACACCCTGGCAAGATACAGGAATCGGATCTTCAAACTCTTCAGACGTGCCCTGGCAGGATACAGGAATCGAGTCTGGAATATAGTCGTCAACAGATACACCCTGGAAAGATACAGGAATCAGATCTTCAAACTCTTCAGACGTGCCCTGGAAGGATACAGGAATCGAGTATAGAATTAGTCGTCAACAGATACACCCTGGCAAGATACAGGAATCAGATCTTCAAACTCTTTAGGCGTGCCCTGGCAGGATACAGGAATCAAGTCTGGAATATGGTCGTTCACAGATGTGCCCTGGCTAGCTACAGGTATCGAATCTGGAATTGCGGCAGTTGATGGTAATCACCTTTGTATTTACCTTTGTCCTGAAAAGACAAAACGTTAGTTGTATGCAGTGTCATGATGTATGACATGCGTGATGTTCTCAGAATAAATGAGATTTTATATTTATGATGCGTATGTGCATGCTATAATGTATGAAGATGTGATGTTCATGAATGTATTTTTGTCTCGGAAAATAAATCCTTGACGAATGCCGAGAAGTTGAATCCTGGGCTGATGTTGGAAGAGGAGAATTCTCTGCTTTCGCTGGGGGATGAAGATTGCAAGAGTAAACCGGTAGGAGAAGGTGACTCCGTTGGGGAATAAACTTGGCGAAGAGATTACTCTGCGGGGAATACTCTGTGGGAAGAGGTACTTCGCTGAGGTTTGATGATAACTCCGCTGGGGATACCGTTGATGATTTATGTTGGGGAATTTGATGAACTCCGCTGGGGGATAGGAAGAACTTCGCCGAGGACGATCTTTCCGTGGTTTTTGGGATGAGGATAACCCAATTATAAGCGCTGGTGGAGAATAACCTTTGAATAAAGTCAGGGAGAGACGCGTTCGTGGTCTGCAGGGGATAGCTTCCAGAATCTACTGGGGATAAGCTTCCTACTGGGGAGATTGATTGAACTCTCCTGGGGAGATCTTTTGAGACTGTACTGGGGAAGTGGCTCCACTGGGGTTTTTGGTATTCCGCCGAGGAACAATCTTATATTAAGACTGCCGGGGATGCTTCTTAGGAATGTTTGTATACCGCTGGGGAATGTTGAGATCTTCTGGGGATAATCCAACTTCCTTAAAGCTGACAGTGGTCTAACTCTACTTGGGGGAGAGCGTTACTGACTTGCTGGAGATATAGTGCCTTGTTAGGGCTGACGGGAGACCAACTCTGCTTGGGGAGAGTATTGGTGAACCTTGTCTTACTCCCGGGGAGTGGAGGTATCTTGGTCAAATTCTTCAACTGAATCTAACTTGTACCTGGAGGAAAGCAGCTGTACAGTTTGGGCGATTCCTATTGCCCTAACTTCTGTGGGAGAAGGTACATGTGGAGGCCTTGATGATTGCCGATTGACAAATCCTCTTCTGGTAGGCAAGTGACGAGATAACGGAACATAGTCGTACGCTTTTGATCCCTAACTTTTGCCTGGACCGCCCTTTCGGGTTTTCAGTCCACCGGGATACCCATTTTTGCCCAAGCCGCCTTTTCAAGTTTTCGACTTGCCAGGTGTACAGATTTTTTTCATTTTCATCCCTTATTTTTGCCCGAACCCTTTTGGTTCGCCGGGGAGCCCTTATTTTTTCCTAGGTATGTCAACCTAGCGGGTCTTTGATTATGCGTAGTATTTTTTTGACTATGTCCCCATTCTCAGGATGCAAGGAGTTGTCACTGTCAATAGTGTGAAGTTGTCAGACTACCAGAAGATCTTTGTTTGATCTTCCAATGCCCCAAGTGATCCAAATGGAGATTTGCCCCAAGCTGGTTGGCCTTTTGAGAGATTCTCCGAATCTTGACTTAACTGCCCTAGATAATAGACCATGATCATGTCTGCCCCTTGGTTGGGGGTGCTTTTGTTCATTTAGACATTCGTCGTGCGAACTTCTATGTTGTTCAAACAAATAGTCACATGCAAACAATGTTATATTAAAAATGCAACGCTTATGTCTGTCTTGAAGTTTTCTTGAAAATGCATTTTTTTCATAAAAACAAGTGAATTTTTTTGTAAACTGTGATGTCAACTCAAGATTTTACGGCGAGCCTTAAGGAGTCAGGATACCTTTCGTAACAGTATGCTTTCGAACTAACCCATGCTTCAGCTAGGACTTTTTGAGGGTTGTAACGTGGCCTGGTTCACGGTTTAAGAAACAAAGGATAAAGGCTCAAATTTTATTTGTACCCACCCGCTCTTCGTGATGTTCTTCAAACCTAAACTCAGCTAATCGTGCATTAGACCTTGTTTGAGTCTTTGTCCTGATATTCCAATGATGGTTCGGATATTGATAGTTTATTTTGAATAGGCAGTCATTTCCTTTTGTGTTGAGGGTTTGTAGGACCTCTTTCTCTTTCTTGATTTCGTTATCCCTGTTTTTGCCTGAACTGTTTCTTTTGTGGTTACAGTCAGCGGGATGCCCCAGTTTTGTAAGTCTCCTTCATAGGTTTTGACTTAATGGGCTTTTGTTGTTGAAAGATAATGATTGCCTGTCTTTATGATTATTCGGAACCATCACTGTCTTTTGCTTTGGAAGGACTCCTTTGGTGCCATTCGTTGTGCACTTGGATCAACTGAGAGAACTACCCTGCCCCAGGTTATGATTAAGGGTTTTAATTTTCGAAAAGAAAACTCCTACTTCTTTGGCTCAAAGGGGTTGACGAGGGATTATCTTCCTTATAACTCCAGTGTTTAGGAATTGAAACAATGCCTGTACCTCATCAACGGGGTCTGTTCAAAAGCATACTGTAGATCGTGGTATCGCTTTCGCCATCCTCCCTCAAGAGGCTTAGAATTTTCAACCCAGGGTTGATCATCATAAAAATATGAAAATAGTTTGCATATAGCGAATGCGAATATATTGATTCAAAACAGACATATGCGATGCATTGATAAAGTAATAAAGTTTGCTATGACAATAATTGTTTGAACAATCAAAAGAAAATTACAACTTGAAAAATCTAATGAACAAAAGTCTTCTAATTTGAACTAGTCACTTCAAGTGATGAATCTTGCAGGGATAGTAGAAGAACTCAGCCTGGCCATGTTGGGTGAATTCCACTGCTCCTTCATCAATCAGATCCTGGATCTTGTTCTTCAGAGACCAGCAGTCGTTTGTGGCATGCCCTGGGCTGTCCGAATGATAAGCACAGTGGGCGTTGGGGTTATACCTTGAAGGTGTCTTGTTGGGGTTCTTAGGAGGGTCCCTTAGAGTTACCAAATTCAACCTCAACAGATGTTGTAAAGCTTGAGACAGTGACGTGTTGAGCTTGGTGAATTGCCTCCTAGGCTTGTCTGGCATGCTCTGATCAACCCGTTGCTCTGGGAGAGGTTGTGGTTGGACCTGTGAAGTGGTAGCAATTTGGAGAGGTCTAATCTTCACCATGCCAGACTCTTGTCCTCTCGGAAGCTGGTCAATGACCTGGTCCCTGACTTGGACTATTTGCTTCATGTTGTGTCTGTCTTGATGAAGCTGACTGATCATGGTCCTCAACTCTTCTTGCTCCCGAGCTAAGCCTTGGATGAGAGCCATTTGCCCCAGCATCTGGGTTCTCAGTGTATCTACCTCAGCTTGCATACATTTCAGCCGTTCGTCCTTGTCATCTTCGGGACTTCTCTTGGCCAAATTCCCCATGAGGAGTGTCCTCAACTCTTCTTGCCCCTTGGATAGGCTTAAAAAGATCTCCCTGAACTGAGTCTCTTGAGCATGAAGACCCTGGATATCTTGTTGGGAAGCCATTGCTGAAATAAACAGCGGAGAAGGTAAGTGACCTGTACAAAGGGTACCTATAATGCAATGATATGTATGATATGCATGCAATGTTTTCAAGGACCTTGCGGGGTAAACAAGAAAATTGTTAGAATCTGGTAGCTTGATGAGGGAACTTCATGTTGTTGAGAGTCCTTCTTCAAGAGTCAAGGCTCACCATATCGAGTGGGTCATAGCCCCTGACTCAAGTTATCAACCTTGGCTAGAGGAAAATAAATCCCCTTTGCCCTTTGCTGGACATTTGATTCATCATGACCTGCATCACAAAACCCTTGAGGTCCTTGAAATGGATTAGTCCTTATGTAGGATGCATGCAATGGTATGATGTTATGCTATGCATGGAGTGATGTAAGTAGGCCCTGTAATGAGTCCCAATTAAGGACTGTAAACAAAACCTGCAAGGAACTCGAGTGTCAGATAACAAGCATGCAAGTAGTCAAGTTTGAAGGCACACAAGTCACACAAGACAGCCCTTAGAATTCAGGCCAGCATGAAGTTTTGGGGTACTACCCTCTTGAAGTTGGTGGGCTCAAACCTGTCCTATCAAAAGTAACCGGGTTCTAAGGAGCTCAATATCATTGGGTTGTTTTCTGTGTTCATAGTTTCGATTTAGCCACTGAACTGGCGATCAAAATATCTCAAGAAAACAACCCTCAACTGAGTGTAGTATCGAGTATCAACCAACTTCGGACTGCACCAAAGTAGTTATCTCACTACCCTAAAGAGGCCAAGATGGTTCAATTAAGGTTCCCAAGGTCAATTGATGCTTCACGACACCACGTGGCGGCCCCGTACTCTCCTTGACTTGACTCAAGGGTTACTGGTACTCACCAAAGTGCCACATCAACGTAGCAGACTGCTTCAACCGTGTCGGTATACCCCGCATAGTTCCCTCACAGCCTTGTTGCTACTTTCTAAGAAGGTATCCCCCAGATCCGGGTTAGGATCTATAGAACTCCCAAGACAGTACCCACAATAATAAAGCAAACAATTCAGACAATTGAAAACACAAGTATGAGGTATCCTAAGGTACACCTCACTTTAAGTATTCCCCAGCAGAGTCGCCAGTTCTGTGATCGGTGGAAATGAGAACTGACTGTTTTTTAAGCTAGTTTCGCGAAATGTCGCGGAAGCAAGAGTCGCCACCGTCTTTTATGTTCTCCAATATGGAAAGGACAAAAGCACAGCAAAATTCCTTATGAGATATGTTTCTCGGTTCGGGAGGTAGATTTATAGAAAGGGAAGGTGTTAGCACCCTTTCTATCCATGGTTATCCATGGGCTCTTAGATACTTGTTGTTGTACCCCAAAATTTGCCCTCCCATTTCCTCAACATTTTCTCATCACAAGACCCTTGAAGATCAAGATCTAATTAGGGTTTCCTCTACTCAAGACTTCTCCTTGCACTGTTGACCCAAATTAGGGTTTGTGTTTGCACAAAGATATTTTGACCTAAAATGCCTAAGATGACTTTCATGCTTCATGTTGGACTCCCAAGTTTATCCATACCAAGTTTCAAATCTTGATTCCAGATTTTGCCCAGTCAATTGGACAGTTGACCTAGAAATCAACTGTATTGGGGAAAAAGTCAACTGTGGCCAATTGACAGTCAAATCTCATGAAAATTGACCCACATCAACATTATGAACTCACATGGACCATTTGATCAAGCTTGGATCACAATTCCACAAGAAAATTTGATCAGATCACCAAAAGGGCAAAATGGTTATTTTTAGGGTTTTGACTGCACAAAGGCAATTTTTGACTGTTTGACCTAGCCAATGGCAAACCAAGCTCACATATGGACTCAAGAACCCCATGTAATTATCTTGACAAGCTCAACAAGTTCAAAAGATCCCAAATACACAAGATTGACAGTTGAAATTCCCAGTCAATTGATCAATTTTGACTGTATACTGAAAAGTCAAACTTTGACTTTTTGGTCAAAATCAAGGGTCAAGATTCATTTTTCATCAAAACATGCCAAATCATGAAACTTGTTCATCAAGAAATCAAGAAATGAAAATTAGGGTTTAAAATGAAGATTTTTCATAACTTAGAATTTTTCTAAGTTATAAAAAAACCCTAATTTTTTCCTAACTTTGTCCCACTTTCTCACCAAGATTCATTTAGATTCAAGAAAAAGTCAAAACATGAAAGTTGTAGCCTATTGCATAATCTACAACTTTGATTCACAAAGTTTTCCCAAAAGAGGCTTGTATCTCAAGTTACAATTTTTGGAACAAGGGTACTAAACCATTCTTAACTTAGAGAAAATTTGACCTATTTTAGGCAAGGTTTTTACCTAACTTCAAGACCATTTTTCATACACTTCCATTTGGAATTTCAATTTGAATTTCAAATATGGATTGAAGTATACATTCCAAGCTTTCCAAAATGTCCAAGAACTCATCAAACAACCTCATGGTTAGGGAGAATCGAATTTGACAATATGGGAAAAACTCACTTTTGAATTGGCCAAGTTACATGTTCATAACACTATACATTTTCAATCTCAGCTTGCACAACTTGATTACAGGTCTTTTATCTCAATTACACTCATAAATTTAATGCCAATCCTTTGTGTCAAGACCATGTTCTATGTGTTCAAGCATTGCCTAAAGGTTTAATCCCAAATTGGAAAAAGCATTATATCCATTTTTGCAAAAGTTACACTTTATGTCTAAAGCAAATCCAAGCAAGTACATTTGAAATCTCTTTGGCACAAGTTTATGAGTTAATCACTCTGATCAAGACAAGGTTTTGCAGCATGTTTAGGGGGCCTCTACCTGTCTAGAACACCAAGTGGCCATTGCTTGCTTAAGGTGTAAGAAACATTGCATAACATTGGATAACTCTCATATCAGTAAACCAAGGCTTAGAGAAAGTTATCAAGCATATTCAAAACATTCATTCTGAGCTAGAACACGACCCTAACAGTCCCAAACACTCTCATTCACAAAAATCACCATTGAACTGTCCAAACAGGGCATTTGCTGCAGTTTGAGTTCCATAGCTCAAACCTTCCATGCTTTCTTGTTAAAAACTCATTAAACACATTCCATAACATCCCTTGAAGCTAACCAAAACCTAAACACACGACCTGTAACACTCCCAGGCCACTTCACCATTTTCATTTTCTTGTTTTGCAGTTGAAGTTCTAT
This sequence comes from Vicia faba, assembly GCA_948472305.1. NCBI lineage: Eukaryota > Viridiplantae > Streptophyta > Magnoliopsida > Fabales > Fabaceae > Vicia > Vicia faba. The sequence continues at coordinate 4,953,880 of OX451740.1, forward strand.
AGCACGATTCAAAAGGTTTCAAGACAAAGTAAAGCCTGGAGTAGCATCCCTGGACATCAAGGAAGTTGTACCAATCATCACCTTGCACTGAAGGTACCTCAATCACCCGATACAACTTCAACTGAACAGGTAAGTTCATGAACACGAATCTCTCTATCCAGGCATTGTTAGCTTTAGGTTTGTGAAGAAAACATGTCACATTCATAGCCCTGAACATGCCCATGTAGTTAGATTTCATTTATATTATGTATGCTTAGAGAATTTTAAGTCTGAACATTGATAAAAATCTAGGTCAGGAATTGGGAGAGAAGAAATTCTCTCTCATTTCTGAGAGTTAGATTGATTTCTTTATATGTCTGAAATCGTGGCTTCAAGCTCTACAGGTTTCATGTTGGAAGATTTGGCAAAAGATCAAGGAATTGGAAGTTAGAAAACGCGTGTTTGCTTGAACAAAGATGTTCTGAGGTTGAAGATGACCTGGTTCTGGGCTGGACCTGTTTGACTTTTTCTTTTTGCACCCTTTTTTGCTTTTACACCCCCTGAGCCCATTTTGTTTGTTTTAACGATTTTTTGACTTTTTCTTTTTTGGTTTGACTTATTTATTTTTTCTTATGATATTAAAAATATAAAAAATATTTTTCTCACCATTTTCCTATTTATTAGGTATTTATTTGTTTAGAATAGTTTTTGTATAGAAATAAATATATAAACACTTTTATTTAAAAAATACCAAAAATGATGCAAACACATTTTTATTTTCATTTTTATTTTGTTTTATCTTCTGAAAATATTTTGTATAAAAAATACTTTTTTTATAAATATTAAATATTATTATTTTTGTATATATAATATATATTTAGTAAATAATACAAATATATATATATATATATATTAATATATTTAGGTTAAAATGCAAAATACATACTGTGATCGGTGGATCTGGAACTGACTGTTTAACGCTGGTTCACGAAATGTCGCGGAAGCAAGAGTCGCCACCGTCTTTTATTTTCTCCAACATGGAAAGGACAAAAGCACAGAAAAATTCCTTATTGAGATTAGTTCTCGGTTCGGGAGGTAGATTTATAGAAAGGGAAGGTGTTAGCACCCTTTCTATCCATGGTTATCCATGGGCTCTTAGATACTTGCTCATTGTGTTTTCAAAAGTGTTTGCTTTTCAATTGTGAGTGGGTTTGAAAAAGTTTCGTTTAAAGATTCCAGATCGACTCTTGTATCAGTCCTCAAGAGTGTTTGAAAAATTGTTTTGAAAGCTTTTTTTTTTTGAAAGTGTCAGTGTGAAAAGAGTTTTGATTTGTTTTTTAGAGCAAGTATCTATGAGTCATCTACCTACCCTAAGGAATTAGGCTGCGTAAATGTCCTTAAGGTAGTGCCATCCCACCATTGAGAGGTAGGTAGCACCACCGTTGGAGGTGTTCAGGTCAATTCGAGGGTTAGGGACAGTGTGGTCACCGAGCAATAGTAAGATACCTTAGAAGCTACCCTTATGCCATTGATCTTTTTATTCCGAGGCAACCGTTTCGAGGCAACTGTTCTGAGGCAACTTGTTTCGAGGCAACCGTTTCGAGGCAACTAGATCAATGGAACATAAGGACTTACTAAGACGTCCTATACTCGACGACCACGTTTCGAGGGGCAAGGAAACAGTGTGATCACCAGAGCAACAGTAGGACACCTTAGAAGCTACCCTTATGCCATGTTCATGGACATAAGGACTTACTAAGACGTCCTGTACTCGACGACCACGTTTCGAGGGGCAAGGCAACAATGAGGCGTACCCTAAGAGTGGTGTGTGAATTGTGTGTCATTTTCAGTTATTATTTGTCTTGTCATGCATTGGGTGAGCTACGCTTTGATTTTATTTGGGCATACATTCTTTCATGTGATTAACAGTTTAAAGGGTGCAGAAATTAAAATGCGGAAAAATAAATGTCCTACGCTATTACAAGGCGCGGGTCTACATCGCCAAATTAAACAAAGACCCGATTTTAAATAAAAGTGCGGAAAGTAAATGTCCTAATTATTATTACAAGGCTTTGGGGCAAGTACATAAATTTCACAAAGAAAAATAAAAATAAACGCGCGAAGAGAAATTATATTCGAAGGTGCGAGGGCGTTGGACCCTTTAAAGGAATTAAATATTTGAAATTGAAAATTAATTAATGATTTTAATTACAAGAAAATATTTTTTGACCTTTTTTATGTTTTTATGAAATAAAATAAAAAAGAATTAAAAATGTCAAAAGAAAAAGCCTAAGTCTAAATTTGTTTTTATTTATTGTGAAAAAAGGTTAAAATTAACTAATTAAACTAATTAATTTGTTAGTATTTTATTTACAAAAATAATTACTAAAGTGAAATTAATAATAATAATAATAATAATTACATTTTTTTTTGTTTTTTTTCTTTCTGAATTTATGAAAATAATTATTTGTGAACTAACTAAATAATAATAATAATTAATAAAAGGAAAGAAAATAAGAAAAGAAATGCTAAACCAAGGAGGTGAAGGCCGAATTTTGGAGGTTTTACTCAAAATCATCCTTAGGCATCAAAAATTCCATCTAAGCCCATGGTTGTGATCGTCCATGTCTCCTGATCACGTCTATGCTTATAGTTTGTCCCAATTTCACCTGTAGACAAAATACCTAAAAAACAAAACCAACGAACCCTAGGCACGGGTATTGTTATACGAAGCCTAAAAATGAAATTGAATATAGCAGTTACATTGGAAATTAGGCATGGAGTATGAATATGCTATTATTTTCCAGAAAAAGTGCAAGAATGGAGAAATATGATTTCGTGTACAGGGGTGAGTTTGAGACAACTTACAGCGCTTGGTAGTGGACCTTAGGACGCGTTTGTGGTTGCTTTGGCTTCAGGGAGTGGCAAGGAAGAAAGCCACGTGCTTGCTTGGATCTGAAAATGTTTGCAACACCGCTTTAGATCTCTCACTTTTTTGGACAAATTTTGAACTTTTCCTCTGGCCGTTTGTGCACACTCTCCTTTTTTTCTAGGTTCTGAATGAGGCTTGCAAGGCTTGTATATATAGGCTTGGATGAGAATCAGTCACATTAAGGAGCTTTTAAGCCTTGCAATGAAGTTTTGATTTTCTCCATAATCACCATTGAAATAACTTGCCATATTTGCTCCAAATTTGAATTTTTTTGCTTGAAATAGGTCTTGAACGAATTTGGTATATGCATAATGGTGGTTCAAAGCTAATCAAAGCAAGATATGTCCCTTAATTAACCTTTTTGATTTTTATTTGATTTTAAAGGATTTAAAATGAATTAAATCCAATAAAATCTAACAAAAATGAAAAAAATAATTTTAAATATTGAAATAAAAAGTGGGACACGTGGGAAGCATGGCCAAGCTGATTCAAGTGGAAAAAGTGGGCCCCTTTTGTCAAAAATGAAATTTCAAGGATAAATGATTTTGGCCATTTCACAAAAATTTCCCAACTTCTCCAATGCATATCTTGCTCAATTTTGAAGTTATGAACATGTTCTTGGACATTTTGGAAAGGTCTTGAAGTCCTCTAACCAATGTCTTTGGTCCCATGTAATTTTGATTTACCAATCTCAAGTTATTGTCTTTGACTTAAAGTCCCTTTTTGTTGACTTTTGAAAATGACCTATAATGTTGAAATTGATAACTTTTTGTAAGAGCATTTCTTGGACTTGGAATGTGAAGATGAGTTGTAGGAAATGTCTTCCCCTTCAAGATGAGCATTGGATGGAATTTTTCTGATTAACCATGAAAAAGTTATGCCTTGGTCAAGTTACAGTTGACTTTTCAATTGTCCAAAAATAGAAACTTTTGACACCTTGATGATTTTTGAGCCATTCTTGTGAAATCATGGTCAAGACTTGACCAAATGATGATTGTGGCTTCAAAATAAGATGTTGACCAAATTTTTTTACTTTTGACTGCCAAATGACCATTTTGCCCCTACAGTTGACTGTTGAGCAAATGGGACTTTTGACTGTGCAACTTGACCTTGTAAGCCTTGAAACTTGACATGTAGGTGCTTGACAATGTTTATGAGCATATGGGACTTGATTGAGCCCTTGAAAACCTCAACTTCCTTGCAAGAACCAAACCCTAATTTGACTGGCTTAGGAGGATGGTTGACTGTGTATCCCTTGAGTAGACTTGAACCATTTGTGGATGATTCTTGTCAAAACTTTGAAGATTATGGGAGGGAAAATTTTGGGGTACAACAGTTGCCCCTGTTCAATCTTCTTAGACCTGAGGGTGTAGATTGGCTTGCATGCCTTTCGTGATCCGAGGGTGGAAGATGATTGAACACTAGAGTGCCCAGAAATTTGCACTCACATAGTTGAGTATCAGCAGTGCGATGGCGGGAATGGGCTTACAGATGCCATTTGGAAAGATGATGGATAGGAGGATGGGCTTATAGATGCCATCTGGAGATGTGACAGAACCTTGTCGGGAATGGGCTTATAGATGCCATTTGGAAAGACGGTGGATAGGTGAATCTGAATAAGAAATAGAATAACTTCCGTGTCTGGAGCATATCTAGTCTGTGCCTGATTGCTGACGTCTGAATAAATGGTAGAATGACCGCCATGTCTGGGGTATATCCATACTGCATGAGTAACATAATGTCATCCGAATATGGATCGTATCTGGACTGAACAATATAATAGCATCCGGGATGGAGCATCTCTAAGTTGTCTTTAGAAGTTTGAATCTGAATAAGCAATAGAATAGTGTCCGGATCTGGAGCATCTCTAGGCTATATCTGAAAGGAAATATGAATAAGTATCAGAACGTCGCCATGCCTGGGTCACATCTGAACTATCTCTAGAAGGAGTCTTGAATAAGCAAAAGAACAGCATACATATCTGGAGCATTTCCAAGCTATCTCTGAAAGGAAATCTGGAATGAGTATCAGAATGTTGCCATGCCTGGGTCACATCTGAACTATATCTAGAAGGAGTCTTGAATAAGCAAAAGAACAGCATCCATATCTGGAGCATTTCCAAGCTATCTCTGAAAGGAAATCTGGAATAAGTATCAGAACGTCGCCATGCCTGGGTCACATCTGAACTATATCTAGAAGGAGTTTTGAATAAGCAAAAGAACAACATCCATATTTGGAGCATTTCCAAGCTATCTCTGAAAGGAAATCTGGAATAAGTATCAGAACGTCGCCATCCTTGGGTCACATCTGAACTATATCTAGAAGGAGTTTTGAATAAGCAAAAGAACAGCATCCATATCTGGAGCATGTCTAAGCTATCTCTGAAGAGAAAATCTGAAATAAGTATCAGAACGTCGCCATGCCTGGGTCACATCTGAACTATATCTAGAAGGAGTCTTGAATAAGCAAAAGAACAGCATCCAGATCTGGAGCATTTCCAAGCTATCTCTGAAAGGAAATATGGAATGAGTATCAAAACGTCGCCATGCCTGGGTCACATCTGAACTATATCTAGAAGGAGTCTTGAATAAGCAAAAGAACAACATCCATATCTGGAGCATTTCCAAGCTATCTCTGAAAGGAAATCTGGAATAAGTATCAGAACATCGCCATGCCTGGGGCACATCTGAACTATATCTAGAAGGAGTCTTGAATAAGCAAGAGAACAACATCCATATCTGGAGCATTTCCAAGCTATCTCTAAAAGGAAAATCTGAATAAGCAAAAGAACAGCATCCATGTTTGGAGCATTTCCCAGCTATCTCTTTAATCTCTTTAATGTAGATATGCCCTGGCTAGATACAGGTATTGAATCCATAATCAATCGCTTACATATATGCCCTGGCTAGATGCAGGTATCGAATCTGGAACTTCAAAAGGTGATGAATGAATCAGGGATGGTTACTACCTCAACGGGATGGTGAGAGAACCTTGGATGATTACTACCTCAACAGTAACGATGAGAGAATCTAGGGCGATTACTACCTCAACAGTAACAATGAGAGAACCTGGGGCGATTACTACCTCAACAGTAACGATGAGAGAATCTGGGGCGATTACTACCTCAACAGTAACGATGAGAGAATCTGGGGTGATTACTACCTTAACAGTAACGATGAGAGAACCTTGGGCGATTACTACCTCAACAGTAACGATGAGAGAATCTGGGGCGATTACTACCTCAACAGTGACGATGAGAGAATCTGGGGCGATTACTACCTCAACAGTAACGATGAGAGAATCTGGGGTGATTACTTCCTCAACAGTAACGATGAGAGAATCTGGGGCGATTACTACCTCAACAGTAACGATGAGAGAATCTGGGGCGATTACTACCTCAACAGTAACGATGAGAGAATCTGGGGCGATTACTACCTCAACAGTAACGATGAGAGAATCTGGGGCGATTACTACCTCAACAGTAACGATGAGAGAATCTGGGGTGATTACTACCTCAACAGTAACGATGAGAGAATCTGGGGCGATTACTACCTCAACAGTAACGATGAGAGAATCTGGGGCGATTACTACCTCAACAGTAATGATGAGAGAATCTGGGGCGATTACTACCTCAACAGTAACGATGAGAGAATCTTGGATGTCTTCTACTGAGTCTTCATCAGGAAAACCTTTAGGAATCGATTTAACTGGACCAGAGAAGGCCTTTGACTGGATCGGCATCAGAAAAATCTTTAGGAGTCGATTTAACTGAACCAGGCAAGGTCTTGAAATAACTTCAACTGGATAAGAATCAGGGAGATCTTAGGGTCGATCTGACTGAACCAGAGAAGGCCTTTGACTGGATAAGAATCAGAAAAATATTTAGGAGTCGATTTAACTGAACCAGGCAAGGTCTTGGAATCTTCAACTGGATTAAGAATCAGGGAGATCTTAGGGTCGATCTGACTGAACCAGAGAAGGCCTTTGACTGGATAAGAATTAGAAAAATCTTTAGGAGTCGATTTAACTGAACCAGGCAAGGTCTTGGAATCTTCAACTGGAATAAGAATCAGGGAGATCTTAGGGTCGATCTGACTGAACCAGAGAAGGCCTTTGACTGGATAAGAATCAGAAAAATATTTAGGAGTCGATTTAACTGAACCAGGCAAGGTCTTGGAATCTTCAACTGGAATAAGAATCAGGGAGATCTTAGGGTCGATCTGACTGAACCAGAGAAGGCCTTTGACTGGATAAGAATCAGAAAAATATTTAGGAGTCGATTTAACTGAACCAGGCAAGGTCTTGAAATCTTCAACTGGAATAAGAATCAGGGAGATCTTAGGGTCGATCTGACTGAACCAGAGAAGGCCTTTGACTGGATAAGAATCAGAAAAATCTTTAGGAGTCGATTTAACTGAACCAGGCAAGGTCTTGGAATCTTCAACTGGAATAAGAATCAGGGAGATCTTAGGGTCGATTTGACTGAACCAGAGAAGGCCTTTGACTGGATAAGAATCAGAAAAATCTTTAGGAGTCGATTTAACTGAACCAGGCAAGGTCTTGGAATCTTCAACTGGAATAAGAATCAGGGAGATCTTAGGGTCGATCTGACTGAACCAGAGAAGGCCTTTGACTGGATAAGAATCAGAAAAATCTTTAGGAGTCGATTTAACTGAACCAGACTAAAGTCTTGGAATGGCTGAGAACTTAACTGAATCTTTCCTGAAGGGTAAAGGTCAGTCATATGCAATGCATGATGTGGATCAAGCAATGATGTTCTCAACATAAATGAGATTGTATGTTCATGATGCGTATATGCATGCTATAATGTATGGAAATGTGATGTTTATGAATGTATGTTTTTGTCTAGGAAAGTGAATCCTTGACGGATGTCGGGAAGTTAAATCCTGGGCTGATGTAGAGCTTTTGTTTCCACTGGGGATGATGATTGCAAGAATACCGGTAGGAGAAGATAACTCCGTTGGGGGACAAACTTGACGAAGAGATTACTCTGCGGGGAATAACTGCTCTAGCGATCTTGCTGGGGAACAGTACTCTGTGGGGAGAGAGGTACCTTGCTGGGATGTTGATGATAACTCCGCTGGGGATACCGTTGTTATGTTGGAAGTTTTAATAGACTCCGCTGGGGATGAGAAGATTTCGCCGAGGACGATCTTTCCGTGACTATTGGCTGAGGATAACCTAGTTATATCCTGGTAGGGAAATAACCTTTGAATAAAGTCGGGGGACGCGTTCGTGCTCTGTGGGGGGAAGCTTCCAGAATCTACTGGGGATAAGCTTCCTGCTGGGGAGATGGATTCAAACTTTCTTGGGGAAATCTGGATTGGACTCTCCTGGGGAAAGTTTTTTGATGTATTGGGGAAGTGGCTCCGCTGAATGTCTGGTATACCGCCGGGGAACAATCTTAGATCAAGATTGTCGTGGATGCTTGTTAAGGATGTCTGTATGATGTGCCGGGGAATGTTGAGATCTGCTGGAGGATACTCAACTTCCTTAAGGCTGAAAGTATAGCTTTGCTTGGGGAGAGTGCATTGACTTGCTGACTCACTCTCTGGGGAAATAAAGATATCTTGGTTATGTTCTTCAGCTGAACCTACCTTGATACCTTGGTGGACAGAGCAATTAGATCGCTTAGACCACTCATTATTGCCCCTGTTTCTGTGGGAGAAGATATTGGTGGAGGCCTTGATGACTGCCGATTTGACAAATCTTCTTTTGGCAGGCAAGTGACGAGATGACAGGACATAGTCATACGCTTTAATCCCTAACTTTTGCCTGGACCGCCCTTTCAGGTTTTCAGTCCACCGGGATACCCATTTTTTCCCAAGCCGCCTTTTCAGGTTTTCGACTTGCCGGGTGTACAGATTTTTCATTTCATCCCTTATTTTTGCCCGAACCCTTTTGGTTCGCCGGGAAGCCCTTATTTTTGCCTAGGTGTGTCAACCTGGCGGGTCTTTGATTATGCGTAGTATTTTCCGACTATGTCCACGCTCTAAGAATGTAGGGAATTGCCCCTGTTTAGAAGTGTTTTGTCATGCCCCAGAAGATGTTTGATTAGGCAAGATTCATTGTTGGAATGCCCCAAGTGACTCAGGCGGAGATTTACCCCAGGCTATTTGGCCTTTGAGAGATTCTCCGAATCTTGATTGGACTGCCCCATATGATGGACCATGATCATGTCATGCCCCTTGATTGGAAGTGCTTTTGTTCACTAGGTATTCATCGTGCGAATTTCCATGCTGTTCAAACAAATAATCATATGCACACAATGTTATACCAAAAATGCAAAGCTTATGTCTGTCTTGAAGATTTTGAAAATGCATTCTTCTTCATAAAACAAGTGAATGTTTGTAAAACGTGATGTCAACTCCGTATTTACCGTAGGCCTTAAGGAGTCAGGATACCTTTCGTAACAGTATGCTTTCGAACTAACCCATGCTTCAGCTAGGACTTTTTAAGGGTTATAACGTGGCCTGGTTCACGGTTTAAGAAACAAAGGATAAAGGCTCAAATTATTTGTACCCACCCGTTCTTCTTGATGTTCTTCAAACCTAAGCTCAGTTGATCGTGCGTTATGCCTTGTTTGAATCTTTGTCCTGATGTTCCAATGATGGTTCAGATATTGATGATTTATTCTGAATAGGCAGTCATTTTTTTATTTGTTGAGGGTTTGTATGACCTCTTTCTTTTTTATTTCACTGTCCCTAAATTTTTCCAGAACTGTTTCTTTTGTGATTACAGTCAGCGGGATGCCCCAGTTTTGTAAGTCTCCTTCATAGGTTTTGACTTATTGGGTTTTTATTTTTGAGATATAATGACTGCCTATCCTTATGATTATTCGGAATCATCACTGTCTTCTTTTTTTTTGTAAGGACCTCTTTGGTGCCATTTTGTTGTGCACTTGGATCAACTGAGAGACTACCCTGCCCCAGGTTATGATTAAGGGTTTTAAATTTCGAAAAGAAAAACTCCTACTTCTTTGGCTCAGAGGGGTTAACGAGGGATTATCTTCCTTATAACTCCAGTGTTTTAGGGATTTGAAACAATGCATGTACTTCATCAGCGGGGTCTGTTCAAAAGCATACTGTAAAGATCGTGGTATCATTTTCGTCATCCTCCCTCAAGAGGCTTAGAATTATTAACCGAGCGTTGATCATCAGAAAAAAAATATGAAAATAATTTGCATATAGTGAATACGAATATATTGCTTCAAAACAGACATATGCGATGCATTAATGAAATAACAACGTTTAACATGAGTAAATGTTTGAACAAAAGAAAATTACAATTTGAAAACCCTAATGAACAAAAGTCTTTTCATCTCAGGGCTTGTTACTTCAACTGGTGCATCTTGTAGGGATGACAGGAGCATTCAGCCTGGCCCATCTGGGTGAAATCCACAACTCTCTCATTAATCAGGTCTTGGATTTTATTCTTCAGAGCCCATCAGTCGTCGGTGTCATGTCCTGGACTGTCAGAGTGGTATGCACATCTTTCCTCAGGATTGTACTTTGGGGAGGCTGTGTTGAGATTCTTAGGAGGGTCCCTTAGCGTCACCAGATTCAGCCTCAACAATTGTTGTAAAGCTTGAGACGGTGACACGTTGAGCTTAGTGAACTGCCTTTTAGGCTTGTCTGGCTTGCTCTGATCAGTCCGTTGTTCTTGGCGAGGTCGTTGTTGGACCTGTGAAGTAGTAGCAGCTTGGAGAGGCCCAAACCTTTGACTTCTTGGAAGTTGATTAATGACTTGGTCCCTGACTTGGGCTGGTTGCTTCATGTCTTGATGAAGCTGACTGATCATGGCCCTCAACTCTCCTTGCTCCCGAGCTAAACTTTGGATGAGAGCTCTTTGCCCCAGCATCTGGGCTTTCAACGTGTCTACCTCAGCTTGTAGACGTTTCAGCCGTTCGTCCTTGTCGTCCTCAGCACTATTCCTGACCAAAGTCCCCGTGAGAAGTGTTCTCAGCTCTTCTTGCCCCTTGGATAGGCTTAAGAAGATCTCCTTGAACTGAGTCTCTTGAGCATGAGGTCCCTGGTTATCTTGTTGGAAAGCCATTGCTGAAATAAACAGCGGAGATGGTAAGTGACCTGTCAAAAGGGTACCTGTTATGCAATGACATGTATGTATATATATGCAATATTTTCGAGGATCTCGCGGGGTAAACAAGAAATTTGTTAGAGCTGGTATCTGGCACTGCATCTTGTTGAGAGTCCTTCTTCAAGGGTCAAAGGCTCACTGTTGTACCCCAAAATTTGCCCTCCCATATTTCTCAAAAAAAACATTTCAAGAAAAATTCACAAGTCCAACCTGGCGCGTCATATTCAGGTATTCTTTCGCCAAGATATCTCTGATAACGTATTCTCAAATTTAGGTTCGGCTCAAGAGTCAATTCTTTAAAGAAGGTATCCGAATGTGTGAGTTTTCTTGAAGAAATATAGTGAAAAAGTGTGCTGAAAGTGCAGTTTTTACGCGCTAAAAAATTCATAACTTGAAGATCGTGACTCGTTTTGAACCCGTTCCGGTGGCCAAAATTCCGTCTTGACATTATCTACGTTTTCATCTCTCACGGCTGGAAGCCAATTTCGATCAGAAGGTCTTCAAAAATGTGGATTTATCAAGTATTTTTGCACAGAAAATTTGTGACAGAAGTTTACTTGCGTCATGTTCAAAAAATCATAACTTGGTCGATTTTCATCGTATCGAGCTGGTTCTGGCGCCAAAATTTCACAAATTGAGTTGGCTACATTTTCACAGAAGGTATTGAGTTCAAACGGTATTCAAAAGGCCTTCGTTTTTTGCTCAGAGTGCGTGACACGCTGAAAATCCTGAATGCTGAATATTATTTCATCTGAGCCGAAACTTCGAAAATTCATAACTCGGTCAATTTTTATCGGATTGGACTCATATTTTTACACAAGGTCACTGACTCATAGATCTACAACTTTGCTTCAAAAGTCGAGACCAAATTATGCACCGATCAATACCAGTTTTTTATTGAAGAACGTGTCAGTGCCGACACTGGAGCCCAAAATAAGTTTGTCTGAGCTGAAACTTCAAAAATTCATAACTAATTCACCGTTTATCCGATTGAGTCGATCTTCGGACAGGAGTTAGTTCTCGATGTCGGCTACATTTTGTTTTTATATTTCAACTTCAAAAAATGCACTTAAGTCCCTGCGATTTAGCCTGGAAAGTGACGAATTCAAGTGAATATTGGAGGCCCAATTGCACATTCAAAGCCCATTTTCTTTACCCTAATTTCCACTATATAGTCACCTTCTTGTCACACAAACCAGAGAAGAGAAAGAAAAAAAAAAGAGGAGAGAAAAAGAGAGAAAAAACTTGGCCACAATACTGTTAGAATATCAAACTCTTTCAAGAACCCTAAAACCTTGAAATCCTTATTACAAATCCCTCTCTCACTACCAACAAGCCATCTCAGTTACAAACCAACATCTTATTACTTCTTCAGTAAGGGTAAGGCTGGCTTGATCTCTATGATCCAAAGGGCATAAAAGCATTCATGTCACTACTTTTCCAGTAAGGGTAAGGTTGATTTGATCTCCATGATCAAAAGGGTATAATCATTCATACATGCCATATTGTGCCTAAACATTAAATTTCTTCATATATTGGTTTTATTTGCATTTTATGATTTTATTTGATGTATTTGTGAGATTCAACACTGCAGATTTAGACAGGATCCCACGCAGGTTCATTAAGGAACGTTGAGGCCAAAAGCCAAATGGCCAAAAGCCAAAAGCCAAATTGCCAGACTAGAAAAACTTATGCATGACACCAATACATGGCGAGGCAGACATTAAGCCAGAGATTAAGGGAACGTTGAAGCCAGAACACAAATGGCCAAAAGCCAAAAGCCAAAAGCCAATTGGCCAAAGTAGAACAACTTATGCATGAAACTCAATCCAATGGCCAAAGAATGCAGACCACGGTACTCAGGAGTCAATACTTCAAAAAACCTCCCCTTGGGCCAGACACCCCCTATGGTTTGCTCAATTTTTAATTTTTATTTGTTTTTCCTTTTTATTCTTTTAATTGTTTTTAATTGTTTTCTTTTAATTCCATAAAATAATTTTCATAATAAATATAAAATACAAAAAATCAAAAAAATGTTTATTTTATTAATATTAATTTTACTATTATTATTTTTGTAAATAAACTTTAAACAATTAATTAGATTAATTTAGGTTTCAAAACTTTAATATTTTTCTTAATAAATTAAATATGTAGAAATTAGGTTTTTTTAACTTTTTCATCATTTTTTTTAATAAATAATTCTCTCATCATTATTATTATTATTAATTACTAATTTATTTTGTAAATAAACATGTACATAAATTCTTTAGTAAATTAAGTTAAACTTTAACATTTTTCTCAAATAATTAAAAATAACTTAGAATTAGGGTTTCTTTTAATTTTAATTTTAATTTTCTTATTTCATAAATACAAAAAAAAACCTAAAAAACACTTCTTTTATTTCAATAAATAATTAATTAATTTTTAATTTCATTTAATTTCTTTAAAGGGTCCAACGCCCTCGAACGTTCTATTTTTATTTCTTTCGCACATTTATTTTCTTTCAAATATTATGTAATTGCTCAAGCCATGTAACTCGGACATTTTATATTTCCCGCATTTTATTTCTTTATTTTATGTAAAATCGGGTCCTGGTTTAATTTGGCGATGTGGACCCGCGCCTTTGTAATAGTTTAGGAATTTTATCTTTCCGCACTTTTTTAACTGTTAAATAAATGCATGCAAGAATGAATGACAAAAATAAAAACAAAACGTTAGATCACCAACAACCTGACAAGACAAAAATAAATGAATCTGACACACAAATCACACACCACCCCTAGGGTACGCCTCACTGTTGCCTTGCCTCGAAAGGTGATCGTCGAGTAGAGGATGTCTTAGTAAGTCCTCATGATCCGGGAACCTGGCATGAGGGTAGCTTCTAAGGTGTCTTCCCATTGCTCTGGTGATCACCATGTCCCGAACCTCGAATTGACCCGAACACCTCCAACGGTGGTGCTACCTACCTCTCAATGGTGGGATGGCACTACTTTAAAGGACATCTACACAGACGAATTCCTTAGGGTAGGTAGATTCTCGTAGATACTTGCTCTAATTTCAAAACAAATTCAAAAAATACTTTTCACACCGACACCTTTTCAAAAAGCTTTCGAAAGCAATTTTTCAAACACTCTTGAGGACCGATACAAGAGTCGAACTGGAATTTTCAAAGAAACTTTTTAAACCCACAGTTGAAAAGCAAACAAACCATTTTTGAAAACACAAATGAGCAAGTATCTAAGAGCCCATGGATAACCATGGATAGAAAGGGTGCTAACACCTTCCCTTTCTATAATCTACCTCCCGAACCGAGAGCAATCTCTTTAAGGAATTTTTCTGTGCTTTTGTCCTTTCCATTTGGAGAAAATAAAAGACGGTGACGACTCTTGCTTACCGCGACATTTCGCGAACCAGCGTTAAACAGTCAGTTCCAGATCCACCGATCACAGAACTGGCGACTCTGCTGGGGAATAAACTTAAAGTGAGGTGTACCTTAGGGCTAGGTCATAACTATGTTTTCAATTGTCTTCTTTGCTTGCTTTATTATTGTGGGTTGCCTGGGAGTTCTATAGATCCTAACCCGGATCTGGGGAATACCTTCTTAGAAAGTAGCAACAAGGCTGTGAGGGAACTGTGCGGGGTATACCGACATGGTTGAAACAGTCTGCTACGTTGATGTGGCACTTTGGTGTGTACCGGTAACCCTTGAGTTCAGTCAAGGAGAGTACGGGGCCTCCGCGTGGTGTCGTGAAGCATCAACAGACCTTAGGAACCTTAATTGAACTATCTTGGCCTCTTTAGGGTAGTGAGATAACTGACTTTGGTGCAGTCCGAGGTTGGTTGATACTCGATACTACACTCAATGGAGGGTTGCTTTCCTGGAATATTTCGGTCGCCAGTTCAGTGGCTAAATCGAAACGATGAACAATGAAAGCAATCCCGTGATATTGGGACCCTTAGAACCCGGTTACTTCTGATAGGACAGGTTGAGCCCACCAACTTCAAGAGGGTAATACCCAGACCCCATGCTGGCCTAAACTCTAAGGGCTTCTCTTGTGTGACTTGTGTGCCTTCGTACTTGACTATCTGCATGCTTGTTACCTGACACTTGTTTCTTGCAGGTTTTGTTTATAGTCCTTAATAGGGACTCATAACAGGGTATACTAGGTTTCTTACAGGTTTTGGTTTGCAGTCCTTAATTAGGACTCATAACAGGTTTTACCAAGCTTCTTGCAGGTTTTGGTTTGCAGTCCTTAATTGGGACTCATAACAGGGCTACTCACATTACCCCATGCATAGCATGACATCATACCATTGCATACATCCTAACCCATTTCAAGGATCTCGAGGGCTTGTGATGCAGGTCATGATAAATCAAACATCTAGCAAGGGGGAAAGAGGATTTATTTTCCTCTAGCCAAAGCTGTCAGAGGCTATGACCCACTTGATATGGTGAGCTTTGACACTTGAAGAAGGTTCCTCTAGCCAAGGTTGTCAGGGGCTATGACCCACTTGATATGGCGAGCCTTTGACCCTTGAAGAAGGACTCTCAACAACATGAAGTACCTTCAATCAAGTTACCAGTTTTCAACTCTAACAAATTTTCTTGTTTACCCCGCGAGGTCCTTGAAAACATTGCATGCATGTCATTCACATCATTACATAACAGGTACCCTTGTTGCAGGTTACTTACCTTTCCCGCTGTTTATTTCAGCAAATGGCTTCCCAACCAGACAACCAGGACTTGCTTGTTCAAGAGACCCGGTTCGGGGAAATCCTCCTGAATCTATCCAAGGGGCAGGAAGAGCTAAGGACACTTCTCATGGAGACCTTTGTCAGGAAAAGTGCTGAGGATGAAAGGTTGAAACACCTACAAGCTGAGATGGATGCAATGAAAGCCCAAATGCTGGGGCAGAGGAATGCCATTCAAGGTCTAGCTCAAAGACAAGATGAGCTCCGGTTTCTCGTCAACCAACTGCTTCAGGGTAACCAACTGGGGCAAACATCTAAGGGTAAAAAGCCAGTCATCGTTCGACCATCTTTGAGACAAAGAGGCAAGGAGAAAGCTCCTCATATGGCTCCAGTATCACCAATTCAGTATCAACCTCACCAGCTTCAGCCAGACAAGCCCAAAAGGCAATTCACCAAGCTTAACGTGTCGCTGCCTCAAGCCTTACAACAACTGCTGAGGTTGAACCTGGTAACTCTAAAGGATCCCCCTAAGAATCCCAACAGGACACCTTCAAGGTATAACCCCAACGCTCACTGCGCTTATCATTCTGACAGCCCGGGGCATGCTACAAAGGATTGTTGGACTCTGAAAAATAAGATCCAGGATCTGATCGAGGAGGGAGCTGTGGAATTCACCCGAGATGGCCAGGCTGAGTGCTTCTACCATCCCTACAGGAGGCACCAATTGAAGTGACAAGCCCCGAGATTAGAAAATTTTTGTTCATTCGAATGTTCAAGATTGCAATTTTCTTTTGTTCAAACATTTATTCATGTTAAACATTGTTATCACATTAATGCATCGCTTATGTCTATTTTGAATCAATATATTCGCATTCACTATATGCAAACTGTTTTCATATTTTTTCTGATGTCAACTCTTGATCTAAAATTCTAAAGCCTCTTAAGGGAGGATGACGAAAACGATACCATAATCTACAGTATGCTTTTGAACAGACCCCACTGATGAAGTACAGGCATTGTTTCAATTCCTAAACACTGGAGTAATAAGGAAGATAATCCCTCGTCAACCCCTCTGAGCCAAAGAAGTAGGAGTTTTTCTTTTCGAAAATTAAAACCCTTTATCATAACCTGGGGCAGGGTAGTTCTCTCAGTTGATCCAAGTGCGCAACAAATGGCACCAAAGAGATCCTTACGAAAAAAGAAAGACAGTGATGGTTCCGAACAATCGTAAAGACAGGCAGTCATTATCAAAAAATTCATAAATGAAAAATCCATTAAGTCAAAACCTATAAAAGGGACTTACAAAACTGGGGCATCCCGCTGACTGTAATTCCAAAAAGGGAAACAGTTCAGGCAAAAAAAGAAAGGGATAACAAAAATCAAGAAAGAGGTCTTACAAACCCTCAACAAAAAAGGAGATGACTGCCTACTCAAATAAACGTTCAATATCCGAATCATCACCGAAAAATTAGAGTAAAGACTCAAATAAGGTCTAACGTATGATCAACTGAGTTTAGGTTTGGAGAACATCACGAAGAGCGGGTGGGTACAAATAATTTGAGCCTTTATCCTTTGTTTCTTAAACCGTGAACCAGGCCACGTTATAACCCTCAAAAGTCCTAGCTGAAGCATGGGTTAGCTCGAAAGCATACTGTCACGAAAGGTATCCTGACTCCTTAAGGCTTGCGGTAAATACGGAGTTGACATCACGTTTTACAAACATTCACTTGTTTTATGAAAAAAGAATGCATTTTCAAAATCTTCGAGACAGACATAAGCTTTGCATTTTTAACATAACTTTGTTTGCATATGACTTTTTGTTTGAACAGCATAGAAATCCGCATGACGAAAGTCTAGTGAACAAGAGTATCTCCAATCAAGGGGGGCATGACATGACTATTGTAAATCATCTGGGGCAGTTAAGTCAAGATTCGGAGAATCTCTCAAAAAAGCCTATCAGCCTGGGGCAGATCTCCGCCTAAGTCACTTGGGGCATTCCAACAACGAATCTTGCCTGATCAAATACCTTCTGGTGGCATGACAAAACACTTCTAACAGGGGCAACTCCCTACTTTCTGAGAACGGACATAGTCGAAAAAATACTACGCATAATCAAAGACCCGCTAGGTTGACACACCTAGGCAAAAATAAGGGCTTCCCGGCGAACCAAAAGGGTTCGGGCAAAATGAAGGGATGAAATGAAAAAAAATCTGTACACCCGGCAAGTCGAAAACCTGAAAAGGCGGCTTGGGCAAAAATGGGTATCCCGGTGGACTGAAAACCCGAAAGGGCGGTCCAGGCAAAAGTTAGGGATCAAAAGCGTACGACTATGTCCCGGCATCTCGTCACCTGCCTACCAGAAGAAGGTTGGCCCATCAACGACTATCAGCATCCCACAGGTGCCTCCCCCATAGAAACAGGGGCAATAATGAGTTGTCTAAAAACAATCTAATTGCTCTGTCCATCAAGGTACCAAGGTAGGTTCAGCTGAAGAACGTGGCCAGTACATCTTAATTCCCCAGAGGGTAAGCAGTACATTCTTCTCCAAGCAGAGCTATCAAATCTTAAGGAAGTTAGGTATCCTCCAGCAGATATCAACATTCCCCAGCAGCAATACATATATTCTTAACAAGCATCCCCGGCAGTCTTGGTCTAAAGATTGTTCCCTGGCGGCGTACCAATATTCAAAGGAATCACTTCCCCAGCATATCAAAACTTCCCCAGAAAAGTCCATCTCCCCCAAGCAGTAAGCTTATCCCCAGTAGATTCTGGAAGCTTATCCTCGCAAAGCACGAACGCTTCGCCCGGCTTTATTTAAAGAGTTATTTCCTTAACAGGATATAACTGGTTTATCCTCAGCCAAAAGCCACGGAAAGAGCGTCCTCGACGAAGTCTTCTTACCCCAGCGAAGTCCATCAACACTTCCAACATGACAAGGGTATCCCCAGCAAATTATTATCAACACTCAGCAAGGCATCCCTCTTCCCACAGAGTATTGCTTCCCAGCATGGTCGCTGGAGTATTTTTGCTCCCCGCAGAATCTTTCATTTGCCAAGTTTATTCCACAACAGAGTCATCTTCTCCTACCGTTATTCTTGCAGCTATCATCCCCAGCGGAAGTAAAAGCTTATTCTCCAACATCAGCCCAGGATATGACTTCCCGGCACCCGTCAAGGATTTACTTTCCTAGACGAAAAATACATTCATAAAACATCACATACATCATTATGGCATGCATAACGCATCGTATCATACAAATCTCATTTATGTTGAGAACATTATTGCTTGATCCATATCATGCATTGCATATGACTGACCTTTACCTTTCAGGAAAGATGCAGTTAAATTCTCAATCATATTTTAAGACCTAGACCGATTCAGTTAATCGACTCCAAAGATTTTTTATCCAGTCCAAGGCCTTCTCTAGTCCAGCTAAATCGACTCCCAACAGATTTTTCTGATAAAGACTCAGCAGAAGTTACGTTTCCCTCTCCGACGATGAGTGTGAGGTGATAGTCTCCTATGGTTCCCTCTCCGACGGTGTGTGAGGTGGTAAGTCCTTTTCAGATGTTTCCCTCTCCGACGATGAGTGTGAGATGATAGTCTCTTATGGTTCCCTCTCCGACGGTGTGTGAGGTGGTAAGTCCTTTTCAGATGTTTCCCTCTCCGACGATGAGTGTGAGGTGATAGTCTCCTATGGTTCCCTCTCCGACGGTGTGTGAGGTGGTAAGTCCTTTTCAGATGTTTCCCTCTCCGACGATGAGTGTGAGGTGATAGTCTCTTATGGTTCCCCCTCCGACGGTGTGTGAGGTGGTAAGTCCTTTTCAGATGTTCCCTCTTCGACGATGAGTGTGAGGTGATAGTCTCCTATGGTTCCCTCTCCGACGGTGTGTGAGGTGGTAAGTCCTTTTCAGATGTTTCCCTCTCCGACGATGAGTGTGAGGTGATAGTCTCTTATGGTTCCCTCTCCGACGGTGTGTGAGGTGGTAAGTCCTTTTCAGATGTTTCCCTCTCCGACGATGAGTGTGAGGTGATAGTCTCTTATGGTTCCCTCTCCGACGGTGTGTGAGGTGGTAAGTCCTTTTCTTATGGTTCCCTCTCCGACGATGAGTGTGAGGTGATAGTCTCTTATGGTTCCCTCTCCGACGGTGTGTGAGGTGGTAAGTCCTTTTCAGATGTTTCCCTCTCCGACGATGAGTGTGAGGTGATAGTCTCTTATGGTTCCCTCTCCGACGGTGTGTGAGGTGGTAAGTCCTTTTCAGATGTTTCCCTCTCCGACGATGAGTGTGAGGTGATAGTCTCCTATGGTTCCCTCTCCGACGGTGTGTGAGGTGGTAAGTCCTTTTCAGATGTTTCCCTCTCCGACGATGAGTGTGAGGTGATAGTCTCCTATGGTTCCCTCTCCGACGGTGTGTGAGGTGGTAAGTCCTTTTCAGATGTTTCCCTCTCCGACGATGAGTGTGAGGTGATAGTCTCTTATGGTTCCCTCTCCGACGGTGTGTGAGGTGGTAAGTCCTTTTCAGATGTTTCCCTCTCCGACGATGAGTGTGAGGTGATAGTCTCTTATGGTTCCCTCTCCGACGGTGTGTGAGGTGGTAAGTCCTTTTCAGATGTTTCCCTCTCCGACGATGAGTGTGAGGTGATAGTCTCCTATGGTCCCCTCTCCGACGGTGAGTGAGGTGACAATTCCTTTTCCTATGTTTCCCTCTCCGACGGCGAGTGAGGTGATCCCCTTTCAGATTATAATGGCCTATGGTTCTCGTTCCGATCCTGCGAAGATGGTATTTCCCACCAAGATTTTCTCAACGAGCATTGTTGAAGTTAAAATCACCCAAAGGTTCTCTTACCATTCATGCTAAGGCAGTAACCATCCCTGGTTCATTCATCACCGTTTGAAGCTCCAGACTCAACTCCTGCAACCAGTCAGGACACATCTATACCAGGCATCTAAAAATCAGCTCCTGCAACGTGTCAGGTACTCATTTTTTGTTTTGCAGGTATGCAGGTTCTCGCCAAGGAACCTCTTACGCGATCAACATCCAGATGGCATCTATAACCCCATCATCCTATCCAGCAACCTCTAAATGGCATCTATAAGCCCATTCCATCATCGCACTGCTACTATGTGAGTGCAAATTTCTGGGCACTCTAGTGTTCAATCATCTTCCACCCTCGGATTACGAAAGGCACGTCAGCCAATCTGCATCCTCAGGTTTAAGAAGATTGAACAGGGGCAACTGTTGTACCCCAAAATTTGCCCTCCCATATTTCTAAAAAAAAACATTTCAAGAAAAATTCACAAGTCCAACCTGGCGCGTCATATTCAGGTATTCTTTCGCCAAGATATCTCTGATAACGTATTCTCAAATTCAGGTTCGGCTCAAGAGTCAATTCTTTAAAGAAGGTATCCGAATGTGTGAGTTTTCTTGAAGAAATATAGTGAAAAAGTGTGCTGAAAGTGCAGTTTTTACGCGCTAAAAAATTCATAACTTGAAGATCGTGACTCGTTTTGAACCCGTTCCGGTGGCCAAAATTCCGTCTTGACATTATCTACGTTTTCATCTCTCACGGCTGGAAGCCAATTTCGATCAGAAGGTCTTCAAAAATGTGGATTTATCAAGTATTTTTGCACAGAAAATTTGTGACAGAAGTTTATTTGCGTCATGTTCAAAAAATCATAACTTGGTCGATTTTCATCGTATCGAGCTGGTTCCGGCGCCAAAATTTCACAAATTGAGTTGGCTACATTTTCACAGAAGGTATTGAGTTCAAACGGTATTCAAAAGGCCTTCGTTTTTTGCTCAGAGTGCGTGACATGCTGAAAATCCTGAATGCTGAATATTATTTCATCTGAGCCGAAACTTCGAAAATTCATAACTCGGTCAATTTTTATCGGATTGGACTCATATTTTTACACAAGGTCACTGACTCATAGATCTACAACTTTGCTTCAAAAGTCGAGACCAAATTATGCACCGATCAATATCAGTTTTTTATTGAAGAACGTGTCAGAGCCGACACTGGAGCCCAAAATAAGTTTGTCTGAGCTGAAACTTCAAAAATTCATAACTAATTCACCGTTTATCCGATTGAGTCGATCTTCGGACAGGAGTTAGTTCTCGATGTCGGCTACATTTTGTTTTTACATTTCAACTTCAAAAAATGCACTTAAGTCCCTGCGATTTAGCCTGGAAAGTGACGAATTCAAGTGAATATTGGAGGCCCAATTGCACATTCAAAGCCTATTTTCTTTACCCTAATTTCCACTATATAATCACCTTCTTGTCACACAAACCAGAGAAGAGAAAGAAAAAAAAAGAGGAGAGAAAAAGAGAGAGAAAACTTGGCCACAATACTGTTAGAATATCAAACTCTTTCAAGAACCCTAAAACCTTGAAATCCTTATTACAAATCCCTCTCTCACTACCAACAAGCCATCTCAGTTACAAACCAACATCTTATTACTTCTTCAGTAAGGGTAAGGCTGGCTTGATCTCTATGATCCAAAGGGCATAAAAGCATTCATGTCACTACTTTTCCAGTAAGGGTAAGGTTGATTTGATCTCCATGATCAAAAGGGTATAATCATTCATACATGCCATATTGTGCCTAAACATTAAATTTCTTCATATATTGGTTTTATTTGCATTTTATGATTTTATTTGATGTATTTGTGAGATTCAACACTGCAGATTTAGACAGGATCCCAGGCAGGTTCATTAAGGAACGTTGAGGCCAAAAGCCAAATGGCCAAAAGCCAAAAGCCAAATTGTCAGACTAGAAAAACTTATGCATGACACCAATACATGGCGAGGCAGACATTAAGCCAGAGATTAAGGGAACGTTGAAGCCAGAACACAAATGGCCAAAAGCCAAAAGCCAAAAGCCAATTGGCCAAAGTAGAACAACTTATGCATGAAACTCAATCCAATGGCCAAAGAATGCAGACCACGGTACTCAGGAGTCAATACTTCAAAAAACCTCCCCTTGGGCCAGACACCCCCTATGGTTTGCTCAATTTTTAATTTTTATTTGTTTTTCCTTTTTATTCTTTTAATTGTTTTTAATTGTTTTCTTTTAATTCCATAAAATAATTTTCATAATAAATATAAAATACAGAAAATCAAAAAAATGTTTATTTTATTAATATTAATTTTACTATTATTATTTTTGTAAATAAACTTTAAACAATTAATTAGATTAATTTAGGTTTCAAAACTTTAATATTTTTCTTAATAAATTAAATATGTAGAAATTAGGTTTTTTTAACTTTTTCATCATTTTTTTTAATAAATAATTCTCTCATCATTATTATTATTATTAATTACTAATTTATTTTGTAAATAAACATGTACATAAATTCTTTAGTAAATTAAGTTAAACTTTAACATTTTTCTCAAATAATTAAAAATAACTTAGAATTAGGGTTTCTTTTAATTTTAATTTTAATTTTCTTATTTCATAAATACAAAAAAAAACCTAAAAAACACTTCTTTTATTTCAATAAATAATTAATTAATTTTTAATTTCATTTAATTTCTTTAAAGGGTCCAACGCCCTCGAACGTTCTATTTTTATTTCTTTCGCACATTTATTTTCTTTCAAATATTATGTAATTGCTCAAGCCATGTAACTCGGACATTTTATATTTCCCGCATTTTATTTCTTTATTTTATGTAAAATCGGGTCCTGGTTTAATTTGGCGATGTGGACCCGCGCCTTTGTAATAGTTTAGGAATTTTATCTTTCCGCACTTTTTTAACTGTTAAATAAATGCATGCAAGAATGAATGACAAAAATAAAAACAAAACGTTAGATCACCAACAACCTGACAAGACAAAAATAAATGAATCTGACACACAAATCACACACCACCCCTAGGGTACGCCTCAATGTTGCCTTGCCTCGAAAGGTGATCGTCGAGTAGAGGATGTCTTAGTAAGTCCTCATGATCCGGGAACCTGGCATGAGGGTAGCTTCTAAGGTGTCTTCCCATTGCTCTGGTGATCACCATGTCCCGAACCTCGAATTGACCCGAACACCTCCAACGGTGGTGCTACCTACCTCTCAATGGTGGGATGGCACTACTTTAAAGGACATCTACACAGACGAATTCCTTAGGGTAGGTAGATTCTCGTAGATACTTGCTCTAATTTCAAAACAAATTCAAAAAATACTTTTCACACCGACACCTTTTCAAAAAGCTTTCGAAAGCAATTTTTCAAACACTCTTGAGGACCGATACAAGAGTCGAACTGGAATTTTCAAAGAAACTTTTTAAACCCACAGTTGAAAAGCAAACAAACCATTTTTGAAAACACAAATGAGCAAGTATCTAAGAGCCCATGGATAACCATGGATAGAAAGGGTGCTAACACCTTCCCTTTCTATAATCTACCTCCCGAACCGAGAGCAATCTCTTTAAGGAATTTTTCTGTGCTTTTGTCCTTTCCATTTGGAGAAAATAAAAGACGGTGGCGACTCTTGCTTACCGCGACATTTCGCGAACCAGCGTTAAACAGTCAGTTCCAGATCCACCGATCACACTCACCATATCCAGTGGGTCATAGCCTCTGACTCGAGTTATCATGTTGAGATTTCTAGGTCACCTTGGCTAGAGGAACCTTCTTCAGGAGTCAAAGCTCACCATATCAAGTGGGTCATAGCCCCAGATAACCTTGTCTAGAGGAAAATAAATCCTCTTTGCCCCTTGCTGGATGGTTGATTCATCATGACCTGCATCACAAGCCCTTGAGATCCTTGAAACGGATTAGTCCTTATGCGGGATGTATGCAATGGTATGATGTTATGCTATGCATGAGGTAATGTAGGTAAACCCTGTTATGAGCCCCAATTAAGGACTATAAACAAAACCTGCAAGAAACTCAGTACACCCTGTTATGAGTCCCAATTAAGGACTATAAACAAAACCTGCAAGGAACTCAGTAAACCCTGTTATGAGTCCCAATTAAGGACTATAACAACACCTGCGAGAAACTCAAGTGTCAGATAACAAGCATGCAAGTAGTCAAGTTAGAAGGCACACAAGTCATACAAGAGAAGCCCTTAGAGTTTAGGCCTGCATGGGGTCTGGGTATTACCCTCTTGAAGTTGGTGGGCTCAACTTGTCCTATCAAAAGTAACCGGGTTCTAAGGGTCCCAATATCACTGGATTGCTTTCATTGTTCATCGTTTCGATTTAGCCACTGAACTGGCGACCGAAATATTCCAGGAAAGCAACCCTAAATTGAGTGTAGTATCGAGTATCAACCAACCTCGGACTGCACCAAAGTCAGTTATCTCACTACCCTAAAGAGGCCAAGATAGTTCAATTAAGGTTCCTAAGGTCAGTTGATGCTTCACGACACCACGCGGAGGCCCCGTACTCTCCTTGACTGAACTCAAGGGTTACCGGTACACACCAAAGTGCCACATCAACGTAGCAGACTGTTTCAACCATGTCGGTATACCCCGCACAGTTCCCTCACAGCCTTGTTGCTACTTTCTAAGAAGGTATCCCCAGATCCGGGTTAGGATCTATAGAACTCCCAAGACAGTACCCACAATAATAAAGCAAACAATCCAGACAATTGAAAACACAAGTGATCTTAGTCCTAAGGTACACCTCACTTAAGTAATTTTCCCCAGCAGAGTCGCCAGTTCTGTGATCGGTGGATCTGGAACTGACTGTTTAACGCTGGTTCGCGAAATGTCGCGGAAGCAAGAGTCGCCACCGTCTTTTATTTTCTCCAACATGGAAAGGACAAAAGCACAGAAAAATTCCTTATTGAGATTAGTTCTCGGTTCGGGAGGTAGATTTATAGAAAGGGAAGGTGTTAGCACCCTTTCTATCCATGGTTATCCATGGGCTCTTAGATACTTGCTCATTGTGTTTTCAAAAGTGTTTGCTTTTCAATTGTGAGTGGGTTTGAAAAAGTTTCGTTTAAAGATTCCAGATCGACTCTTGTATCAGTCCTCAAGAGTGTTTGAAAAATTATTTTGAAAGCTTTTTTTTTTTGAAAGTGTCGGTGTGAAAAGAGTTTTGATTTGTTTTTTAGAGCAAGTATCTATGAGTCATCTACCTACCCTAAGGAATTAGGCTGCGTAAATGTCCTTAAGGTAGTGCCATCCCACCATTGAGAGGTAGGTAGCACCACCATTGGAGGTGTTCGGGTCAATTCGAGGGTTAGGGACAGTGTGGTCACCGAGCAATAGTAAGATACCTTAGAAGCTACCCTTATGCCATTGATATTTTTATTCCAAGGCAACCGTTTCGAGGCAACTTGTTTCGAGGCAACCGTTTCGAGGCAACTAGATCAATGGAACATAAGGACTTACTAAGACGTCCTATACTCGACGACCACGTTTTGAGGGGCAAGGCAACAGTGTGATCACCAGAGCAACAGTAGGACACCTTAGAAGCTACCCTTATGCCATGTTCATGGACATAAGGACTTACTAAGATGTCCAGTACTCGACGACCACGTTTCGAGGGGCAAGGCAACAGTGAGGCGTACCCTAAGAGTGGTGTGTGAATTGTGTGTCATTTTCAGTTATTATTTGTCTTGTCATGCATTGGGTGAGCTACGCTTTGATTTTATTTGGGCATACATTCTTTCATGTGATTAACAGTTTAAAGGGTGCGGAAATTAAAATGCGGAAAAATAAAGGTCCTACGCTATTACAAGGCGCGGGTCTACATCGCCAAATTAAACAAAGACCCGATTTTAAATAAAAGTGCGGAAAGTAAATGTCCTAATTATTATTACAAGGCTTTGGGGTAAGTACATAAATTTCACAAAGAAAAATAAAAATAAACGCGCGAAGAGAAATTATATTCGAAGGTGCGAGGGCGTTGGACCCTTTAAAGGAATTAAATATTTGAAATTGAAAATTAATTAATGATTTTAATTACAAGAAAATATTTTTTGACCTTTTTTATGTTTTTATGAAATAAAATAAAAAAGAATTAAAAATGTCAAAAGAAAAAGCCTAAGTCTAAATTTGTTTTTATTTATTGTGAAAAAAGGTTAAAATTAACTAATTAAACTAATTAATTTGTTAGTATTTTATTTACAAAAATAATTACTAAAGTGAAATTAATAATAATAATAATAATAATTACATTTTTTTTTGTTTTTTTTTTCTGAATTTATGAAAATAATTATTTGTGAACTAACTAAATAATAATAATAATTAATAAAAGGAAAGAAAATAAGAAAAGAAATGCTAAACCAAGGAGGTGAAGGCCGAATTTTGGAGGTTTTACTCAAAATCATCCTTAGGCATCAAAAATTCCATCTAAGCCCATGGTTGTGATCGTCCATGTCTCCTGATCACGTCTATGCTTATGGTTTGTCCCAATTTCACCTGTAGACAAAATACCTAAAAAACAAAACCAACGAACCCTAGGCACGGGTATTGTTATACGAAGCCTAAAAATGAAATTGAATATAGCAGTTACATTGGAAATTAGGCATGGAGTATGAATATGCTATTATTTTCCAGAAAAGTGCAAGAATGGAGAAACATGATTTCGTGTACAGGGGTGAGTTTGAGATAACTTACAGCGCTTGGTAGTGGACCTTAGGACGCGTTTGTGGTTGCTTTGGCTTCAGGGAGTGGCAAGGAAGAAAGCCACGTGCTTGCTTGGATCTGAAAATGTTTGCAACACCGCTTTAGATCTCTCACTTTTTTGGACAAATTTTGAACTTTTCCTCTGGCCGTTTGTGTACACTCTCCTTTTTTTCTAGGTTCTGAATGAGGCTTGCAAGGCTTGTATATATAGGCTTGGATGAGAATCAGTCACATTAAGGAGCTTTTAAGCCTTGCAATGAAGTTTTGATTTTCTCCATAATCACCATTGAAATAACTTGCCATATTTGCTCCAAATTTGAATTTTTTTGCTTGAAATAGGTCTTGAACGAATTTGGTATATGCATAATGGTGGTTCAAAGCTAATCAAAGCAAGATATGTCCCTTAATTAACCTTTTTGATTTTTATTTGATTTTAAAGGATTTAAAATGAATTAAATCCAATAAAATCTAACAAAAATGAAAAAATTAATTTTAAATATTGAAATAAAAAGTGGGACACGTGGGAAGCATGGCCAAGCTGATTCAAGTGGAAAAAGTGGGGCCCTTTTGTCAAAAATGAAATTTCAAGGATAAATGATTTTGGCCATTTCACAAAAATTTCCCAACTTCTCCAATGCATATCTTGCTCAATTTTGAAGTTATGAACATGTTCTTGGACATTTTGGAAAGGTATTGAAGTCCTCTAACCAATGTCTTTGTTCCCATGTCATTTTGATTTACCAATCTCAAGTTATGGTCTTTGACTTAAAGTCCCTTTTTGTTGACTTTTGAAAATGACCTATAATGTTGAAATTGATAACTTTTTGTAAGAGCATTTCTTGGACTTGGAATGTGAAGATGAGTTGTAGGAAATGTCTTCCCCTTCAACATGAGCATTGGATGGAATTTTTCTGATGAACCATGAAAAAGTTATGCCTTGGTCAAGTTACAGTTGACTTTTCAGTTGTCCAAAAATAGAAACTTTTGACACCTTGATGATTTTTGAGCCATTCTTGTGAAATCATGGTCAAGACTTGACCAAATGATGATTGTGGCTTCAAAATAAGATGTTGACCAAATTTTTTGACTTTTGACTGCCAAATGACCATTTTGCCCCTACAGTTGACTGTTGAGCAAATGGGACTTTTAACTGTGCAACTTGACCTTGTAAGCCTTGAAACTTGACATGTAGGTGCTTGACAATGTTTATGAGCATATGGGACTTGATTGAGCCCTTTAAAACCTCAACTTCCTTGCAAGAACCAAACCCTAATTTGACTGGCTTAGGAGGATGGTTGACTGTGTAGCCCTTGAGTAGACTTGAACCATTTGTGGATGATTCTTGTCAAAACTTTGAAGATTATGGGAGGGCAAATTTTGGGGTACAACACATACACTTTTATTTTTTATTTTTTATTAATATTTAATATAAAAAATGCCTTTTTGACAAATATACTTCATTTTTATTTTATTTTTGTATATAATAAATAAATATTATACATATTAAATAATTAATACATTTTATTTAATAAAATTAGGGTTTTGCCCTAAACATAAAAAAACTCCAAAAAATAATACTTTTATTTTTGTTTATTTTGACATATAAAAATACCTTTTTCCATACATACAAAAAACATTTTTGCATCTTGCATATTTATTCTTATTTTATTTAATTTGTGCAATTAAATATCTTGTAAATAATTCAATATTGATGTAATAGTTTAGGTTTAAATTCCTTGCCAAAATCCCCATTTGAACATTTGTACCCCCCTTCCCATATATTGTGTTGTAATAGCTTAGTAAATTTATTTTTTGCACTTTATTGCTTTCTAATTATACCATGTTAGAATTAGGGTTTGTATGCGAATCAAAAACGACAAAAATAGTTTGACCTAATTTAAAGATAAACAAGCATGAAAATGGACAACACAAATCACACTTGCACCCCCTAGGGTATTCCACTTGTTGCCTTCAATAAATGGGCCATATTGCATGTTAGGTCTCTTTGGGCAAAACAAACACAAATCAAATGATCATAGTCCCTCGATGACGCTTTCAAAAAAGTTGCCTAAACAAATGATCAAGTCCCTTAAAGAAAATTGCCCAAAGATACTTGAAACCATTGCAATTATGGTCTAAACGATGACCCGCGCCCGTCCCTTTCACATCCTAACACAAGATTGTCCACCAAATACAATGGTGGAACAAACTTGTTAAAAGGGTTAAAACATAGCAATAATCTTTGAGAAATTTAGGAGTAGACAACCTCTTAGTCACTTGAATCAAACTTGCAAAAACAAAACACTTGCCTATTTTCTAAAAACCACACCTCACAACACTTTTAAAACAAACTTTCAAAAACAAATGAAAACCTTTTCAAAAGACATACACCTTTGTATACATCCCAACATGGATCATTACAAAGGTTGCCACCATATTGGCTTCTTTTCAAAAACATTTTCAAACCCACACACACACAAAGCACCATTTCAAACAATTGAAATTTTAGGCAAGTTGATCTAAGCAAGTAACTAAGAGCCCATGGATAACCATGGATAGAAAGGGTGCTAATACCTTCCCTTTCTATAATCTACTCCCCGAACCCAAGAAAACATCTCAAAGGTTTTTTGCTGTGCTTTTTAAACCTTTCCTTAGGATAAAATAAAAAGTTTGTGGCGACTCTTGCTCAACCGAAACATTTGCGAATACAAACGCAAAACCATAGTCAGTTCTCCTACCGTATCACAGAACTGGCGAATCTGCTGGGGATATAATTAAAAAGTGGAGTAACCTTAGGGCTTAGATCACCCTTGTTTTCAATTGTTTGCCTTGTTTGCTTTTATAATTGTGGGCTTTGCATTGGAGTTTCATAGATCCTAACCCAGATCTGGGGAATACCCTTTTTAGGTAGCATAATCTGTGAGGGACCTGTCCGGCGTAGACCGACATGGGTGAAGCAGTGGCTACGTTGGTGTGGCGCCTTGGTCTGTACCTATATCTCTTGTGTTGCAACGAGGAGAATATAGGTCTTCTAAGGAGTCATTAAACACCAACCGACCTTAGAACCCTAAATTGACCAAACTTGGCCATTAGAACAGTAGCAGTATGCTACACTCATTGAGGTTAAACTCTCACGATGGTTCTGGCTGCAAGAAAAGATTGCGATGCTGGAGTTATGACCGATTGAGGGTATCCAATGATTTGAGATCCTCTAGAACCCGGTTACTTTTGATAGGACAGGTTTTAACCAACGAAACTAAAAGAGGGTAATACCTAAACTTCATGCTGGCCTGAAACCTAAGGGTTGTCTTGTGTGACTTGTGTGCCTTATCATGTTTGCCTGTGTGAATACTTGTGGTGTGCTTCATCATAGCATCATGCCATCATACCATTGCATGCATCCTGTATAAAGGACTAACCCATTTCAAAGACAAAAAAGTTTCATCTTTGCTCTGTTTTGTAGGACATCATGATGCCCGTGCGTAGGAATACTGTCCGGCTCAACTTTGTTCAACCACCAACTTTGCTCAAGAATTTGGTTGGTAGGATTCCAAACACTTCTTCCTTCATCAACAGACATGGTTCTCTCCTTGGCTTGATCACTGCAAAATGGGACCAACAACTGATAAGTGTCCTGACCCAGTTTTATGACCCCCTGTATCATTGTTTCACCTTTCAAGACTTCCAGCTGGTCCCTACCCTGGAAGAATTCTCTTATGTGCTTGGTATCCCTGTCTTGGAGCAAACTCCATTCACTGGTTTGGAAAATACTCCTAGGCCTGAAGAGATTGCTGCAATTCTCCCCTTGACCAAAGAAGAGGTATTGGCTAACTGGGAAACTAGAAGTGGAGTTAAGGGCTTTTTGGTCAAATTTCTGGTTGGCAAAGCTAATGATTTCTGGAATGACTTGGACTTCAAGGCGTACGAAGACATTCTGGCTCTTTTGATCTATGGTCTGGTATTGTTCCCAAATCCTGACACCTTTATCAGTATCTATGCCATAAGGATCTTCATGTCTCGGAATCCTGTACCCACTCTTTTGGGTGATATCCTGCAACAACTCTATGCTCGTACTGCCCGAAAACGGGGAACTCCGTGGTGCTGTGCTCCTTTGCTAGTGAGGTGGTTTATTTCGCACCTTCCTAAGTTCGTGCTGAAGAATGAAGAAGGAAAGGGTTGGGCTCATAGGCTAATGGCTCTCGCTGATAATGACATCACTTGGACTCTCAGAGGTTTGATGAGGTAGCTGTTATTGATCGTTGTGGAGAATACCCTAATGTTCCGTTGATTGGTATCCAAGGAGGAATCTCTTATAATCCATGTTTAGCTCTCCGCCAACTTGGAAGAGCCAGAAGAGTAGGGCCTCATGAAATGTTGGTTCCTCACTTCCATTTTGAGTTTCAGGCAGACAGTGACAAACTACGCCATGGATTCATTAAGGCTTGGGACAGAATTCACAAAGCTGACCCACATGAGTTGGTACCAAAGACTTCTCTGCCAATGGAACCCTATTGCAGATGGGTCCGCATCCGTGCTCAGAAGTTAGGTATGCCGTACGAAGCTGTCATACCTATCATTCTTGAATCTCCTGATGAAGATGGGGTTCCTCCAACTGTCCTCCCTCCTCAGATACCCACTGATTTTGACACAATGAAGAGATCTTGGGTGCAGCTAAAGGAAGAACGGGATTTTTATCGGGAAAAGTTCAACGAACAGGAACGGAAGGTCCAGAGGCTGACTAAGCAATTGGAGGAGGAGCGGGTCCTGAATAACTACATCCACACTGAGAAGAGGAGGCCATGGGAGCACTGATGGGCTTTGGATATTTCCTTTTACAGCTTTTATTTCCTTTTCAGTATTTTTCATTCCTGTAATGCCTAAGGGCAAGTTGTTGAACAATTTAAAATTTGAATCTAATGAAGTGTGTTTTCCTTTTGTCTACAAAGTTGAATCTTGTTTGTCTTTGAAAACATGAAACATACGCATCTCATTGCACCATATGCATAGTAGGTACCCTTTTTCACAGGTTGCTTAATCTTCTTCGCTGTTTATTTGAACAGTCATCATGAATCCAGA
Organism: Vicia faba; assembly: GCA_948472305.1. Taxonomy (NCBI): domain Eukaryota; kingdom Viridiplantae; phylum Streptophyta; class Magnoliopsida; order Fabales; family Fabaceae; genus Vicia; species Vicia faba. Next base: position 4,986,254 of record OX451740.1, read on the forward strand.
CTCATCTAGTGAGCAAGCAATCAAGGCCCTTCAGGCCCAAAGTGCCCAGTTTCAAGAGATGGTCCTGAGCCTGGCCCAATGTCAGCAAGAGTTGAAGACTTTACTCCTGAAGAAAAAGAAGAAAAAGAGGACTGCGTTATTCAACACCGGACGCAGGTTTGGGAACACACTCCATAACGAGGCTGATCCAACTACTTCTTCTGCTGAGAAAGACAGTCCCCAAGGGGGAGGAGCTCCTAGTCATGCAGTCTCTGACAACGAGACGGACTATAATGACGAACAATACCCACCTGCTGCTGACAGATACAAGCAATTGGAGGACCGCTTGAGCGCCATGGAGATTCAGAATGTGTCGGGGCTGGATTTCGGAGATTTGGGGTTATCTTCTGGGGTAGTAATTCCACACAAGTTTAAGGCGCCTGCCTTTGCCAAATACGACGGAGCCTCCTGTCCAAAGCTGCATCTAAGGTCGTACGTAAGGAAGATCCAACCCTACACGGCAGATAAGAACCTTTGGATTCACTTCTTCCAAGATAGCTTTTCGGGGTCACAGCTTGAGTGGTTCTACCAACTGGATGGAACTAGTATCCGACACTGGGAAGATTTGGCAACCGCTTTTTACAGACAATATCAATACAATTCTGATCTTGCTCCTACACGTACCCAACTCCAGGGTATGTCTCTAGGAACGGGCGAAGGGTTCAAAGAATATGCACAAAAATGGAGAGATTTGGCTGGCAGGGTGCAGCCTCCATTGACTGATCGTGAGCTGGTTGATATGTTTCTAGGGACTTTGTCTGGTCCTTTCTTCAATCATTTGGTTGGTAACTCCTCCGCTGGGTTTATGGATTTGATTCTGACGGGAGAAAGAATTGAAGCTGGCATCAGGTCAGGAAAGATACAAAAAGCTGCCTCCCCAAGTACTGAGAAGAGGCCTTTCAAGAAAGAAGCAAGTGCAGTCTATGGTCCTAGAAGACAAGTCAAGCCAGAAGGTCGCCAAGCCGTCAATGCTTTGGTCATTTCAAAACCTGTTGCTGCTCCTCAGCAGTACAATCAACAAAGAGGTGAAAGGCCCAAGAGGCAGTATACTCGGTTGAGTATGACCTTGTCACAAATCTTACCGCAACTGTTATCAACCAACTTGGTGACCATCAAAGAAGCGCCAAAGGTCGTGAATACTGCATCTCCTAAGTATAACCCAAATGCCCGTTGTGCTTATCATTCCGATAGCCCCGGGCATACTACTGATGATTGCTGGGCCCTGAGAAATAAAGTGCTAGACCTTATCGATGCGAAGGAAATTCAGTTTGAAGCGCCTGAGAGGCCAAATGTTGTAACTACTCCTATGCCCCAGCATAGAGTAAATGCCATTGAGGAAGAGTTGTATGTTGTTTCGGTGAATGATGTTGCTACCCCTCTATTGACTGTTAAGAGGAACTTACTACTAGCCAGTTTATTTCCGGGTTCTAGCGAGGGTTGCCTCCTGTGTGCTGTTATCCCTACCGGTTGTCCACTGCTGAAATCAGACATCCAAAGCCTGATGGATAGCAAAGAAATTTTGTTCAAGAAAACTGCTGTTCCATTTGTTTCCGCTGAAGAGGTATCTGTTGTCACAATTTACAATCCTACCAAAGCTCCCCCGAGGAAGCCAGTCCAAATTATGTCTGTTGCACCCATTACTATTACTGTTCCGGGGCCTCTCCCCTATGAGTCTGATAAAGCTGTCCCATGGCATTATGGGGCCGACGTGTATGTGCTTGGAGTGAAGCAGGAATTCAACACCGGTACCAGTATCAGTAACATCACTGGTCCCGCCAAGATTACTCGCAGTGGCAGGCTCTTCTCGCCTGACATTGCACCGCCAGTTATCCGAAAACCTCTCATCATCACACCCGCAAGTGTGCTTGTTCCGAATCAAGTTCCTGTGTCTACTACTGCCGCCGAGTCCTCCGATGCTCGGGACAAAGAAGTTGCTACCGATTTGCCTGCCAGGACGGAGGCACCAAAAAAGACTGCTGTTGAAGCCTCCCAACAAGAAATGGAGGAAATCCTTAAAATCATTAAAAAGAGTGACTTCAATGTTGTTGAACAGTTGGGGCATACCCCCTCCAAAATCTCTATGCTATCATTGCTGCTATGCTCAGAGGCCCATGCAAAGGCCCTGATTTCATTTCTGAAAACGGCCCATGTGCCACAAGAGACCTCTGCAGATCAATTTACTGACTGTGTGGCTAATTTGACAGCTGACAATGGTTTGGGGTTCTCGGATGCTGACCTCACCGCCAAAGGGAAAAATCACAATGATGCCCTGTATGTTTCCATAGAGTGCAGGGGCACTACTCTCACACACGTGTTGGTGGATACCGGTTCTTACCTGAATGTTTTGCCCAAAAAAGCATTGGATCGCTTGGATTGTGAGGGTCTGGAGTTGAAACCTAGTAACATCATTGTTAGAGCCTTCGACGGTTCTAAGAGGATGGTGCACGGTGAAGTAGACATTCCTATTCGTGTGGGTTCCCAAGTTTTCGACTCAACGTTCTATGTAATGGATATTCGTCCATCTTATTCCTGCTTGTTGGGTCGACCCTGGATTCACAAGGCTGGGGCAGTAACATCCACTCTACACCAAAAGCTCAAATACCCTGTCAAAGGGAAGATTGTTACTGTGCAGGGTGAGGAGGAATACATGGTAAGTCACTTGAATTCATTCCGGTATATCGAGATGGACGGGGAGTTTATTGAAACCCCCTTTCAGCATTTTGAGGAGGTACCTCCAATTTTGGCATCAGCTGAAACAGTGGTTGAAGAAGACTTTCCGTTGAAGATGGCGTCCTTGAAGGATGCCCGGGCTGTAATCGAGAAAGGCAAATGTGCAAACTGGGGTCAGCTTCCTGACTTCACTCAAAAGAATGACAAGTTTGGGCTGGGCTTTACTGCAGAGGCTCAGAGGGCTGTGCGCAAGGAAAAGATCAGAAAGGCTCCAGTGTTTATCACCAGTCCAAGGGTGAATGCTATCGAGGAGGACGTAGAAGAAGCAGAGTTTGACAGTTGGATCTATACAACCACCAGCAACGGACCAAGCAACTGGACAGCAAAGGATTTTATACCTATCACATTTATCACGCAGTAATTAACTCTTTTGATTTTCAATTTGTAACAAACAATATGTTAAAACTTTGTTGGCTCGTTGTCCTACCCGGGGCATCGTAGCTCCATTTGTGAGGGCTTTTTGTATGACATTTCCATATATCATCAATCAAAACATTGGACGTTTGTTGCATTTCAAATCTTGTGCTCTCTTTCTTTCTGTGTTATATATTGCAAAACAACTATATTTACACACACTCACTTATACAGGTTTCAATCCACTCTGGATCTCACTGGTAACAGCTCTGATACCACCAGTTATGACTTCGAGAATCCGATCAACTTGGCCGAAGACGAAGGTGAAGATGATTGCGAAGTGCCTGGTGAACTCGCAAGACTACTACTTCAAGAAGAGAGGGTCATTCAGCCGCATGAAGAGCCGGTGGAAACAGTTAACCTGGGTACTGAGACAGATAGGAAAGAGGTCAAGATTGGTGCCAATCTAGAGCTCAGCGTGAAGCAACGATTGATCTAGATGCTACATGATTACATGGAGATATCTGCTTGGTCCTATGAAGACATGCCTGGTTTGGATGCCGACATTGTAGTTCATCACCTGCCAACCAAGGAAGACTGCCCTCCGGTAAAGCAAAAGGTCCGCCGTATGCGCCCAGAGATGTCCGAAAAGATCAAGGCTGAGGTTATGAAGCAATTCGACGCCGGGTTTCTAGCAGTAACTTCTTACCCTCAATGGGTTGCCAACGTGGTGCCGGTGCCAAAAAAGGATGGTAAAGTCAGAATGTGCGTCGACTACAGGGATTTGAACAGGGCAAGCCCCAAGGATGATTTTCCTCTACCTCACATCGACGTTCTTGTCGACAATACTGCTCAACACAAGGTGTTCTCCTTCATGGATGGTTTTTCAGGGTATAATTAGATCAAGATGGCTCAGGAAGATATGGAAAAGACTACCTTTGTGACTCAGTGGGGCACCTTCTGCTACAAGGTCATGCCGTTCGGGTTGAAAAATGCTGGGGCAACCTATCAACGTGCCATGGTTGCTTTATTTCATGATATGATCCATCATGAGATTGAGGTATATGTTGATGACATGATTGCAAGGTCCCAAACTGAAGAGGAGCACCTTGATCATCTGAGGAAGCTGTTTGACCGATTGAAGTTATACAAGCTGAGGTTGAATCCCAACAAATGTACCTTTGGGGTGAGGTCCGGAAAATTGCTAGGTTTCATTGTAAGTGATAAAGGTATTCAGGTGGACCCTGCCAAGGTAAAAGCCATACAAGAGATGCCAACTCCAAAGAGAGAGAAAGAAGTCCGAGGCTTTCTGGGACGACTGAATTACATAGCCCGATTCATCTCACACCTAACTGCTACCTGTGAGCCAATCTTCAAATTACTGAAGAAAGATCAAGTAGTAAGTTAGAACAATGAATGTCAGGCTGCTTTTGAAAAGATAAAGGAGTACCTCCAAGAGCCACATATTCTTATGCCGCCAGTGGAAGGGAGACCTCTGATACTATACTTGACTGTGCTTGACAATTCAATGGGGTGTGTGCTGGGGCAGCATGACGAGTCTGGCCGAAAAGAGCACGCTATTTATCACTTGAGCAAAAAGTTTACCGACTGTGAGTCTCGTTACTCACTGCTCGAGAAAACTTGCTGCGCTCTGGTATGGGCTGCTCGCCGGCTGAGACAGTATATGCTGACTCACACCACTTTGTTGATTTCAAAGATGGATCCCATCAAGTACATATTCGAAAAGCCTGCTCTGTCTGGAAGAATAGCGAGATGGCAAATGATCTTGACAGAATATGATATCCAGTATACAACTCAAAAAGAAATCAAAGGAAGTGTACTGGCAGATCATTTGGCACACCAACCTGTGGACGATTACCAATCATTGAACTTTGAATTTCCGGACGAAGACATCATGGTGGTAACTGACTGTGAAGTACCTGGACCGGATGAAGGACCTGAGGAAGGATCCCGATGGTCTATGCATTTTGACGGAGCCTCAAATGCTTTGGGTAACAGCGTCGGCGCTGTAATCATATCTCCCAAAGGAACTCATACTCCACTCACCGCCCGATTGTGTTTCAACTGCACCAACAACATGGCAGAATATGAGGCATGTATCATGGGTCTACAAGCTGCAATCGACTTAAGGATCAAATTTCTGAGTGTCTTCGGAGATTCCGCTCTCGTGATCAATTAGATCAAAGGCGAGTGGGATACGAAACACCCAAATCTTATTCCTTACAAGGAGTATGTGTTGACTTTGCTTCCCCACTTTGAAGAGATAACTTTTGAGCACTTCCTAAGAGAGGAGAATCAGCTAGCGGACGCACTAGCTACGATGTCCTCAATGTTCAAAGTTAAATGGGACAATGAGGCTCCCCGGATTATTATCTAGAAATTGGACGAACCCGCATACTGCTGCGATCTTGAGGCCAAAGAGGTGACTGAAAAACCCTGGTATCATGAGGTGAAGAGGTACTTGGAAGCTCAGGAATACCCTGAAGGTGCATCTGTCAACGACAAGAAGTTCATGAGAAGGTTTGCTGCAAAATTCTTCCTCAGCAACGGCATTCTCTACAAGCGGAATCATGATTCAACTTTACTGCGTTGTGTGGATAAGGCTGAAGCAGAAAAGATCATGGTAGAACTGCATGAAGGTACATTCGGAACACATTTTAGTGGACACACCATGGCAAAGAAAATCCTTAGGGCATGATATTTCTGGTCCACAATGGAAGCCGATTGTTACCAACATTCTCGGACTTGTCATAAATGCCAGATCTATGCTGATAAGGTGCATATCCCTCCGGTTCCTTTGAACGTCCTGACGGCACCTTGGCCTTTTGCAATATGGGGCATTGATATGATCGGTGAGATCCGACCAACGGCATCCAACGGGCATCGCTTTATCTTGGTAGCGATCGATTACTTCACGAAGTTGGTTGAGGCAGCTTCCTACGCCACGGTAACCAAGAGCGTCGTGGCACGTTTCATCCGGCATAACCTGATCTGTCGGTACGACGTCCCGGAAAGAATCATTACGGACAATGGTACCAATCTCAATAACAAAATGATCACTGAGCTCTGCGAACAATTCAAGATACAACACCACAACTCTTCTCCCTACCGGTCGAAGATGAATGGGGCTGTAGAGGCAGCTAATAAGAATATCAAGAAAATTGTGCAGAAGATGACAGTGACCTATAAAGATTGGCACGAGATGCTACCGTTTGCTCTTCATGGGTACCGTACCTCAGCAAGGACGTCAACCGAGGCAACACCCTTTTCCTTGGTTTATGGCATGGAGGCAGTCTTGCCAATTGAAGTCCAGATACCCTCTCTCCGGATAATGAAGGATGCAGACTTGAGTGAAGATGATTGGATCCAGACTCGACTTGATCAATTAAACCTGATTGACGAGAAGAGACTTACCGCTATCTGTCATGGTCAGGCGTATCAAAAATGGATGATCAGGGCATTTAACAAGAAAGACAGACCACAAGAGTATCAAGTTGGGGACCTGGTAATCAAACGCATCATCCTTCCTCAAAGTGATCCCCAGGGCAAATGGACCCCTACATACGAAGGCCCATTTGTGGTTAAACATGTGTTCTCAGGAGGAGCCATGATCCTGACCACCATGGATGGTGACGACCTTCCTCACCCCGCCAATGCAGACATAGTAAAAAGATACTACGCGTGAATAAAAGACCCGCTAGGTTGACATACCTAGGCAAAAATAAGGGCTTCCCGGCGAACCAAAAGGGTTCGGGCAAAAATAAGGGATGAAATGAAAAAATCTGTACACCCGACAAGTCGAAAACCTGAAAAGGCGGCTTGGGCAAAAATGGGTATCCTGGTGGACTGAAAACCCGAAAGGGCGGTCCAGGCAAAAGTTAGGGATAAAGCGTAACACTATGTCTCATTGGATCACTTTGCGTCCGGAATTCGGCATCAATTATCTGGCTCAGATCTCGGCATCGATCAATCAGCTTCATCTTCAACCAAGCAGCAAAGTGATGAGACGCTTGAAGACATAAAGGCGGTAACAGAGTTGGAACCCAGTGGGATTGTTCACATAGTTGTTTTGTTTCCTTTTCAAAATTGTAAATTCTATGTTATTCGGCGGCATTCTCTTACTAGGATGTCAGCCTCTTGTACAAAAACGCCTATTCACAGGCAAATTTCAAAATCAATACAAATTCATTTTCCCATACAAATTGCCAATTGTTTTTCCTTTTTCTGTTTTGTCTTGCGAAGAACGTCCAATGTTCATTTTTGATATATGCATTTGACATTAAATTGCTAATTCGTAAATATTTGCATATGAAACAAAAGACTAATTACAGGTGACATCAGAAACAGGGGCAATGTAAAGTTGTCCATGCAGTCTGGTTGCTTTGTCCGCCAAGGTACCAAGGTAGGATCAACTGAAGAATGTGACCAAGTTATCTCAACTCCCCACAGAGTAAGACAAGATAGCAACATTCCCCAGTGGAGTATAGGTATTCATCAGCAAGTATCCCCAGCAGGTCTTGAAGCTTATCCCCAGTAGATTCTGGAAGCTTATCCCTTGCAGAGTACGAACGTCTCTCCCGAGCTTTATTCAAAGTTATTCCTCACAAGGGCTTATAACTGGGTTATCCTCAGCTAGTTGCCACAGAAAATCGCCCTCGGCAAAGTTCTTCCTATCCCCCAGCGGAGTTCATCAAAATTCCCCAACATAACTTATCATCACAATCCCCAGCGGAGTTTATCTTTGGTATCCCCAGCAGAGTCTATCATCACAATCCCCAGCGGAGTTTATCTTTGGTATCCCCAGCGGAGTTTATCATCATTATCCCCAGCGGAGTCCATCATTGAAATCCTCAGTGAAGCTCTCGTCAAACTTCAGCAAAGTATCTCTTCCACAGAGCAATTCCCCACAGAGTAATCTCTCCAACAAGTTTATTCCTCAATGGAGTCATCTTCTCCTACCAGTGTATTCTTGCAACCATCCTCCCCAGCGGAGGCGAAGAGCTCTACTCTTCAATGTCAGCCCATGATTTAATTCCCCGGGCCGGTCGTCAAGGATTTATTTTCCTAGATGAAAACACATTCATAAGCATTTCATACATCTTGCTTACATACATGATAAAATGCATACAACATTATCTCATGTTGAACATCATGACATCATGCATTTCATACATCATGACATTGCATACAACTGATGTTTTTGCCTTTTCAGGGAAAAAGACAATCCCAAAGACAACTACCTTCAACTGTCACAATTCCAGATTCGATACATGTATCTAGCCAGGGCACATCTGTGAGTGATCAGTTTCCAGACTCGATTCCTGTATCTAGCCAGGGCACGTCTGAAGAGTTCGAAGATTCGATTCCTGTATCCAGCCAGGGCATATCTGTTGACCACATTTCCAGACTCGATTCCTGTATCTAGCCAGGGCACGTCTGAAGAGTTCGAAGATTCGATTCCTGTATCCAGCCAGGGTATATCTAGCAACTATCTAATTCCAGATTCGACTCCTGTATCCAGCCAGGGCATATCTATTGACCACATTTTCAGACTCGATTCCTGTATCTAGCCAGGGCACGTCTAAAGATTTCCAGATTCGATTCCTGTATCCAGCCAGGGCATATCTGTTGACGACTATTTCCGAATTTGATTCCTGTATCCAGCCAGGGCACATCTGTGAGCAACCGATTGTAGATTCGATACCTGTATCTAGCCAGGGCATATCTGCATGAGGAGATTGAAGATCAAACACCTGTAACAAGCCAGGAAAACATCTGTCTTTCTAAAATACACAACTTCTCGCTAAGGAATCTCTTATGCGATCAACACTTCCAAATGGCATCTATAAGCCCATTCCCGACAAGGTTCTGCCACATCTCCCGATGGCATCTATAAGCCCATCTCCCTATCCACCACCTCTCCAAATGGCATCTATAAGCCCATTCCCGACATCACATTGCTGATACTCCAACATGCGAGTGCAAATTTCCGGGCACTCTAGTGTCCAATCTCCTTTTACCCTCGAGTCGCGAAAGGCAAACTTGCCAATCTAACTCTTCAGGTTCAAGAAGATTGAACAGGGGCAACTGTTGTACCCAAAAATTTGCCCTCCCATTTCCTCAACATTTTCTCATCACAAGACCCTTGAAGATCAAGATCCAATTAGGGTTTCCTCTGCTCAAGACTTCTCCTTGCACTGTTGACCCAAATTAGGGTTTGTGTTTGCACAAAGATATTTTGACCTAAAATGCCTAAGATGACTTTCATGCTTCATGTTGGACTCCCAAGTTTATCCATACCAAGTTTCAAATCTTGATTCCAGATTTTGCCCAGTCAATTGGACAGTTGACCTAGAAATCAACTGTATTGGGGGAAAAGTCAACTGTGGCCAATTGATAGTCAAATCTCATGAAAATTGACCCACATCAACATTATGAACTCACATGGACCATTTGATCAAGTTTGGATCACAATTCCACAAGAAAATTTGATCAGATCACCAAAAGGGCAAAATGGTCATTTTTAGAGTTTTGACTGCACAAAGGCAATTTTTGACTGTTTGACCTAGCCAATGGCAAACCAAGCTCACATATGGACTTAAGAACCCCATGGAATTATCTTGACAAGCTCAACAAGTTCAAAAGATCCCAAATACACAAGATTGACAGTTGAATTTCCCAGTCAATTGATCAATTTTGACTGTATACTGAAAAGTCAAACTTTGACTTTTTGGTCAAAATCAAGGGTCAAGATTCATTTTTCATCAAAACATGCCAAATCATGAAACTTGTTCATCAAGAAATCAAGAAATGCAAATTAGGGTTTAAAATGAAGATTTTTCATAACTTAGAATTTTTCTAAGTTATAAAAAAACCCTAATTTTTTCCTAACTTTGTCCCACTTTCTCACCAAGATTCATTTGGATTCAAGCAAAAGTCAAAACATGAAAGTTGTATCCTATTGCATAATATACAACTTTTATTCACAAAGTTTTCCCAAAAGAGGCTTGTATCTCAAGTTACAATTTTTGGAACAAGGGTACTAAACCATTCTTAACTTAGAGAAAATTTGACTTATTTTAGGCAAGGTTTTTACCTAACTTCAAGACCATTTTTCATACACTTCCATTTGGAATTTCAATTTGCATTTCAAAGATGGATTGAATTACACATTCCAAGCTTTCCAAAATATCCAAGAACTCATCAAACAACCTCATGGTTAGGGAGAATCGAATTTGACAATATGGGAAAAACTCACTTTTGAATTGGCCAAGTTACATGTTCATAACACTATGCATTTTCAATCTCAGCTTGCACAACTTGATTACAGGTCTTTTATCTCAATTACACTCATAAATTTAATGCCAATCCTTTGTGTCAAGACCATTTTCTATGTGTTTAAGCATTGCCTAAAGGTTTAATCCCAAATCTGAAAAAGCATTATATCCATTTTTGCAAAAGTTACACTTTATGTCTAAAGCAAATCCAAGCAAGTACATTTGAAATCTCTTTGGCACAAGTTTATGAGTTAATCACTCTGATCAAGACAAGGTTTTGCAGCATGTTTAGGGGGCCTCTACCTGTCTAGAACACCAAGTGGCCATTGCTTGCTTAAGGTGTAAGAAACATTGCATAACATTGGACAACTCTCATATCAGTAAACTAAGGCTTAGAGAAAGTTATCAAGCATATTCAAAACATTCATTCTGAGCTAGAACACGACCTTAACAGTCCCAAACACTCTCATTCACAAAAATCACCATTGAACTGTCCAAACAGGGCATTTGCTGCAGTTTGAGTTCCATAGCTCAAACCTTCCATGCTTTCTTGTTAAAAACTCATTAAACACATTCCATAACATCCCTTGAAGCTAACCAAAACCTAAAACACGACCTGTAACACTCCCATGCCACTTCACCATTTTCATTTTCTTGTTTTGCAGTTGAAGTTCTATAGCACGATTCAAAAGGTTTCAAGACAAAGTAAAGCCTGGAGTAGCATCCTTGGACATCAAGGAAGTTGTACCAATCATCACCTTGCACTGAAGGTACCTCAATCACCCGATACAACTTCAACTGAACAGGTAAGTTCATGAACACGAATCTCTCTATCCAGGCATTGTTAGCTTTAGGTTTGTGAAGAAAACATGTCACATTCATAGCCCTGAACATGCCCATGTAGTTAGATTTCATTTATATTATGTATGCTTAGAGAATTTTAAGTCTGAACATTGATAAAAATCTAGGTCAGGAATTGGGAGAGAAGAAATTCTCTCTCATTTCTGAGAGTTAGATTGATTTCTTTATATGTCTGGAATCGTGGCTTCAAGCTCTACAGGTTTCATGTTGGAAGATTTGGCAAAAGATCAAGGAATTGGAAGTTAGAAAACGCGTGTTTGCTTGAACAAAGATGTTCTGAGGTTGAAGATGACCTGGTTCTGGGCTGGACCTGTTTGACTTTTTCTTTTTGCACCATTTTTTGCTTTTACACCCCCTGAGCCCATTTTGTTTGTTTTAATGATTTTTTGACTTTTTCTTTTTTGGTTTGACTTATTTATTTTTTCTTATGATATTAAAAATATAAAAAATATTTTTCTCACCATTTTCCTATTTATTAGGTATTTATTTGTTTAGAATAGTTTTTGTATAGAAATAAATATATAAACACTTTTATTTAAAAAATACCAAAAATGATGCAAACACATTTTTATTTTCATTTTTATTTTGTTTTATCTTCTGAAAATATTTTGTATAAAAAATACTTTTTTTATAAATATTAAATATTATTATTTTTGTATATATAATATATATTTAGTAAATAATACAAATATTTATATATATATTAATATATTTAGGTTAAAATGCAAAATACATACACTTTTATTTTTTATTTTTTATTAATATTTAATATAAAAAATGCCTTTTTGACAAATATACTTCATTTTTATTTTATTTTTGTATATAATAAATAAATATTATACATATTAAATAATTAATACATTTTATTTAATAAAATTAGGGTTTTGCCCTAAACATAAAAAAACTCCAAAAAATAATACTTTTATTTTTGTTTATTTTGACATATAAAAATACCTTTTTCCATACATACAAAAAACATTTTTGCATCTTGCATATTTATTCTTATTTTATTTAATTTGTGCAATTAAATATCTTGTAAATAATTCAATATTGATGTAATAGTTTAGGTTTAAATTCCTTGCCAAAATCCCCATTTGAACATTTGTACCCCCCTTCCCATATATTGTGTTGTAATAGCTTAGTAAATTTATTTTTCGCACTTTATTGCTTTCTAATTATACCATGTTAGAATTAGGGTTTGTATGCGAATCAAAAACGACAAAAATAATTTGACCTAATTTAAAGATAAACAAGCATGAAAATGGACAACACAAATCACACTTGCACCCCCCTAGGGTATTCCACTTGTTGCCTTCAATAAATGGGTCATATTGCATGTTAGGTCTCTTTGGGCAAAACAAACACAAATCAAATGATCATAGTCCCTCGATGACGCTTTCAAAAAAGTTGCCTAAACAAATGATCAAGTCCCTTAAAGAAAATTGCCCAAAGATACTTGGCACCATTGCAATTATGGTCTAAACGATGACCCGCGCCCGTCCCTTTCACATCCTAACACAAGATTGTCCACCAAATACAATGGTGGAACAAACTTGTTAAAAGGGTTAAAACATAGCAATAATCTTTGAGAAATTTAGGAGTAGACAACCTCTTAGTCACTTGAATCAAACTTGCAAAAACAAAACACTTGCCTATTTTCTAAAAACCACACCTCACAACACTTTCAAAACAAACTTTCAAAAACAAATGAAAACCTTTTCAAAAGACATACACCTTTGTATACATCCCAACATGGATCATTACAAAGGTTGCCACCATATTGGCTTCTTTTCAAAAACATTTTCAAACCCACACACACACAAAGCACCATTTCAAACAATTGAAAATTTAGGCAAGTTGATCTAAGCAAGTAACTAAGAGCCCATGGATAACCATGGATAGAAAGGGTGCTAATACCTTCCCTTTCTATAATCTACTCCCCGAACCCAAGAAAACATCTCAAAGGTTTTTTGCTGTGCTTTTTAAACCTTTCCTTAGGATAAAATAAAAAGTCGGTGGCGACTCTTGCTCAACCGAAACATTTGCGAATACAAACGCAAAACCATAGTCAATTCTCCCACCGTATCACACTTGCTCTTATGTTTTCAAAATGTTTGCTTTAAAATGTGAGTGGGTTTGAAAAAGTTTCATTGAAAGATTTCTGAATAACTCTTGTATCAGTCCTCAAGAGTGTTTGAAAAATTGTTTTGAAAGCTTTTTGAAAGTGTCGGTGTGAAAAGAGTTTTGATTTGTTTTTGAAGAGAGCAAGTATCTATGAGTCATCTACCTATCCTAAGGAATTAGGCTGTGTATAAGTCCTTAACGTAGTGCCATCCCACCATTGAGAGGTAGGTAGCACCACCGTTGGAGGTGTTCGAGTCAATTCGAGTGTAGGGACAGTGTGGTCACCGAAGCAACAGTAGGACACCTTAGAAGCTACCCTTATGTCCTTGATCCTTTTTTAATCCGAGGCAACCGTTTTCGAGGCAACTGTTCTGAGGCAACTGTTTCGAGGCAATTGGATCATGGACATAAGGACCGCTAAGACGTCCTATACTTGACGACCACGTTTCGAAGGCAACAAGTGAGGCGTACCCTAGAAGTGGTGTGTATATTTGTGTGTTGTATTCAGTTAATGTTTGTCTTGTTAATTAGTGAGCTACGAGTTGTTTTTATTTACATACATTCTTTCATGCAAGTTAACATTTAAGGGGTGCGGAAAAATAAATCCTATGCTATTACAAGGCGCGGGTCTATACATCGCCAAAAATTACAAAGACCTGTTTTTTAGTAAATGAGTACGGAAAGTAAATAAAAACAGTAAAGTCCTAATTACTATTACATGTCCGGAGCAATTACATAATAATAAACTGTGCGCGAATTAAATCAGAATGTTCTAAGGGTGTTGACCCTTTTTAGAAAAGAAAATTGATTTTTTTGGTCTTTTTGGTAATTAAATGAAATTAAAAACTAATTAATGACTAATTGATTATTTTAATTAAAAGAAAATATTTTTTTGTTTTTTTTTAATGTTTTTATGAAATAAAATAAAAATGAAAGAAACAAAATTAAAAGTTAATCCTAAATCTAAGTTATTTTAATTATTTAAGAAAAGGAATTACAATTGCCTAATTAAACTATTTTGGTTAATATTTATTTACAAAATAAAATAATAATAATGATAATAATGTTAATTCTATTTTTTGGTTTTTTTTATGAAAATGTGCTAATTAAGTTAATTGTTAATAATAAAAATAATTAAAGGGTTAGCAATTAAAAATAAGAGAAAATGACAAAACAAAAAATAAAAAGAAGTAAAACCAAGGGGGCTGAGATGGCCTTCATGGAGGTTTTCTGAACTAATTCTGGCTCAACAACAAGAAGCCTTATTTGACTTTTTTCGGTTGCCTACGCATGCGCTGACTCCAGAGCATAGTACTCTTGCGTTCTGGGCCTTTAGATCTGCCTCCAATGACACTTGGCTTGTTGGATGGGTGAGGCTTATGGTGGAAACTACTTGAGAAACTGCACAAGAACGCGTTAACAAAAATGATATGAGAATTATGGGGGACCTGGGAAGAACTTACAGCGCGGTATGAGCCTCAGGACTTGGCAAAGGTTGCTTTAGCTTCAGTGTGTGGCAAGGAATAGAACCACGTGCTTGTTTTGATCTGAAGATGCTCGCAACTATGTTTTAGAACTCTCACTTTTTGAATAATTTTTGGTTTTGCTCTTGGCCGTTTCTGCACACACTCTTTTTTGAATGAGGTTGGAAAGGCTTGTATATATAGTAATGAATGAGAATCAGTCACATGATGAGCCTTTAACCATTGCAATTATGCTTGAGATTTTGCCATAACCTCCATTAAAGCAACTTGTCATTCTTGTCAAAATTTGAATTTCTTGCTTGGAATAGGCCTTGCACGAATTTGGAAGGTGAATGATGGTGTATCAAAGCTATTCAAACTCAAAGATATCCCTCCATTAACTTTCTTGATTTTTATTTGAATTTTAAAGATTTAAAATGATTTAAATCAAATAAAATTAAATAAAAATGGAAAAATTAATTTTTAATCTTGAAATAAATTGTGGGACACGTGGGAAGCATGGCCAAGCTGAACCAAGTGGAAAAAGTGGGCCCCTTTTGTCAAAAATGAACTTTCAAGGATAATTGACTTTGGCCATTTCACAAAAATTTCCCAACTTCTCCAATGCATATCTTGCTAAATTTTGAAGCTATGAACATGTTCTTGGACATTTTTGAAAGGTCTTGAAGTCCTCTAACCAATGTCTTTGGTCCCATGTCATTTTGATTTACCAATCTCAAGTTATGGTCTTTGACTTAAAGTGCCTTTTTGTTGACTTTTGAAAATGACCTATAATGTTGAAATTGATAACTTTTTGTGAGAGAATTTCTTGGACTTGGAATGTGAAGATGAATTGTAGGAAATGTCCTCCCCTTCAAGATGAGAATTGGATGGGATTTTTCTGATGAACCATGAAAAAGTTATGCCTTGGTCAAGTTACAGTTGACTTTTCAGCTGTCCAAAAATAGAAACCTTTGACACCTTGATGATTTTTGAGCCATTCTTGTGAAATCATGATCAAGACTTGATCAAATGATGATTGTGGCTTCAAAATAAGATGTTGACAAAAAAATTTGACTTTTGACTGCCAAATGACCATTTTGCCCCTACAGTTGACTGTTGAGCAAATGGGACTTTTGACTGTGCAACTTGACCTTGTGAGCCTTGAAACTTGACATGTAGGTGCTTGACAATGTATATGGGCACATGTGACTTGATTGAGCCCCTTGAAAACCTCAACTTCCTTGCAAGAACCAAAACCCTAGTTTAACTGGCTTAGGAGGATGGTTGACTGTGTAGCCCTTGAGTAGACCTTGAACCATTTGAGGTGATGCTTGGCAAAACTTTGAAGAATATGGGAGAGCAAATTTTGGGGTACAACATACATTCTGATGTGTGTGGACTATTTCCAGTACCTTCACTTGGAGGAAACAATTATTTTGTGTCTTTTATGGATGATTTCACAAGAATGGCATGGGTAACACTCATCAAGTTCAAGCATGAAGTGTTTACTGAGTTCCAGAAATTCAAAGTAAAGGCTGAGAAGCAGAGTGGTCAAAAGTTAAAAATTCTGAGAACAGATGGTGGAGGTGAGTATAACTATACAATGTTTCAGAAGTTCTATGAGGAGAGTGGAATAGAACATGAGGTTACTGCTCCATATACTCCTCAGCACAACGTTCTTGCTGAAAGAAGAAACAAAACTTTGCTTGATATGACCAGAAGCATGCTGAAAGAGAAAAAGCTACCTCACGTGCTATAGGGAGAAGCTATTACCACATCAGCATATATTCTGAACAGGTGTCCAACAAAGAAATTGGAGGAAGTCGTTCCTTTAGAGAAATGGACTGGAGATAAGCAAAGTGTCAGTCATCTGAAGGTGTTTGGCTCTGTCTGTTACAAACACGTTCCAAAAGCTAGAAGACAAAAAATGGATGATAGAAGCAAAGTAATGTTGCTGGTGGGGTACCACAGTACAAGTGCGTATAAGCTTTATTGTCCAGAAATTAATAAAATTGAAGTCAGCTGAGACGTTGTGGTGAAAGAGTCTGAAGCATGAGATTGGAACAAATCTCAATCAGATTCTGGTGTAATACCAACACCAGAGTTAGCCTCTGAAGATGTTTTAGAAAGTTCAGAAGATGAATCTGATCCTGAAGATTTTGAACATGAGTCAGAAGAAGATTCAGGAAATGGATCTGATTCTGATCCAGATGCTGATGATGATCCAGAATCTGGTGGTGATCATAGTTCTGAAAGGGAAAACTCTGAAGGTGGTAACTCTGAAAGTAGTAGTTCTGGTGCAGTTTCAGAACAAGCTCAAAGACCACAGAGAATCAGACAAAAACCAAGAAGGTTTGCATATTTTGACATGTTGCAGGATAATAAAGTTGACTCTGAAGGAGAAGTCGTTCAGTGTGTCATGTTAGTAGATTCTGAACCAGTGGGCATTGAAGAAGCTCTCAAAAAGAAAATATGGCTTAATGCCATGAAAGAAGAACTTGAGGCAATAGAAAGAAACAAAACTTGGAAATTGGCTAAACTTTCAGATAAGAAAAAAGCCATCAGCGTCAGATATATTTTTAAGTTGAAATTTAAGCCAAATGGTTCTATTGGCAAGCACAAAGCTAGAATAGTAGCTAGAGGTTTTCTTCAAAAACCTGGGCTAGATTATTTTGAGGTGTTTGTGCCTGTAGCTAGGCATGAAACAATCAGACTGGTGATTGCTTTAGCTGCAAACAGAAAATAGCCTTTAATGCATCTAGATGTGAAGTCTGCATTTCTGAACGGTCCATTACAGGAAGAAATTTATGTGTCACAACCTCCTGAATTTGTGGAAAAAAACCAGGAAGGGATGATATACAGGTTAAATAAAGCTCTGTATGGACTGAAGCAAGTGCCTAGAGCTTGGAATCTGAAAATTGATTAGTTTTTCAAGAAGCAGAGGTTTCAGAAGTATGAGATGGAATATGGAGTTTATGTACAACACTCTGATAACAATATGATTCTGGTGTGTCTCTATGTTGATGACATTTTGCTAACGGGTAGCTGCCCAGAAGATATAAAGAAGTTCAATGAAGTTCTGATGAATGAGTTCGAGATGACAGATCTAGGAAAAATGACATATTTCCTAGGGATGGAGATTTTGTACTCGAAGAAGGGTATCATTCTGCATCAGTTAAAATACGAACAAGAACTTCTGAAGAGATTTAAGCTGCAGAATTACAAAATTGTTGTGACACCATCAGAAACCAATCAAAAATTGGATTCTGACTCTGATGGTGATTCTGTTGATTCAACAACCTTCAAACAATTGGTTGGTTCTCTAAGGTATTTATGTAATACTAGACCTGACATTTGTTATGCAGTTGGATTGATTAGTAGATTCATGAGTAATTCAAAGTGGTCTCATTTTCAACCCGCTGTCAGAATTCTGAGATATATTAAGGAAAATCTGAGATATGGAGTGTTGTTTCCTTCTGAAAGAAAGACAGAATCAGAATCAGTAAGTTATTCTGATTCTGACTGGTGTGGAGACAGAGTGGACAAGAGAAGTACTTCTGGATACTTGTTTAAATTTCTGGGAGGTCCCATTTCCTGGAGTTCCAAGAAACAGCCTATCGTGGCTCTGTCAACATGTGAAGCTGAGTATGTCGCAAGTGCTGTAGCTGCTTGTCAAGTTGTTTGGCTTCTGAATCTCCTGCATGATCTGAAGGTCGAAGTTGAGGAACCTCTGAAGCTGATGATTGATAATAAGTCTGCAATTGATCTTGCCAAGAACCCAGTAATACTACATGGAAGAAGCAAACACATTGAGACGAAATATCACTTTCTCAGAAGTCAAGTGCAGAAAGGAGTGTTAGAAGTTCTGCATTGTAGCACTCAGAAACAGCTTGCAGATCTTCTGACAAAGGCAGTTAAAACAGATCAATTTCTTTGCTTGAGAGATAAAATTGATGTTGTTAGCTTCTGATAGAAATATCTAAATTAAAGGATGATATTGAAAATATAATTTAGTTAATGTGTACAATTCTCAATGCTTATTCTTTAATAGAGCCTTTTGACATTTCCATTTTTAATATAAATATGCTACCTAAGCTATCAATATTGTAACTCATTCATTTCTCTTCTTCTTTGTTATCATTCATTGCTTATTCTTCTTCTCTTCTTTCATTACCTTCGGCCGGCTAAACCACCACACTCTTTTATGCTTTGTGTGAAATCACTTTCAGCATTGTGCAATACATACTCTTTTATCCTTTGTATGAAATCGCTTTCAATCCATCCACACATGCATCAATCATGGACATTAATAAAATAATTTATAGTTTTTGAATCTTAATTAATTATTCATTAAAAGTAATATATATATATATATATATATATATATATATATATATATATATATATATATATATATATATATATATATATATATATGTGTGTGTGTGTCACATTAAAAGATATGTAAGAAATCAATTAAGTTGATTTGTAGAATTTTAAAGCTTTCTTAAAATTTTGATAGTGTTATTCTTTTTAGAGCCTATCACGTCACAATATAATAATATTAAAGGGTGGGTTCTAAGAATTATCTTTTATCTCTAAATTTATGAATTTTATTATTGTTTTAATTTTGAATCAGAAAATAATTGAGTTGTAATTTCTTGTTTTATGTGAATTATTAATTTGATGTTACATATAAGTGGTCAATTTGATTTATTTACTTATTTAATGGAAAATTCATTTAAACATTTGATTTATTAATAATATAGAACATAAGATTTAAAATGCAAAATAATTTAATGGAAGAATTCCTTGGATTGAAAGCGGTTGTTTGTACCAAAAAAAGCAGTCGATAGTAATAGTGTATTTATTTATTTACATTAGATATTGATATGAGAATTCAGACCCAAATTCCCTTTAGAAAGGGAGTAACAGAAACATGATCCTCTTCAAGTTTAAAAGTGTTGATGAGATCAGAACACCCTTCTTGAGTCACAAGCTTTAGACCCAATTCATCTTCGATATCGTCAGAAGCAGAAATAAGCAGAAACTCACATCCTTCATAGTTGAGAAAGTCAGGCGGGTCAGCCGGCCCAAATCTAACATGCCCCAGTTCTCCTTGCAGCCGAGCAGGAAACACCGCCTTCCGTTTCTTCTGCAAACCACCTCCACCTTTTTCCGGATTCTTTATTTGAATTATGAATGATCCCTCACGCTCAATGTTGAGTTCTTCTTGAGGTTCCCTCTTCTCACCTTCCCCCGGAAATTCAAGCTTGTAGATCAAATGAGTGTGGCTTCTTTTCCCACCACCCTCTGCTTTGTGCCTTAATATGCGGTATATGCCTTCTCCCAAGGCTCTAGCATCACTATTATGTCTCTGTCCTTTAGTTGAAGTTTCATACTCCCCTCCTCTAAGAGCATTCTTCACATGCTCTGCATTTGTCGTAACCATTTCAACAAAACCCCAATAAGGTCGGCTTTTCTCCTTTGGATCAGGTAGCTTTTTCCGTCCCATTACAATAACACGAAACAGTGCTTGCTTTTCAATGTTTACTTCCTATTATACAATTGCATGTCATGTCAGATTTAGTAGAAGAAATAGATACAATTGCATGTCATGTCAGATTTAGTAGAAGAAATAGATACAATTGCATGTCATGTGAGAAGAAATAAAAACGAAACAATAATTTAGACCTCCTGCTTGATGTTGGTATTTTCTTCTTGCTTTACTTCCACCGGCCTCTCACCGGACTCAGGTCGCATGATAATGTAGAGACGCTGGACATCATCAGCACTGTGTGCTTCTTCCTTGCTAACCTTAGGCCGGTAGAAGAAATATATCTCTCCCCTTTCCTGCGTGCGTATTTTTTTACAAGTTGAGAATGAAATGTAAAAGAGACAAAGAGAGAAACAATTTCAAACCTGAATTTCAATATGGGGTTGTGGTCGAATCTTCTCCTCTTGGCCCTGTCCCATTGAATGGTTGTCGTCGAATCTTCTCCTCTTCTTGGCCCTGTCCCGTTGAATGAATTGAAACAAGTCACTCCTTTTCTACTCTTCTAGTTCCCCAAAGAGAACAGAATAGGACACGTAACTCAAACGAGAAACCTCACGTGCCGTTTACAAGGGCAGACACGCTCCACACACCACACGTTCTTTATTTCATCTGCTGCCAAATGTCTACTCATTCAACTTTTCCTTTTTTAGACTTATCCATTTTCGGGCCTAGAATATCACTATTTTTAGAATTCAAATACTATATAATTTTAACTTCATAAAAAAAAGACTCAACATTTTAAAATGTAATATGAATAATTCTTTCTGAATCACTTTCAAACTAAATAAATTTCAACTGCATCGAAATCGTTCTGAAGATTGCTTTCTTAAGCGCTAAAGTTTCAATTTCAATAACTGGAAGGATATCTAAATTCCAAACAACACTTACAGAGATAAAGTTCTCATAATGATTACGCACACACCACTTTCTATTTATAGTATCATTGTTATTACTAAAAGTTGTATCCACATTACACTTAAGTCAATCCATAGTCAGTGAAATCCATTCTAGGCTATGCGAAGAATGAACAATATCATCTGAACTTTTTTGGACTTTAAACTAATCATTCAACCTGAGAAAAACAATAAGGTCCAATTTAGTCGCTTCTTCTTACTCACTATGTCAAATAAAATCGTTCATATTCTTTCAAATACCATCTATCAACACCGCAGACCTATCCGCTACTCTTTTATGCTCCTTCTTACAAATATCGAAAATAATAGAATTAAATTCTTGAAACAAGGGAATACGAGTATCTATAAGATTAGACAAACATGCTGTCCTCCAACACAGGTTTGGTTGCGTTACACTCTAGAAACAGATGTCACTCATCGTCGGTATCATGATCGCACAACTGGCAAGTTAACGGACACAAAACATAATGTTGATGGAGTCTCACATGAGTTGGTAGGCATTCCCTACAAATCCTTCATAAAAGATGTTTAGCTCTAGATGGTGCTTTTATGTTCCACAGATTACACCAATCCTCCTCCACTATATTGATATTTAGGAATTTATGAGAGTTGCACCAGATTCTATATCTTGATCTCACACTATAAACTCCATCGTGCTCTTTCTTCCAAATCATCCTATCTTTCTTAACATCCAGCAACAATGGAACCTGCAATATTTTCTCCGCATTTGCATCGTCAAAGAAATTCCCTATGATCACATTGTCCCATTGTTTCACATTAGGCAACCGAAGGGTTTTAACTGTAATTTCATAAACACCTTGTTTTTGTGGACCTCTCATACTACCTTCACTACCACTACATATCCAAGGTTCCTGCATGACCCTGATTTGACTACCATCACCAATATTCCACCTGCAATCTAAAGTTAGAACCTCTCGAGATTTTCATATACTCCGCAAGACAAAACTCGAATTGTAACCAAGAGAAGAATCAAAGAATGATTTATTAGGATACTACCTTGCTTTGAATATTCTGGATGCGAGAGCATTTGGTTTCGAGATTAAGTGTCACCCTTGTTGAGCCACCATAGCCATATTGAAAGCCTTAAAATCCCGGAAACCTAACCCACCCTCCTTTTTGGTACTTGCTAACTTCTCCAAATCCAGCCACCGGATGCCACCATTCTTAGTGCCACTTTCCCACCAAAAGGAGTTCAACATTGTTTCTATATCTTTAAAAACCGAATATGGGAGAATGAAGATGCTCATAACATACGAGAGAATAACTTGCAAAACTGATTTGATCATAACTTCTTTTCCCGCTTTTTAGAGAGATAAACCTTTCCAAGCATTAGTCCTATTCCAGATTATGTCCTTGATATAAGAAAAAATGGTCTTCTTACTTCTACCTATCATAGATGGAAGACCTAGGTACTTTCTAGTTCCCAGAACATGACTAACTCCCATAATTCTCGCTAGGTCCTTCTGAGCTGAATTTGATAAGTTGCGACTAAAGAACACCTCAGACTTAGAAAGATTAATTTCTTGGTCCGAGGCCTCATCATATGTGTTAATCACTTTCATAAGAGCTTTCACTCCAGTAAGGTTTTCCTGAAAAAACAAAAAACAATCGTCAGCAAAAAATAGATGAGACACGTTTGGTGCCCCTCTACAAATTTGAAATTAGCGTATATCTCCGCAATCCACTGAGTTTTTCTTAAGTTTGGACAATCCTTATGTAACAAGAATAAACAAGTAAGGAGACAGTGGGTCTCCTTGTCTTAGTCCTCTTCCTGGTTGAATTGGTCTTATATGGTCTGATTTCACAAGGACAATATAGTGTGCCAAAGTAACGCACATCATGATCCAATGAATTCATTTATCATCAAATCCCAGTCTGGTTAATACACCTTTTAAGAAACCCCAATCAAATTTATCACAGGCCTTGCTAATATCTATTTTAAGAGTCGAGCGCGCCTTATTTCTTCTAGTCTTTCTTTGAGAGCATGGATAACCTCAATGATTATCATAACATTGTCAAGAATTGACCGACCTTCTACAAAGGCCGACTGCTCCTATGCCACACACCTATTGAGTAAGAACTTCACTTTGTTTTCTAAAACCTGGATACAAGTTTGTACACTACATTACATAAATAAATTGGACAAAATTCATTCATATAATGAGGTGTGTTGCACTTCGGAATCAAGCAGATGTTGGTATCATTTAGATACAGCGGAAAATAACCTCTAGTTAACCAAACAGTAGCCGCTTGCCAAATATCATCTCTATGCAAATCCCATTATTTTTGGTAAAATACAGGATTAAGATTGTCGGGTCCTAGAGATTTGTTTGGATGCATATCACTCAGCGCATTATAAATTTCCTTCTTTGCAACCGGACGCAACAAGTTGGTATTATCTTCCTCAATGACCATCAGATGGAATAAGTTAAGAACCTGCTCATAACAACATCCTGTAGCTGTGAATAATGAAGCAAAATATTGTCTGGCCACACCACAAAGTCCATCCCGCTCTTTGATATCAGTACCTTCATCATTCATAAAAACCTCAATTTGTTTAAACTTCCTTCACGCAGTTACCGACTAATGGATAAAATGAGTATTACGATCACTATCACAATACTAATGCGTCTTAGCCCTTTAATTCTATAAAGATTCTGTTGGAGAAGAATTTTATCGTATTCGCTTTGGGCTTCGAAGAAGCGTGATGTCGCCTCCGTATCATGGCAGCCACGGTAAGCTTCCATTACTGACTTAAGATGCTTTAGTTCCTCCTTCTTCATTCTTCTATTAGTTTTATTCCACTTCTCTAGTTCCTTTGCACAAGATTGAATCTTAAGGGTTACATCTCCACTCTCATTCTGCTTCCACCCACTACTAACCACATTGTCAATATCTTCTTCCTTCGACAAAGAATTCTCAAATCTAAACACATAGTTGATACGCTTTTGGTGATTCCTTTCACACGAGAGAAGAATCAGGTTGTGATCCGAATATGTTGCTAACAGGTTCTCTAGTTTGGCAGACAGAAATGATTCCAGCCACGATGAAGTTGCTAAAGTGTAGTCCAGTCTCTCCTCCATCGCACTATCAGTTCCTTAGCTTTTAAACTAAGTGAATTGATAACCTTCTTGTTGGAAATCCACCAATACTCAATGATGAATTTCGACCACCACTTGATGATTAGTTATGACAAACAAATAAAAGAACAATTGAGATATTTCTGCAGAGTTTCTCTCTGCCCACAAACTGTGGAAATTTTTATTAATTCACTTTGCAACTGCAAAATACTGTGAATGACTTGATGACTTGAATTCAAAATAGGGGTTACTCCCTCTATTTATAGATTTAGGTTAGCTTGCTACCTAAGCTAAACCCAAGCCCAAAATATCTCTTTACTAAATCAAATCTAATCTAGATTTAAATTCAAATCTATTTAAATCTAAACAAATCAAATCTTCTTTTGACACATATGAATTACAATTTAACACACCACCTAATTCATTGTGTCTAAACTGTCTATGTTCATCATGGCTCTTAGCTTTCTGAATACTTCGACTTGCACTCCCTTCGTCATGATGTCTCCTGTACACCTTTCTTTCTTCGTCATGTTTCACAAACTCAACTGGTTGTTTAACATAGACTTCTTCATCTAAGGGTCCATTTAGGAATGCACACTTCACGTCCATCTGACATATGTGCCAACTGTTGATTTCTGCTAGACCAACAACCAGCCTGATTGTTTCGATCCTAGCAACAGGTGCAAAAACTTCGTCGAAGTCTATTCCTTCTTTTTGTAGAAATCCTTTCGCCACAAGTCTTGCTTTGTGTCGAGTTACTTCACCTTTCGAATTAGTCTTCACTTTGTATACCAACTTGACATCAATTTCCTTCTTGCCTTGAGGCAATTCGACAAGTGACCAAGTGTTGTTGTCTTCGATAGACTTTACTTCTTCATTCATTGCTTTCACCCACTTCGAATCCTTTAATGCTTCAGCTGCATTAACAGGTTCGACATCTGCATAGAAAGCATAATGTACCAGCTCACCTTCATCATCTATTACATCATCTGATGTAATCACACAATCTTGCAATCTTGCAGGCATGCGTCTTGTTCTTTGAGGTCTGCTTGTACTGGGTATATCTATTGGCTCCTCTTGTCGAACTTCTCTTTCGACTTGAGTTTCTGGCTCTTCGAATAAGATTCCCACTGAATCTTTCTTGACATTTGCAGTCCAATCCCATTCTTTGAACTCATCTATGATCACGTCCCTGCTGATCACAATCTTCTTGTTCTCTGGATCGAACAACTTGTAGCCTCCTGTCGAATGATATCCAACTAGGATCATTTGACTTGACTTGTCATCAAGTTTCTTTCTCAACTGATCTGGCACATGTCTATGTGCAATAGATCCAAATACTTTCAGATGACTTAAGCTAGGCTTCACACCAGACCAACATTCTTCTGGAGTAATTCCTTCTAGCTTCTTTGTAGGACTTCTGTTCAAAATGTATGTTGCAGTCGAAACAGCTTCACCCCAGAACTCTTTGGGTAAATTCTTGCCTTTCAACATACTTCTCACCATGTTCATGATGGTTCGATTTTTCCTTTCTGCAATTCCATTTTGCTGTGGAGTATAGGGTGGCACCACCTCATGTACAATCCCTTCTTTTTCACATAATCTGTCGAAATCTTTCGACACATATTCTCCTCCACCATCAGTTCTCAAAACTTTGAGTTTTCGTCCACTTTGTCTTTCGACCATAGACTTAAACTTGGTGAATACTTCGAACACTTCACTTTTCTTCTTGATCAGGTAAGTCCATAGCTTTCGACTGAAATCATCTATGAATGTAACAAAGTATTTGTTACCTCCCATCGAATCCACCTGAATTGGTCCACATACATCAGAGTATATGACTTCGAGATTAGCCTTCGATCTGCTTCCTGCATCCTTGCTGAAGCTGTTCTTGTGTTGCTTCGCCTGCACACATTCTTCACATACTTCGTTTGGAATGTCAATTTCAGGCAATCCTGAAACCATATTTCTTCTCTTCAAATCTCTGATGTCTCTGAAGTTGAGATGACCAAGTCTATAATGCCATATCCATTCATCTCTGCTAGCTGCAGTCGAAAGGCACTTGTGCTCCATCACATTTAGTTCAATCTTGAAGGTTCGATTCTGAGACATAGGAGCCTTCAAGATTAATCTCCCATTTGCATCAACAACTCTCATCAACTTATCTTCGATTGACACTTTATAATTCTTTTCGACCAACTGCCCTATACTGAGCAAATTGCTCTTCATGCCTGGTATGTACAATACATTCGAAATTACTGACTTCTTGCCATCTTTCCTCATGATCATAACATCACCAATACCTTCAGCTGCTAGGGTGTTGTCATTTGCAAATTTTACCAAATTTTTCATTGAGGGTTTTATGTTGACGAACCAGTCTTTCCTTCCAGACATATGTGATGAACATCCTAAATCCAAGTACCATTGGTCCTTGAATCTATCTTCATCTCTTGTTGTGACCATCAGCATCATCTCTTCTTCTTCTTCATGTTTTGCCAGCTTTGCATCACTTTCTTGATTCTTTCGTTTTTCTGGACAATCACTCGAATAGTGACCATACTTCTGACAATTGTAACATTGAATGTGACTCTTATCAGGTTTTCTACCACCACCTCTTCCTCTGTTTGCAGCACCACCTCTTTGGTTGCCTTGGTGTGGTCTTCTTTGATTCGACACATCTCCTTCGATTTGGTTTCCTCTGCCATTCGATTTGTTGTAGCCACCTCTACTTCTGTCGAAATACTTTCCTTTGCCTTTGGTCTCTTTTGCTGAATGTGCCTGCAAGGCCACATCACTCTTCGATTTTCCTGCAGCTCTTTCGTTCATTCTTTGTTCATGAGATTCGAGCGTCCCTTGAAGCTCTTCTTTTGTCAATTTCGACAAGTCTTTCCCTTCTTCTATCGCCACCACTATGTGGTCGAACTTAGGGGCTAAGGATCTCAGGATCTTCGAAACAACAGCTCTTGTTGTTAGTGTTTCTCCACATGTCTTGATTTGATTCACTAGTTTTGTAACTCTAGTGAAGAAATCAGATATGTTTTCACTGTCTTCCATCTGAAGCAGTTCATAGGTCCTTTTGTGAGTTTGTAACCTCACTTCTTTCACCTTCTCAGCGCCTCCAAAAGACTTCTCCAGGATCTCCCAAGCTTCTTTTGCAGATTCTGAATCACCAATCTTCTCGAAATTGTCTGGACTGACACATTGATGAATTATAAACAATGCTTTATAACTCTGTTTCTCAGATTCTGTATATTTCTTCTTTTCTTCTTCTGAAGCATTTTCGCCAAGCGCTTCGACTCCATCTTTTACAAGGTCCCAAAGGCCTTGACACCTTAATAGGACTTTCATCTGCTTGCACCAATTCTCATAGTTGTCAACTTTCAGAATTGGCAGCGTTGCTGGATAGTTTGCATTCCCATAACTTGTCATCTTGAATTCTTCAATCGTTCTTGATTGATATTTCCCTTGAATCGTAACACAAGCTCTTGATACCAGATGTTGGAAATCCACCAATACTCAATGATGAATTTCGACCACCACTTGATGATTAGTTATGACAAACAAATAAAAGAACAATTGAGATATTTCTGCAGAGTTTCTCTCTGCCCACAAACTGTGGAAATTTTTATTAATTCACTTTGCAACTGCAAAATACTGTGAATGACTTGATGACTTGAATTCAAAATAGGGGTTACTCCCTCTATTTATAGATTTAGGTTAGCTTGCTACCTAAGCTAAACCCAAGCCCAAAATATCTCTTTACTAAATCAAATCTAATCTAGATTTAAATTCAAATCTATTTAAATCTAAACAAATCAAATCTTCTTTTGACACATATGAATTACAATTTAACACTTCTAGAGGCACCCCAAAATTTTCCCTCTTCATTATGATCCTAATTGGCTTATATTTCATTATCATATGCATACATTCCATGGGATCAGGGTATTTCTCTGAAGAAGATAAGCTCCGGGAATTTTATCTTTTAAAGTTGTTAAACTGATTCAACTGTTGATTCATCGTCTTGCAGATATTCAAAAATTCATAACTCGAAGACCGTTCATCATTTTGAGTCTGTTCTGGTGGTCAAAATTTCGTCTTAATGTCCTATACATTTTTGTCTCTCACGGTCGGAAGCCAGTTCTACTCAAAAAGTCTCCGAATATATGGATTTATCAAATATGCTCGCACAGAAAAATTGTGATAGATGTTCACCTGTTTCATATTTAAAAAATTATAACTCGGTTGATTTTTATCATATTGAGCTGGTTCCAGTGGAATTAGCTAAAATATTGAGTTGGTTAAATATTGGTTTCAGTTTTCCAATTCAAACGGTGTCATGAAGGCCTTCGTTTTCGGTCCAAATCCCGCGTAACACATTGAAAATCCTGAACAGAGAAAATATTTTCATCTGAGACAAAACTTCAAAAAATCATAACTAAACTACCGTTTATCTGATTGAGCCCATTCTTTCAGAAACGTGTCACAAATTTTATTATCTTTGTTTTCCGTTTTACAACCGAATCGAGATTCAGTATGGATGATGACGTGGCACTTTATGGTCGTGTCGGACTTATGCTTTCAAGTCAAGGCCCAATCCAATTGCACATCCAAGGCCCAATTTACTCACACCATATAATCTCAAATCTGATTTCTATAAAGGGAGGCTCTCATAATTCACAAAAAATCTCAAACACTCTAATCTTTTCTCTCAAGTCTCAAAAAGATCAAATCAAAGTTCTACATTTTTTTATCAAGAACACAACAACAACTTCGTCAAGATCCAAAAGTCAATATCAAGAGTAATTCTTCTCTGATTAATGATCTACTCGTTGCAATCTTTATACCTAATCCTCCTTTTTACTTCTGTCGGTGAGTTTTCTTGAATTAAACACTTTTGAAATAAGTGATTATTTAAGAGACACTTTTTTAATCAAGCATGAAATGAATCTAGGTTGAATTTTGAATTAAGAATTCCGATCTAATATTAGAATTGTGATTTGATTTGATCATCATGTGTAAATCCATAATTGGATAGTTGAATTAAGTGATTATTGCATTAAGTTGATTCTCATGAAAGTGCTTAATTGATGAAACAAATTGATGATGTTGCATGAAGTTTAATTGTTGGTCTTGGTCAATCATGTGTAGTTTGAATCTAGATTTTGAATTATGAAAAATCATGTGTTTGATGTGGGAAGATTTTGTGTTAAGTCAAATGGTTAAGCGATGAGCCAAATTTCAAAACCCTGTTAAAATTTGTTTTCTGCCCGAAGGTAACCGGTTACTCGGTCATGGTAATCGGTTACCACCCTTTCAAGTAACTAAAAGTTTAAAAATATGCACGCGGTAACCGGTTACCTAGTTATGGTAACCGGTTGCACTAAAGTCGGTAGCGTTTTCCCTCTATTTTGGCTTAGGGTAACCGGTTACCCAGTTATGGTAACCGATTACCCCAAAGTCAGTAGCAAATTACCAATTTTTCAAATTTTGGCAACCGATTACCCAGTTATGGTAACCGGTTACCCAGACAAAAACATCAATTTTTGCTTTCTTTTATTGCATGTTTCCACACATTGCCTTATTAATTCTAACTCCTTTTGTGAATGCTTCGACCAACCTACATTGTTAGGTCTTTAACCTTTAATTAGCACATGATTATTGGTTGAAAGACACCTTATGCAATCACTTGTTAGTATTAGCGTACGATGCACAAGAAGATTTTGTTCTTGTATAAACCTTGTTTTTGTGCAGGCACCCTGGCATCACACGGATGTATTCGAGGCACATTCTACCATGTGATTTTTATTTCATATACTGTATGGATTATATTTAGTGCAGGTACCCTGGAATCACACGGATGTGTCTGCGACACATTCCACTGTGTGATTATCATTTGTGTATACTGTATGAATTATGTTTCGTGTAGGTGTATTTTTTGATATTTGGATGTGTCCGCTACGTATTCCGATCTTGATTTATTGATGCTTTGACGCTTATGCTGATGGTACTTTCTTTGCTGATGATAGAAGCTCGCGAAGTTTTCCAGGTTTCTTTGTTATTGCTTAGCATCTACAGATTGTTATCTGTTTGGTACATTTTCCTTCTATTTTATTTTCGCATGTTATTTCTTTCTAGAGATCATGTCAAGTAGGGATTTTACCGCTTTCCTTGCCATGAGAAGTAGGAATAAAGATCCATGATGGGGATTTCTGTTGTTGATCATGTCATGAATCCCTCTGATTTATTTAAAGACTCGTTTATGGCAATTCCGCATTATGTGTATTTTGTGTGCTACTTGTGTTTGTTTAAAACCCTACTTTTGAAGTAGGTATTCTGCAGGTGTGTTTATATTTTGTGCTCACATATACTACAGATGACAAGTCCTTAGAGAGAGGCGAACGGAAAGGGTTCGTAATTAACCCCCATGAATTCTAGTCTGTGTCATCCTTAGCTCACGTTGTACGTCGATGCTTTGGTGTTCTGATCTTTTGTATCGAGTGGGTCATGTGGAAAAGGGTTTTTTCCCAACCCCCACGCTTTATCCGGAGTTCACAATGGCCAATGTTGACACTCTGTTACCCGCTTGTTTGCTTCGGGTGATCTTCTCCCCTTAGCTAAAGCATTTCTCTTGGTTTTTCTTTACCTACCTCGATTTGCGATATCTTGGTTAGGCCATTTTGATTGAGCTAGTGTGCGCTACTCTCACCATGTATGTGCTTCCTTTGTCTGAGCTTGCTACTTTGAGACGCATTACTCTCGCCATGTATGTACTCTCTTTTGCTTGTTTGGGATACATTACTCTCGCCATGTACGTGCTTCCTTTGTGTTGTACTCCAAAATTTTGCCTCCCATTTTCTTCAAGGCATTCTTCTAATATTCTGAAATACTCAAGGTTTCTCAAGAGTTGATCAAACAAACTCACCTTCTAAGCAATGGGTCCACAACTAGGGTTTCATCTTGTACAAGGAATAATGGGTTACAAGGGTCTCAAATAACTTTCATGGTTCATAATAGGTCTTCAATAATGCTTATGTCAAGTTTCAAGTCTTGCATCACATGCTTGCTTAGTCAATAGCCTAGATGATTGAAAATCAACTATATTGGGTAAAAAGTCAATTGTGGTCAATATACAGTCAAACTTCAATGTTTTTGGTCAACTTCAACATTGTGAGGTGATATTCATCATTTGATCAAGGGTTTATCATGATTCCTCAAGGAAAACCCTCAAATTACCAAAGGTCAAAATTTGCCAAAATTTGGATTTTGACTGACGATGACTGATCATTGACTGTTGACCTAATGCATGATCTAATGGCTTGAAGCATGATCTTAAGAACTCAAATACAAAATCCTGACCTAATTACATGACTCAAGACATTTCCAAATATGCAAGTGATTGATAGTTGAGAAATTGAATCAATTGATGAAAAGTCAACATTCACTCAAAAGTCAAACTTTGACTTTTTGGTCAACATTGGAATTCAAAAGTCAAGAATCATTAAGATATTCAAAAATATCAAACTTGATTGTCAAGAATAAAAAAGTCAACAAAAGTCAAATTTGGAAAATTTTCTAACACTTAGAAATATTCTAAGTGTTTTTGTTCTTAATAAAAGTCCTAACTTCATAGCCATTTTTCACTAAGATCCAAGTTGATTAAAAGAAAATTTTCAACATGAAAGTTGTAGAGATTAATGAATTCTACAACTTTGTCAATGAGGGTTGATTTTCAAAAAGTGCTTAGATTATAGATATAAGCTCATGAAGTTAGGATGTTTTCTATCCAACACTTTGAATTTTTTTTACAAGTTTTGATTAGTTTTTTGTCCTAACTTCTTGGCCAATTTTCACCAAGTTCCTATTTGATTAGACAAAACTCACAACATGAAAGTTGTAGATAATGTTTCAAGCTTTCTAAAATGTCCAAGAACACAATTTTATCTTGCTTGAGGTAGAAGTTTCGAAGAGATGAAGTTGGGTATCTAAGATTGCATTATAGGTCATTTTTGTGACAAGTTCATAACCAAATCTTCAAGCCATGCTGCATAATCTCACTTTGTAGGCCTCTAACCTCCAAATCAATCCATAATCAAAAGATTACACAAGCTTTTGAGCTATTATCCAAGTGATTCAAGCTTTGTCCAAGTTTACTTGCCATTTAAGGGAGAAAGCTAACACTTCCATTCTTGTAAAGTCACTTTATACACAATGTCAACTCTCCTTGAGCCCATACATTGTTCTTCTGACTTCAAAACATCTCAGCACCAAGAAGAAACCATCTACAACCTATCAACCACCCTATATTGCCTTGGAACCATGACTTTGTAAGTTACTTTAAAACCAAGCTTCAAAACCATAACTTGTTATCTTTCAATTATGGTTACTTAAGTCTTACAAACCTTTTCTATATAAATAGAGAGACCATTTGCAAGCTAACACACGAGTTCACAAGCCCTCAAATACTCTCAAACCCAAAATCACCAAGAAAACTCCATTGTTGCACATTTGAAGCTTCTAACACCCAACTTCAAATCCACTTGCGTGTTTTCCTTTTTCTTCATTAAAACATCATCTATACATCATATAGAAGCCACCCATACCCCTATTTCATCATTGTAACACCTCCACCATCATTTTCCAAACCTCACTTTACACCTCTGCAACTTGACTTGCACAGAAGAATTGAGGCACTCTCAATCCAAGGTAGGCATTGCAAAAGCTTCCTGGGAGTTCAGTGAAGCTACCCAGATCATCCTAACACCTTCAGAAGTGCTCTAACTTCAAACTCAATTCTCACTTTAGAGGTAAGTTTTATAAACTTTGAAATCTCTGTACAAGCATCATTTTCATTTATTTTCTAAAGCAAAAATGTAGATATCAATGCCATAAAACTAACCATGCCCTTAGTTTTCATTTATGTTGACTGTGTGATGAGAATTTTGGAATTAGAATTTCTGAAATATTAGGTTTCAGTTTGGTACCAAGCAAAATTAACGGTCATCTTTAACCTATAGCTTTTATAATTTACATGGTTGAATTCGTGGTGAAATTTAGAACAAGCTTGGTTTTGGAAGTTTTCAAAAAGGTTGAGAAATGGAAGAGTTTGAAAAATCAAAGATATTATTGTTGTTGTTGTAAACGCGCGCGAGGAAGAAGATGGAGTTCATTTTTGAAAACTTGTTTATTTTATATTTAATGATTGTTGTTTTACAACCGGATGTAACAGCCACCCCAGTGGTAGCACGCGCGTGTTCAAGTCATACCTATGCCTGGTCACAGGTTCGAGCCAGGTGTGGAACATTTTTCTTTTTCACATTTGTTTCTTGCAGATTCAATACAAACAAGGCAATAACGTGCATGGTACACCTCATATCTTGACCATCAGATCTCATAACTCTAGGATCTAGCGCTTCAGAAAGCCACGTCCATGGTGCACCCCATTGAGCTATCACCACTAGATCATACAACGCCTAGACTCTCTTTCTCTTGGGCCTGTAATTTTTGCTACTTCTCACACCCTTAGACTTTTTCTTCAACATGCCCACTCTATTACTTTCTTTTTATTTTTCAGTTTCAAGCAAAAAAACTTGTTGTTGGGCCAGGATATTTTTAATTCTTTCTCACCCCCAATTTGCTTACACTACAAGCCCATTTCAATTTTCTTTATTTTATTTTAATTAACGTTTCTTTTTTTTTTAAATAATTTTATTTAAAATCAGAAAAATCATAAATATGATTAAAAAAAATTGGATTTAGTTTTTTTCAATTAATCTAATTTTTTATAAATAAAAATTAATTAAATTTAATCACCTTGATTTTATTTAATTAGAATTAAGTTTTATACTTCAAATATCTTTTTTAAATAAAACACAAAAAATATTTTCTAAATACTTAGAATTCTCTAGATTTTAATTAATTATTTTATTTTTTGATAAATTAATTTAATCACACTTTATTTTATTTTGTATAATTAAATTGTAAATTAAATTAGAATTAGGTCTAATTTTTATTTCAAATATTTTTCTAAACAAAAACAACAAATTATTTTTCTAACACTTAGAAATATTTTTAGGGTTTCTTAAAACATCTTTCCCCTTTTCACCACGTTCGCGCACTTTATTTTTGCATTGGTATTTGTCAATATTGTAATTGCTCAAAGAATGTAATAGATAAATTATGTTTGTCTTTACCTTTTCGTCCCCATTCATAAATTTGCACCTCTATCCTCGAAGCGTTGTAATATCATAGAATATTTAATTTCCGCAATTTACCGCTTTCCTTATTATCGTTAATAATTAGGGTTTGTATGACAAGACTAAAACAAAGTATTAGAAAACCTAATCTCAAAGACAAAAAATAACTGAAATCAAAACACTTCGTACACACGCACCTCTAGGGTTACCCTCACTTGTTGCCTCAGATATAACCAGTCATGTCCCTCAAACGTGAGATGCTTTAGCAAAGACCCTTGGTTAAAAGATCGTAGTCTCTTGATGACTCTTTGATGTTGCCTTCGGTAAACAATCTTAGTCCCTTACGACAATTGCTAAAGCATCTTACAAGTTGCCTTCTATGACTATACAATGACCCACGCCTGTCCCTCACATCCAATGATAGGGCTCTCTACTAACTAATGATAGGTTAGAACTATCTAAAAGAGGAGGAAAAGAACAAAGACTTTTTGAGTAGGTAGATCGCTCGTAATCGCTTACATTGGCATTTTCAAAACATCTTTTCACAAAACAACACTTTCTTTCAACAACTATTTTCAAAACGAATATTTTGTATACATTCTCAACGATACGAGAATCATTACAAAATTACCGCACTTAGGCGTTTTCAAAATATTTTCAAACATACACAAACACAAAGCATTTCAAAGTGAGTTAGCAATTAAGAGCCCATAGATAACTACGGGTGAAAAGGGTGCTAACACCTTCCCTTTTCATAACCTACCCCCGAACTCAAGAAAATTCTCAAAAGTTCTTTCTTGTTCTTTTCACCTTTTCTTTTATTGGATAAAAGAAAAGTCGGTGGAGACTCTTGCTATCAGCAACATTTATGATAAAACTCAAAACCCAAAAGTCAGTTCTCCAATCATATTACACTTTGCTTACTTGCTTTGTATATACCATGCTCTCTTTGGAAGTGTTTGTTTCTTTCCCGAATCGAGCTAGATAGGATATAAATTCATGCATACTAACATAGGTAGATATTTCCCTTCCATCCTTGACATAGGGCCATCATTGTATGATAACATTAGAGATTATATTCTGGATAGTCTCCCTTAGATGTTTTCGTTCTTTTTGCATCCTTGCATTTAAAACTAAAACTTTCTTTTTTTTTAAACTAATAAAAACACTCTCTAACAACTTAAACCCTTTCTTATGGTAAAAAACACTAACAACCCCTTTCTTTTTGTCAATCAGCTTTCCTCTTATAAGAGCATGTTAGTTCCTTTCCACTACAGGTCGTAAGTCTCCAAAGGCCGAGCAGCGGTGAAATGATTGAATTTAACATTGTTCAACTAAAACACACAAACCCACCAAAACAAATTAGTCAAACTACGGCTGCTCTGATTCCTTAAAAGGGATACGCATACATAGGCTTTTTGTGGGGCCTAATCGAGCACATCTTTGGAAAAATATTTATTTTCCCCACACTTTATTTTCCTTTTCTTTTGCATGCATTCCATTTTTTTTCTACTTTAAACTTTAGACATAGATTTTGATCACACCCATTAGATTAGAATAACAAGATTGGATATCGTAGAGTACTATGGCCGTGTGGGGTGATAATACCTTCCCCTCGCATAATAGACTCCCTTATCCTATCTCTTGGTCATTTGACCGTGATTTCTCCCTTCTCAGGTTTACTCGAAGTTTACCTTTCCCTTCTCGTGGGATAAAAGACATTCGATGGCGACTTCTTTGATTTCACTATCAGTTGATAGTTCAGTCGGTTGTTTCAATGTCCACAAGATTACAGTCAGAAACAGTTTCTCTAAAACCATTACACAACCGGATTGGATGAGGGTGAGTTCCTTGCTTGTATCTTGTTGGGATAGTAAATCATTAAAGTCCAACTTATTATTTTCATGATTCCCGACTGTCCTGGCTGCCAGGACGTGCCGATAAAAAATGCAGGCTTGCGGTATCTGTCTTACTCTTTGATACATTTTCATTATCTCTTCTCCTTTTCTTGTCCACCTGGTCTTACTATTTTTTAGGCTTATGAGTGGTATAGTTTTGTGATTGTTATAGGTCTATGTAGTTTGGTTGGAGCATTGTGTTTTGTGAATGGGGGTTAATGTTGTTGGGGATACAATTTGGTTTATGGTTAGTGTGTGATATTTTAGATTGGGCATTCTTTGTTTTAAATATGATTGGTTTTGGGTTAAGGAAAGAAGGTGTTGAAGGATGAATGATATTTGTTGTAAGGGTTTTAGTTTGCGGTTTTCCTCCTGGAGAAAGAATTGTCTCAATATCGTTAGGGAAAAATTTAAATTGCATAGGTGGGGACAGGTAAAAAATAATCTTGTTTGTTGCTGCATGTTTCGTGAGTGGGGAAGATATTAAAGTTTTGTTTGTTGACGTGTTTGGTAGGGGGATCTGAATGAAAAAGGTTGGTTGGTGGCTATAGTATGAGTGGGGGACAAAAGTAGGACCGAATGTTCATTGGGAGTATTTGTTTAATAGGCATTGTCGGCCTTTGATTTTGGGATAATAGGATTTGTTGTTGGAATTGACCATTTATGATTGAATCATTAATTGCACCTGTTTTAACTGCATTAACTCCTGAATCATTGTGAATAATTTCCACTATTATGGAAATCCTTGGCATTAATATCATTTGTCGCTCCTTTATTGGTAACTGTAACATGAGGAATATTCCTCTCTACAGTAGGATCCTCACTTCCTTCTTGCCCTATTTGGTTCTCACGCGCCTCATGCAAACCACCTTGCACACAATGTTTTCCAGATTTTTCACCCGCTTCTTGCCTAAGCCACTTCGAAGAAGAAGCTCCAAATCTTTTATTCTCAGCATGCATGTCGTTGGACCAACCTCTTACTCCATCATCTTTCTCCATCATCTTTCTCCATATCAAACATAACTTCGCATCGTTGTTCAGAGTGACCAAACAATCCACAAACAAAACAGAAAATACCAAGCTTTTCATATTTGAAATTGACAACACACAATTCTCCACCTCTATTTTTGACTTTGGTAGATTGCTTCAATGGTTTCCTCACATCAACTTTGACTCTAATCCTCATGTGTTGCCTCCAAAAGCTAGTATTAATGTTTTTGTTATACTCCATGAATGTACAAATGAAATTTGCCATTTCCCCTACTTTTTCCAGCATGAAACCCGTCGGTAGATTATAGATTTAGACCCAGAAATAAACATGGAATAACAATATATTTTCAATCTGAACTTCTATAATGACCTTTTCAAGTATTAACAAGTGAATATCGAAAGACCAAGGTCCACCTTTGATCACCGCCTCCATGTCCAATTTATGATCAAATTGGAACATAAACAATCTGTCCTTTGCTTCTTTGATTGCTACTCCTTTCACTGATCTCCATATATCCACTATTCTACCCATCATAGATCTCGTGTGGATATGTTTATCACATAGAAATCTCCCGATAAGACACAGTCGCAAATCTGTTGCCTCACTCTCCTCATTCTCCAGATCAAAACAGAACTCTTCTTCTCCACCATCCTAGTTGATGTATAGATTTTCGAAACTTGAACTTTGTTAGGTTAGACGTGGTATCTTTTAGTTGTTTAGTGCAGAAATAAACTCCTACCTTTTAGGAGGTAGTTTTGAGAGACTAGTTCAAAATTGTTTTAAATTATGCGTGTAACAAACTCCACTATTCAAGTGCAGTTTATTCTTGTAAGGCTATTTAAAAGCCAAAGCTTTCATAATAAACTTAAGGAATTGATTCCTACTTCTTGTGTGACTGATTTATTGAGTGCAACAAATCTGGTATCAAGAGCTTCAAAAAAGCCTGGCCTGTGTGGAAAAAAGGGAAGAAAGAGTGAAACAAAGTGAGTGAAAATCAGTACATGATGAGTGAAAGCAGTAGCTTTGCGCAACCAAGCATTCCCAAGTTTGACGGGGATTATGATCATTGGAGTCTCCTCATGGAGAACCTTCTTAGGTCAAAAGAGTATTGGAGCGTGGTGCAAGCTGGCTTCGTTGAACCAGCAAATGAAGAAACCCTATCTGCAGTCCAAAAGAAGAATACTGATGAAGCTAGGTTAAAGGATCTAAAGGCCAAGAACTATCTGTTCAGTTCAATTGACAAGACCATCTTGAAGACAATCACTCAAAAGGAGACATCAAAACAGCTTTGGGATTCGATGAAAATCAAATATCAGGGAAACGCAAGGGTGAAACGAGCACAGCTGCAAACATTGCGTAGAAACTTTGAACTGTTGGACATGAAGCAAGGGGAGTCAGTCACAGAATATTTTGGTAGGGTTATGGTGGTTGCCAACGACATGAGGAATTGCGGAGAAGACATGCCAGACGTAAAAATTGTGGAGAAGATCTTGAGGACGCTCACGGAAAATTTCAATTACATTGTATGTTCGATTGAGGAGTCCAAAGATATTGACAATCTAACTGTAGATGCTTTACAAAGCTCACTGCTCGTTCATGAGCAGAAATTTAAGAAGACTACCAATGGAGGAGGAGAAGAACAAGTTCTAAAGATCTCACATGATGAACGTGGCAGAAGAGGCAGAGGAAACGTGATTCGAGGAAGGGGGAGAGGCAGAGGAAGGTCGTTAGACAGAGCACTCGTGGAGTGCTTTAAGTGTCATCAACTAGGGCACTTCCAATATGAATGTCCACAATGGGAAAGAAAAGCAAATTATGCAGAATTTGACGAAGAGGATGAGATGCTGTTGATGGTGGAGTCAAACAATGCCAAGAAAGAAGAGGTATGGTTCTTGGATTCAGGTTGTAGTAATCATATGTGTGGAAACAAATTCTGGTTTACAGATTTGGACGAAGACTATCGACATTCTGTAAAATT
The DNA here is from genome assembly GCA_948472305.1 of Vicia faba. Taxonomy (NCBI): domain Eukaryota; kingdom Viridiplantae; phylum Streptophyta; class Magnoliopsida; order Fabales; family Fabaceae; genus Vicia; species Vicia faba. Next base: position 5,025,761 of record OX451740.1, read on the forward strand.
AGGAAACAATACTCGAATGGAAGTCACGGGAAGAGGAAATGTGCGGCTTAATATTGATGGAACAGTCCAAGTGGTGTCAAACGTTTACTACGTACCAGACTTAAAGAGTAATCTCCTCAGCATAGGCCAACTCCAAGAAAGAGGCCTCACTATTCTGATCAAACACGGTGTCTGCAAGATGTTTCATCCGAAGAGAGGGTTGATAATGCAAACATGGATGACGACAAACCGAATGTTTGCATTATTAGCAACAACAGTAGTCAAAGTTGCTGATACCCCTAGATGCATGCAGACCTCAATAAATGACGAGTCCCAGTTGTGGCACCGTAGGTACGGACATTTGAATTACAAAGGTTTGAGAACCTTGAAGTTCAGAAATATGGTGACAGGATTGCCGGAGTTAAAAGCAGCGACCAAAGCATGCACCAACTGTTTAGTAGGCAAGCAACACCGCAAAACCATTCCAAAGAAAAGTTCATGGCGTGCTTCAAGAAAATTGCAACTGGTACATTCAGACCTCTGTGGTCCGATTACTCCATCATCAAACAGTGATAGAAGATATATGATGACTCTCATTGATGACTACAGCAGAAAGGTATGGATTTATTTTTTGAAAGATAAATCTGAAGCTTTTACATTCTTTAAACATTATAAGAGTCAAGTTGAGAAGGAAAGTGGATCAATGATATGCTGCCTGCGAACCGACAGAGGAGGTGAATTTACCTCAGATGAATTTAATTTATTTTGTAAGGAGACTGGTATTACAAGACAACTTACAGCAGCCTATACACCACAACAGAACGGGATAGCAGAGCGCAAAAATCGGACGATTATGAATATGGTTCGATGTATTTTGAATGACAAAGGAGTGCCAAAGAGGTTTTGGCCTGAGGCTGCTAAATGGGCAGCACATGTGCTAAACAGGAGTCCAACATCAGTGACAAAGGAGAGAACACCAGAAGAAGTATGGAGTGAAGTGAAGCCAAATGTAGACTATTTCAGAGTCTTCGGTTGCTTAGCCCACATGCATGTTCCAGATCAAAGGAGAAAAAAACTTGACGATAAGAGCCTATGTTGTGTGCTACTTGGGGTAAGCAATGAGTCGAAAGCATACCGATTGTATAACCCAATAACACAAAAGATAATGATTAGTCGGGATGTGATTTTTGAGGAAGATGAAGGCTGGAATTGGGAGAAGGATATAAGTCGAGCAGAAGAAGAAAAACTAATTTGGGAAGATTGCGATGATGAGGCAGAGCATGAAGAACCTGATGTGGATGAAGGAGAAAACTCAATAGCATGCACAGGAGAAGCACAGAGAGGTACAAGAGTCAGAAAACCACCTTCTTACCTGCAAGAATATACCACAGGAGAAGAATTTTCAGATGAGGAAGAGGCTGGTAACTTTGTGATGTTTGCAGCCTTAGAAGATCCTACTTCATTTGAGCAAGCTGTGGTGGAAGAGAAGTGGAGGACAGCGATGGAAATTGAGCTGCAAGCCATTGAAAAAAACAATACGTGGGAACTAACTGAATTACCAGCCGGTGCAAAGAAGATAGGAGTTAAATGGGTGTTTAAAACTAAACTCAATGAGCATGGAGAAGTGGACAAGCACAAAGCCCGACTTGTAGCCAAGGGTTATGCACAACAACAAGGGATCGACTATAATGAGGTATTCGCACCGGTGGCGAGATGGGATACAATTCGTATGCTTCTATCTATAGCAGCTCAGAAAGAATGGAGAGTTTATCAACTTGATGTGAAAAGCGCCTTTTTGCACGGAGAGCTGGAAGAAGATGTATATGTAGAACAACCTTCGGGATACGTTCGAAGGGGAGAAGAGGAGAAAGTTTATAAACTTAGAAAGGCACTATATGGGCTAAAGCAGGCACCTCGCGCCTGGTACAGTAAGATTGAGGCGTATTTCATTAAAGAGGGGTTTCAAAGATGTGATTATGAGCATACACTCTTCATTAAGAAGGAAGGAAGCAATAAAATTCTTATCGTTAGCCTGTATGTTGATGATCTGATATTTACAGGAAATGATAACCTGATGTTTGCAAAGTTCAAATCCTCCATGAAGAAAGAGTTTGACATGACTGATTTAGGAAAGATGAAGTATTTCCTAGGTGTGGAAGTGATCCAAAAGAAAGAAGGGATATTTATCAGTCAGAAGAAGTATGCTGGAGAGTTGCTGGAAAAATTCAATCTTCGCGAAGGAAATGCAGTTAAAAATCCAATTGTACCAGGTTCAAAATTATCGAAGGAGGGAGGTGGAGCTAAAGTTGATGCAACGCTGTATAAACAGCTGATTGGGAGTTTGATGTATATTACTGTCACACGGCCTGATTTAATGTATGTGGTTTGTCTCTTAAGCAGATATATGGCGGATCCTTCGGAACAGCACATGCAAGCTGCAAAAAGAGTATTGCGTTACTTAAAGGGAACTGCAGGTTTTGGAGTGATGTATAGGAAAGGAGTTCCTAATGAATTAGCTGCATACACAGATAGTGATTATGCAGGTGATGTAGATGACAGGAGAAGCACAAGTGGATATGTTTTTCTGTTAAGTGGAGGGGCTGTATCTTGGGCATCAAAGAAACAACCAGTGGTGACTTTGTCAACTACGGAAGCTGAGTTCATTGCAGCCGCTGCGTGTGCATGTCAATGTGTATGGATGCAAAGGATTTTGGAGCAGCTTGGTATGATTCAAGCTCGAAGTACTGTGATTATATGTGACAATAGTTCAACTATAAAATTGTCAAAGAATCCGGTACTCCATGGGAGAAGCAAGCATATAGATATCAGGTTTCATTTTTTAAGAGATCTTGTGAGGGAAGAAGTCATCGAGCTGATTCATTGTGGAACAGAAGAACAACTCGCAGACATCATGACGAAGCCACTTAAGCTGGATGCATTCATGAAGTTAAGAGAAAAACTAGGAGTATGTGAGGGTATAAACTGATTGTGATAATAATCAGTTTAGGAGAGGCATTGTTAGGTTAGACGTGGTATCTTTTAGTTGTTTAGTGCAGAAATAAACTCCTACCTTTTAGGAGGTAGTTTTGAGAGACTAGTTCAAAATTGTTTTAAATTATGCGTGTAACAAACTCCACTATTCAAGTGCAGTTTATTCTTGTAAGGCTATTTAAAAGCCAAAGCTTTCATAATAAACTTAAGGAATTGATTCCTACTTCTTGTGTGACTGATTTATTGAGTGCAACAAACTTGTCATATTGTTTTGTAAAGCACGGATTATATGACCAAAAAAAAAACTCAACTTCTCAAGAGAGAAGAACAACAAACCTTAATAAAACCCTAGAAATAAAACTTAATAATAGTGAACTGAAAAACAAAAACAAATAATCCATTATTCATTTGGAGGCCACAAAATTGTAGTATTTGTTTCAATTCCATGTCAATATAATTATGTTTTGTAACATCTCTTATTTATCTATTAAAATAATAATTTAATTAATTTATATTATAAAGACACGAGCTACTTCTTAAAACGAACTTGAACTACTTCTTATAACGAATTGACGATAAAAATATGACTTTAACAGTAGTGTAATATCAGGTTAAAGAAGTATTATACAAAAAATCTAATCAAAATATTTAAAGGGTCAAATTATAAAAATAATTTAAAATTTATAGTATAATTTAATGAGATACATAATTATCATTTGTCAGCAGTGTAAATATAATTTAAGCTATCGATCCACCATCTATTTTCTTTAAAAATATAAGCTAATTTCTTTTATAAATAAATTATTGAAGATGTAATATTTTGTTTATAAGTTAAAACATATCTGTGTTGAAAAATCGGCAAATTTTATTAAAAAATAATATATTTTTAATAATAGTCGGCAAAATTTCATAATAAATAAAATATCGCAAATTTCAACTCTCTGTAATCAAATATTTATGCAATTACTGAGCTAAATTAATAAAGATTTTTTATTCAAAAAATACTACACACCGTATAAATATGATGAATAATGATAAATATAATTTGGGTAATAAAAATAACATTACTCTTATTATAATCATCACATGAAGGATGGAATTCCTAATATATTTACACAATAATACGATCTGTCTCTTCTATCTTTCCTTTTTTCTTCTATCTAAAAACAACATGTCTTCTTCTTTTTCTATACAAACAAGACTATTTACAAATCATGTGTAATGTGTTGTTAGTGGTAGCTTGCAGAAGAACAAATTAGTGATGCCCCTACATAATGTATATTGAAACAAAATAGGATGTTTGGGCTTGTCTGTTTTATCAATACACACCTAACTTAAGGATTTTCTTCCGTTGTTGGAGATGTAGGAGTTGGTGGTGTACCTATTGAACTTCCTGAATTTATTAATAATTGTGGGTCGCTCATGACCTCCTGAAAAATCAGAAATATTTTTTTGTTAATATTTACTAATTCATCATCATCAGCAGCATTATTTAAATAAAATAAAATAAAATAAATCAAACCTGCTGCACTGAAACTTGACTATGATTGGGAGAAGTTATGGTATTAATATAAGTCATGCCTCCTCCTAAAAATATGGGACCCATATTTTCATCAGCAAACTCTCTAAGTTTAGCAAGCTTAGGCATGACTTCTTTTGCAAGGTCTGGCCGATCCTTTCGCCTCAATTGTGCACACTGGACCGCTATATGCGCAAGGGTGTGGGCTTGTTCAACAGGCCAGTTAGAGACACATGGGTCAAGCATGTTCTCAAATGTTCCCTTCTCAATCGCCTGCTCTGAATGGTGTGCTAAACCCATTGGATGCCTGCCAGTCAATAATTGAAGAAATATGATCCCTAGAGAATAAACATCTGACTTCACACCAAGCATTCCTGTTTGCTGATACTCAGGATCAATATAACAGAATGTTCCCGCTGCCGATGTCATGCGACATTGTGTTACATTATCAGCCACTGCAGGGACCAGTCTTGCCAATCCAACATCACTAATTTTACATACATAATTTTGGTCCAGCAAAATGTTGCCGGGTTTCAAATCACGATGCACCAGAGGTTCAGGTTTGGTCTGATGTAGGAATAACAATCCTGTGGCTATCTCTGCAGCAATTCGAAACCTCAACTGCCAACACAGAACCTTATCCTTTTTTCGAGTCAGACATTCGTCTAAGCTTCCATTTGCCATATATTCATAAACCAATATGCCATACTCCGGACACGCTCCTAAAAGAAGCACCAAATTCGGGTGACGCATACAACTCAGTATGTCAACCTGCAGAGCATCAAAGGAAATTAACATGTCGTTCTCAATTTCTCACGCTAGTGTAAACAATTTGATTACCTCTTGTTGAAACTGAGATTTCCCTTGAGCTGCATCTGGACGTAAAACCTTGACGGCCACTGGGGTGTGATCAAGGTAACATTTATAAACAGGGCCGTAACCACCTTCCCCAATTATTTGTTTTTCAGAAAACGTGTGTGTCGCTACTTCAATCTCGTCAATAGAGTATCTCCTATATCTTACATCAGTTTGGCCTAAATTATCCAATAGCTTCCTCAGTTCCTCTGTTTCTTTAGAAGATTTTACTTCAACAGTTGATCTTCGTTTTAATTCCACATTTGCAATCTTTCTAGCTGCTTCAGCTGCTTCCATAGCTGCCTTACTTCTTGCCTTCTCTCTCTCAGCAATTGCCAACGCAGCTTCTTGGGCCAATTCTGCCTGTTCTAATTTCTTTTCTTCCTCCAATTTCCAATGGCTCATCTCCATTAACTATATATATGTAGCAAATACCAGTTACAATCACAATAATTAATAACATATCTAATCTATAAAGAAAAGAAAAGTGATACTATTAGATTTTACCTTACGTTGTGCTGTAAGTGCTTCTCTGCACGCTGTGTTGTACATATCCATAGTTTGTTTTAACTCAAGCTTCAGCCTCCTCATATCAGCTTCAGCCTCATCCTAAATGGTTGAGTTTAGAAATAAGATTAAAATTGATCTCTAGAAGATAAGGTGTATATAGGCTCTTGATATAAATGAAGTGATTCATATATTCTGATATAGGTTTCTAAGTATAGTTAATTATGTTTGTCAATTACATATACACATGTGCACGTTAGTTAGAAAGAGTAATGCTCACCAAGGTGTGAGATGAACATGATGTTCTACCGCTTTCAAGTGAAAAGGAGGTTTCCGGTGACCCAGGCTCATTGAGCTTCATTCCCAACCGATTGGATCCAAAGCTATGATCTGAACTGGTAGAAACTCGTGAAGTTCGAGCGGAGTCCATGTAATCGTAAATAGAGGATGAACAAGCACTGCTTGGCCTCCCAGAGCTTACGAATGATATGTCTGTATCTGATTCTGTGAAGTCCATGCATATCATTCCACTGGTGGCTCTTCCGGCTCTTCCAAATGCAGACCTGTAGGAAACCAAACCACGTTATATATATAGAAGCATTCGGAAAGCTTATATGTTTCTAAAAGAATACTTACTTCATAGATTCATCCTGCCAGCCATGAGGTTTCATTGAGGGCCTATCTGTGGCATACATAGCATACATACATGTTATGAAGACATGAATACAATAAAAGAATAAATAGGTTAGGTCTTTAAATTAATGGAAAGAAAGAGAAAAACCTCTCAAATTCATACGTCTAGAGCATATCTGTTCGGCAGGTTGATTTATATCATTATTAGTTAGATTGTTATTTATATGAACGAGAAGCGGAGAGGTATGTGGAGCTTGACGAGAAGCGGTCCGAACAGATGAGACTTTTCCCTTAGATAAGACATAAACGGTACAGAAATCGGGCGCCCCCTTTGATATACTACTTGGCGTAGTTGATGACTTAAATCTGCACAAAAAATGGGGTCTGCTCAAGTTTAAGAAAAGAAGAATGGATGGAAGACATTGGGTTATTGAGATGAGAAGATGATTGATGTTACTCACCTAATAAATCCATGCCTTGAAGGTGCACCAACCACCAAATTTTCAATTGCAGCATAAGCAACATATTCGGTAATTGCCTTGACAACATCATTGTCCTCAAGTAGAACATCAAGACAATTGATCTAAGAAAGTTGAGAAGAAGAAGATAAAGGAATAGAAAGGTAAGAAAAAATGAAGGATGAAATAAGAAAGTACGTACATCTTTTCGTGTGCAATAGCAATGGAAAGTAAGAAAGAGATCTCTAATAGCATTATCAATTTGGTTTCTTTGTGGAGATGCTGAAGTAGTAGTGTTAAGGTTACATACAATGGCGTCGTCGTTACCTCCTTAAAAGGCAAAAGGCAAAAGGCAATGGAAATGTAATGCGTGAATAGAATGTGATTGAGAGAAGAAAAAAAGAAGAAAAGAGGAAAAGAATTACTTGAAGAAGAAGAAGAGGTGGGATGAGAAACATGTAATAGAACAACGGTTTGGCCTCTGGTGAGAAGAGTATCAGCAGCCCATTTAAGAGCATATTGGCTTCCTTTATCTTTATCAATGGCGACGGCAACCAATCCATTACCACCTCCCTTTTTAATACCAGACCCTACTTTGCCATGCTGATGATGATTATGATGATGAACCCACATTTCTTTTTCTTTTTCTTTTTCTTTTTCTTTTTTTCTGCCACACAACACTGCTCTCTTCTCGTCTCATCTCATCTCATCTCATCTCACCTCTATTCTTCTACACCCCCCCACTAATTAGGTAACACTTTTTTAACCAATTTATCCATAATTTATGCACAATCAATCGATATTCTCCTATTTTTAACAACTAACGGATCAATTGCGATTACACACATTTTTTTAAGCATTACTTTTCTTTAATGCATTCATACTTCAAAATCTAACTCAATCTAAAATATCTCTAACAAATAACTAGCTATCACAATCTAAAACTAATCTAAAACTAATTGGCTTGTCAATTAAGTTGTAATTATTTTCTAAAACTTATAATTATCTCAAATCAATATACTATCATTATTCTCTTTTTCTACAAAATATCAAAAACAATAAATATCATTTTTATTATTCTCTTGTTCAACGTCATTATTTAATGAATAATTTTCACCAAATTAACTAATGTAAAAAATTGTAATTTATTTATTATAATTATTCTCGTCTTAACTAATATATCTTAAAATAGGGTTAATACCTATTTTCTCACTGTCATATGGATATTATTTTGAAAAATCTCTCCATAAAAAAAAATTGCATGAATTTCTCTTACATTTAAAGATTCTCTCATTTTTTAACTTCATCACACAACTACTTTCATTTTCCGATTAAACACAAACATCCTAACACATTTTCAACCAAATATATCTCCATCTTGCAACCTCTGTTTATACACCACCACAGATTCCACCAACTCCATACGCAAAAATGCCATCAAATTTGTACTCAAACAACTTTAAACTCCCTCCACTGTATTCTCTCAATCTTTCTCACTTTTCCTATCCATTCATGGATTCAACATCACTAACCAATTCATTCACCCTTTGTTCACCTTTCTTCTTCCGTTTTCCACTATTAAAACTCTCCATTCCCCAACCAAAAAAACTACCATTAAAAGTATCATAAATTGCCTTCGATTAACTACAATTTCAACACACCAACAAAGTTCTTGCCAACTATACAACTAGACGCCAGACAACCATGTCTCCACCCTCTTCCCTGTAACAGTGGAACAACAAACTCAATTTGACAGCTTCGCTTTTTCATCATGAGCAGCTGCAGCAATATCATTATTGAATATGTGACTTTCATCAACATCTCAACATTATAACTTTACCCGTAAAGTTTTGATTTAAAGTATTTTCGGTTTCATTATAAATCTGCTTAGTGTATGCATTTATATGCAAATGTCAATTGTGTTTGTTTATATTTGATTATGTAAATGAATGTAACAAGTGAATGTTATAACACCAATTAAATGTGTTGCAATTATAAAAGGAAACATTCAGCCCAGTGGGTGGGCGCACGAGCTGTAATGTAAAGGATGTGGATTTGACGCCCACCTTCACCATTTATATATAATGGATATCCGCGAGTAAAACCCATCACACACATGGATAGAATTTCAATGGGATACCCACGAGTAAAATAAATGGATATTTAATTACTCGTTTATTTACGGGTACGAATATAGATTATGGGTATATGTATATGTTAATAATTAACAAAATTACTTAAACATTAATTTATTTAATATAAAATTATTATTATTATTATTATTATTTGTTGAATATGAAACTATTATTATTTTGTTGATTATAATATAATTATTTGTAAGAAGAAGAAATAAAATGAATGTGATTTATTATTATTATTATTATTATTATTATTATTATTATTATGTGTTAAATTTGAAATTAATTTGTTAGTATTCATGAATCCCCGTATATACTCGTGGATATCTCAAAATCCACATATATCCATCTAACGGATATCTATACGGGTATGAGGCAGGTACGTGTATCATATTTACTAAATAGGGCGGGTAGCGGGAAACTAGTACCCGTGCCCACGGGTACCCATTGTCATCTCTAATACTTATACGCCTCAACATCATTATTTAATGAATAATTTTCAGCAAATTATGTAATGTAGAAAATTATAAGTGGATTTCTTAACACATCACATGACTTTCTTACGCACCACGTGAAATTTCATAAATGCCCCTCAAAATTGAAGTATACTTTTGGTGCGCACCTAGATCGGATAAAGTATACATAAAAACTGAAAATTTAATTTCGGTTTGGAACCGCAAGTATATTTCTGGTTTTGTTCTTTACAAAAATCAGAAAACGTTATTGAATTACATCATAATCACACAACAAATTCACTATTCCCGCTAATAGAACCGAAAACAGAATTCTGGTTTAGAATCGGAAGTATACCTCTGATACCGTTTTTACATTTTAAAGGGTGAAACCATATTTGGTCTGTTTTATACAAAATATGGTGCGAACCGAAAATACATTTTCTATTTTCCGATAGACAATTTCAAAATTACATAGGGTGTCCCTTTTCTATATGGGATGGAGTAATATATATTTATTTATTTATTTCTCGGCTTAAATAGTCTTTTGGTCTCTCTAAAGTTTGTGTTTTTGATTTTCGTCCCTGTATTTTTTTTCTTGGATAAAGTCCTTAAATATTGAATTTCGTTTGATTTTAGTCCCTAAAACAAAAATACACGGGTTTGCGGATTTTTCTTCGAATTTTCTTGCGGATTTTAACTTTAGGGACTAAAATCAAAATGATTTTAACATTCAAGGATCATTTACAAGAAAAAAAGATACAGAGACGAAAATCAAAAACACAAACTTTAGAGAGACCAAAAGACTATTTAAGTCATTTTTCTCTATTAAAAATATTTTAAAACATTAACTTTTTCATAAATTCTTTATATATATATATATATATATATATATATATATATATATATATATATATATATATATATATATATATATATATATATATATATATATATATTAATCGTACCTGACCAGAATAGATCATCAATGGTCTGTGTTGTACCCTAAAATTTGTCCTCCCATTTTCACACAAGACATACTCCTAGAGGTCCTCAATTGCTCAAGTTGACTAAGGATTGATCAGACAAATCCTCCTCCTAAGACAATGAGCCTCAAACCAGGGTTTCACTCCTCATCAAGATGTTTGAGTTCTAAGGGTCCTAAATGGTTTCTATTGCCCTAATATGTCCTCAATAACATCCATGCCAAGTTTCATGCCTTGCACAAGAAGTTTGATCAGTCAACTGCTCAAATGCCTGAAAATCAACTGTACAAGGTCAAAATTCAATTGTGACTCATATACAGTCAAACTTCAAGTTTTTTGTTCAACATCAACATTTTGAAGTGATATCCATCATTTGATCAAGGGTTGATCATGATTCCTCAAGGAATACTTCTAATTCATCAAAACTCAAAAGTTGCTAAATTAGGGTTTCTATAGGAAAAGTCAACCAAACTTTGACCAGGCATAACTTTCTCATACTTTTTCAGAAATTTCTCATCCAAGACTCATTTTAAAGAAAATCCAATTCCCTACAACTCCTCTTCAGTCCTCAAGGTCAAGAAATGCCTCAATCAAAAGATACAACTTCATACATTATAGGTCATTTCAAAAAGTCAACAAAAACACCTTTTGGGTCAAAGCTCCTTACATGAACATGGAAGATCCAATGGAGATGAAACCAAAAGTGTTGTTTAGAGGACATCCTAAGCTTTCTAAAAAATCTAATAACACCCTCTTAGGGTCAAAATTGAGAGAGATATGCATTGTCAAAGTTGGCCATTTTTGGAAATTTGCACAAAGTCAACAATGCCCAAAATTGCATTTTTTTTTCACATGGGCCCATCTTTTCAAGATTGGATCTCATCCCTAGAATGGTCCACGAACCATGGGACCCCCTTACCTCATTTATTTATTTATCTATTTTACTTTGATTTTATTTATTTAAAATTCAAATAAAATCAAATAAAATAAAAAATAAATGGAATAAGATTTGTTTTGGAATTGATTGAATATCTCATGAGCTATCAAATAGCCAAACAAATTGTGAAAGTTTGAGAATGGGAAAAAATCTCCATATTTGGAAAGATTGGAAGCAAACTTAAAGACCATAACATCTTTTGATTCTTTTCAATTCTATTACCCTAGATTGATTCACTACTTATACCAGGACACTAAAGACCTAGAGGACAAGAGAACAAATGCACAACTAGCCTCAAAAACAAAGAGAATGGTTGCATTTCTGCTATTGTGTTTCGAGGCCCATACAAAGGCTTTGGTTACATTTCTCAAGACTGTGCATGTGCCGCAAGAAACCTCCGCTGACCAATTCGAGGACTGTGTGGCCAGTTTGACTGTCGATAATGGGTTGGGTTTTTCAGATGCTGATTTAACACCCAAGGGGAGAAAGCATAATGATGCTATGCATGTCTTGATCAAATACACGGGCACTACTATGGCCCATGTGCTAGTGGACACTGGATCGTCACTGAATGTTCTTCCCGAGAAGGCTTTTAATAGGCTAGATTGTGAAGGTTTGACCTTAAAGCCCAGTAACATTATGGTGAGGGCTTTAGACGGCTAAAAAAGAATGGTGCACGGAGAGGTGGACATCCCTGTCAAAGTGGGTTCCCAGACCTTTGAATCCACCTTCTACGTGATGGATATCAGGTCGTCTTATTCTTGTTTGTTGGGTCGTCCTTGGATCCATGAAGCTAGAGCTGTTACTTCTACGCTGCACTAAATGTAGAAGTATCCAGTGAAGGGGAAGATTTTCACCGTGCATGGTGAAGAGGAGTACATGATAAGCCATCTGAACTCTTTCAAGTGTATGGAGATGGACGGTGAGTTCATAGAGACCCCTTGTCAAAATTTTGAAGAGGTTCCCCAGACTATGGCATCAACCGAGACTGTCACTAGTGTGCCGAAGATCACCAGACCTCCTTTGAAGATGGCTTCGCTCAAGGACGCCATAGCTGTAGTTGAAGAAGGTGGGTGTACCATTTGGGGACAACTCCCTGATTTTCCTTACAAAACTGATAAATTTGGCTTGGGCTTTACTTCAGGAGCTCAAAAGGTTGTTCGACATGCTCGGGCTGGAGGACAACCCTACTACCAATCGTGGGGTCAATGCTATAGTAAAACAATGATAAGGATTCTGATATTGATAGCTGGATCTACCCTACTACCAACTGTGGACCTAGTAACTGGACGACCAAAGATTTTGTGCCGATTACTTTTGTTCAGCAGTAATTGGCTTACTTGTTTTTCGGATTTGTAATAAACAATATAAACTCTATGGCCTTGTGTCTTACCCGAGGCACAACGCTTTATTTGTGAGGGTTATTATATATCATTATCATATGTAATCAATAAAACATTGGACGTTCTTGTATACAAATTTTGCGCTCTCTGTTTTTCTTTCATGCTTTTCACTTTATCGATAAAGATATGCTCTTACACACACTAACATATCAAACTGCAGATCCATATCCACTCTGGATCCCATTGATAACAGTTCTGCTATTTCCAGTTATAACTTCGAAAATCCGATCAACCAAGCCGAGGACGAAGGCGAGGAAGATTATGAGGTACTTGGAGAACTTGCTAGACTGTTACAGTAGGAAGAGAGGGCTATACGGCCTCATTAAGAGCCAGTTGAGACAATAAACTTTGGCACAGAGGTAGACAGAAAAGAAGTAAAGATTGGCGCAAATCTGGAGCTCTGTGTCAAACAATGGTTGGTACAGATGTTACACGATTATGTTGAAATCTTTGCCTAGTCGTATGAAGACATGCCGGGACTAGACACAAATATAGTGGTTCATCGTCTGCCGACTAAAGAAGATTTCCCTCCAGTAAAGCAGAAGGTCCGTTGTATGCGCCCTGAAATGTCAGAGAAGATCAAAGCAAAGGTTATGAAATAGTTCAACAATGGGTTCTTAGTTGTCACCATCTATCCACAGTGAATTGCTAACATGGTCCCAGTACCTAAAAAAGACGGTAAGGTACGGATGTGTGTGGACTACATAGATTTGAATAGAGCAAGCTCCAAGGATAACTTCCCGCTTCCCCACATCGATGTTCTGGTTGACAATACTGCACAACACAAAATATTTCCTTCATGGATGGTTTCTCTGGCTACAACCAGATCAAGATGGCACCCGAAGACATGGAGAAGACAACCTTCGTCATACAGTGGGGCACTTTCTGTTACAAGGTGATGCCTTTTGGATTGAAGAATGTTGGGGCAACTTATCAGCGAGCCATGGTAACCTTGTTCCACGATGTGATTCACCATGAGATAGAGGTTTATGTTAATGACATGATAGCCAGGTCTCAAACCAAAGAAGAACACCTTGATCATCTACAAAAGCTGTTTGACAGGTTGAAGATATAAAAGCTGAGATTGAATCTGAATAAGTGCACCTTCGGGGTAAGGTCTGGTTAACTTCTGAGGTTCATCGTCAGTGACAAAGGTATTCAGGTAGACCCTGTAAAGGTGAAGTCCATACAAGAGATGCCAGTTCCCTGTACTGAGAAGGAAGTTAGAGGTTTCTTGGGAGGCCTAAATTATATCTCCAGGTTCATTTCACATCTGACTGCTACTTGTGAGCCGATCTTCAAACTCCTGAAGAAAGATCAAGTAGTAAAATGGAATGACGAATGCCAGACTGCTTTTGAAAGAATCAAGGAATACCTTCAAGAACTACCAATAAACTTGGGCATAGAGGTAGGCAGAAAAGAAGTAAAGATTTGCGCAAATCTGGAGCTCGGTGTCAAACAGTGGTTGGTACAGATGTTGCACGATTATGTTGAAATCTTTGCATGGTCGTATAAAGACATGCCAAGACTAGACACAAATATAGTGGTTCATCGTCTGCCAACTAAAGAAAATTTCCCTCCGGTAAAGCAGAAGGTCCGATGTATGCGCCCTGAAATGTCAGAGAAGGTCAAAGCAGAGGTTATGAAATAGTTTAACATTGGGTTGTTAGCTATCACCTCCTATCCGCAGTGAATAACTAATGTGGTCCCAGTACCTAAAAAAGATGGTAAAGTACGGATGTGTGTGGACTACAGAGATTTAAATAAAGCAAGCTCCAAGGATGACTTCCCGCTTCCCCATATCGATGTTCTGGTTGACAATACCACATAGCATAAAATATTTCCTTCATGGATGGTTTCTCTGGCTACAACCAAATCAAGATGGCACCCTAAGACATGGAGAAGACAACCTTCGTCATACAGTGGGGCACTTTCTGTTACAAGGTGATGCCTTTTGGGTTGAAGAATGCTGGGGCAACTTATCAGCGAGCCATGGTAACCTTGTTCCACGATATGATTCACCATGAGATAGAGGTTTATGTTGATGACATGATAGCCAGGTCTCAAACCGAATAAGAACACCTTGATCATCTACAAAAGTTGTTTGACAGGTTAAAGACATACAAGCTGAGATTGAATCCGAATAAGTGCACCTTCAGGGTAAGTGTGATACAGTGTCCAGAACCGGGACTGTTTTAGGAATGCTGGTTTGCGTTTTGCATTTGTGTTTGCAAAATGTCGCGGTAAGTAAGAGTCGCCACCGACTTTTATTTTATCCAACAGGAAAGGAAAAAAGCACAGAAAAATTCTTTTTTCGAGATTTTCTGAGTACGGGGGGTTGATTATAGAAAGGAAAGGTATTAGCACCCTTTCTATCCGTAGTTATCTACGGGATCTTAGGTACTTGCTCATCATTTTCAAAATTTCTTCTGTGTGTTTGTGTGATTTGAAAAGTTTTTGTTTTGACTTCGATTTAACCCTTGCTTTTGTCTTCAAAAGTGTTACAGAGTGTTTTTGAAAACTTTGTTTGAAAAGGAGTGTAAGTGTGAAAAAGTTTGTTTAGATTGAGCAAGTACTTAAGAACTAATCTACCTACTCGAAAAAAGAATTGTTCTATGTTCGTTTCCTTTAGACATCGTTATCCTACTATTAGTGAGTAGGTAGCACCATCGTTGGAGTTTTAAGGGTCAATTCGAAAAGGGACGTACGATCACTAAAGCAATGTTAGGACATCTTAGTAATAACCCTAATGTCTTAGATCAATTATTCGAGGCAACAATATCTGAGGCAACCATTCCGAGGCAACTTTGTTCTTTGAGACAAAAGGGCGACCGCTAAAATATCCTATACTCAATGACCGTTTACCGAAGGCAATTGAAGTGGGAGTATACCCTAGGAGTGCGCATGTGCGAGTGATTCAATTTCAAGTTTATTATCTTTGCACATTTAGGGTTTTCTATCTGTTTTAAAGTTAATCATACATTCTTGTCATGCATCCCTAATATTCATACATCTAACAGTTAATATTTTGCGGAATTTTAAGATGCGAGAAGTAAAGCTACGCTATTACAAGGCTTCGGGTATTTACATAGCCAAAAACAAACCCTTAAAAAAACGATAAATGAAAGTAAAAGGTCCTAATTAATCTATTACAACTTGTGAGCAATTATATTAATATGGTAAAAATAAATAAATAGAGCGTGCACGAATATAGAATGAAGGGAAATTAGGGTTTTGACCCCCGTCTAACCTAATTTAAAGAAAAGTTATTTTTTGTTGTTTTTACTTGTTTTTAAGAAAAAGAATTAGGTTTTTAAATTAAATACAAAATTAATTAGTAATTAAATTAATTAAAGAAAATAACTAATTTTAACCTATTTTTGTGTTTTTGGTTATTTTTAAGAAAAGACAATAGAATTTTAAATTTAGACAAAACCCTAATTTCTAATTGTTTTTAAGTTATTTACAAAGTAATTAATGTTACCTAAAGTTAAATAACCTAATTAAATTAAATAATTTTTTTGATAAAAAATAAACCTAAATCTAATTGGATGAAATATTATTTTTTATGATTTTTTATAGAAAAAAAAATAATTAATTTGTTAGTAAAAATAATTTATATGAAAATAATAAAGAAAATATAAAGTGAAAGAGAAAAGAGATTTGGGCCTGGTTATGAGTAATTGGGGGGTGCATTGCTAGCAAACTGGGCCCAAAAGAAGGTGACTCATGTTGACCTGTCCATTCCGGTGCTATGCGTTAACTGAGGCATATCATGGTCCCTCAAAGGATGGCCTTAAGATCTGGGTGGATGGTGATCCGTTGGTTAGGAGATGATGCCCCATGGAGATCTTCATACCTTGTGGACAGGGAATCTGTAGAGAAAGTTCAAGAAAAATGCAAATGTTGGAGGCAGGGGTCGAACCCTGACCTCAAGCTCTCCAATGCCTTAGCGCTTACCTGGCAACCACTGGGCCATTTGGTTCAATTGATTATTAAATGAAACAAAAATAATAAAAAGAATAAAATGACATTAGCTGTAAAACACGCGCGTGAATTCAAATGCACGAATGGGATGGAGCCACGTATGTCATCTTCTTCCTCTCTCTGTTGGTAAAAGTCACATACTTTTACCTACGGACATATGTCCATAGCTACAGGTCCTGCAATTCTCAAAATCCAATACAAGCATGATAAATAAAAATTAAAGCCATGGATTGATTCGTCTTGGCCTGCTGAGCGTGATGGTGCCCCTTTCATGGCCCAATTTTACCTGTACACCAAGATCCCAAATCGAAGCAAAAAATCCTAACAATGGCCAATTCTAATACAGTCCACGAAAACACAATTAAATGCTATGGATAGTTTGCAAATGCTTTAAGGAGCAAGAATCTATAATTATTTCATGCTATAAGTGTCAGAATGATGCAATTCGAATTCAAGAATAAACCAAGGTCGTGACTGACTTACAGTGCGTTTTGGCGTTGGACAAGACTTGTTCTTGATTGGTTTCCCTTGCTTGTGATCCCATGAAGTGATTGGGATGGATAGAAGGTCTTGAGAATGCCTGGAACTATGAATTCGACTTAGCACTTTTTTGTGTTTTTTTCAAGTTTGTTCTGACTTCTCACGCCTCTCTAAACTCCTTCTTTTTGTCTGCAAATGTTCATTATGTATTGAGGATTGGATTAGGGTTGCAAACATGATCTCAATCTTTCTCCATTATTGATTTTGATTTGGATTTGATTCACTTGAAGATACTTCCAAAAATAGGCCAAATTCAATCTTTTTGTGCACACCAAGGCTTTACACGAATTCAATCCTATGCTAGCTGGATATAGGACCTGAAACATGTACAAAATCTTGAGATTTTAATGTTTTGGATTTTCTATGATTTGTTTTGATTTAAATTGATTTAATTCAAATAAAAATTAAAATAAATAATAAAAATAAGATAATGATAAGTGGAAAGATCTAGGGCCCGTGGACCTTGCTACCAACTCAAAACAAGTGCAAAAGATTGGGCCCATTTGGCAAAAATTGCAATTTGAGGCATAGTTGACTTTTGACAATTTTGCAAAAAGGGTCAACTTCACCAATGCACAACTTCCTCAATTTTGACTCTTTGAAGGTGTTCTTGGAATTTTTAGAAATATTGATATGTCCTCTAAGCAACCCTTTTGGTATCATCTCAATTTGGTATTCCATGTTCATGTATGAAGCTTTAACAAAAAAAGGTGTTTTTGTTGACTTTTCAAAATGACCTATAATGTCCAAATTCATAACTTCTTGTGAGTGCATATTTTAAACTTGGGAGATGAATATGGATTGTATAGAATTGCATCCTATTCAAAATGAGCTTTGGATGGGTCATTTCTCATAAAGTATGAGAAAGTTATGCTTGGTCAAAGTTGAGTTGACTTTTCCTACAAAACCCTAATTTAGCAACTTTTGGTTCTTGATGAATTATGAGCAATCCTTGATGAATCATGATCAACCCTTGATCAAATGATGAATTATACTTAAAAATGAGGATGTTAACCAAAAATCTTGAAGTTTGACTGTATGTGGGACACATTTGACTTTTGCCCTAACATAGTCGATTTTCAGGATTTTGAGCAATTGACTGAGCAAACTTCCTCTGCAAGGCTTGAAATATGACATGGATGATCTTGAGAACATATTAGGACCATGGTGAGCATTTTATATCCCTTGGACTCAAGTATCTCGATGCAACATGAAACCCTAATTTGAGGTAGACTGCCTTAGGAGAGAGTTTGTCTGGTCAACCCTTGGACTTCCTTGAGCAATTTGAGGATATCTCTTGAAATGTATTGAGAAATATGGGAGGGCAAATTTTGGGGTACAATAGTAAGGTATGGTCAACTTCTGGGTTTCATCATCAGTGACAAAGGTATTCAGGTAGACCCTGCAAAGGTGAAGGCCATACAAGAGATGTCGGATCCCCGTACTGAGAAGGAAGTTAGAGGTTTCTTGGGAGGACTAAATTATATCGCCAGGTTCATTTCACATATGACTGCTACTTGTGAGCCGATCTTCAAACTCCTGAATAAAGATCAAGTAGTAAAATGGAATGACAAATGCCAGACTGCTTTTGAAAGAATCAAGGAATACCTTCAAGAACTACCAATTTTGATGCCTCTGATTGAAGGAAGACCTTTGATAATGTACTTAATGGTGTTAAACAATTCAATGGGGTGTATGTTGGGGCAGCATAACAAGTCTAGTCGAAAAGAGCACACAATATACTACCTTAGCAAAAAGTTTACCGACTGTGAGACAAGATACTCACTGCTCGAGAAAACTTGTTGCGCTTTGGCATGGGTTGCTCGCCGACTGAGACAGTATATATTGACCCACACTACTTTGTTGATATCTAAGATGGATCCAATCAAGTACATCTTCGAGAAGCCCGCTCTCTTCGGAAGAATAGCAAGATGGCAGATGATCTTAACCTAATACGATATCCAATATACAACCCAGAAATCAATCAAGGGAAGTGTATTAGCTGATCATTTGGCTCATCAGGCCGTGGATGACTACCAATCCATGAATTTTAAGTTCTCGGACGAGAATATTATGCTAGTAACTGACTATGAAGAACCTGGACCGAATGAAGGACCTGAAGAAGGATCCCGATGGACTATGGTTTTTGATGGAACTTCGAACATACTCGGTAATGGCATTGGTGCTGTAATCATATCCCACGAGGGCTTCCATACTCCTTTCACTGTCCGACTATGCTTCAACTGTACCAACAACATGGAGGAGTATGAATCATGCATCATGGGTCTCAAAGCTGCTATCAACCTGAGGATTAAGTTCTTAAACGTTTTCGGGGATTCGGCCTCAGTGATAAGTCAGATCAAAGGAGAATGGGATACGAAGTACCCGAATCTCATCCCGTACAAAGAGCACGTGTTAACATTGCTTCCACACTTTGAGGAGGTGACCTTTAAACATTTCCCACGAGAGGAAAATCAGTTGGCGGACGCGTTAGCTACCATGTATTCTATGTTCAAGGTCAGATGGGATAACGAGGCCCCTCAGATCACTATTGAGAGGTTGGATGAACCAACATATTGCTACGAGATCAACACAGAAAGAGTAGCAGACAAACCCTGGTTCTATGAGGTGAAGAGATATCTCAAGACTCAAGAGTATCCCGAGGGGGCATTTGTCAATGATAATAAGTTTCTGAGAAGGTTCATCGTAAAATTCTTCCTCAGTAATGGAATCCTCTACAAGCGCAACCATGACTCTATCGTACTGCGGTGTGTAGACAAGAGCGAAGCATAGAGGATTATGGCAGATTTACATGAAGGTACCGTTGGCACTCATTCTAGTGGACATACCATGGCTAAGAAGATCCTACGGGCAGTATATTATTAGTCCACTATGGAAGCAGATTATTATCAGCACTCCCGAACTTGCCACAAGTGCCAAATCTACGCTGATAAAGTACATGTACCTTCGGTTCCTTTGAATGTCTTGACGGCTCCTTGGCCCTTTGCAATGTGGGGCATTGACATGATATGAGAGATTAGACCTACCGCTTCCAATGGGCATCGCTTCATTCTGATGGCCATTGATTACTTCACAGAGTGGGTTGAAGCTGCCTCTTTTGCTACTATTACCAAGAACATTGTGGCGCGATTTATCAAGCATAACCTGATCTGTCGGTACAGCGTGCCAGAGAGAATCATCACTGACAATGGTACAAATCTCAATAACATGATGATCACCGAACTCTGTAAGCAATTCAAGATACAACATCATAACTCTTCTCCCTACCGACCAAAGATGAATGGCGTTGTCGAAGCTGATAATAAGAATATCAAGAAGATTATACATAAGATGATGGTGACATACAAAGACTGGCACGAGATGTTACCATTTGCTCTTCATGGGTACCGCACCTCCGCACGAACATCGACATGGGCAACACCCTACTTTCTGGTATATGGAATGGAGGTTGTCCTGCCTATTGAGGTCCATATCCCTTCTCTGAAGATTATGAAAGATACGGGTTTGAACGAAGACGACTGGATCCAGACTCAACTTGATCAAATGAATCTGATTGATGAGAAGAGACTTACTGTTGTCTGTCATGGTCAAATGTATCAAAAACGGATGATCAAGGCTCTCAACAAAAAGGTCAGGCGCCAAGCATATCAAGTCGGGGATCTAGTGATCAAGCGCATCATACTGCCGCAAGGTGATCCCAGGGGAAAATGGACTCCCACATATGAAGGCCCATTTGTGATCAAAAACATTTTCTCGGGTAGAGCCATGATTCTGACCACCATGGACGGTGACGACCTTCCTCACCCTGTCAATGCGTACATAGTGAAAAGATATTACGCATGATTAAAGACCCGCTAGGTTGACTGGCCTAGGAAAAAATAAGGGCTTCCTGACGAACCAAAAGGGTTCGGGAAAAAATTAGGGATGAAAACAAAAAAATCTATACACCCGGCAAGTCGAAAACCCGAAAAGGTGGCTTGGGCAAAAAGGGTATCCCGGTGGACTGAAAACCCGAAAGGGCGGTCCAGGAAAAAGTTATGGATTTAAAGCGTATCATTATGTCCCATTAGGTCACCTTGCAACCAGACCTCAGTATCAACTATCAAGCTCGAACGGCACCAATCAATCTAGTCAGCTTTGGACAAGCAACAAAGTGATGAGATGCTCGAAGACATAGCAGCAATAGTAAAATTGAAACTCAATGAGATTATTAAACATAGCTGTTTCCTTCTCTTTGTACATAATATTGTATAGCTTTCATTTTCACGGCGGTGTTCTCTTACTAGAGCGTTAACTTCCTTGTACAAAAATGCCTGTTATAGACCAACTTCAGAAATTAATACAAGTCATTTTTACAAAAACATTTGTTTTCTTTTTCTGTTTTGTTTTGCAAAACATCCAATGATTTATTCTTAACATATGCATTTGAATATGATTATTATTCACAAATATTCGCATAAGAAACGGAAAGACAGTTGCTTATAACCTAAGAAACAGGGGCATGGACAACTTTGAAACGAAGTCACCATTACATGCAACCCCGTGACGTCTACACTTCCCACAGAGCAGAGGAAACCAAAGATTTGACATCGGCTTCCCTAAATAGGAGTTACTTTCCCCAACAAAGTTCCTTCAGAAAGCCAACGTCTATACTCCCCAGTTGAATTTTATAATCGCAAGCGGTTCATAAAGTTTTCTCCCGAGCAAAGTTTATTTCTCTGAATACAGAAGCTCAATCCCCAATAGAGTTTATTCCTCCAGCTACGGAAGTTCATCCCCCAACGGAGTTTATTTCTCCGAATCGGCAAAATCTTCCAGCAAAGCATCTCCTCTCTCAAACAAAGTTTATTCCTCCAGCTACGGAAGTTTATCCTCCAGCGGAGTTTATTTCCCCAAATCGGAAAAATCTTCCAGCAAAGCATCTCCTCTCTCAAATAGAGTTATTCCCCCGCAGAGTTATTCTCAAGCAGAGTCTCTCCCCGACAGAATATTCACAAACAGAAAGGAGTAAATCCACAGCATAGTCATCTCCGTTCACCATCCCCAGCGGAAGTAGAAGAACCACTTTTTCTACAACGGTCAGGAATTCAATTTCCAGTACTCTCCAGAAGCAGTCAGGGATTTATTTTCCCAGACTCAGATATGTCACAATAGCATTTCATGTTCATATATCATGACGTGCGCATACATATTACATACAACATAATCTCATTTAGTTTGAGAACGTCATCATACAATGCATTTCATGCATCACATATAATTAATCATGTACCTTTTCAGGAAAGATGGTTATCATCAACAATTCAAGATTAAATCCATGAAGCTATACATGTCATATCTGCAGATAAATAATGGAAAATCAGTTCCCGAAACCAAATGGGTCAACTAATCTACATGATCAAATGAGGCAGCCATGCTACCCAGGCTTTTATTTCGAAGTAACCCTACTACCAAGGTTCCTTATCATAGCCCTACTACCCAGACTTTATTTCGAAGTAACCCTAATACCCAGGTTCCTTCTTACAGCCCTACCACCCAGGCTTTTATTTCGAAGTAACCCTACTACCCAGGTTCCTTCTCATAACCCTACTAACCAGGCTTTATTCCGAAGTAACCCTACTACCCAGGTTCCTTCTCATAGTCCTACTACCTAGGCTTTATTTCTAAGTAACCCTACTACCCAGGTTCCTTCTCATAGCCTTACTACCTAGGCTTATTTAGAAGTAACCCTACTACCCAGGTTCCTTCTCATAGCCCTACTACCCAGGCTTTTATTTCGAAGTAACCCTACTACCCAGGTTCCTTCTCATAGTCCTACCACCCAGGATTTTATTTCGAAGTAACCATACTATCCAGGTTCCTTCTTACAGCCCTACCACCTAGGCTTTTATTTCGAAGTAACCCTACTACCCAGGTTCCTTCTCACAACCCTACCACCCAAGATTTTATTTCGAAGTAACCCTACTACCCAGGTTCCTTCTCACAACCCTACTACCCAGGCTTCATTTTGAAGTAACCCTACTACACAGTTTCCTTCTCATAGCCCTACTATCCAGGCTCCTTTTCATGAATTACCTGACGTCGTTTTACATGGACTTGTCCCGAGAAAACCCTATGCAGGCTCCTTATCTTTTATCTCTGGACAATAGTTTACAACACTGTAAAACCTGTACCCGACCAGATACATTCAATTTCACATTTCCCCAGTAAGTCATTGTGAAGCCTGGAATACGACCAGATAACAGTCAGCTTTATCATTGCCAACCAGTCACTGTGAAGCATGGACTCGACCAGATAACAACTCACTTTTGCCTCATCAATTAAGTGTTAATTCCCCAGTAGAGTAATGGACAACCGAAGCTCCTAGACTCTATTTCCCAGGACATAAATCAACATTCCCCGGTGAAGTCCTCCTCAACAACAGGAACAGGAATTCCCACGAAGGAATATATCACGAAATTATCATTCTTCGGATGGCATCTTTAAGCCCTTCTCCGACGATCCTCCATCATCTTCTCCAAATGGCATCTATAAGCCCATTCCCGATATCACCTACACATTCAAGTATCATTTCAGACGAGTGTAAATTTCTGGTCACTCTAGTGTTCAATCATCTTTCACCTTCAGATCACGAAAGGCAGACCAGCCAATCTACATTGTTGTACCCCAAAATTTGCCCTTCCATATTCATCAAGAATTGTCAAAATCAAGGTCACAAAATTCCCCAAGGGTTGTGCAGCTCAACTGTCTCTTATACAGTCAAAACTAGGGTTTGAGTTCTGGTCAAGCAAATGAACTTTTCAAAGGCCTAATCAAGTCCCATATGCCTACAAAGATGGTCAAGTATCCTCATATCAAGTTTCAAGGCATTCAGCTCAAAATTGCACAGTCAAAACCCTAGATTGCACTACAGTCAACTGTAGGGGCAAAATGGTCATTTGACAGTCAAAAGTTCAAATTTTTGGTCAATATATCATTTTGAAGCCACAAACATCATTTGATCAATGCTTGATCATGATTCTCAAAATTTGGCTCAGAAATCATCAAAGATGCAAAAGTTGCTATATTTGGACAGCTGAAAAAGTCAACTGAAATTGACCAGGGCATAACTTTCACATGGATTATCAGAAAAATCCCATCCAAAGCTCATTTTGAAGAGAAAGACATTTCCTACAATTCATCTTCATGTTCCAAGTCCAAGAAATGCTCTCACAAAAAGTTATCAATTTCAACATTATAGGTCATTTTCAAAAGTCAACAAAAAGGGACTTTAAGTCAAAGGCCATAACTTGAGATTGGTAAATCAAAATGACATGGGACCAAAGGCATTGGTTAAAGGACTCAAAGACCTTTCCAAAATGTCCAAGAACATGTGAAAAGCTTAAAAATTGACCAAGTTATGCCTTGTGGAAGTTGGGAAATTTTTAGGAATTTTGAAAAGTCAACATTGATGCAAAAGGCCTAAAAATGCAAATGGGCCCATTTTTCTTCCAAATTTCTTCATGCCAAGCCTATGCACGACCACTAGGCCCAAAGGGAAGTATTCTCATATTTTTTAATTATTTATTTGAATTAATATTAATTTATATTCATTTAAATCATTTTAATTCATGAAAAATATAACCTTAACCTAAAAAAATCTTTTTATGCACATTATCATGTCAATATTTCGTGCTTAATGGATTATGGCAAGTTTTGATAAGATTTGATCAGATTTGAACCAAGTTGCACATGAAAAGATATGAAAAAAGATTTTTCAAAATCAAATATATGAAATCATAATTGCAAGAGATTTTGGTTGAAATTGTTGACCTAATTGCTTCCTTACAAGTATTAGAACAAGACCTAATGAAAAGAAGACTGAAAACTGCGCAGCAAACCAATACTCAAACTTGGAAAATTGCTTGAAAAATTCAATTCTGAAATCCACCCTAGAGACTGATTCAAAGCTCCATTCCTTTTGCAAAAGCTTCCTTGTGAATTCCTGATCGTACTCCAATCAAAAACAACAATAAAAGCGCAAAGAATTGGTACCTGTAACAAAAACTGGATCCAAGAAATTCCATAATCGTGCATCCCATTCTAGGCATTATTTGTAAAAGTTAATGGCTGATTCGTGTTCATCATAAAGTTTTGAAGCTAACTGTTACTTTTAATTGCATTTTTTCGTGATCTATGTGATTATACCATGTATGCGTTTTAGGGTTTCAGGAATTCAAAAAGAGGGTTTCCCAATACAAGAAAAATTAGAACTTCTGGATACCATGGTTGAATTCAGGGCTTAGAGACGAAGAAGAACATGTCATCGCGCCCAATTTATGTTTCATATATGGCTATTCGCTATTTTTTTGTAAACCCCCTACAGCCACGATCAAAAACCGTTGCCCATGAGTTTCTTGTTTCAGGAAAACGAAGAAGATGACCCCGTGTCCATTGGTGATTGGTCCGTTTAAAGTTCGCGCGCTTTTGATCCATTAGCGTTATGTCTTATTTATTATATTTGCATATTATTATATGTTAATTGAAAGCGAATGGTTCAGCTGGCAACGCACTATGCATGTGACATCAAAGACCTGGGTTCAAGTCCCAGGTCTTGCATAAATTCCATATTATTTTTCCATATTAAATCCCATGCAGATTCCTCACTAGAGCACACCATGCACAGTCAAAATCCAATGAACACGCGTCCAGCTGCTTACAATCAAGGGCCATGATCAAAGGAGTACGCTAAATTCCAGTCAACGCGTTGTAGGAGATCCAAAAAGTCAGCATATGGCAAAGTCAATTGGGCCACAATTCCCAGGCCTACACCTCTCAATCTGGGGCAACACCCCACCCTGGTTTGATTTTTTTTTCTTTTTGTTGCTTTAATTATTGTATTATATTATTTTTGCTGCTTTAATTAATTAATTTATTTTTTTCTACAAAATATAAAAACATTAAAAAATAGAAAAGACAAAAAAAATACAATTTTTATTTTATTATTGCCATGAATAAATTAGAATAAATTGTTTAGTTAATTAAGTTATAGCCCTAATCTTTTTTTAATAAAAATCCAAAAATAGAATTTAGGTTAATTACTTTTTATTTTCTTTTATTAATTTTAATTCTTTTTTCAGAATAACAATATCATTTATTTATTATTTTATTTTCATAAATTAAAATTGTACATAATCAATTAGGTTTAATTTAGGTCATATTTTAATTCTTTCTTAATAAATAAAAAATATTAGAATTAGGGTTTGCTTCTTAATTTAATTTTAATTAATTTCTTTTTTTCATTAAATCTAAAAAATACAAAATGCCAAAAAAACATTTAATCATTTAATTTTTAATTCTCATTAACTTTTAATTATTTGCAAAAGGGTCCAACGCCCTAGTTTTATTCAATTCCTTTATTTCGCGCATTTACTTTTCATCGTTTATATAATTATGTAATTGCCCCAAAGCGTTGTAATTTACTTTTCGCACTTTTATTTACTTCGCGTTATTTATTTTTCCGCTAAATCGGGTCCAGTTTAATTTTGGCGATGTGGACCCGCGCCATTTGTAATAGTCGTAGATTTATTTCCTCGCAAAATATTTAACTGTTAACCAAGCATGAAAGAATGAATGTCTTAATAAAATCAAGCGTAGAACACGCCAGACATGACAAGACAAATAACTGAAACATGACACACAGTTCGCACACACCACCCCTAGGGTACGCCTCACTGTTGCCTTTCGAAAGGTGGTCGTCGAGTAGAGGACGTCTTAGTAAGTCCTCATGATCCGGGAACCTGGCATGAGGGTAGCTTCTAAGGTGTCTTCCTATTGCTCCGGTGATCACCATGTCCCTAAACTCGAATTGACCCGAACACCTCCAACGGTGGTGCTACCTACCTCTCAATGGTGGGATGACACTACTTTAAAGGACATCTACACAGACGAATTCCTTAGGGTAGGTAGGTTCTCAAGGATACTTGCTCTCTAATCTCAAAACAAACTCAAAGAGACTTTTCACACCAACACATTTTCAAAAGCTTTCAAAGCAAATTTTTCAAACACTCTGACGTACGAGTCGAACTGGAATTTTTCAAAGAAACTTTTTTTAAAACCCACATTGAAAAGCAAACAAACATTTTTGAAAACACATTGAGCAAGTATCTAAGAGCCCATGGATAACCATGGATAGAAAGGGTGCTAACACCTTCCCTTTCTATAACCTACCTCCCGAACCGAGAGCAATCTCTTTAAGGAATTTTTCTGTGCTTTTGTCCTTTCCTATTGGAGAAAATAAAAGACGGTGGCGACTCTTGCTTCCGCGACATTTCGCGAACCAGCGTTAAACAGTCAGTTCCAGATCCACCGATCACAGAACTGGCGACTCTGCTGGGGACACTTTAAAGTGAGGTGTACCTTAGGGCTAGGTCATGACTGTGTTTTCACTTGTATTTTTTTGCTTGCTTTACTATTGTGGGTTGCATCGGAGATACATAGATCCTAACCCGGATCTGGGGATACCCTGTTTAGGTAGCATAAGCTGTGAGGGACCTGTCCGGCGTAGACCGACACAGGTGAAGCAGTGGCTACGTTGGTGTGGCACCTTAGTCTGTACCGATATCCCTTGTGTCGCAACGAGGAGAATATGGGTCTTCTAAGGAGTCATTAAGCACCAACAACCTTAGAACCTTAATTGACACAACTTGGCCTTTAGAACAGTAGCAGTATGCTACGCCCATTGAGGCTAAACTCTCGTGATGGTTCTGGTCGCAAGAAAAGATTGCGATGCTGGAGTTATGACCGATTGAGGGTAGTCAATGATATCGGGATCCTCTAAGAACCCGGTTACTTTTTATTAGGACAGGTATGAACCAACAAACTGAAAGAGGGTAGTACCTAGACTTCATGCTGGCCTAAACTTTAGGGGCTTGCCTTGTGTGACTTGTGTGCCTTACTATGTGTGCCTTTGTATCTGTATGTGGTGTGCTTTATCATAACATCATAACATCATGAGCATTGCATGCATAAGAGCTGACCATTTCAAAGACAAGAGGGTTTCATCTTTGCTCTGTTTTGTAGGACATTATGATGCCTGTGCGAAGGAATACTATCCGGTTCAACTTTGTTCGTTCACCTGAGTTGATTGATGAGTTGGTTAGCAGAATTCCAAACACCACTTCCTTCATTCAGAGGCATGGTTCTCTTCTCAGTTTAGTCACTGCAAAGCGGGATCAACAGTTGATGAGTGTTCTGACCCAGTTCTATGACCCTCAGTACCAGTGCTTTACCTTCCAAGACTTCCAGCTGGTCCCTACCCTGGAAGAGTTCTCTAATCTGCTTGGTATCCCTATCTTGGATCAGACTCCCTTTATTGGTTGGGAAAAGACCCTCAGGCTTGAGGACATTGCTGCAGCTCTTCCTTTGACCCATCAAGAGGTAACAGACAACTGGGTAACTAGAAGCGGAGTTAAGGGTTTCTTGGCCAAGTTTCTGATTGGTAAAGCTAACAGCTTCTGGAATGACTTGGACTTTAGGGCATATGAAGACATCTTGGCTCTCCTAATCTATGGTTTAGTCCTGTTTCCTAATCCTGACAACTTCATCAATGTCACCTCCATTAGGATCTTTATGTCTCAGAATCCTGTGCCCACTCTCTTGGGTGACATCTTGCAACAACTTCATGCCCATACTACCCGAAGACGAGGAACCCTATGGTGTTGTATCCCTTTGTTGGTGAGGTGGTTTATTTCGCACCTCCCTAAGTTCGTACTGAAGAACCAAGAAGGAAGAGGTTGGGCTCACAGGTTAATGTCTCTCACCGATAAAGACATCATTTGGACTTGCAGAGGTTTGGATGAGATAGCTATTATTGATCGATGCGGGGAGTATCCTAATGTTCCTCTGATTGGCACTCAAGGAGGGATCTCTTACAATCCATGTCTAGCACTCCGTCAGTTTGGAAGAGCAAGAAGAGCAGGCCCCCATGAGATGTTGGTGCCTCACATCAGTTTCGAGTTTCAGGTGGATAGTGACGAGCTGCGTCGTAGGTTCATCAAGGCTTGGGAGAAGGTTCATAAAGCTGACCCACAAGAGCTAGGGCCAAAGACTTCTCTACCTATGGAAGCCTACTACAAATGGGTCCGCATCCGTGCTCAGAAGTTAGGTATGCCGTATGAAGCTGTCAGACCCATCATTCTTGAGTGTCCTGATAAAGATGGTGTTCCTCCAACTGTCCTTCCTCCTCAGATACCTACTGATTATGAGACATTGAAGAGATCTTGGTCGCAACTGCAAGAAGAACGGGATTCTTACCGGGAAAAGGTCAATGAGCAGGAATCAAAGATCCAGAAGCTGACAAAGCAATTAGAGAATGAGAGAGCTCTGAATGCCTACCTCCGTACTGAGAAGAGGAGACCATGGGATCAATGAGGAATTCTGAATGTGCCTTTACAGTTTTTATTTCCTTTCCAGTTATTTCATGTAAACGCCTAAGGGCAACTTGTTGAATAATCTTAGTTACAAAGTTGAATCTAATGAAGTGTGTTCCTTTTTTGTTTACAAAGTTGATTCCCGATTGTCTTTGAAAACATAATTCATACGCATTTCATACATCATGTGCATAGCAGGTTTTTCCCTTTTTTCAGGTTGCTTACAGTTCTTCGCTGTTTATTTCAGCATCATGAATTCCGGATCTGAATCAACTGAGACTTCAATCAAGGCTCTCCAGGCGCAGAATGCGCAGTTTCAAGAGCTAATCCTGGGTCTAGCCAAAGGCCAAGAGGAACTGAAGACTATGCTCCTGAAGAAGGAGAAAAAGAAGAAAAGAAGAACTGTTCTATTCAACACGGGCCGAAGATTGGGTAATACTCTACACAATGAAGAGGTTGCTTCTTCTGTTGGCAAGAGTCCTTCTCAGGCAGAAGCAAGGGTTCCTAGTCCGGTGGTCTCCGACAACGAGACAGATTTTGATGAGGAACAGTATCCTCCTGCAGATGACAGGTACAAACAACTGGAAGACAGGTTGAAGGCCATGGAAGTTCAACAGGTACCTGGGCTGGATTTTGGAGATCTGGGTTTGTCGACTGGTGTAATTATCCCGCACAAGTTCAAAGCTCCCACCTTCTCCAAGTATGACGGGGCATCCTGTCCCAAGCTGCATTTGAGGTCCTATGTGCGAAAGATTCAGCCGTACTCTGCGGACAAGAATCTATGGATCCACTTCTTCCAGGAGAGTCTTTCAGGGACTCATCTCGAATGGTTCTATCAGCTGGATGGGACCAAAGTTCGTAACTGGGAGGAGCTGGCTACTGCTTTCTATAAGCAGTATCAGTATAATGCCGACCTTGCCCCCACGCGTACCCAACTCCAGGGTATGTCGTTGGGCGTAAGCGAAGGTTTTAAAGAGTACGCGCAGAAGTGGAGAGATCTGGCTGGCAGGGTGCAGCCACCTTTGGCTGATCGAGAGTTAGTGGATATGTTCTTGGGGACCCTATCTGGGCCGTTCTTCAACCATCTCATTGGGAATTCTTCTGCTGGTTTCACTGATTTAATCTTGACTGGAGAGAGAATCGAAGCTGGGCTGAAATCTGGGAAGATTGCAAAGGGGGCATCATCCTCTAGTTCAGAAAAGAAGCCGTTTAAAAAGGAGTCTAGTGCTGTGTATGGCTCCAGAAAATCAGAAAGACCTGATCACCGCCAATCTGTCAGCGCGGTAATGATCGCTAAGCCTGCTGCCGCTCCCCGGCCAAACAATCCTCAAAGGGTTGATAGACCCCGGAGAGAGTTTACCCGGTTAAGCATGACCCTATCGCAGATTCTGCCACAGCTGCTCGCAACCAATTTGGTATCTGTCAAGGAGGCTCCAAAGTTCCCTAACACGACCTCTCCTAAGTACAACCCGAATGCCCGTTGTGCTTACCATTCAGATAGCCCGGGGCATGCCACTGATGACTGTTGGGCGCTGAGGAACAAGCTGCAGGACCTCATTGACGCTAAAGAGGTACAGTTCGAGGCATCTGACAAACCTAATGTGGTGACAGCTCCCCTGCCTGCTCATGGAGTTAATGCTATTGGTGATGAAGAGGAAGTTGATGAAGCTGAGTTTGATAGCTGGATCTACCCGGCTGCTGATGGTGGACTCAACAATTGGAGCGCAAAAGACAACCTCCATGTTTCTTTGGTTACTAAGTAATAAATTTCTTTGTTTCATTTTGTAATAAACATTGATAAACTCTATGGCCCGGTGTCTTACCCGAGGCACCGTGGTTCTATTTGTGAGGGCATATGAACTGTCATTTCAAACATCATGAATGAAAATCTTGGACTATTTTCGCATTACAAATATTGTGTTCCTTTTTTTATCTTTCATTTCCTTTACATAATTTCAAAAACAGCTGTATTTACACACACACTCACTCATACAGGTTCCAATCCACTCTGGATCTCACTGATAACAGCTCTGCTAATGCCAATTATGACTTCGAAAATCCGATCAACTTAGCCGAAGACGAAGGTGAAGATGATTGCGAAGTGCCTGGCGAGCTTGCAAGACTGTTGCTTCAGGAAGAGAGGGCAATTCAACCCCATGAAGAGCCGGTGGAAACCATAAACCTGGGTACTGAGGCAGACAGGAAAGAGGTAAAGATTGGTGCTAACCTAGAGCTCAGCGTGAAGCAACGGTTAACCAAGATGTTACATGACTATATGGAGATCTTTGCCTGGTCCTACGAAGACATGCCAGGGTTGGATACCGATATTGTTGTCCATCATTTGCCGACTAGGGAAGACTGCCCTCCAGTTAAACAAAAGGTTCGTCGGATGCGTCCAGAGATGTCCGAGAAGATTAAGGCTGAGGTGATGAAACAGTTTGATGCCGGGTTCCTTGCAGTGACTTCTTACCCTCAGTGGGTTGCTAATGTGGTGCCGGTACCTAAAAAGGACGGCAAGGTCAGAATGTGTGTCGACTACAGGGATCTGAACAGGGCCAGCCCCAAAGATGACTTCCCCTTACCTCACATTGATGTCCTTGTTGATAATACAGCTCAGCACAAAGTATTCTCTTTCATGGATGGCTTTTCGGGCTACAATCAGATCAAGATGGCACCTGAAGACATGGAAAAGACTACATTTGTTACTCAGTGGGGCACCTTCTGTTACAAGGTCATGCCGTTCGGGTTAAAGAATGCTGGGGCAACCTACCAGCGTGCCATGGTTGCCTTGTTTCATGATATGATCCATCATGAGATCGAAGTATATGTGGACGACATGATCGCTAGGTCCCAGACTGAGGAAGAGCATCTAGATCATCTACAGAAGTTGTTCGACCGGTTGAAATTGTACAAGTTGAGATTGAACCCGAACAAGTGCACCTTCGGGGTAAGATCTGGGAAGTTGTTAGGCTTCGTGGTCAGTGATAAAGGTATTCAAGTGGACCCTGCTAAGGTCAAAGCCATTCAAGAGATGCCAGTTCCCAAGACAGAGAAGGAGGTCAGAGGCTTTTTAGGACGCCTGAATTACATCGCTCGATTCATATCTCATTTGACTGCTACCTGTGAGCCAATCTTCAAGCTGCTGAAGAAAGATCAGGTAGTACGTTGGAACGACGAATGTCAGGCTGCCTTCGACAGAATCAAAGAGTATCTCCAAGAACCACCTATCCTTATGCCACCGGTTGAAGGGAGACCTCTGATACTATATCTGACAGTGCTAGACAACTCAATGGGGTGTGTGCTGGGGCAGCATGACGAGTCTGGCCGAAAAGAGCATGCCATTTATTACCTTAGCAAAAATTTTACCGACTGTGAGACCCGATACTCACTGCTTGAGAAAACTTGCTGCGCTTTGGTATGGGCTGCTCGCCGGCTGAGACAGTATATGCTGACTCACACTACCTTGTTGATCTCAAAAATGGATCCGATAAAATACATATTCGAAAAGCCTGCTCTGTCTGGGAGGATTGCAAGATGGCAAATGATCTTGACGGAATACGACATTCAGTACACAACCCAGAAAGCCATCAAGGGGAGTGTATTGGCAGACCACTTAGCTCATCAAGCTGTAGAGGACTATCAGTCTATGAACTTCGAGTTTCCGGATGAAAGCATCATGATTGTAACTGATTGTGAAGTACCTGGACCGGATGAAGGACCTGAACCAGGATCCCGATGGTCTATGCACTTTGACGGAGCTTCCAATGCTTTGGGAAATGGTATCGGCGCCATCATCATATCTCCACAAGGTACTCATACTCCACTCACTGCCCGGCTATGTTTCAACTGTACCAACAACATGGCAGAGTATGAGGCGTGCATCATGGGTCTTCAAGCTGCGATCGACCTAAGGATCAAATTTCTAAGTGTTTTCGGAGATTCCGCCCTTGTGATCAATCAGATCAACGGAGAGTGGGATACGAAACATCCAAACTTGATTCCTTACAGAGAATGTGTGTTGACCATGATTCCCCACTTTACAGAGATAACCTTTGAGCACTTTCCAAGAGAAGAGAATCAGTTAGCGGACGCGTTAGCTACAATGTCTTCAATGTTCAAGGTCAAATGGGATAACGAAGCTCCCCAGATCACCATCGAGAAATTGGACGAACCGGCATACTGTTGTGATCTCGAAACTGAATTGGTAACTGAGAAGCCTTGGTACCACGAAGTGAAGAGATATCTGGAAGCTCAGGAATACCCTGAAGGTGCCTCTGTCAACGATAAGAAATTCCTAAGGAGGTTCGCAGCCAAGTTCTTCCTAAGCAACAGCGTCTTGTACAAGAGAAACCATGATTCAACCTTACTGCGTTGTGTGGATAAGACTGAAGCGGAAAGAATCATGGAAGAGCTACATGAAGGGACCTTTGGTACGCATTCCAGTGGGCATACTATGGCTAAGAAAATCCTACGGGCAGGATACTACTGGTCCACAATGGAAGCTGACTGCTACCAACACTCCAGGACATGCCACAAGTGCCAGATATATGCAGACAAGGTGCATGTTCCTCCGGTTCCCCTGAATGTTCTGACTGCGCCTTGGCCGTTTGCAATGTGGGGCATAGACATGATCGGCGAGATAAGACCTACAGCATCCAATGGACATCGCTTCATCCTAGTGGCGATTGATTATTTTACGAAGTGGGTTGAGGCAGCATCCTATGCTACAGTAACCAAGACTGTTGTGGCACGGTTTATTCGGCACAATCTGATTTGTCGATACGGCGTCCCTGAACGGATTATTACAGACAACGGTACCAATCTGAACAATAAGATGATTGCTGAGCTTTGCGAACAATTCAAGATACAGCACCACAATTCTTCTCCTTACAGACCGAAGATGAATGGGGCTGTAGAAGCAGCTAACAAGAACATCAAGAAGATCGTGTAAAAAATGACAGTGACGTATAAGGATTGGCACGAAATGTTACCGTTCGCTCTGCATGGGTACCGTACCTCAGCTAGGACGTCAACTGGGGCAACTCCCTTCTCTCTGGTTTATGGTATGGAGGCAGTCTTGCCGATCGAAGTGCAAATTCCCTCTCTCCGGATAATGAAGGATGCAAATCTGAACGAAGATGATTGGATCCAGACACGACTTGACCAACTTAACCTCATTGACGAAAAGAGACTTGCTGCTATCTGTCATGGTCAGACGTATCAGAAACGAATGATCAGGGCATTTAACAAGAAAGTCAGACCACAAGAATATCAAGTTGGGGATCTGGTTATCAAGAGAATCATACTTCCTCAGAGTGATCCAAGGGGCAAATGGACCCCTACGTACGAAGGGCCATTTGTGGTTAAGCATGTGTTCTCAGGAGGAGCAATGATCTTAACCAACATGGATGGTGACGACCTTCCTCACCCCGCCAATGCAGACATAGTTAAAAAATACTACGCATGAAAAAGACCCGCTAGGCTGACATGCCTAGGCAAAAATTAGGGCTTCCCGTCGAACCAAAAGGGTTCGGGCAAAATGTAGGGATGAAAATGAAAAAATTTGTACACCCGGCAAGTCGAAAACCTGAAAAGGCGGCTTGGGCAAAAATGGGTATCCCGGTGGACTGAAAACCCGAAAGGGCGGTCCAGGCAAAAATTAGGGATAAAAGCGTAAAACTATGTCACATTGATCACTTTGCATCCAGAATCCGGTATCTACATCAAGTTCAAACGGCATCGATCAGTCAGCTTCACCTTCAACCAAGGTCATCAAGTGATGAGACGCTCGGAGTTATAAAGGCAATAGCAGAGTTGAAACCCAGTGGATCATTCATCTTTCACACAGCTGTTTTATTTTCATTTGTACAAAACTTGTATAAGTTCTTTTGATCGGCGACGTACCTCTTACTAGGACGTCAGCCTCTTGTATACAAAACGCCTATTCAGGCCATTCAAAATCAATAAAAATATATTTTCAGTTAAACGTGCCCAAGTATTTTTTCCTTTCTCTGTTTTGTTTTGCGAAGAACGTCCAAGGTTCAATTTGTGATGTATGCATTGACAATAATTTGCTAACTCATAAATATTTGCATACGAAACAAAGGAATTCATTGCAGGTGACACTGGGAACAGGGGCAATAAAGAGTTGTCCGAGCAGCTAATTGTTCTATCCCCCGAGGTACTAAGGTAGGTTCAGCTAAAGAACACGGCCAAGTGTATCTTAATCCCCCAGAGAGTGGTTCAACAAAGTCAATACATTCTCCTCCAAGCAAATCATCAAATACCAAGGAGATTGAGTATCCTCCTGTAGATCTCAATACCTCCCCAAGCAGCACGCATTCTTAACAAGCATCCCCGGCAGTTTTGATCTAAAGATTGTTCCCCGGCGGTATACCACTATTCAAAGGAATCACTTCCCTGCAGTCTAAAAAAACTTCCCCCAGGAGAGTCCAATCCAGTTTCCCCAGGAAAGTCGGAATTCATATCTCCCCAAGCAGTAAGCTTATCCCCAGTAGATTCTGGAAGCTTATCCCTCGCAAAGCACGAACGCGTCGTCCCGGCTTGATTTAAAGAGTTATTTCCGTAACAGGATATAACTGGGTTATCCTCAGCCAAAAGCCACAGAAAGAGCGTCCTCGGCAAAGTCTTCTTACCCCAGCGAAGTCTATCAACACTTCTAACTCATCAATGGTATCCCCAGCGGAGTTATCTTCATCAACTCAGCAAAGCATCACTATCCCCACAGAGTAGCACTCCCCAGCATGATCGCTAGAGTATCTTTTCTCCCGCAGAATTATCTCATTTGCCAAGTGTATTCCTCAACGGAGTTATCTTCTCCTACCGGTATTCTTGCAACAATCATCCACAGCGGCAGTAAAATCTCTTCCTCAACATCAGCCCAGGATATGACTTCCCGGCACCCGTCAAGGATTTATTTTCCTAGACAAAAACATACATGAATCATCACATACATCATTACAGCATGCATGTACACATCATATCATACAAATCGTATCCATGTTTGCTTGATCCATATCATGCACCGCATATAACTGACCTTTCAGGAAGGATGCAGTTGAAACTCTCAAACATATTTCAAGGATTTCTCTAGTCCAGTTAAATCGACTCCAAACAGATTTTTCTGATAAGGACTCAGTAGAAGTTCTCTTATGGTCCCCTCTCCAACGGCGCGTGAGGTGGTAATTCCTTCTTCAGATGTTCTCCTCTCCGGCATGAGCGTGAGGTGATATTCTCTTATGGTCCCCTCTCCAACGGCGTGTGAGGTGGTAATTCCTTCGTCAGATGTTCTCCTCTCCGGCATGAGCGTGAGGTGATATTCTCTTATGGCCCCCTCTCCAACGGCGCGTGAGGTGGTAATTCCTTCTTTAGATGTTTCCCTCTCCGGCATGAGCGTGAGGTGATATTCTCTTATGGTCCCCTCTCCAACGGCGTGTGAGGTGGTAATTCCTTCGTCAGATGTTCTCCTCTCCGGCATGAGCGTGAGGTGATATTCTCTTATGGCCCCCTCTCCAACGGAGCGTGAGGTGGTAATTCCTTTTTCAAGATGTTTTCCTCTCCGACGATGAGCGTGAGGTGATAGTCTCTTATGGTCCCCTCTCCAACGGCGTGTGAGGCGGTAATTCCTTTTTCAAATGTTTCCCTCTCCGGCATGAGCGTGAGGTGACATTTCCTTCCAGATTATAATTTCCTATAGTTCCCTCTCCAACGGTGAATGAGGTGACTCCCTTTGAGATTATAATATCCTTTGGTTCTCTTCCTGACACTACAAAGATGGTAATTCTCACCAAGATTTTTCTCAACGAGCGTTGTTGAAGTTAAAATCACCCAAGGTTCTCTTACCATTCATGATTAAGGCAGTAACCATTCCTGGTTCATTCATCAGCGTTTGAAGCTCCAGACTCAGCTCCTGTAACCAATCAGGACATATCTATATCAAGCATCTAAAATCAGCTCCTGCGACGTGTCAGGTACTCATTTTTCTGTTTTGCAGGTATGAAGGTTCTCGCTAAGGAATCTCTTACGCGATCAACGTCCAGATGGCATCTATAAGCCCATCATCCTATCCAAGCAATATCCAAATGGCATCTATAAGCCCATTCCCTCATCATCACTGTCACTATGTGAGCGCAAATTTCTGGGCACTCTAGTGTTCAATCATCTTCTACCCTCGGATTACGAAAGGCACGGCAGCCAATCTGCATCCTCAGGTCTAAGAAGATTGAACAGGGGCAACTGTTGTACCCCAAAATTTGCCCTCCCATATTCATCAAGAATTGTCAAAATCAAGGTCACAAAATTCCCCAAGGGTTGTGCAGCTCAACTGTCTCTTATACAGTCAAAACTAGGGTTTGAGTTCTGGTCAAGCAAATGAACTTTTCAAAGGCCTAATCAAGTCCCATATGCCTACAAAGATGGTCAAGTATCCTCATATCAAGTTTCAAGGCATTCAGCTCAAAATTGCACAGTCAAAACCCTAGATTGCACTACAGTCAACTGTAGGGGCAAAATGGTCATTTGACAGTCAAAAGTTCAAATTTTTGGTCAATATATCATTTTGAAGCCACAAACATCATTTGATCAATGCTTGATCATGATTCTCAAAATTTGGCTCAGAAATCATCAAAGATGCAAAAGTTGCTATATTTGGACAGCTGAAAAAGTCAACTGAAATTGACCAGGGCATAACTTTCACATGGATTATCAGAAAAATCCCATCCAAAGCTCATTTTGAAGAGAAAGACATTTCCTACAATTCATCTTCATGTTCCAAGTCCAAGAAATGCTCTCACAAAAAGTTATCAATTTCAACATTATAGGTCATTTTCAAAAGTCAACAAAAAGGGACTTTAAGTCAAAGGCCATAACTTGAGATTGGTAAATCAAAATGACATGGGACCAAAGGCATTGGTTAAAGGACTCAAAGACCTTTCCAAAATGTCCAAGAACATGTGAAAAGCTTAAAAATTGACCAAGTTATGCCTTGTGGAAGTTGGGAAATTTTTAGGAATTTTGAAAAGTCAACATTGATGCAAAAGGCCTAAAAATGCAAATGGGCCCATTTTTCTTCCAAATTTCTTCATGCCAAGCCTATGCACGACCACTAGGCCCAAAGGGAAGTATTCTCATATTTTTTAATTATTTATTTGAATTAATATTAATTTATATTCATTTAAATCATTTTAATTCATGAAAAATATAACCTTAACCTAAAAAAATCTTTTTATGCACATTATCATGTCAATATTTCGTGCTTAATGGATTATGGCAAGTTTTGATAAGATTTGATCAGATTTGAACCAAGTTGCACATGAAAAGATATGAAAAAAGATTTTTCAAAATCAAATATATGAAATCATAATTGCAAGAGATTTTGGTTGAAATTGTTGACCTAATTGCTTCCTTACAAGTATTAGAACAAGACCTAATGAAAAGAAGACTGAAAACTGCGCAGCAAACCAATACTCAAACTTGGAAAATTGCTTGAAAAATTCAATTCTGAAATCCACCCTAGAGACTGATTCAAAGCTCCATTCCTTTTGCAAAAGCTTCCTTGTGAATTCCTGATCGTACTCCAATCAAAAACAACAATAAAAGCGCAAAGAATTGGTACCTGTAACAAAAACTGGATCCAAGAAATTCCATAATCGTGCATCCCATTCTAGGCATTATTTGTAAAAGTTAATGGCTGATTCGTGTTCATCATAAAGTTTTGAAGCTAACTGTTACTTTTAATTGCATTTTTTCGTGATCTATGTGATTATACCATGTATGCGTTTTAGGGTTTCAGGAATTCAAAAAGAGGGTTTCCCAATACAAGAAAAATTAGAACTTCTGGATACCATGGTTGAATTCAGGGCTTAGAGACGAAGAAGAACATGTCATCGCGCCCAATTTATGTTTCATATATGGCTATTCGCTATTTTTTTGTAAACCCCCTACAGCCACGATCAAAAACCGTTGCCCATGAGTTTCTTGTTTCAGGAAAACGAAGAAGATGACCCCGTGTCCATTGGTGATTGGTCCGTTTAAAGTTCGCGCGCTTTTGATCCATTAGCGTTATGTCTTATTTATTATATTTGCATATTATTATATGTTAATTGAAAGCGAATGGTTCAGCTGGCAACGCACTATGCATGTGACATCAAAGACCTGGGTTCAAGTCCCAGGTCTTGCATAAATTCCATATTATTTTTCCATATTAAATCCCATGCAGATTCCTCACTAGAGCACACCATGCACAGTCAAAATCCAATGAACACGCGTCCAGCTGCTTACAATCAAGGGCCATGATCAAAGGAGTACGCTAAATTCCAGTCAACGCGTTGTAGGAGATCCAAAAAGTCAGCATATGGCAAAGTCAATTGGGCCACAATTCCCAGGCCTACACCTCTCAATCTGGGGCAACACCCCACCCTGGTTTGATTTTTTTTTCTTTTTGTTGCTTTAATTATTGTATTATATTATTTTTGCTGCTTTAATTAATTAATTTATTTTTTTCTACAAAATATAAAAACATTAAAAAATAGAAAAGACAAAAAAAATACAATTTTTATTTTATTATTGCCATGAATAAATTAGAATAAATTGTTTAGTTAATTAAGTTATAGCCCTAATCTTTTTTTAATAAAAATCCAAAAATAGAATTTAGGTTAATTACTTTTTATTTTCTTTTATTAATTTTAATTCTTTTTTCAGAATAACAATATCATTTATTTATTATTTTATTTTCATAAATTAAAATTGTACATAATCAATTAGGTTTAATTTAGGTCATATTTTAATTCTTTCTTAATAAATAAAAAATATTAGAATTAGGGTTTGCTTCTTAATTTAATTTTAATTAATTTCTTTTTTTCATTAAATCTAAAAAATACAAAATGCCAAAAAAACATTTAATCATTTAATTTTTAATTCTCATTAACTTTTAATTATTTGCAAAAGGGTCCAACGCCCTAGTTTTATTCAATTCCTTTATTTCGCGCATTTACTTTTCATCGTTTATATAATTATGTAATTGCCCCAAAGCGTTGTAATTTACTTTTCGCACTTTTATTTACTTCGCGTTATTTATTTTTCCGCTAAATCGGGTCCAGTTTAATTTTGGCGATGTGGACCCGCGCCATTTGTAATAGTCGTAGATTTATTTCCTCGCAAAATATTTAACTGTTAACCAAGCATGAAAGAATGAATGTCTTAATAAAATCAAGCGTAGAACACGCCAGACATGACAAGACAAATAACTGAAACATGACACACAGTTCGCACACACCACCCCTAGGGTACGCCTCACTGTTGCCTTTCGAAAGGTGGTCGTCGAGTAGAGGACGTCTTAGTAAGTCCTCATGATCCGGGAACCTGGCATGAGGGTAGCTTCTAAGGTGTCTTCCTATTGCTCCGGTGATCACCATGTCCCTAAACTCGAATTGACCCGAACACCTCCAACGGTGGTGCTACCTACCTCTCAATGGTGGGATGACACTACTTTAAAGGACATCTACACAGACGAATTCCTTAGGGTAGGTAGGTTCTCAAGGATACTTGCTCTCTAATCTCAAAACAAACTCAAAGAGACTTTTCACACCAACACATTTTCAAAAGCTTTCAAAGCAAATTTTTCAAACACTCTGACGTACGAGTCGAACTGGAATTTTTCAAAGAAACTTTTTTTAAAACCCACATTGAAAAGCAAACAAACATTTTTGAAAACACATTGAGCAAGTATCTAAGAGCCCATGGATAACCATGGATAGAAAGGGTGCTAACACCTTCCCTTTCTATAACCTACCTCCCGAACCGAGAGCAATCTCTTTAAGGAATTTTTCTGTGCTTTTGTCCTTTCCTATTGGAGAAAATAAAAGACGGTGGCGACTCTTGCTTCCGCGACATTTCGCGAACCAGCGTTAAACAGTCAGTTCCAGATCCACCGATCACATACATCCCCAGGTTTAAGAATATTGAACAGGGGGAAATGTTGTACCCCAAAATTTTCCATCCCATTTTCACACAAGACATACTCCTAGAGGTCCTCAATTGCTCAAGTTGACTAAGGATTGAC
Source organism: Vicia faba (assembly GCA_948472305.1). Taxonomy (NCBI): domain Eukaryota; kingdom Viridiplantae; phylum Streptophyta; class Magnoliopsida; order Fabales; family Fabaceae; genus Vicia; species Vicia faba. Next base: position 5,067,656 of record OX451740.1, read on the forward strand.
CAGACAAATCCCCCTCCTAAGACAATAAGCCTCAAACTAGGGTTTCACTCCTCATAAAGATGTTTGAGTTCCAAGGGTCCTAAATGGTTTCCATTGCCCTAATATGTCCTCAATACCATCCATGCCAAGTTTCATGCCTAGCACAAGAAGTTTGCTCAGTCAACTACTCAAATGCCTGAAAATCAACTATACTATGTCAAAAGTCAACTGTGAGCCACATACAGTCAAACTTCAAGATTTTTGGTCAACATTAACATTTTGAAGTGATGTCCATAATTTGATCAAGGGTTTATCATGATTCCTCAAGGAATGCTCCTAATTCATCAAAACTCAAAAGTTGCTAAATTAGGGTTTCTATTGGAAAAGTCAACCAAACTTTGACCAGGCATAACTTTCTCATACTTTATCAGAAATCTCCCATCCAATGCTCATTTTGAATAAAATCCAATTCCCTATAACTCCTCTTCAGCCCTCAAGGTCAAGAAATGCCTCAATCAAAAGATACAAGTTCATACATTATAGGTCATTTCAAAAAGTCAACAAAAACACCTTTTGGGTCAAAGCTTCTTACATGAACATGGAAGATCCAATGGATATGAAACCAAAATGGTTGTTTATAGGACGTCCTAAGCTTTCTAAAAAGTCCAAGAACACCCTCTTAGGATCAAAATTGAGAGAGATATGCATTGTCAAAGTTGGCCATTTTTGGAAATTTGCACAAAGTTAACAATGCCCAAAATTGCATTTTTTCCACATGGGCCCATCTTTTCAAGATTGAATCTCATACCTAGCATGGTCCATAACCCATGGGACCCCCTTTCCACATTTATTTATTTATATAATTTATTTTGATTTTATTTATTTAAAATTCAAATAAAATCAAATTAAATAAAAAATAAATCAAATAAATGGGATAAGATTTGTTTTGGCATTGATTGAATATCTCATGAGATGTCAAATAGCCAAACAAATCGTGCAAGTTTGAGAATGGGAAAAAATCTCCATGTTTGGAAAGATTGGAAGCAAACTTAAAGACCATAACATCTTTTGATTCTTTTTTATTCTATTATCCTAGATTGATCCATTACTTATACCAAGACACTCAAGACCTAGAGGACAAGAGAACAGATGTGCAACTAGCCTCAAAAATATAGGAAAATTCCAAATTTTCCAACAAAAAGTGCAGATCGGTTTCACTTCTGGAGGCTGTGATACGGTGGGAGAACTGACTTGGGTGTTTTGCGTTTGATTGCAAATGTTGCGGTTAGCAAGAGTTGCCACCGACTTTTCTTTTATTCAAAAGGAAAGGTGAAAAAGCACAGGAAAAACCTTTGAGATGTTTTCTTGAGTTCGGGGGGTAGATTATAAAAAGCGAAGGTATTAGCACCCTTTTTATCCATGGTTTTCCATGGGCTCTTAGTTACTTGCTAGATCACTTGCTTTTGTTTGAAAATGTGCTTTGTGTGATTTTTGAAAGTATTTTGAAAAGAGGCCTTTGTTTAGGAAAACTTTATAATGATTCTCGTTCGTAAGAATGTATACAAAGTGTTGATCTTTTGAAAATGTTTTTAAGTTTGAAAGATGTTTTTTTGAAAGTGTTGGTGTTTGTTTTGAAAATAGCAAGGATGTTTTGGTTTTGAAATTGAGCAAGTAATTAGGAACATTATACCTACTCAAAAGTCCTTCATGTTTATTTCCTCTTTCCTTTGTCATTGTTATCTTACCATTGATTTAGTAAGTAACCCTATCTTTGGATGTAAAAGGGACTAGCGTGGGTCATCGTATAACCATGATTAGCAATGTTGCAAGGTATCTTAGCATTTTCTTTAGGGACTAAGATTATTTTGAAAGGCAACATGGATAGCGACATCGAAGGACTATGATCTTGTATTTGTTTGTTTTTGCTAAGATACCTCACATGCATAATATGGCCATTTTGTAAGGCAGCCAAGTGGATTTACCCTAGGGGTGTTTGTGTGCAAGTGTATTGATTTACATGCTTGATTTGTCTTTGATTAGGGTTTGCTATTGTTGGTTTTAGTCTTTCCATACAAAACCCTAATTACTAGCATTTGTATATAAAGCGATAAATTGCGGAAATTAAAATTACTACGCTATTACATCATTTAGGGGATGGGGTATATAAATTGCAAATGGGGAATTACAAGAAATTAAATCTAAACAATTATTACAACTATATTGAATTTTGAATAAATGTACAAAATGAGGATAAAATGCAAAAATATGAAATGTAAGAAGAAATGTGATTTTTTTTGTTTGGTTTTTTTATGAAAAGGGTTTTTTGAACTAATTAATTAAAATAAAATAATTAACTAAAAAAAAGAAAATTAGTATTAAGTTAGTAAAATAAATTAATTTAAAGAAAACCAGTTTTTTAGGGTTTTGGTGAATTTAATAAAAATAATTAAATAAATAAAACCTAAGTTCTAAATTGATTTTAATTTATAAGAAAAATAAATAATATAATATAATAATAATTAAAATTAAATTATCTAAGTGTTAAAAAAGGTAAATTTAATTATTAAAGAAAATGTAAAAGAAATGTTTTCATTATTTTGTTTTTGTGAAGAAAAATAAAATATAAAAATGTGAAAATAATAAATAAAAATATTTTTTGGGGTTTTATTACTAATAATAAAAATTAATATTAATAATACTAATAATAATAATATAATAAAAAAAAATAAAAAAAAAATAAAATGGGCCAGGATATATGAACAGCAAGACACAGGGGTCAAAATGTAGCAAAAAAAATAAGGCTCAGGCGCTGCAAGGGTAACAGGCGCGCGCTTTAGCCACTGGAATGGTGATACATCTGTTAACTTATGCAAAAACCCTACACAGGTTTCTTCTTTCCAAGATGCAGTTTTACATGGACAAATCATGAAGCAGCCCTACACAAGTTCCTTCTTTCCAAAATGAAGTTTTACACAGACTCATCATGAAGCAGCCGTACACAGGTTCCTTCTTTCTAAGATGCAGTTTTACACGGACTCATCATGAAGCAACCCTACCCAAGTTCCTTCTTTATAAGATACAACTTTACACAGACTCATCATGAAGCAACCCTACACCGGTTCCTTCTTTCCAAGATGAAGTTTTACACTGACTCATCATGAAGTAACCATACACATGTTCTTTCTTTCCAAAATGAAGTTTTACACTGACTCATCATGAAGTAACCATACACATGTTCTTTCTTTCCAAAATGAAGTTTTACACGGACTCATAATGAAGCAACCCTATACAGGTTCCTTCTTTCCAAGATGAAGTTTTACACGAACTCATCATCAGGAAACCCTACACATGTTCGTTCTCTTTCCAAGATGCAGTTTTACACGGACTCATCATCAGGCAACCCTACACAAGTTACTTCTCTTTCCAAGATGCAGTTTTACACTGACTCATCATCAGGCAACCCTACATCGGTTCCCTCTCTTCCCAAGATGCAGTTTTACACGGACTCATCATCAAACAACCCAACCTTCCGATACAGTTCAGATGCGCTTCAGACATAGACGTCATGCTGGCAATAATCCAGTTCCAGCTTATAGATATAGTCCAACCACTACAAGAAAATTAGTGTTTAACGACACAAAAATTGCGACAGTTATGTGATAACTGTCGTAATTGACATATAGAGACAGTGTTTACGACAGTTGACACCAACCGTCCCTAATATTTATTTTGCGACGGTATATTTAACCATCATAATATTATTATTACGATGGTAAAACAACCGTCGGCCCCCATTTAACACTTTTAACATTGATTTTTCATCAACAACTAGTCACGACGGTAAAATTAACCGTCCTAAAAGGCATATCACGACGGTAAAGCACCCGTCGCACCCTTAAACCTTTCACGACGATAAAATTATCCGTCCTAAAATTCATTTCACGACGGTAAAACAACCGTCGCACCCAAAACCTTTAAAAATTCTCATGGGCACGACGGTAAAACACCCGTCGCCGTAAAAAAGTTAAAAAGCTCTTAAAATACATAAAACATCAATTCACTTTCTACTCCGTAAACATTATAAATATCACTAAATAAAGTTTATTACCACCGTGAGCCACCCTAACCACTCATATTTACTAAGATCTAGGAATATCCCATCCAAGTGAGGTAACTCACATGGACTTTTATGGAGTTTTTTTATAAGTAGATTTTGGTTTTTCTTTTTATATTTTTAAAAGACCAGTGTTTCATTTTTCCCATTTTAAAAAACTTTTTTACCTTGCATTTTATTTGCTAGTATATTCTCTAGGAATCCAAGTTCCAAATCATAAATTTCTATTTTTCACTTATCCCTACCGCAAACAAGGAACCCGAAACCCAAACTCTCATTCCGCCACAGACCACTCTCAACTATCTTCAGTTCCCCCAAAATTTTCAAACCTCTTTCGCTTCCTCATCTCACAACCACCACCAATTTCTCAGTTTCGTCAATTTTCGGTTTTCATACCTTCGAAATGGAGAATCTTAACTTAGCCCTTGTTTCTTCCCCTAAACCTCTGCTTCTGGGACATTCCTCCTCAAAAAACGTCTTCACAAGAAGAAAGCCTTTCGCTTTTGGGACTTTTCGCGTTTCTGCTAACTCTTCATCCTCTCATGTCACCAGGGCTGCTTCTAAATCTCACCAAAATCTAAAATCTGGTAATCTTATGAATATGATTTTTGCTTACCATAAATAGGGTTATTAGGTTATGATGTACTTGAATGAAATGTATGTAATTATATTGAAATTGAAGTTGAATCGACATAGTTATAATGAAAATTTCCATGCAAATTGAATGTATTTCAATGTTTTGCACTCATGTCTGAAGAGGCATTCATAAGTAATACATGCTCGGAATTTAGTGCAGGGGAAGGTCACTGTGCATACTTTTGCTAGCATTTCTTCTTCAAATAGTCAGGAAACAACATCAGTGAGAAGGCTTATGAGGTAACTCTATCTATCTATCTGTTGATGTGTTTATCTGAATTTCATGTGTTTGATAGTGCGCATCGATGATTGTTATATATCTTCAATGTAACTTCTTTGATTTCCTCAGAATGGAAGAACAATGGTGGAGAGTAAGACAACAGACCTGAGATCTCAAGGACTTCGTTGAATCCTTAAAGTCGGTATTGTGTTTACAAGATATTGTCTCTTTTAAATATTGTGTGATACTTCAAGGACTTGTTGAATCCTAAATTGATCGTGTTGAATTGTTGTTTTGGTGGTAGTTGAAGACAAAGGAAAAATAAAAGCTTGAAGTTTGGTATTTTATTTGAAGGAAGGTTTCATCACAACATTTGGACCACCATTCATTTAATGGAAAGAAATATTTTTGATATTCCAATGTCAATATTCATAGGCAATCCCAAGATTCATATATACTTTTTTTTTGTAGTTAATGTTTGTGTTTGAATTTCAAATTGCTAAACAGTAATACCTTTCTTGAGTATGTGGAATTAAAGTTCCTTTCTTCTGTTACCTTTTCCAAACCTACTACCTTAGGCAAACACAACTAAAAGCAACTACTCATATAATGAAATTGGTCTATATTGTAGTTATAATTTTTCAAAAGAAAATATTTTCTAGTGCTTTTGATTTTGATATTGGTTTGATTTTGTTGATTGATTACTTCATCCTAAATCTTAAGGATTACAACTCTATGGTCAAACAATGTTGATGTGATTTTTTTTTCCATTCTAAATGGTTGATCAAATTGAGTCATGTTCGCCTAATACGTTGGTACAATGTCGAATATGTCACGATGAAGATGAAGACTTAAACATGGATACACCTTGTTCTTGTTCTGGTACATTGCAGTATGCTCATAGAATATGTGTGCAAAGATGGTGCAATGAGAAAGGTGATACTACTTGTGAGATCTGCCAACAGGTCTGCACTTTGTTTCTATTGTCTTACTCAACATATAAGTTATTCAAATTTGTATGAAAAAATGCTTAATTATGTTCCCCTCTATTTTGTTGATTGTGTTGTTGAATGCAGCAATTTAAAGGCTACACTGCTCCTCAAGCTCCTTTGTTTCACTATAGGTATTTAATTATTTATTCTTTAGTTAATTTCCTTTTCTACGGGTCAAATGATGATAGAAGATTGTTAATTATCTTTCAGGGGCAACTGGGAAATTCCAAGAGTTGGTTTCAATAATCATCAATTCATAGCATTGTTTCCTGCTAATCATGAATTTCTAGACTTTAATTTTGAATATTCAGCTCCCTCTACAAGGAGCCGCGTGTTCATTCGCATTGTTACCATCATTGTAATTTCCATTTGCTCCCGTTACCTCTATGTTTTACTAAATTTGGAATCTTTGTATATTCAAGCTATTCAAGTTTACTACTGTGCATACTTTTGCTAGCATTTCTTCTTCAAATAGTCAGGAAACAACATCAGTGAGAAGGCTTATAAGGTAACTCTATCTATCTATCTGTTGATGTGTTTATCTGAATTTCATGTGTTTGATAGTGCGCATCGATGATTGTTATATATCTTCAATGTAACTTCTTTGATTTCCTCAGGATGGAAGAACAATGGTGGAGAGTAAGACAGCAGACCTGAGATCTCAAATCAGGCGAAAAGGTGACACAAACCAAGCTTCAAGTATAAGGAATCCATGGCAGCAATCAGATCAGACACAGTCTCATTCTAATCATGAAACACAACTTAAGCAATCCCGAGACGTAAGGTGCCAACTGTGTAATCATGTATAATGGTTGCAGTCTCGTTAGTTGTTATAGTGTAGGCATAGATGATAGAACATCTTATAATGATTTTGGAATTGTTAATACATTTTAACTTAGTAGAATCTGTTCTTAGTCCCTCTCATGTGATGAATTTAAATTTAGTTCACATATGGAACATACATATTCTACTATCCAAGTTCTGTTAAATTCTTATGTAACCAAACAAGCTACATTTTCTTTTGTTTTGATTTCAGGTGGCATTGGCAACAGCAGCAAAAGCAAAATTACTTCTTCGTGAGCTAAAAACCGTTAAAGCGGATTTAGCATTTGCTAAAGCGCGCTGTGCTCAACTTGAAGAAGAAAATAAATTACTCAGGGAACGAGAAGGAAGCGATAAGGGACTTATCCGTGATGATGATGATCTGGTATTAATCAGTTTGTTGTTTACCTATTTGAATTTGCATTTAGAAGCCAAAGAAATTTGAAAGTGCCATGTTATTATGTAATGTAGCATTAGCCTATCTCTTTTGAAGCAACTATGCTACATTATAAGGTAGAAGCATGCATAAAATTAACATCATGTATATGCATAATGAATTATTATTACTACTACATTTTGAACTTGAGGTCTGGTACTAAATTTGTGATCTACTCAGATCTGCAGCAAAATGATCACACTTTTTGTTTATAGGGTTATAGTCTTAGATGAGATTCTCTTGTTTTGAGAAATATATGCATGTTTTCTAACATACATTCATTTATTTATTCTACCTGATTGCAATGTGAGGACTGAGGAATTAAGACCATGGGAGTATTTGATACTCATGTTTTGTGTGTAACTTTCCTGTCACTGTGTCTGTGAGGAGGTTGGTTTGGAAAACTCCTTCATTACAAATATTCGACATTGTATTAACATTTTGAATTCAGTGCAGGGGAAGGTCATTGTGCATACTTTTGCTAGCATTTCTTCTTTGAATGTGTAATCATACTATTCTTTCTTTCACATTTTGAATTTCCTGTAGATGTTTTATACCATGTCATATGATTGCCATTTGTCAAACTACTTGTTTGGAAGGGAGATGATTTTATATATATATATATATATATATATATATATATATATATATATATATATATATATATATATATATATATATATATATATATATATATATATATTTATTTGATGTTGTTTATCAATTTCGCTTATATATTCTAATTTGGATTTATTTGTTCACAATGTTTGTAGAGGGTCGCCACTCTTTTGGATTGGTGTTGGTGTTGGGTTTTCTGCACTATTTTCAGTGGTGAGAACCATAGTCAAAACTCAGTTTTATATATACTGATGTTTATTTTTCTTCATTTTTATTTATGTTCAATATATTAAGGTCCATTTCTTTTTGGCAGGTAGCTTCAAGATTAAAGGTGAGTTCCACTTTACTGCGTGGCTTGGGTTTAAACTGGTCTGTCATTTGAGTTCTATGGTAAGATATTGGGAGCATATCAAGTCAGATGAATGATTTATTGGCCGAGGGAAAGGAACAAGTCTTTTCACCTTCAAATTTTACACGAAGTTGCAACAAACGTTTTTTGTCAAACCTTATCTTTTGTAGTTTCTTTGTAGAACTGGCAACAACTAACCTTGTAACTCTTTGGTACCCTTTTCATACAATTTCAACATTTGTGTTTTAATCTTTTTTCAGAAATATGCAATGCAACAAGCTTTAAACACCATAATGGGCCAGATAAATACACAAAATAATAATCCATTTGACAGTGGTGCCTTTTCCCCTGGATCTCCCTTCCCCTTTCCCATGCCTTCAGCTTCAGGGCCCGCTACACCTGCTGGCTTTGCTGGTAATCAATCTCAAGCAACTTCTGCAAGAACTACCTCTCAATCTACTATCACGGTAGACATACCTTCAACCAAAGTAGAAGCAGCAGCCTCGGCCCCAGACATTAATGTTAAAGAAGAAGTGGGAGTAAAGAATGAACCAAAAAAATCTGGTAACATATAATCTCTGTTCATGACTCCCATTTTTCTTCTTGTTGGATGACATGTACTACATTTGCAATTTATAAGTAGTGTGATTCCGTGTCCACTATCAGATGTATATGTGGCTCTAAGAATTTAAGTAAAAGTTGTACCCAAATCACTGTTGTCGATTGGTTCATCCTACCATAGGATGCATTACTAGTCTTTCCATGTATACTGTCTTGCAGCTTTCTTTTTGTTATAAACTTATAATAGCTTGAGTGAGCCTATGCCACAGCATTATTTTTAAGCTTTGCTTGCATGCAAGTATCCTCTGACAAACTTGATAGTGCTCCCTAAATAGACATCAGCTGTTTTAGTTTTCCGTTGAATGCGTCACTAACTAATGTCTAATTGTCAGGTGAATGTCTTTGAATTTATGTCTGTATCATTTGGGATTATTCATTAGTGTGTGCATACCTATTATTTTCTCAACCTTGCTTGCATGCTATCATGTTAGTTAATGGCTCTACAGTTTCTTAAGTCACTTGTAATGGAAACATACTGCTTTGAATTATAACAAATTGTGAAGTGTGTCCATATAAATTTGTTGGAATTAAAATTTTCCTGATAAATATTTATTTATTGCAACTTTTGTAGATGTGTCTCCAGAAGAAACTGTGCAGAAGAATGCTTTTGAAAGATTTAAAGATGTTGATGAATCAAGTTCATTCAAGGAAGCCTGTGCTCTAGCTGAAGTGAGTTTACAATTCTAGTTTTTTCTAAATATGTTTAGTGATTTGTCTTACCCTTAACATGTAATAACAATGGATATTATTGAAGGCTTCTCAAAATGGAGCTCCTTTTAACCAAGGTTTTGGCAATTCACCCGGTTCTCTATCTGCACGTAAGTAAGGAGTCAGTTGAAATTGAAAATATTTACATATCTGCTTTATTGCTGAAACCCTGTGTAGTGTAATACATCTATTCAAGCAATTTCAAGGAAATATAATGGCACAATGTAGACCGGGCCTGTTAAATAGATGACTGTTCATGTTATTATAGTCGTGCATATTGATTTAATATATCTGTCATCATCGATTTTACGTAGGATTATGTAAACTTACCATTGTCCTTGTACTTTTGATGATTTGATCTTCTATATAAAAGCCTTTCTTGTCAATATCATTTACTTTTGACCCTGTGGTAGGATCTAAGTTGGGAGAATTCTCTCCTATTCTATCATATTTCTTAATAAAAAAAGTGTTCTTTCTTTGGAACTCAATTCTTGGGTTTCTAACACATTGCATACTGATTTCCAGTCCCTGGGTTAAAACAGCGTCATAAATCATAAAGGAAATGCAAGAAGAAATTAATGCACTTAAAGAAAAGAATTCAAAAATTGATGAATTAACACAGGCAATCATATTCTTAACGCAAAGGGACAAGGCGAGGACAAAGAAAATTGAACTCTTAATGCAAATGCAGAATTTTAGTGGAAGACAGGTATATTATTTTGACGCATTTAAAGTTAAATTTTATGAGTATTATTTTAAAGATTATCATTTTAATACATTTTTTTAGGGATTGGAATCACCCGCTGATGGTAGACGTTCATCTGAGTCTAGCTACCGTATTGGAGATAATGGAACTTCAGGGGGGACAAATTAGACTTTGCTATGATCGAGATAATTAGATTGTGAACTTTCTCATGTATTTTTGGCATAATGATACTTATTATTATAAGATTAGGAATTGAAATATTTTGGGTTTTTTGTACTACTTGACATGATTATGGAACTCGCATTTTACATGATTATGGAACACACATTTTTTTGGATATTATAATGCTTATTTGATGTTAAATATTTTTTATTGAAATTATTTTTACTATATTACAAAGTGATAGAAAATAAAACAAAAAATAATACTATAAATAAATATATTAAAGAAGAAATAATTTAAAGAAAAAAATAACACAAAAAAAAACTATATTTAAAATTTTTTACATAGATAATAATTTAAATAAAAAATATATATAATAGAAAAATAAAAAAAAATCAAGACATAAACAAAAGTCATGGCGACAGTACCGAACCGTCGTAATCAACAATTAAAAATAATCAACAAAAGTCATGACGGTATCGAACCGTCGCCATAAACAATTTAATCAATTTCAAAAGATATTCACGACAGTATCGAACCGTCGCCATCAATAATTAAAAGAAACTCAAAAGATAGTCACGACGGTATCAACCCGTCGTAAACTTGAACGACAGTTTTTGTAACCGTCGCGAAATAGGTTGGGGACACACACTTATGCGACGGTAAAGCAACCGTCGTGGAAAGCAAATTGCGACGGTTTTAACCGTCGTAATCTACAAAAATACCTGTCGCAATCTGCCAATTTTCTTGTAGTGAACAATCATTTCTGGATGGCATCTCTAAGCCCATCTCCAACAACTATCCATTATCTCTCCAAATGGCATCTTTAAGCCCATTCCCTACATTTATCAACTAACACATCTTCGAGTGCAAATTTCTGGGCACTCTAGTGTTCAATCATCTTCCACCTTCAAGTCACGAATGGTAGATTTACCAATCTAACTCTTTAGGTATAAGAAGATTGAACAGGGGCAGCTGTTGCACCCTAAAATTTGCCCTCTCATTCCTCAAAGAATCACCCTGGATCTTCAAGATTTACTTCCATCCAATTCCAAGCCTTGAACTGCAAATTTTCCAAGAAAATCACTCACAAGGGCAAAATGGTCATTTACACACTGAAAAGTCAAACTTTGACTTTTGGATCAAAATCAACCTTCAAGAATCATATTTCATCAAGACACGTTGAAATATGAAGTTTGTTTCATCAAGAAATCCAAAAAGCCAAAATTCTAAATACTTAGAATTTTTTCTAAGTGTTTAAGAAGCATGACAAAACTCAGAACTTCTGACAAGATTATCACCATAACACTCAGCAAATTCTGGACACTCTCAAGGCAGATTTTGGTCAGAACTTCTGGGCAAGTTTTCACAAAAGCTTCAGTCAGAGTTTGCCAGAGTAATTCAAAGAAGGTTAAGAAGCGTGTTGCAAGCTTTCTAGAAAGTATGAAAGCTCCTTCAGAATATGCTGGAGTCAGAAGATAAGAGGATCAGAAGATTGGATGCTACGCTGAAGCAGAACTTCTGATCCAAAACTAAGCCATGGTGTAGAATCTCACGTTGCAGGATTTCTGGTTATGATAAGTCTCATCATCATTTAATGCTCACAACCAATTTTTGATTCTTTATCCAGAGGATTTTCACCATGTGTACCTCTACTATCTTGGAATAGAAAACTTTGGTACTAGGCCCATGCTTTGCTTTTGCTTTTCCTTAATTCCTGTTGACAACCACCATGCTTGCTTCAAGAACAAGGCAACGCTTTAGCATATGAAGGCTATATTCAATGCTTTGGTCAGAACTTGACCAAATCCCAAAAACCTTGTTTATACAACCCACTGCAAACATATAACCAACAGCTAATTCAGCCTACGCCTACATCCCATAATTGCACCAAGCTAGCATACGAAAACAGTGATGAAAAAGCAAGGGAGCAGGATGCCAAATTGATTTAAAAATTCCATTTGTCTTTCCCCCCCAAAATCACAAAAAATTCACCTATAAATACTTTGCTCCATCACACGTTCAAGGGGCTGGGCGTTGAAGGAGAGGCTGACTTTGGAAGAGAGATTGGTAAAAAAAAGGGAGAGAAAAGGAAGTTGAAACCTTCATAAAAAATCCAGAAATCCCAAACAGAAAAACAAACCTTTGTTCTTCCTTTTGAATCAAAGAGCTTGGAACTTCTTCTTCCGTTACTCTCGCTGATTCCAGAACATCTAAAGGTAGCAGCTCAAAGCTCCAAGCCCACATTCCAGGTTCAAGGTAAGTCTTTCTAACTTTGCATATTTTTCATTCAGAACATCATTAAACATGTAAATATCATAGTATTGATGTTGTTCATATCATTGCATAAGTAGAAAAAACTATGGGTCAGAACTTCTTGATTAAGGCTAGGCTATGGATCAGGATTAGAACTTATGTAAACTATTGTGTTTTTTTTATACTTCTAATTTGCTGTTTGTTGAAAACTGAATAGATTACTGATGTGCTGATTGAGAGTTGAAATATAGCATAAAACTTATGATGTTCATCCATAGTCTTAACATACAGAACTTCTAGGATTTTCTCACTATTTAAGCACGGAGAACTTCTGGGTTCTCTTCACTGTTTTAACACATGGAACTTCTATGATTTTTATCACTGTTAACACACACTGAACCTCTGATTTTTACATGTTGATAACGCACTGAACTGCTAATGTTCACTCACTGGCTCAGCACAATTCAGAACTTCTGATGATTCACTCACTGTTCTAACACAACACAGAACTTCTGATTTCTCCTTACATGTCAAATACACTAAACTTCTGATGTTTCCACTCGATGTTTTCAAACACTCAGAGTTTATGATTTTTACATGCTGATAACGCATTGAATTGCTGATGTTACTCATTATTTTAGTGTAATACAAAACTTCTGACTTGTGGCCCAATGTCTGAATACCAACTAGAATTTGTGTTTTCCCTCTAACGTTTCTTGCAGGACCTCAGAGTGTACGAATCCATAACATATGATTCCATTTGACGTTCCTTTCTGAGTCATCACGCACCTAGATTCAGAACTTCTTATCCTTGTTTATTTTGCTTGCAATAGCAAGCTGTTTCTGTCTTTTATTTATTTCTCTTTTCATCATTTTTAATATTAACATAAAAAGACATAAAAATATTTTCTTTTATTAATTAATTTATTTATTTTTTCATTAAGACAAAAACATTTTCTAAACAAGTCCATTTCTTTCTTATATTATGCATTTCAATATGGTCGTAATAGATAATTAGGACTTAAATTCCTTGCAACCCCCATTTGTAAATATGTACCCCCATCCCTAAAATATTGTAATAGCGTAGTGTGATACGGTGGGAGAACTGACTTGAGGTTTTGCGTTTGTATTCGCACTTGTTCGGTTTAGCAAGAGTCGCCACCGACTTTTTATTTTATCCTAAAGGAAAGGTTAAAAAAGCACAGGAAAAACCTTTGAGATGTTTTCATGGGTTCGGGGGGTAGATTATAGAAAGGGAAGGTATTAGCACCCTTTCTATCCATGGTTATCCATGGGCTCTTAGTTACTTGTTTTAGATCACTTGCCTTGCTTTTCAATTGTTTGAAATGGTGCTTTGTGTGTGCGGTTTTGAAAATGTTTTGAAAAAGATGCCTTGTCTAGGCAACCGTTGTAACAATTCTTTACTCGAATGTTTTACAAAGGTGTTTGTCTTTTTGAAAAGATGTTTCAATGTTTTTGAAAGTTGTTTTGAAAGTTGTGTTTGTGAAGTGTATTTTGAAAGTAGGCAAGTGTGTTTTGCAAGTTTGATCAAGTAACTGAGAGTTGTCTACCCCTAAATTTACTCAAAGATTTTTCTCATGTTTTAACCCTTTTAACAGTATTGTTCCACCATTGTATTTGGTGGACAATCTTGTGTTAGGATGTTAACGGGACAGGCGTGGGTCATCGTATAGACCATGAATGCAATGGTGCCAAGTGTCTTTGGCAATTTTCCTTTAAGGGACTTGATCATTTTTTAGGCAACTTCGAAAGTGTCATCGAGGGACTATGATCATTTGATTTGTTTTTGTTTTGCCAAAGAACTCAACATGCAAACATGGCCCATTTTTGAAGGCAACAAGCGGGGGAACCCTAGGGGTGCAAGTGTGAATTGTGTATTGATTGTCATGCATTTGTCTTGTATTAGGTTATCTAGTGGTTGATTTTGAATCTTCGCATACAAACCCTAATTACTATACAGTATATAGAAAGCGATAAATTGCGGGAATTTAAAGTCTAAGCTATTATAAATAAGTATCCGGGAATGGGGGTACAAATATTTACAAATGGGGATGAGTCTTATCAGGATAGTAGTGTCCAAATAATATTTACAACCAAATCGAATCGCATTCTCAATGTAAAATGTAGCAATGTATAAGAATAAAAGCAATGTATCAAAAGTATTATAAAATGCATGTGATTATTTACAAATGATGTGAATATTAACCTAATGTATTTACTAAGTATTTATTATTTTTATGTTTTTGTTAATATTATATAAACAAAATTTTAATTAAAAAAAGAAAAGAAAATTGTTTAAATTTAAGTATCCTATTATCTATGTATTTAGTTAATGTACAAAGGTTTATTAAACAAAGATTCTAAAAAAAAGAAAATTATTTAATTTAGAAAAACCCTATTTTTATGTACTCTTAAATGTGATAAAAAGTGTTAGTAAAAATTTTTACAAAAAAAAGAAGTTAATGTGTTATTTTTATTTACAAAATAAGTTATATTATATAAGAAGAAAATAAATAAAAAAGGTGTTAGTTATAAGAAAAAAAGAAATAAATGGGCTTAAGGGGAAAGCTGGGCCCAAACAAAAACAAACAAGATTAGGAAAAGGGGGGGGGGGGTGTAAGGCGCCAGGACATTTGGGTTTAGGCAGTTTTGTTGGGGACAGGCCCAACTGCGCTTTTGACATTTTTCTTTAGGGTTTTCAGTCGTTGTTTCAGAATAGGGTTTACAGTGTTGAGCGGCGCCGTTTCTATCATCGTCTTCTTCGTCTCTTTACTTCATCCGTCTTGAGCCAAGCCTCTGAACGAACCACTCGCCTCAGCCGCCGAACGCAACCTCTGTCCTCCTCTTCCTCACAGTCATTCAAGCAATGATGAAAAAAAAGGTAATAACTTTTGCCTTAACGCATTTTTAGGGTTTTTTCGTTCTTATCTTGCCTATCTTGTCTTTTTCATGTCCTGACCTTTGATGTTCGTGTGGTGTGAGGTGCGAAGCAGAAAAAAGGAAAGGGAAAAATACTACCTTTGTGGGCTTTTTGAGAAGAGGCGGAGAAACGGACAAGAGGCGTCCCCGGTGGCCAAGGCGAGGGAGTATGATGCTAGCTTACTGACTCCCTGGTATTTGTATCTTGCTTTTGTTAGATAGTTTTATGATGAGTATTGCTTCTCTGAAAACCCTAAGGCTCCTTCTTCTGAAACTTCTTTCCTATCTGAACGCTTGCTTCTGATTGCTTATACTTCTGGCTTTGAGTGAGCTTCTATCTATGATGATGATATTGACTCTGAGATTACTCAGTCCTTCTGAGTTGCTTGCTTTGTCCTCTTGGGCTTTGTTGGCCTTTTTTCAATGATGATGATATTTGAATCTGAGATGCCTGTTTGCTATTATTTCACTTCTGAATAGCTTTTCCTCTCTTGATGTTGTGCTGGCTTTGTTGCTTAATGATGAACTTTTCAGTTCTGAGAGCTTGGATGTTGTTGCTTCATGATGTTTGATGCTGAGTTTTGGATGGGTTGGAATCTAGCTTGCTTTGAACACAGGTTTGTTAGGTTGTAACAGGTTTCAAGCTTATTGTTTAGGCTTTTCTGTTTGTGGATTACAGGCTTATTGGCTTGGTTACAGGCTTGAAGTTTTAGGCTTGTGTTGATATAGTTTTGTTTTAGGCTTGTGTTGATACAGTTTTGTGGTTTGTATCTTGCAGGATGTGTTAGGCTTGTGTTATTATCCAGGTTTGTGGAGGTTTGAGTTGGTTCAGGCTTGCTTTGTAACAGGTTTGAAGCTTGAGGCAGCTTTGTTTGTGTTTTTTATACAGGCTTGAGAGCTTGTGTTATTTTTCTTTGTATTTTTCTGCCTCCCTTTACTTGTTCTGATATTCTCTGTTATATCTTTTTCTAAGCCTGCCTGTAAGCCTCTCCACTTCTTTCTCTCTTTCTCTCTCCACAGATAAAAAGCATTTTTTATTGCTTTAGACTGTACTTACTCTGAAAAAGTGTGGCTGGAAAATGATGATAAGATTTGAATATGTTGCTTGCATTGTGTCTTTCCTCTGCATCTTTCCAGATTTCCTGCATATCTCTTGTGTACTTGTTGACAGCTTTATTGGCTTCTTGATTGACATCTCTTTTGGACAGTTTGACAACTTGGTTTTTCAGTTTGACAATGCAACTTGGTTGGTTTGCAATTATGCTGCTTGTTCAATTTGAACTTTGCAACTTGGTTGGCTTTTTGACAATACACTTTATGCAGCTTTATGCATTTTTATATTTGCAAACATATTTCCTTTCCCTCTTTGTGAACCAAGAATTTTCTTGTGATTTGCAGAGAGGGCGAACAAACTGATTCCGGCCAACACTTTTAATGATGAGCTTTTTTGATTAACTGTCTGAAAAAATACCTTTTTAATTCATCTGTGTTTAACTTCTTCTCTTTTTTTTTTGTTTTTGCAGATAAAAAATCAGTTGAGCAACGGGGAGCATCAGTAGAAGATGAAGATTTAGGATATAGTTTCAATTTATTTTTAATCATTGTAATAATATTAATGTAAACAACTGTAAATAAATTTACAGTGTTCAAATAATATCTGTAACAAACAATTAAAAATGAATAAAAGTAATCCTTTGTCAGTTAATTCTCTTTCAATTCACTGTCTATTTAATTATTTAAGTTTCTTGAATTAAAACAACTGGAAGTAAATCCCAATTATTCTAACTTAGATAAAATAAATAATTAATAAACACCGTAGTCTTGCAACTTCGCATTAATCAATAATAAACCCGGCGTCCCAATTAACCATAAGCATTGCACAATTAATCAAACAAACGTCCATATGACTTTCCTTTTATTGATTAAACCAAACACTTCAAACTCTCAATCAGAAGTCTCAACCCATATCTCAGAGTCAATTGAAAAGAACTCATAGAATTAATTCCTTTTGAAAATGCGCGCGTAAACCCTAATTCTTGATTTACTGTCAAAGAAGCGTCTGCCTGATCAAACCCTGAGCCAAATTCAACCAAACCCTAACAACCTGCTTGGACTGATTCAAAAGTTAATGGAAACCCTAATTTTGTCTGACTGATGAGAAAAGTCTGTTTGACCGATTCTTAAACCAATCTGAAAAATCAGAAAAAGCCCGAAGCTGTGATTTCTTGTGGAAAAGAGAGGGCAAATTTTGGGGTACAACAGTTGCCCCTGTTCAATCTTCTTGCACCTGAAGAGTTAGATTGGCAAGTTTGCCGTTCGCGACTCTAAGGTAAAAGGAGATTGGACACTAGAGTGCCCAAAAAATTTGCACTCGTCAAAGCGTAGTTTGAGGGAATGGGCTTAAAGATGCCATTTGGTGATGGGCTTAAAGATGCCATCTGGAGATGTGACAGGGGGATGGGCTTAGAGATGCCATCTGGAAATTGCTGGTAGGAGGATGGGCTTAGAGATGCCATCTGAAGGTGTGACAGAATCTTGTCGGGGGATGGGCTTAGAGATGCCATTTGGTGATGGGCTTAAAGATGCCATCTGGAGATGTGACAGGGGGATGGGCTTAGAGATGCCATCTGGAAATTGCTGGTAGGAGGATGGGCTTAGAGATGCCATTTGAAGGTGTGACAGAATCTTGTCGAGGGATGGGCTTAGAGATGCCATCGAAGAATGTTTGTTGAACTGTATGTCGTTGGTGAGTGGGTGAGTACCAGAAAGGTGTCCCTGTTTGGAACATCTTTGAACTGGTGGTCTGAATAAGCAATAGACTGACATCCATGTTTGGAAGCATCCGTAAACTATTTTCAGAAGTTGAGTCTGAACAAGCGATAGATTAACATCCGTGTTGGGAAGCATCCGTAAACTGTTTTTAGAAGTCTTGGATCTGAACGAGCGATAGGTTAACATCTGTGTCTGGAGAACCTGTAAACTGTTTTCAGAAGTTGAAGAATCTGAACAAGCGATAGGTTAACATCCGTGTCTGGAGAACCCGTAAACTGTTTTCAGAAGTCTTGGATTGGAGAAGGAACCAGTGTAGGGTTTCCTGATGATGAGTTCGTGTAAAACTGCATCTGAAATTGAGAAGGAACCGGCGTAGGGTTGCTTGATGATGAGTCCGTGTAGAACTGCATCTTGGATAATTGTTAATGATAGCCTTTTATTCTTATCCTGAAAAGGACAAAATGTTAGCTAAACACAAAGTTATGTTGCATGAAATGTATGATGCAATATATGTTATATCAATGTTTATGATATGAATGTAATGAATGCGCATGTAAGTTGATGAGCTGTCTTGCTGAGGATAGATGAATCCTAGATAGCCGGAGATAATAGATTCTTGACTGCTGTCGGAGAAAGTGAATCCTTGACTGCTGTAGGGGATTATAAGAATCTTTTGATTGTTGAAAATGAGAAGTACTGGGACCACTGTTGGGGAATCAGGAGCTTGGGTTGTATGTCAATCTACTGGGGATTCCTGTCTTGAGGAGGTCTTCACTGGAGAATATTTGAATACTCTGTGAGGAACTGAGAATGAGAGTCTTCATTCTGCTTTGGGATTGATAGTTGGAAGTTTTAGCTCCACTGGGGATTGCAAGAATATTTTGATCGCTGCAGGTATTGATCTGGATCTTGAAAGGGTTGGTCGGTGAGATAGTTGTCCTGGCTGGTTTCAGGTATTAATCTCTGACCTGAGAAAGAAAGATAGTTTTCCTGGCTTGCTACAGGTATTAATCTTCAATCTCTTCATGTAAATGGTTTTCCTGGCTGGTTTCAGGTATTAATCCATAATCAGTCGTCCACAGATATTTTCCTGGCTTGCTACAGGTATTAATCTGGAACTTGGAAAGGTTGGTCAAGGAGATATTGTCTTGGCTGTTTCAGGTATTGATCTCTGACCTGAGAAAGAAAGATAGTTTTCCTGGCTTGTTACATGTATTGATCTATAATCTCTTCATGTAGATGGTTTTCCTGGCTGGTTTCAGGTATTAATCCATAATCAGTCGTTCACAGATATTTTCCTGGCTTGCTACAGGTATTAATCTGGAACTTGGAAAGGTTGGTCAAGGAGATACTATCCTGGCTGGTTTCAGGTATTGATCTCTGACCTGAGTGTTGTACCCCAAAATTTTCCCTCCCATATTCTTCAAGATCTGTCAAGATCAATCTTCAAATGGTTCAAGGGATTGCACAGTCAAACATGCCTCCTAAGCTAGGCAAATTAGGGTTTTGGTTCCTTCAAGGAAGTTGAGGTTTTCAAGGGCTCAATCAAGTCTCATGTGCCCATATACATTGTTAAGCATCTACATGTCAAGTTTCAAGACTCACAGGGTCAGGTTGCACAATCAAAAGCTTCATTTGCTTCACAGTCAACTGTAGGGACAAAATGGTCATTTGGCAGTCAAAAGTCAAAATTTTTGGTCAATATCTTATTTTGAATCCACAATCATCATTTGATCAATTCTTGATCATGATTCCTCAAGCATGGCTCAAAAATCATCAAGATGCCAAAAGTTTCTATTTTTGGACAGCTGAAAAGTCAACTGTAACTTGACCAGGGCATAACTTTTTCATGGTTCATCAGAAAAATCCAATCCAATGTTCATTTTGAAGGGGATGACATTTCCTACAACTTATCTTCACATTCCAAGTCCAAAAAATGCTCTCACAAAAAGTTATCAATTTCTACATTATAGGTCAATTTCAAAAGTCAACAAAAAGGCATTTTAAGTCAAAGACCATAACTTGAGATTGGTAAATACAAATGACATGGGACCAAAGGAATTGGTTAGAGGACTTCAAGACCTTTCCAAAATGTCTAAGAACATGTTCATAGGATCAAAATTGAGCAAGATATGCATTGGAGAAGTTGGGAAATTTTTGGGAATTTGCAAAAGTCAACTTTGCCTAAAACACCTTGTTTTTGCTAATGGGCCTCAAATTCCTTCTTGAATCTTTACCCAAGGCCTATGCACGACCCATTAAGCTTAAATTGATTTATTTTATTATTTTTAATTAATTAATTGAATTTTTATTAATATTAATTCATTTAATTGATTTTAATTGTAGGAAAATGCCAAAGATATGTTTTTCAAATCTTTTGTGAAGCAAATAATATCAGGGCAAGCTGGAAATTTCGTGCATCCATCAAAGAGTCAAAAAACTCCATGTTTGGAAAGCTTTATCAATCAAAAATATGTAAAAGATTTGATTGGAAAATCAAATATTGAAAGCATGAATTCAAAGGATTTCTTATGCAAGATTTACCCTAATTCTGTTGTACTATATATGCTGAAGCTTAACCTAAAATCATTCACGTGCAAGCTGCTATCAAACACCATAACCACATTCCAAAAAATCAAGAAAAAGTTGAAAACTGAAATCAACCTTCCAGCACAATTCAAACCCTTTTCTTGATTCAAATACGTTGCTAGCATACTCAGAAGAAATTTGCAATCAAAAACAAGCTCTAACACTCAAAGAATCGTTCTACACAGTCACACGGTTTACCATTCTTTTCCATAATCGAAATTCAATTTTTATGCATCATTAACATGTTTTGATTATTGCTTTGCATTGCTAACATCATTCTGAAGCTTTTGGTATTGATTAATTGCCTTATGGTGCCCTGAAACGCAAAACACCATTGTTGAAATCTAGGGTTTTCGAAGCTCCCAATTGGGGCTTTACAGCATGAGGAAAATTGGACCACATAATGCATATGGTTGAATTCGTCAAGGCCAGACGAATTCAACCCAACCATCGCGCCTTTTTTATATTACGTGTAGACCTAATCGCTATTTTCTGCAGTTTCACTTTGTGGGGGTTAAAAACCCCCGCTAATTGTTCTTTGTTTTACAGGAAAAGGTAGAAGATGAAGGACGTGTCTCAACATGGTTGGCTAGTTTGAATATAATGCGCGCTTTTTTGGTTTCCAGCATAATTGAGTTTTTTTATAAATTATTTTCATTATCTATCATAATAACAAACGCAACACAATGGCTCAGTGGAAAGGGACGTGTCTGGTAAGCATTGGGACCTGGGTTCGATTCCCAGGTCCACCCAAACCTCAATATTATTTTTTCTAACAAATTCCCATACAGGCCATTCAATGCATTCCACCATATGTCCTCACGCATCAGCTAGCCAAGTGTCCACAACCCTCAATCCAATGGTCAAAGAATGAAGACCATGGTACTCAGGGGTCAATGCATATCTGGACGATTCAAGGAAGTCAAACATGGCTTTGTGCTTAATGGGCCAGATTCAACAAATTCACCTCCATCTGGGCCTTCAAACCCCCCCTGGTTTTACTATTTTTTTTGTTTTATTTTCTTTCCTTTTTCAATTCTTTTAACTAATTATTAATATTATTTAATTAACTAACAAATTAATATTTTTAATAAATTCAGAGAATAAAACATGTGAATATTTTTATTAATTATTACTATTTTTATCTATT
Source organism: Vicia faba (assembly GCA_948472305.1). Classification (NCBI taxonomy): domain Eukaryota; kingdom Viridiplantae; phylum Streptophyta; class Magnoliopsida; order Fabales; family Fabaceae; genus Vicia; species Vicia faba. The sequence goes on from OX451740.1 coordinate 5,089,726, forward strand.
AATTTATTTTGTAAATAAAATACTAACAAATAAATTAGTGTAATAGGTCAATTTAAACCTTTTTCTCAATAAATAAAAATTATATAGAATTAGGGTTTCATAATTTTCAATCATATTTCCTTATTATTATTATTTACTAATTATCATTATTTTTGTAAATAAAATGTAAATTAATTAATTTAGTTAATTAGGTTAACTTTGACATTTTTTATAATAAGTAAAATAACTTAGAATTAGGGTTTTCTTGACTTTTAATTTCCTTTTCTTTTTATTTTCATAAAACATAAAAAACACAAAAATATTTTTCTTGTAAATAATTAATTAATTAGGTTTAGGTTTAATATTTAATTAATTGCAAAAAGGGTCAAAAACCCTAGGACGTTCCAATTTAAATTTCTTTCGCGCATTATTATTTATTTTGATTATTTATGTATCTGCTCAAAGGATGTAATAGTTAATTAGGTTTACTGCTTTCTTTACTTTCCGCATTTATTTTCCAAAACGGGTTTTTGTTTTTGGCGATGTATAGACCCGCGCCTTGTAATAGCGTAGATTCATATTTCCGCACTTTAATTTTCCGCACTTTTAACTGTTAATATGCATGCAAGACTGAATGACAATTAAAAACAATCCGTAGCTCACAAAAATGCATGTTCGAAGATAAACATAAACTGAAACAACACACATGCACATGCCACTCCTAGGGTACGCCTCACTGGTTGCCTCGAACGTGGTCGTCAAGTATAGGGTGTTTTAGAGGTCGCCCTTCTGTCTAAAGATCCAATTGCCTCGAAACGGTTGCCTCGGATAAAAAAAAGGATCTAGGACATTAGGGTTACTTCTAAGGTGTCCTACTATTACTTCGGTGACCACACATGTCCCTTAATCGAATTGACCCGAACACCTCCAACGACGGTGCTACCTACTTCTCAATAGTAGGATAGTACTGTTTAAAGGACTCTTACACAGCCTAATTCCTTAGAGTAGGTAGATCTCATGGGTACTTGCTCTTTCAAAAAAAACAAAAACAACTTTTCACACTGACACTTTCAAAAGGTTTTCAAAACAAATTTTTCATACACTCTTGAGGACAGATACAAGAGTTACCTAGAAATTTTTCAAACGAAACTTTTTCAAAACCCACACACACTTGAAAAGCAAACAAATTTTGAAAACATAAGAGCAAGTACCTAAGAGCCCGTGGATAACCACGGATAGAAAGGGTGCTAACACCTTCCCTTTCTATAAATCTACCTTCCGAACCGAGAGACATCTCGAAAAAGGAATTTTGTTGTGCTTTTATCCTTTCCTTGTTGGAGAACATAAAAGACGGTGGCGACTCTTGCTTACCGCGACATTTCGCGAACCAGCTAAAAAACAGTCAGTTCTATTTCCACCGATCACACTGAGAAAGAAAGATAATTTTCCTGGCTTGTTACAGGTATTGATCTACAATCTTTTCATGTAGATGGTTTTCCTAGCTGGTTTCAGGTATTAATCCATAATCAGTCGTCCACATATATTTTCCTGGCTTGCTACAGGTATTAATCTGGAACTTGGGTTATCCGCCACTTTGAGAATGAGAATCTTCATTCTGTTAAGGGTCAGAAATTGGGAGTATGCCAATCTTATGAGGTTTTAAGGATGAGAATCTTCATTCTTTGAGAGAAACAGATTTTTAGGAGCTTCAGTTGTCCGTTATCTGTCGGTGGTTGCAACTTCCAGCAGGTGATGAAGGAATTTTGATGATCTTGAACTCCAACAGGTGATGAAGGAATTTTGATGATTACTACTCCAAAAGATGAAGGAATCTTTGACGATTACTCCAAAAGATGAAGGAATCTTTGACGATTACTACTCCAAAAGATGAAGGAATCTTTGACGATTACTACTCCAAAAGATGAAGGAATCTTTGACGATTACTACTCCAAAAGATGAAGGAATCTTTGACGATTACTACTCCAAAAGATGAAGGAATCTTTTACGATTACTACTCCAAAAGATGAAGGAATCTTTGACGATTACTACTCCAAAAGATGAAGGAATCTTTGACGATTACTACTCCAAAAGATGAAGGAATCTTTGACTACTACTCCAAAAGATGAAGGAATCTTTGACGATTACTACTCCAAAAGATGAAGGAATCTTTGACGATTACTACTTCAAAAGATGAAGGAACCTTTGACGATTACTACTTCAAAAGATGAAGGAATCTTTGATTACTACTCCAAAAGATGAAGGAATCTTTGATGATTACTACTTCAAAAGATGAAGGAATATTTGACTACTACTCCAAAAGATGAAGTGTTGTACCCCAAAATTTGCCCTCCCATATTCTTCAAGAAAATGCCAAGCCAAGCTGCAAAATTCCCCAAGGGTTGCACAGTCAAAGATCTCCTATACAGTCAAAATTAGGGTTTGTGTTCTGGTCAAGAAAATGAAGTTTCCAAAGGCCCAATCAAGTCTCATATGCCTATAAACATGGTCAAGCATCCTCACATCAAGTTTCAAGACATTCAGCTCAAAATTGCACAGTCAAAACCCTAGATTGCACTACAGTCAACTGTAGGGGCAAAATGGTCATTTGACAGTCAAAAGTTCAAATTTTTGGTCAACATATCATTTTGAAGCCACAAACATCATTTGATCAATGCTTGATCATGATTCTCAAAATTTGGCTCAGAAATCATCAAGATGCAAAAGTTTCCTTATTTGGACAGTTGAAAAAGTCAACTGAAATTGACCAGGGCATAACTTTCACATGGATTATCAGAAAAATTCCATCCAAATCTAATTTTGAAGATAAAGACATTTCCTACAACTCATCTTCATACTTCAAGTCCAAGAAATGCTCTCACAAAAAGTTATCAATTTCAACATTATAGGTCATTTTTCAAAGTCAACAAAAAGGGACTTTAAGTCAAAGGCCATAACCTGAGATTGGTAAATCAAAATGACATGGGACCAAAGACATTGGTTAGAGGACTCAAATACCTTTCCAAAATGTCCAAGAACATGAGAAAAGCTTAAAAATTGAGCAAGTTATGCCTTGTGGAAGTTGGGAAATTTTTGGATATTTTGAAAAGTCAACATTGATCCAAATGACCTAAAATTGCTAATGGGCCCATTTTTCTTCCACAATTCATCATTCCAAGCATGTGCACGACCACTTGGCCCAAAGGGAAGTATTTTCTCATTTTTTATTTATTTATTTGAATTTCTATTTATATTAATTCATTTAAATCATTTAAATATATGAAAAATACTTAACTTAACCTAACAAATCTTTTTGTACATGTTTTAGTCTCAATAATTCGTGCTTGTACCAATATGGAAAGAATTGGACTGATTGGATCCTAATTGACACAAAATTGCATGGAAAAAGATATGAAAAAGATCCTTAAAATCAAATTTTCAAAAACCATCATTGCATTGGATTTGTTCTACTTTTCTTGACCTAATGCTCTCAATACAAATGCCTGATCACAACCCTAATGAAAAGAGACACAAAGCTGCACAAAAGAGCACAAAGAAAACTTGGAATTTTTGTCTAAAAAAGCAATTCTGAAATCATCTTTACAGGTCGATTCAAAGCACAAAACTTGTTTCAATAGCTTCCTCAAGGTTCCCTGAACGTATTCCAATCAGAAACAACCATCACAACGCCAAGAATCGGTAAAACGAACATGAACTGTACAGAGAAAAATTCATAATCGTGCATCATGATTTACGCATCCTTTGTGATTTTTAATACTTGATTTACGTTCCTTGTGAAGTTCTGAAGCTAACCATTATATTGAATTGTATTATTATGCGTTGTGTACGATTTCACCATGTTTGATTTCTAGGGTTCACAGGATTCCAAATTAGGGATTTTAAAACGAGGAAAAATTGAGACTTATGACCACCACCATTAGATTCAGCAGGTCTGGACGAAGAAGATGCAACACTCGCGATTAATTTATGGACACCATAGGCCTAATCGCTATTTTCTAATAGCTGGCTTAAGAAAACGCATAGGAAACCGTTGCCCAATGTTTTATATTACATGGATGATGAAGAAGACGGAGCCGTGGCACACGCTGATTGGCACGTTTAAATATTTCGCGCGTTGAACCACTAACCCTTTGCTTTACTTTTATAATATTTGTTGTTTATTTATTAATCAGAACGTGCAATTAGCTCAGCTGGCAAGCAGGATTGGTGGTAAAGCATATGACCTGGGTTCGAACCCCAGGTCTTCGTTACTCTCAATATTATTTTTCAACTCACCATCCTATGCAGGCACAACATTAAGGACTACCATATGCCTTCAAGAATCCCACAGCCACGTGCACATTGGAAACAGATTAAAGGCTGAAAATTGATGAACGCTATAGGCTTGAGTCAACATGCCAGCATGTGAATAAAAAAGTCCAACAAGGCCAAGGTCAAATGGGCCTGAATTGCTAAACTACACCTCCTACCTGGGGCCTGATACCCCTGTGGTTTGCAACTTCTCTTAATTTTTTCTATTTTTATTCTTGTTATAATTTTTTAATTTTTCTTTTAATTACTGTTTGTTTAATTAATTATATTTTCATAAAATCATAAAACACATAAAAAAAAAAGAAAAAGGAAAAAAATAATAAATATTTTTGTTTTAATATTTTCATGTAAATAAATGCATGTAAATTATTTAGTTTTAAATTAGGTTGCAATTTTAATTCTTTTCATAATAAAAATCTAAAAAATGTAGAAATAGGTTTAATTAAGGTTTTATTCCTTTTTAATTTTTCTTTTTCACAATAATATTATTTATTTTATTTATTTTCATAATTAAATTTGTATATAAAAACTAGGTTTAATTTAGGTTAAAAACTTCAACATTTTTCTTAATAAATTTAAAAATAATTAGAATTAGGTTTAGCATTTCATATTAATTTTAATTATTTCTTTTTCTCATTAAATTCCTAAAACACTAAAAAACACCAAAAAAAACAAATTCCTGCATTCCTTTAATTTTAATCCCTCATGTAATTTAATTTTGCAAAAAGGGTCCAACGCCCTCGTTTCGATTTAATTTCGCATATTTATTTGATTTCGCTTAAATAATTATGTACCTCTCCCGAAGCCATGTAATTACTTCTCGCACTTTCCAATTCTTTATTTACTTTGCTTTCTTTATTTTTCTGTCAAATCGGGTCCTGGTTAATTTTGGCGATGTGGACCCGCGCCATTTGTAATAGCTTTAGATTTACTTTTCCTCGCAAATATTTTAACTGTTAATCAAAAGCATGAAAGACTGTATGGACATAAATAAAAACAAGCGTAGAACACCAATTGACATGAACAAGATAAATACAAATGAAAACGACACACAATTCGCACACACCACCCCTAGGGTACGCCTCACTGTTGCCTTGCCTCGAAAGGTGATCGTCGAGTAGAGGATGTCTTAGTAAGTCCTCATGATCCGGAAACCTGGCATGAGGGTAGCTTCTAAGGTGTCTTCCTATTGCTCTGGTGATCACCATGTCCCGAACCTTCGAATTGACCCGAACACCTCCAACGGTGGTGCTACCTACCTCTCAATGGTGGGATGGCACTACTTTAAAGGACATTTACACAGACGAATTCCTTAGGGTAGGTAGACGACTCTAGATACTTGCTCTAAATTTCAAAACAAAACAAAATACTTTTCACACCAACACATTTTCAAAAAGCTTTCGAAAGCAACTTTTCAAACACTCTTGAGGACCGATACAAGAGTCGAACTGAAATTTTCAAAGAAACTTTTAAAACCCACAATTGAAAAGCAAACAAACCATTTTTGAAAACACAAATGAGCAAGTATCTAAGAGCCCATGGATAACCATGGATAGAAAGGGTGCTAACACCTTCCCTTTCTATAACCTACCTCCCGAACCGAGAGCAATCTCTTTAAGGAATTTTTCTGTGCTTTTGTCCTTTCCATTTGGAGAAAATAAAAGACGGTGGCGACTCTTGCTTCCGCGACATTTCGCGAACCAGCGTTAAACAGTCAGTTCCAGATCCACCGATCACATGAAGGAATCTTATCTGTCGATCAATCTGCATATGTTAAGAATGTTGTTGAAATGTAATTTGTTTTGGAGAATAAATCCTTGACAAATGTTGGGGAAATAAACCCATGACTGCAGGTCTGCTAGAGAGGTCATGAACTTCTCGAGGACACTTGAATTTCTTTTCAGAAAGATTTCGGAGAGGTTTCATCACTGCCCATAGTATCAGATGTTTGTGATATTTCCAAGTCACTTGGACTGTACGTAACCCTTGAGATTGACATTCGAAAGCCCCAAGTGATGGTGAGGGAGACTTGCCCCAGGTTAATCTGTAATTGAGAGATTTGTTGAAATCTTGACTGAACTGCCCCAGGTTAACTGGATAGTGACATGTCATGCCCCCTTGTTTATAGGAGATTTGTCAATGGAAGTGTCATCCTTTTTGAAGCGATTCTGCTCACTGAGAGAGCTTTCGTTCATCGGATATTCATCGTGTGAATTTCTCCGCTGTCAAACAAATAGCCAAATGCAAACAGTGATATTCAGGTAATGCAAAGTTTATGTCTGTGTTGAAGTTTTGAAAAATGCGTTTTTTTAGCAGAAAACTTTTTGTAAGACAAATTTAACACAAGATTTAGAGCAAAGCCTTACAGGAGTCAGGATACCTTTTGTAACAGTATGCTTTCGAACTAACCCATGCTTCAATTAGGACTTTTGAAGGGTTGTAACGTGGCTTGGTTCACGGTTTAAGAAACAAAGGATAAAGGCTCAAAGTATATTTGTACCCACCCGCTCTTCGTAATGTCCTTCAATCCTAAACTCAGTTAATTGTGTGTCGCACTCTATTCGAGTTTGGAACGACTTTTGGGTGATGGTTCACCAATTGAATTTATTGGGAAGGCAGTCATCATTTTTTGCAACATTTTTTTTGTTGTTGAGGATTTGTAATGACCTCGTTCTTTTGATTTGTTATCCCTAACTTTTGCCTGACCGTTCCTGTTTTCGGGATTATAGTCAGTGGGATGCCCCTTGCTTTCTTAAGCCTCCTTTGTAGGTTTTGGCTCAGTGGGCTTTTCTCTTTTGAGAGATTGACTGCCTATGTGATAGGGAACCATCGCTGTCTTTTGGTTCCAAAGGAATGTTTTTGATGTCATTCGTTGTATTACGAACTGAGAGTTTGCGACTTCAATGCGCATTTTTTTGAATTAACTGAGAGACTACCCTGCCCCAGGTTTAAATCAAAGGTTCCAATTTGTTTAGAACAGAAAACTCCTACTTCTTTGGCTCGAAGGGGTTGACTAGGGATTATCTTCCTTATAACTCCAGTGTTTGGGAATTGAAAGAAATGCCTGTACATCATCAGCAAGGTCTGTTCAAAAGCATATTGTATGAGGTTATGGTATTGTTTCGTCATCCTCCCTCTAAAGGCTTGTAGCTTTTTATCAAGAGTTAAATATCACAAAGAAAGCATAAGAGTAGTGAAAACGAATGGATGAATTCAAGACAAACATATGCAATGCATTAATGAAACAGAATTTGACATCAACAGATAATTGTTTGAATCACAAAAGAAACTACAACTTTGAAAATTCAAATGAAGCAAAAGTCTATCAGTTTGAGCTTTGTCATTTCAGGTGGAGCACCCAAAGTGGAAAATTTTCATCTCACCATCCGGCATGAATTCCAACACTCCTTCGTCAATCCAGTCTTGGATTTTGTTCTTCAGGGTCCAACAGCTGTCAGTGTCATGTCCTGGACTATAGGAGTGGTATGCACACCTTTCATTGGGATGATAGGTAGGAGCAGAAGTATTTGGGTTTCGGAGAAGAGCCTTCAATGTAATCAGCCCTGCCTGCAACATGCGTTGTAGCGCCTGAGCCAGCGACATGTTGATCTTGGTGAATTGTCTTTTAGGCGTGACTTTCTTACGCTGATGCCCCTGTCTTTGTTGAGCAGGCGTAAGATGTCGTTGGGCTTGTGACCCTGAAGCAACTTGAGGAGATTTTCCCTTGTCTTCTTGTCTCCGAAAAGGTTGAATGATGATTTGATCTTCAGCCCCAGTTGTTTGCCCCACTTGGTTGTCCCGAAGCAGTTTGTTGACGAGAACCCCGAGCTCTTCTTGTCTTTGAGCCAAGTCCTGGATGAGAGCCATCTGGCCCACCAGTTCCCCCTTCAATATGGCTATCTCAATTTGTAGCCCCAACTGGTCATCTCTGTCGTCTCCAGGATTTCCCACGGTCATGCCCCTGGTGAGGAGCGTCTTGACCTCTTATTGTCCCTTGGATAGGTTCAAGAACATCTCTTGAACTTGAGCGTTTTGAGCCTGGATGTCCTTGAGAGTCTGCTCTAGAGCCATCTCTACTGAAATAAACAGTTGGAGAATGAGGAAACCTGAAAAGGAAAACTTGTCATGATGCAATGCATGATATGTGGATGCATGCTTTCAAGGATCTCTCGGGGTAAACACGAGAAAATGTTAGAGGTCGAACTTTGGTCAACATCTTTGATTGGAGAACTTTGCATCAGTGGATGTTCTTCCATGAGAATCAAGCTCACCATGTCAAGTGGGTCATAGCCCCTAATTCAAGTTGTTGCACTTGATCTTTGATGGCATTTATTTAGAGGAGAAACCTCTTTCCCCTTGGTAGACGTCTGGTTCAACGTGACCCTGCATCAAAAGACCCTTGAGATCCTTGAAATGGTTATTGACAATGTTATGGTATGATGTTATGATGTTATGTACATGTATGCAAAAGCAAGTAAGTGTATATACAAGTAATCATATTCACACAAAGCAAACAAGTCCTTAGGTTTAGGCTTGCATGGGGTTTGTAGGTAAGTACCCTCTTGAAGTTAGTTGGCTCATCCTGTCAAAATAGAAACTGGGTTCTAAAGAGCTCAATATCATTGGATTATTTTCTGTGTTCATTGTTTTGGTTTAGCCACTTAACTGGCGACCAAAATATTCCAAGAAAACAATCCTCAATGAGTGTAGTATCGAGTATCTACCAACTTCGGACTGCACCAAAGTCGGTCATCTCACTACCCCTAAAAAGGCTAATGTTGCACCCCAAAATTTTCCCTCCCATATTCTTCAAGGTTTGTCAAGAATCATTCTCAAATTGCTCAAGATTGCTCAAGGGTTGCACAGTCCAAATACCTCATAAGCCAGCTGAAATTAGGGTTTTGGTTCTTTCAGGGAATTGGAGGTTTTCAATGGCTTAATCAAGTCTCATGTGCCTATATGCATTCTCAAGCACCTACATGCCAAGTTTCAAGACTCCTAATGCCAATTTGCACAGTCAAAAGCTCCATTTGATCTACAGTCAACTGCAAGGGCAAAATGGTCATTTTGCAGTCAAAAATCAGAATTTTTGGTCAACATCTTATTTTGAGTCCACAATCATCATTTGATCAAGTCTTGATCATGATTCCACAAGCATAGCTCAAAAATCATCAAGATGCAAAAAGTTACTATTTTTGGACAGTAGAAAAGTCAACTGTATCTTGACCAGGGCATAACTTTTTCATGGTTTGTCAGAAAAATCCCATCAAATACTCATTTTGAAGGGAATACCATTTCCTACAATCCATCTTCACATTCCAAGTCCAAGAAATGCTCTCACAAAAAGTTATCAATTTCTACATTATAGGTCAATTTCAAAAGTCAACAAAAATGCACTTTAAGTCAAAGACCATAACTTGAGATTGGTAAATCCAAATGACATGGGACAAAAGGCATTGGTTAGAGAATTTCAAGACCTTTCCAAAATGTCCAAGAACATGTTCATATGATCAAAATTGAGCAAGATATGCATTGGAGAAGTTGGGAAATTTTCATGAATTTGCAAAAGTCAACTTTACTCAAAACACCTTGTTTTTGCTAATGGGCCTCAAATTTATTCTTGAAACTTCATCCATGGCCTATGCACGACCCATCAAGCTTAATGGAATTTATTTTCTTATTTTTATTAACTAATTGGATTTTTAATCAATATTAATTCATTTAATTAATTTAAATTGTAGGAAAATACAAAGATTTGGTTTTTCAATCTTTTTGTGAAGCAAACATGGTCAAGATATGCTGGCAATTTCGTGTACAAATCAAATATGCAAAAATCTCCAAAATTGGCAACTTTCTTCAATCATGAAAATGCAAAAAGATTTGATTTTCAATCAAATATTCAATCATCAATTCCATGGATTTTTTGCTCAAGATTGTGACCTAATTTCATTCCTCTATATATGTACAAGCTAACCCTAATGCCATACACGTGAAAAAGCTGCAGAAACAAACCATAGCATATTGAGAAATTTCAAGAAAATTGCAAAACTGATTTTCACATTCCAGGCCAATTCAAGGCAATTTGTTGATTCTAACACCTTGCAGGAGTTCCCAAGAGTGTGTGGCAATCAAATTCAAGCCTTGAAGCTCAAAGAATCGTCCTAAATAGAACCACGGTTTGAAGCTTTTTTCCAGAATCGTATTGTCTATTTCATGCACATTTAACTTGATTTCTTGTTTGTTTTGCATTGCTTGAATCCATATGAAGCTAATGGCATAAGTTAATTGGATTAAAACGCCATAAATTAGAAATTGCCATGGACGATTTCTAGGGTTCCTGAACTTTGGAATTGGGGCTTTCTAAACCCAGAAAAATCAGGACTTGTAAGGCACATGGTTGGATTCCTGAGAACCAGACAAATTCAAATCAACCCTCGCGAAACATTTATATAGACCACAACCCTAATCGCTATTTTTCCTCATGGCATATTGTGGGGGTTGTGATACGGTGGGAGAACTGACTTGGGTTTTGTGTTTGTTTTTGCAAATGTTTCGGTTTAGCAAGAGTCGCCACCGACTTTTTATTTTATCCTAAGGAAAGGTTAAAAAGCACAGGAAAAACCTTTGAGATGTTTTCTTGGGTTCGGGGAGTAGATTATAGAAAGGGAAGGTATTAGCACCCTTTCTATCCATGGTTATCCACGGGCTCTTAGTTACTTGCTTAGAATCTCTCTGAATCAAGCTATGGAAGTCAACCTGCAAAAGAGAAAAGTGAAAATGGCACACTTGGCTATGGATGTTACAGTTTGTATCTAAGGCTTGGAATAGCTTCAATGGATGGTAGGGAATGTATTGGAACTTGTTTGGGCAAAAACGCACGAGTGAATGATGCTGGCCAAGTCAAACTGCAGGCATGCCCTATTTCTTGCAGAAGAATTGTGTTTTGATGAATGAGGAGGTATTGAAGGTGGTTTGGTCGTGCTTTAGGTCAGTTAGGGAGTATGAAATGTGTTTACAAAGTTTGTTTTAGTTGGTCTTTGCAGGCATGAGAGTTATGGTTCTGTTTGCAAGTTTTCTTCTTCTCTAAGCAAAGATTGTCAAGTTGGGTTATAGGCTAATAACGGCCCCTCAAGCATGCTGCATTTTCTCTTCTTGATCAGTGGTATTTGTCCACAAACTTGTGCCTCAAAGATCTGCTTGTACTTCCAAGATATGGACTTTGACATAAAGCATTGATTTTTCAAAATGGCAAACTTGCTTTTTCCATTTAAAGGTTAATTCTTTGTGTAATGACTATATGAACAAAATAATGCTAGAACACAATGGATTGGCATTTAATTATTGAGTGTGAATGGTATTAGAGGCCTGTAATCTAGCTTGAACCATGCTGAGTTTGAAAATGCAAAGTGTATGAACATGCCTTGGTCAAGAACAAAAGTGGATTTTGCCCAACTTTGCAAATTCAATTCTCCCTAACCACAAGGGTGTTTGAGAATTTCTTGGACAATTTGGAAAGCTTGGAATGTGTAATACAATCCATCTTTGTAATGCAAGTTTAAATTCCAAGTGGAAGCATGTGAAAAGTGGCCATGAAGTTGGGCAAAAATCCTGTCTAAAATAGGTCAAAATTTTTCTAAGTTAAGAATGTTTTGCACCCCTATTCCAAAAATCATAACTTGAGCTACAAGCTTCTTTTGAAAAAACTTTGTGAATCAAAGTTGTAGATTTTGCAATGGACTACAACTTTCATGTTTTTAGTTTTGCTTGAATCCATTGTATCTTGATGAAAAAATGGGACAAAGTTAGGAAAAAATAAGGAAGTTTCATAACTTAGAAAAATTCTAAGTTATGAAATTTTCTCATTCTAAACCCTAATTTGCAATTTTGGGTTTCTTGATGAACAAGTTTCATAATTTGACATGTTTTGATGAAAAATGAATCTTGGCACTTGATTTTGACCAAAAAGTCAAAGTTTGACTTTTCAGTATACAGTCAAATTTTGATCAGTTGACTGGAAAATTCATCTGTCAATCTTGTGCATTTGAGATCTTTTAAACTTGTTGAATGTGTCAAGACCATTCCATTGAGTTCTTGAGTCCATATGTGAGCTTGGTTTGCCATTGGCTAGGTCAAACAGTCAAAAATTGCCTTTGTGCAGTCAAAACCCTAAAAATGACCATTTTGCCCTTTTGGTGATCTGATCAAATTTCTTGTGGAATTATGATCCAAACTTGATCAAATGGTTCATATGAGTTCATTATGTTGATGTGGGTCAAAAATTATGAAGTTTGACTGTCAATTGGCCACATTTGACTTTTTCCCCAATACAGTTGATTTCTAGGTCAACTGTCCAATTGACTGGGCAAAGATTGGAATCAAGGCTTGAAACTTGGTATGGATAAACTTGTGAGTCCAAAATGAAGCATGAAAGTCACTTTGGGCCTTTTAGGTCAAAACATCTTTGTGCAAACTCAAACCTTAATTTGGGTCAACAGTGCAAGGAGGAGTCTTGAGCAGAGAAAACCCTAACTTGATCTTGAGTTCCAAGAGTCTTGTGATGAGAAAATATTGGAGAAATGAGAGGGAAAATATTGGAGAAATGCGCGTGTTTTTTGTTACAGCATATTTGATTGTTTCTTAATATAATAATTGTATATTATTTGAATAACAAAAAGGTGCAGGTGGTGTAATGGTTGAGTGATGGACCAATGAATACTGGGACCTAGGTTCGAATCCCAGGTCCCCCCAAAATTATTATTGCTATTTTCTTGCAGCCTATCCAGTATACCTTATGCCTTGAGGTCCACCATGTACTTCAGCTTTCCAAGCGCCAGATGTCTATAGGCACAAATCCAGTGGTCAGAGGTGAATGATCAACATACTCCCAGTCAACCATGCGCATGGAGGAGCCAGAAAGTTAAAAGGGCTTGAGGTTAATGGGCCAGAAATTTCCAAATCAACCTCCTCTTTGGGCCATCACCCCCACAAGTTTACTTCTTTTCTTTTTTTTCTTCTTTATTTAACTATTTTACTAATTATTATTATTATTATTATTTAATTAACATAATTAATTATTTTCATAATAAAATCAGAAAACTAAAATATAACATTTTTTATTATTATTATTATTTATTAATTTCACCTTTAATTTATTATTTTTTGTAAATAAATACTAACAAATTAATTTAGTCTTTTTAATTAGGTTAATTTCAATATGTTTTGCAATAAATAAAATAAATTAGAATTAGGGTTTTTACTAACTTTTGACTATTTTTTATTTATTTCCTCAAGACATTAAAAAACTCAAAAATATTTCTTTTTATTAATTAATTAATTAGGTTTAATTTAATTAAATACAAAAAGGACAAAAACTTCTTTCTTTCTCAAAAAGGGTCAAAACCCTCAGGACTTCCCCGATTCAATTTTCTCTCGCGCATGTTTATTTTTTATTCATATTTTTGATCATTATTATGTAATTATTCCGAAGGTGTAATAGCGTTAATTAGGACTTTTTATCGCTTTCTTTTAATTTCCCGCAATTTACTTTTCAAGGGTTGTTTTTGGCAATGTAAATACCCGACGCCTTGTAATAGCGTAGATTTATTTTCCGCAAATATTTAACTGCTAGATGTATGTTAATTAGGCTATGCATGACAAGACTTATCTCTGAAAAAATAAAATCAATTGTAGCTCACCATAAAATGTGCAAAGATAACTTAACATGAAATCTGACACACTCGCACATGCCACTCCTAGGGTACGCCTCACTTGGTTGCCTCGACGTGGTCATTGAGTATAGGGTGTTTTAGAGGTCGCCCTCCTGTCTAAAGATCCAAGTTGCCTCGAAACGGTTGCCTCAGATAAAACGATCCAGGACATTAGGGTTACCGCTAAGGCGTCCTACTATTGCTTTGGTGACCACATGTCCCATTAATCGAATTGACCCGAATAACTCCAACGACGGTGCTACCTACTTCTCAATAGTGGGATAGTACTGTCTAAAGGACATTTACACAGCTTAATTTCTTTTGAGTAGGTAGAGGTTCTTAGGTACTTGCTCTTTCAAAACAAAAATACTTTTCAAACGAACTTTTTTTCAAAACCCACAAACACAAGAAAAGCAAAACATTTTTGAAAACATAGTGAGCAAGTACCTAAGAGCCCGTGGATAACCACGGATAGAAAGGGTGCTAACACCTTCCCTTTCTATAATCTACCTCCCGAACCCGAGAAACATCTCGAAAAGGAATTTTGCTGTGCTTTTGTCCTTTCCTTGTTGGAGAAAATAAAAGACGGTGGCGACTCTTGCTTACCGCGACATTTCGCGAACCAGCATTAAAAAACAGTCAGTTCTATTTCCACCGATCACAGAACTGGCGACTCTGCTGGAGACTCTTATAAGTGAGGTGTACCTTAGGATTAGATCACTCTTGTTTTCAATTGTATGCTTTGTATGCTTTAACTTTGTGGGCATTGTATCAGAGTTTTATAGATCCTAACCCGGATCTGGGGCACCCTTGTTTAGGTAAGTAGCAATAAACTGTGAGGGACCTGTCCGGCGTAGACCGACACGGGTGAAGCAGTAGCTACGTTGGTGTGACACCTTGGTATGTACCGATATCCCTTGTGTTGGAACGAGGAGAATATGGGTCTTCTAAGGAGTCATTAAGCACCAACTGACCTTAGAACCTTAAATTGACCAACTCGGCCCTAGAACAGTAGCAGTATGCTACACTCATTGAGGCTAAACTCTCGCGATGGTTCCGGCTGCAAGAAAAGGTTGCTAAGCTGGAGTTATGACCGATTGAGGGTAGTCAGTGATATTGAGATCCTCTAGAACCCGGTTACTATCTTCTAGGACAGGTCTTAACAAACTGAAACTGAAAGAGGGTAGTACCTAAACTTCATGCTGGCCTAAAATCTAAGGGCTCTTTTGTGTGACTTGTGTGCCTTTACCATGTTTGCCTTTTGTGAATACTTGTGGTGTACCTTTATCATAGCATCATAACATCATAACATCATACATCCTGCATAAGGACTAACCCATTTCAAGGATCTCAAGGGTTTGTGATGCAGGTCATGATGAACCAACTGTCTAGCAAGGGGAAAAGGGGATTTATTTTCCTCTAGCCAAGGTTGTTCGGAGATCAAAGCACAATAACGTGAGTCAGGGGCTATGACCCACTCGATATGGTGAGCCTTGTCTCTTGAAGAAGGACTCTTAATAACAGGAAGCTCCTTCAATCAAGCTGCAAAATTCAAATTCTAACAAGTTTCTTTGTTTACCCCACGAGATCCTTGAAAACATTGCATACATATATCATACATATCATTGCATAACAGGTCATCCGATACAGGTCTCTCATGTTCTCGTTGTTTATTTCAGCAATGGCTTTCCAACCAGAGAATCAGGATCTTCATACTCAAGAGACTCAGTTCAGGGAAATCTTCCTAAACCTATCCAAGGGGCAGGAAGAGTTGAGAACACTCCTCATGGGGAGTTTGGTCAAGAAAAGTCCTGAAGACAGTAAGGACGAACGGCTGAAACATCTGTAAGCTGAGGTAGATGCAATGAGGACCCAGATGCTGGGGCAGATGGCTCTTATCCAAGGCTTATCTCGGGAGCAAGAAGATTTGAGAACCATGATCAACCAGCTTCATCAAGACAGATACAACAGTATGAAGCAAATAGTCAAGGTTGAGGATCAAGGCATTAATCAACCTCCGAGGAGTCAAAGGTTTGGTTTGATGAAGAATGGACCTCTCCAGGTTGCCACTACCTCACAGGTCCAACAACAACCTTGCCATAAGCAACGGGTTACTCCGAGGCCGTTTACCAAGCTCAACATACCGCTGTCCCAAGCTTTGCAACACCTGTTGAATTTGAATCTGGTGACATTGGTAGGACCTCACCCGAATCCTAAGACTTCTTCACCCAACTATAATCCCGATGCAAGGTGTGCATACCATTCTAACAGCCCGGGGCATGATACTGACGACTGTTGGAAGTTGAGGTACAAAATCCAAAACCTGATTGATGAAGGAGAATTGGAGTTTGCACAAGATGGTCAGGCTGAGTTCTTCTACTATCCCTCCAAGGTTCACCATTTGAAGTGACAAGTCCTAAGACGAGAAGACTTTTTGTTCATTGGAATTTTCAATTTGTAATTTTCTTTTGATTGTTCAAACATTTATTCATGTCAAACTTTATTACTTTATCAATGCATCGCATATGTCTGTTTTGAATCAATCCATTTGTATTCACTATATTCAAATTGCTTTCATTTTTGTGATGTTCAACTCTCGATTAAAAAATTCTAAACCTTTTGAGGGAGGATGACGAAAACGATACCACGATCTTTACAGTATACTTTTGAACAAACCCCGCTGATCAGGTACAGGCATTGTTTCAAATCTTAAACAGTGGAGTTATAAGGAAGATAATCCCTAGTCAACCCCTTTGAGCCAAAGAAGTTAGAGTTTTTCTTTTCATGCAAAAATGAAAACCCTTAATTATAACCTGGGGCAGGGTAGTTTTCTCAGTTGATCCAAGTGCATAATAAATGGCATCAAAGAAGTCCTTCCGAGATAAAAAGACAGTGATGGTTCCCTATAATCGTCAAGACAGGCAGTCATTATCTCTCAAAATAAAAGCCCATTAAGTCAAAACCTATGAAGGAGACTTACAAAAACTGGGGCATCCCGCTGACTGTAATCACAAAAGAAACAGTTCAGGCAAAAAGACAGGGATAATAAAATAAAAAAGAAAGAGATCCTACAGACTCTCAACAAAATGACTGCTTGTTCAAAATAAATTTTCAGTATCTGAACCATCACTGGTATATCAGAGCGAAGACTCAAACAACATCTAATGCACGATTAGCTGAGTTTAGGATTAAAGAACATCATGAAGAACGGGTGGGTACAAATAAAATTTGAGCCTCTATCCTTTGTTTCTTAAACCGTGAACCAGGCCACGTTATAACCCTTAAAAGTCCTAGCTGAAGCATGGGTTAGTTCGAAAGCATACTGTTATAAAAGGTATCCTGACTCCTGTAGGGCTTGCTGTAAAATCCTGAGTTCACATCACATTTTACAAAAAAAAATTCACTTGTTTTATTGAAAACTGCATGTTCAAAAAAAAATTTTTCAAAACAGACATAAGCTTTGCATTCTTAAAATAATATTGTTTGCATACGACTATTTGTTCAACAGCAGAGAAATTCGCACGAAGAATATCTAATGAACAAAAACACTTCCAATCAAGGGGCATGGCATGATCATTGTCCATCATCTGGGGCAGTCAAGTCAAGATTCAAGGAATCTCTCAAAATGCCAAATAGCCAGGGGCAGATCTCCGTCTGAATCACTTGGGGCATTGAACATGGATTCCCGCAACGAATCTTGCATGATCAAACGAAGATCTTCTAGTAGTATGGCAACACAACACTACTGACAGTGACAACTCCCTGCACTCTGAGAACGTGGACATAGTCAAAAAATACTACGCATAATCAAAGACCCGCTAGGTCGACTGGCCTAGGAGAAAATAAGGGCTTCCCGGCGAACCAAAAGGGTTCGGGTAAAAATAAGGGATGAAATGAAAAAAATTTGTACACCCGGCAAGTCGAAAACCTGAAAAGGCGGCTTGGGAAAAAAGGGGTATCCCGATGGACTGAAAACCCGAAAGGGCGGTTCAGGCAAAAATTAGGGATCAAAGCGTATGACTATGTCCCGTCATCTCGTCACTTGCCTATCAGAAGAAGATTTGTCAATCGACAGTTATCAAGCACCTCCGCAGGTACTTTCTCCGGCAGAAACTGGGGCAATAAGAATTGTCCGAACTGTACAAGCTGCTCTGTCCTTCAGATATAAGGTAGATTTAGCTGAAGAATATGACCTAGATACCTTCACTCCCCAAGAGTAAGACAATACTGGTAGCTCTCCCCACTGAGACTTGCAACCATGAACAGATCAGCAATACTCTCCCCAAGCAGAGTTGGTCTCCCCTCAGCCCTAAAAAGGCATAGTATCCTCAGCAAGTCAGCAATACTCTCCCCCGAGCAGAGTTGGTCTACCATCAGTCCTGAACAAGTTGGGTACCCCCAGAAGATCTTAATATTCTCCAGCAGAGTATACAGATATTCCTCAGCAAGCATCCCCGACAGTCTTAATATTCCTCGACAGAAATATAAGATTGTTCCCCGGCGGAATACAAGATACCCCCAGTGGAGCCATTTCCTCAAAAGTTTCCCCAGGAGAGTTGAATCATCTCCCCAGTAGGTTCTGGAAGCTTATCCCCTGCAGAGTACAAAGGTTATTCCCCACCAGAGTCTAACTGGGTTATCCTCAGCAAATTGCAACTGAAAGATCGTCCCCAGCGAAGTTCTTTCTATCCCCCAGCGGAGTTCATCAAAATCCCCAACAGAGCTTATCAACAGAATCCCCAGCGGAGTTATCATTAAAATCTCAGCAGAACATCTCTTCTCCACAAAGTAATTCCCCACAGAGTAATCTCTTCACCAGGTTTATTCCCCAACGGAGTCATCCTCTCCTGCAGGTTTATTCGTGCGATCAGCTTCGTTCATCATCCCCAGCGGAAACGAAGAATTCAACAGCATTCTCCAGCAGCTCTGGGATTTATTTTCCCCAGCTAAAACATCACATTTTCATACATCATGCTACATGCATATACGCATCATATCATACAATCTCATTTTGAGAACATCATGCATTTTATACATCATGACATTGCATACAACTAATGTTTTGCCTTTTCAGGAAAAGGTCAATCCAAAGATGGCTACCATCAACCTTTCTTAAGTTCCAGATCAACACATGTAACTAGCCAGGAAGTATCTGTGGACGATTGATTGTAGATCTATACCTGAAACCAGACAGGAAAGTTATCTACATTGAAGAGATTGAAGATCAATACCTGTAGCAAGCCAGGAAACCATCTTTCTTTCTCCGGTCAAAGATTAATACCTGAAACCAGCCAGGACGACTATCTCCTTGACCCACCTCTTTTCTTAAGTTCCAGATCAACAACTGTAACTAGCCAGGAAGTATCTGTGGACGATTGATTGTAGATTTATACCTGAAACCAGACAGGAAAGTTATCTACATGAAGAGATTGTAGATCTATACCTGTAACTAGCCAGGAAAGTTATCTACATTGAAGAGATTGAAGATCAATACCTGTAGCAAGCCAGGAAACTATCTTTCTTTCTCAGGTCAGAGATTAATACCTGAAACCAGCTAGGACAACTATCTCCCCGACCGCTCTTTCTTAAGTTCCGGATTAATACCTGTAACTAGCCAGGAAGTATCTGTGGACGATTGATTGTAGATCTATACCTGTAACTAGCCAGGAAAGTTATCTACATTGAAGAGATTGAAGATCAATACCCGTAGCAAGCCAGGAAACCATCTTTCTTTCTCAGGTCAGAGATTAATACCTGAAACTAGCCAGGACAACTATCTCCCCGACCGCTCTTTCTTAAGTTCCGGATTAATACCTGTAACTAGCCAGGAAGTATCTGTGGACAATTGATTGTAGATCTATACCTGTAACTAGCCAGGAAAGTTATCTACATTGAAGAGATTAAAGATCAATACCTGTAGCAAGCCAGGAAACCATCTTTCTTTCTCAGGTCAGAGATTAATACCTGAAACCAGCCAGGACAACTATCTCACCTGCCAACCTTTTTCCAGTTCCAGATCAACACCTGTAACTAGCCAGGAAATATCTGTGGACGACGGGTTGTAGATTAATACCTGAAACCAGACAGGACAACTATCTACTCGACCATCATGAAGCGACCCTACACCGGTTCCTTCTCTTCCAAGATGCAGTTTTACACGGACTCATCATCAGGCAACCCTACACATGTTCCTTCTTTCAACCTACCAAGTTACAATTCAACAAACAATCTCCAGATGGCATCTTTAAGCCCATCTCCACAACTATCCATTACATTTCCAGATGGCATCTATAAGCCCATCCCCGACAAGATTCTGTCACATCTCTAGCTGGCATCTATAAGCCCATCCTCCTATCCATCATCTCTCCAAATGGCATCTGTAAGCCCATTCCCGACATCACATTGCAGATACTACACCATGCGAGTGCAAATTTTTGGGCACTTTAGTGTTCAATCATCTTCCACCTTCGGATCACGAAAGGCACACAAGCCAATCTACATCCTCAGGTTTAAGAAGATTGAACAGGGGCAACTGTTGCACCCCAAAATTTTCCCTCCCATATTCTTCAAGGTTTGTCAAGAATCATTCTCAAATTGCTCAAGATTGCTCAAGGGTTGCACAGTCCAAATACCTCCTAAGCTAGCTGAAATTAGGGTTTTGGTTCTTTCAGGGAATTGGAGGTTTTCAATGGCTCAATCAAGTCTCATGTGCCTATATGCATTCTCAAGCACCTACATGCCAAGTTTCAAGACTCCCAATGCCAATTTGCACAGTCAAAAGCTCCATTTGATCTACAGTCAACTGCAAGGGTGAAATGGTCATTTTGTAGTCAAAAGTCAGAATTTTTGGTCAACATCTTATTTTGAGTCCACAATCATCATTTGATCAAGTCTTGATCATGATTCCACAAGCATAGCTCAAAAATCATAAAGATGCAAAAAGTTACTATTTTTGGACAGTAGAAAAGTCAACTGTATCTTGACCAGGGCATAACTTTTTCATGGTTTGTCAGAAAAATCCCATCTAATGCTCATTTTGAAGGGAATGCCATTTCCTACAATCCATCTTCACATTCCAAGTCCAAGAAATGCTCTCACAAAAAGTTATCAATTTCTACATTATAGGTCAATTTCAAAAGTCAACAAAAATGCACTTTAAGTCAAAGACCATAACTTGAGATTGGTAAATCCAAATGACATGGGAACAAAGGCATTGGTTAGAGGACTTCAAGACCTTTCCAAAATGTCCAAGAACATGTTCATATGATCAAAATTGAGCAAGATATGCACTGGAGAAGTTGGGAAGTTTTCATGAATTTGCAAAAGTCAACTTTGCTCAAAACACCTTGTTTTTTCTAATGGGCCTCAAATTTCTTCTTGAAACTTCATCCATGGCCTATGCACGACCCATCAAGCTTAATGGAATTTATTTTCTTATTTTTATTAATTAATTGGATTTTTAATCAATATTAATTCATTTAATTAATTTAAATTGTAGGAAAATACAAAGATTTGGTTTTTCAATCTTTTTGTGAAGCAAACATGGTCAAGATATGCTGGCAATTTCGTGTACAAATCAAATATGCAAAAAACTCCAAAATTGGCAACTTTCTTCAATCATGAAAATGAAAAAAGATTTGATTTTCAATATAATATTCAATCATCAATTCCATGGATTTTTATCTCAAGATTGTGACCTAATTTCATTCCTCTATATATGTACAAGCTAACCCTAATGCCATACACGTGAAAAAGCTGCAAAAACAGACCATAGCATATTGAGAAATTTCAAGAAAATTGCAAAACTGATTTTCACATTCCAGGCCAATTCAAGACAATTTGTTGATTCTAACACCTTGCAGGAGTTCCCAGGAGTGTGTGGCAATCAAATTCAAGCCTTGAAGCTCAAAGAGTCGTCCTAAATAGAACCACAGTTTGAAGCTTTTTTCCAGAATCGTATTGTCTATTTCATGCATATTTAACATGATTTCTTGTTTGTTTTGCATTGCTTGAATCCATATGAAGCTAATGGCATAAGTTAATTGGATTAAAACGCCATAAATCAGAAGTTGCCATGGACGATTTCTAGGGTTCCTGAACTTTGGAATTGGGGCTTTCTAAACCCAGAAAAATCAGGACTTGTAAGGCACATGGTTGGATTCCTGAGAACCAGACGAATTCAAATCAACCCTCGCGAAACATTTATATAGACCACAGCCCTAATCGCTATTTTTCCTCATGGCATATTGTGGGGGTTAAAAACCCCCGCTATCTGTTTATATTTTGCAGGAACAAATGAAGAAGACGATGACACGTTGATGTCCTATTGGCTCGTTTGAAAATAAGCGCGCGTGTTTTTTGTTACAGCATATTTGATTGTTTCTTAATATAATAATTGTATATTATTTGAATAACAAAAAGGTGCAGGTGGTGTAGTGGTTGAGTGATGGACCAATGAATACTGGGACCTGGGTTCGAATCTCAGGTCCCCCCAAAATTATTATTGCTATTTTCTTGCAGCTTATCCAGTATACCTTATGCCTTGAGGTCCACCATGTACTTCAGCTTTCCAAGCGCCAGATGTCTATAGGCACAAATCCAGTGGTCAGAGGTGAATGATCATCATACTCTCAGTCAACCATGCGCATGGAGGAGCCAGAAAGTCAAAAGGGCTTGAGGTTAATGGGCCAGAAATTTCCAAATCAACCTCCTCTTTGGGCCATCACCCCCACAAGTTTACTTCTTTTCTTTTTTTTCTTCTTTATTTAACTATTTTACTAATTAATATTATTATTATTTAATTAACATAATTAATTGTTTTCATAATAAAATCAGAAAACTAAAATATAACATTTATTATTATTATTATTATTTATTAATTTCACCTTTAATTTATTATTTTTTGCAAATAAATACTAACAAATTAATTTAGTCTTTTTAATTAGGTTAATTTCAATATTTTTTGCAATAAATAAAATAAATTAGAATTAGGGTTTTTACTAACTTTTGACTATTTTTTATTTATTTCCTCAAGACATTAAAAAACTCAAAAATATTTCTTTTTATTAATTAATTAATTAGGTTTAATTTAATTAAATACAAAAAGGACAAAAACTTCTTTCTTTCTCAAAAAGGGTCAAAACCCTCAGGACTTCCCCGATTCAATTTTCTCTCGCGCATGTTTATTTTTTATTCATATTTTTTATCATTATTATGTAATTGCTCCGAAGGTGTAATAGCGTTAATTAGGACTTTTTATCGCTTTCTTTTAATTTCCCGCAATTTACTTTTCAAGGGTTGTTTTTGGCGATGTAAATACCCGACGCCTTGTAATAGCGTAGATTTATTTTCCGCAAATATTTAACTGCTAGATGTATGTTAATTAGGCTATGCATGACAAGACTTATCTTTGAAAAAATAAAATCAATCGTAGCTCACCATAAAATGTGCAAAGATAACTTAACATGAAATCTGACACACTCGCACATGCCACTCCTATGGTACGCCTCACTTGGTTGCCTCGACGTGGTCATTGAGTATAAGGTGTTTTAGAGGTCGCCCTCCTGTCTAAAGATCCAAGTTGCCTCGAAACGGTTGCCTCGAATAAAAGGATCCAGGACATTAGGGTTACCGCTAAGGCGTCCTACTATTGCTTTGGTGACCACATGTCCCATTAATTGAATTGACCCAAATAACTCCAACGACGGTGCTACCTACTTCTCAATAGTGGGATAGTACTGTCTAAAGGACATTTACACAGCTTAATTTCTTTTGAGTAGGTATAGGTTCTTAGGTACTTGCTCTTTCAAAACAAAAATATTTTTCGCACTTACACTTTTCTGACAAAAGTTTTCAAACAAACACTTCGTACACTCTTGAGGACTGATACAAGAGTTAAAACGAAGTTTTCAAACGAACTTTTTTTCAAAACCCACAAACATAAGAAAAGCAAAACATTTTTGAAAACATAGTGAGCAAGTACCTAAGAGCCCGTGGATAACCACGGATAGAAAGGGTGCTAACACCTTCCCTTTCTATAATCTACAGGAAAGGTATTAGCACCCTTTGAGATGTTTTCGTGGGTTCGGGGGGTAGATTATAGAAAGGGAAGGTATTAGCACCCTTTCTATCCATGGTTATCCATGGACTCTTAGTTACTTGTTTTAGATCACTTGTGTTGTACCCCAAAATTTGCCCTCCCATATTTATCAAAACATTTCAAGAAAATTCACAAGTCCAACCCGGCGCGTTATATTCAGGTGTTCTTTCGCCAAGATATCTCTGATAACATATTCTCAAATTCAGGTTCGGCTCAAGAGTCAATTCTTTAAAGAAGGTATCCGAATGTGCGAGTTTTCTTGAAGAAATATGGTGAAAAAGTGTGCTGAAAGTGCAGTTTTTACGCGCTAAAAAATTCATAACTTGAAGATCGTGACTCGTTTTGAACCCGTTCCGGTGGCCAAAACTCCGTCTTGACATTATCTACGTTTTCATCTCTCACGGCTGGAAGCCAATTTCGATCATAAGGTCTTCAAAAATGTGGATTTATCAAGTATTTTCATACAGAAAATTTGTGACAGAAGTTTATTTGCGTCATGTTCAGAAAATCATAACTTGGTCAATTTTCATCGTATCGAGCTGGTTCTGGCGCCAAAATTTCACAAATTGAGTTGGCTACATTTTCACATAAGGTATTGAGTTCAAACGGTATTCAAAAGGCCTTCGTTTTTTGCTCAGAGTGCGTGACACACCGAAAATCCTGAATGCTGAATATTATTTCATCTGGGCCGAAACTTCGAAAATTAATAACTCGGTCAATTTTTATCGGATTGGGCTTATATTTTTACACAAGGTCCCTGACTCATAGATATACAACTTTGCTTCAAAAGTCGAGACCAAATTATGCACCGATCAATACCAGTTTTTTATTGAAGAACGTGTCAGAATCGACACTGGAGCCCGAAATAAGTTTGTCTGAGCTGAAACTTAAAAAATTCATAACTAATTCACCGTTTATCCGATTGAGCCGATTTTCGGACAGAAGTTAGCTATCGATGTCGGCTACATTTTGTTTTCACATTTCAACTTCAAAAAATGCACTTAAGTCCTTGCGATTTAGCCTGGAAAGTGACGAATTCAAGTGAATATTGGAGGCCCAATTGCACATTCAAAGCCCATTTGCTTTACCCTAATTTCCATTATATAATCACCTTCTTTTCACACAAACTAGAGGAAAAAAAAGAGAAGAAGAGGAAAAAAGAGGAGGAAAAGAGAGAAAAAACTTTGCCACAACACTGTTAGAATATCAAATTCTTTCAAGAACCCTAAAACCTTGAAATCCTTATTACAAATCCCTCTCTCACTACAAACAAGCCATCTCAGTTACAAACCAACATCTTATTACTTCTTCAGTAAGGGTAAGGCTGGCTTGATCTCCATGATCCAAAGGGCATAAAAGCATTCATGTCACTACTTTTCCAGTAAGGGTAAGGTTGATTTGATCTCCATGATCAAAAGGGTATAATCATTCATACATGCCATATTGTGCCTAAACATTAAATTTCTTCATATATTGGCTTTATTTGCATTTTATGATTTTATTTAATGTGTTCGTGAGATTCAACACTGCAGATTTAGACAGGATCCCATGCAGGTTCATTAAGGAACGTTGAGGCCAAAAGCCAAAAGCCAAATGGCCAAAGTAGAAAAACTTATGCATGACACTAATACATGGCGAGACAGACATCCTGAGAAGATTAAGGAACGTTGAGGCCAAAACGCAAATGGTCAAAAGCCAAAAGCCAAATGGCCAAAGTAGAACAACTTATGCATGATGAGGCCAGAACACAAATGGCCAAACCACTACAATTCACCTCCAAAAAAGGGACAGAAACCCCCCAAGGTATTGTATTTTCTTTCTTTTCCTTATTTTATTTATTTCAATTATTTCTTTTTTTAATTAATTCCTTTAATTTAACTTATTTTCATAAAATATAAAAAATAGTAAAAAACAGAAAAGTCATAAAAATCAAAATATATTTATTTAATTAATATTTTTTGTAAATAAATTTCACTAATAATTAATTATTTATTTTTATAAATCAAATTGCCATTAATTAATTAATTTAATTTTAGGTTTAAATTTTAACATGTTTTTCTTAATAAATAAAAGTTGTAGAATTAGGGTTAATTAGTTAATTTCATTTAATTCACATAAAAAACCATAAATCCAAAAAATCTCAAAATAACTTCTTTTTTCATTTTAATTTAATTAATTTAATAATTTAATTTAATTTCATTAAAAAGGGTCCAACGCCCTCGCTTCCAATTTTAATTCCAATTCGCGCATTTTATTTTGCTTCTTATAATTATTTATGTAATTCTCCCAAAGCCGTGTAATATTTATCTTTCGCACTTTACTTCTTTATTTTCTGTCAAACCGGGTCCTGGATTAAATTTGGCGATGTGGACCCGCGCCTTTGTAATAGTTTAGAACTTTTAATTTCCGCATCTTTTTAACTGTTAATTAAATCGCATGCAAGAATGAATGTCTAAATAAAAATAACGCGTAGATCACCCATGACATGACAAGACAAAAATAAATGAATCTGACACACAAATCACACACCACCCCTAGGGTACGCCTCACTGTTGCCTTGCCTCGAAAGGTGATCGTCGAGTAGAGGATGTCTTAGTAAGTCCTCATGATCCGGGAACCTGGCATGAGGGTAGCTTCTAAGGTGTCTTCCCATTGCTTTGGTGATCACCATGTCCCGAACCTCGAATTGACCCGAACACCTCCAACGGTGGTGCTACCTACCTCTCAATGGTGGGATGGCACTACTTTAAAGGACATTTACACAGACGAATTCCTTAGGGTAGGTAGACGACTCTAGATACTTGCTCTAAATTTCAAAACAAATCAAAAATAATTTTCACACCGACACATTTTCAAAAAGCTTTCGAAAGCAATTTTTCAAACACTCTTGAGGACCGATACAAGAGTCGAACTGGAATTTCCAAAGAAACTTTTTAAAACCCACAGTTGAAAAGCAAACAAACCATTTTTGAAAACACAATGAGCAAGTATCTAAGAGCCCATGGATAACCATGGATAGAAAGGGTGCTAACACCTTCCCTTTCTATAATCTACCTCCTGAACCGAGAGCAATCTCTTTAAGGAATTTTTCTGTGCTTTTGTCCTTTCCATTTGGAGAAAATAAAAGACGGTGGCGACTCTTGCTTCCGCGACATTTCGCGAACCAGCGTTAAACAGTTAGTTCCAGATCCACCGATCACAGAACTGGCGACTCTGCTGGGGATAAACTTATAAAGTGAGGTGTACCTTAGGGTTAGTTCATAACTGTGTTTTCAATTGTATTGACTTGTCTGCTTTAAATTTGTGGGTTGCATGGGAGTTACATAGATCCTAACCCGGATCTGGGGATACCCTGTTTAGGTAGCATAAGTTGTGAGGGACCTGTCCGGCATAGACCGACACGGGTGAAACAGTGGCTACGTTGGTGTGGCACCTTGGTCTGTACCGATATCCCTTGTGTCGCAACGAGGAGAATATGGGTCTTCCAAGGAGTCATTAAGCACCAACAGACCTTAGAACCTTAAATGACCCAACTTGGCCATTAGAACAGTAGCAGTATGCTACGCCCATTGAGGCTAAACTCTCGTGATGGTTCTGGCCGCAAGAAAAGATTGCGATGCTGGAGTTATGACCGATTGAGGGTAGTCAATGATATTGGGATCCTCTAAGAACCCGGTTACTTTGATAGGACAGGTATGAACCAACAAACTGAAAGAGGGTAATACCTAGACCTCATGCTGGCCTAAACTCTAAGGGTTTCTCTTGTGTGACTTGTGTGCCTTTGTACTTGCCTACTTGCATGCTTGTTAGCTGACACATGAACTACTTGCAGGTTTTGTTTATAGTCCTTAATTAGGACTCATAACAAGGTTCACCGAGTTTCTTGCAGGTTTTGTTTTAGTCCTTAATTGGGACTCATGACAGTTTTTACTTGAGTTTCTTGCAGGTTTTGGTTTGCAGTCCTTAATTGGGACTCATAAGAGGGTTTACTTACATTACCCCATGCATAGCATGACATCATACCATTGCATACATCCTAACCCATTTCAAGGATCTCAAGGGCTTATGATGCAGGTCATGATGAATCGAACATCTAAGCAAGGGGAAAAGAGGATTTATTTTCCTCTGGCCAAGGTTGTCAGGGGCTATGACCCACTTGATATGGTGAGCTTTGACACTTGAAGAAGGTTCCCCTAACCAAGGTTGTTTGGAAACCAAAACCAGACATGATGACTAAAGTTAGAGGCTATGACCCACTGGATATGGTGAGCCTTTGACCCTTGAAGAAGGACTCTCAGCAAGCATGAAGTTCCCTCAATCAAGCTAACTAGTTCTAACATTTTCTTATTTATCCCGCGAGGTCCTTGAAAACATTGCATGCATATCATACACATCATTGCATTGCAGGTATCCCTTTTGTAGGTCACTTACCCTTGTTCGCTGTTTATTTCAGCAATGACTTCCCAACAAGATAACCAGGACCTTCATACTCAAGAGACTCAGTTCAAGGAAATCTTCCTAAGCCTATCCAAGGGGCAGGAAGAGTTGAGGACACTCCTCATGGGGAATCTGATCAGAAAGAGTCCTGAAGATGACAAGGACGAACAGCTGAAACGTCTACAAGCTGAGGTAGACACATTGAAAACCCAGATGCTGGGGCAAAGGGCCCTCATTCAAGGTTTAGCTCAGGAGCAGGGAGAGCTGAGAGCCATGATCAGCCAGCTTCCTCAAGGCATGAAGCAACCAGCCCAAATCAGGGACCAGGTCATGGAACAGCTTCCAAGAGGGCAAAGGTCGGGTCCAATGAATAGACCTCTCCGAGTTACTACTACTTCTCAGGTCCAACAACGACCTCGCCAAGAACAGCGGGTTGATCAGAGCAAACCAGACAAGCCTAAAAGGCGATTCACCTACATCAACATGTCATGGTCACGAGCTTTGCAGCATATGTTAAGGATGAACCTGATTGCGGTGATCAACCCTCCTGCAAATCCAAAGACTTCCTCTCCAAATTACAACCCAGAAGCAAGGTGCGCTTACCATTCTGGTAGCCCGGGGCACGATACTGAGGATTGTTGGGCACTGAAGTACATGATTCAGAGCATGATCGATGCTAAAGAGATCGAGTTCGAGCCCGCCGAGACTCCCAACGTGATCACTGCTCCCTTGCCAAAACATGGCTAGGATTGAGAAATTTTTGTTCATTCGAATGTTCAAGTTGCAATTTTCTTTTGTTCAAACATTTACTCATGTTAAACATTGTTATTTCATTAATGCATCGCATATGTCTGTTCTTAAACAATATATTCGTATTCACTATACGCAAATTATTTTAATATTTTTTCTGATGATCAACTCTTAATTAATAATTCTAAGCCTCTTGAGGGAGGATGACGAAAACGATACCATAATCTACAGTATGCTTTTGAACAGACCCCGCTGATGAGGTACAAGCATTGTTTCAAATCCCTAAACACTGGAGTTATAAGGAAGATAATCCCTCGTCAACCCCTCTGAGCCAAAGAAGTAGGAGTTTTTCTTTTCGAAATTTAAAACCCTTAATCATAACGTGGGGCAGGGTAGTCTCTCAGTTGATCCAAGTGCATAACGAATGGCACTAAAGAGGTCCTTACAAAATAAAGGAAGACAGTGATGGTTCCGAATAATCAAGAAAGGCAGTCATTATCTCAAAAAATAAAAAACCCAATAAGTCAAAACCTATAAAGGAGACTTACAAAACTGGGGCATCCCGCTGACTGTAATTCCAAAAAGGAAACAGTTCAGGCAAAAAAAAAGAAAGGGATAACAAAAATAAAAAAGAAAGAGGTCTTACAAACCCTCAACAAAAAAGGAATGACTGCCTATTCAAAATAAGTTATCAACATCCGAATCATCACCGGAAAATCAGAGCAAAGACTCAAACAAGGTCTAACGTATGATCAACTGAGTTTAGGTTTGGAGAACATCACGAAGAGCGGGTGGGTACAAATAATTTGAGCCTTTATCCTTTGTTTCTTAAACCGTGAACCAGGCCACGTTATAACCCTCAAAAGTCCTAGCTGAAGCATGGGTTAGTTCGAAAGCATATTGTACGAAAGGTATCCTGACTCCTTAAGGCTTACGGTAAAATACGGAGTTGACATCACGTTTTACAAACAATCACTTGTTTTATGAAAAAGAATGCATTTTCAAAATCTTCAAGACAGACATAGGCTTTGCATTTTTACATAACTTTGTTCGCATATGACTTTTTGTTTGAACAGCATAGAAGTTCGCACGACGAATGCCTAAGTGAACAAAGGCACTTCCCATCAAGGGGCACGACATGATCATGGTCCATCATCTGGGGCAATCCAGTCAAGATTCGGAGAATCTCTCAAAGACCAAATAGCCTGGGGCAAATCTCCGCCTGAGTCACTTGGGGCATTCCAGCAACGAATCTTACCTGATCGAACATCTTCTGGGGGTACGACAAAACACTTTTAACAGGGGCAACTCCCTACATTCTGAGAGCACGGACATAGTCGAAAAAAATACTACGCAAAATCAAAGACCCGCTAGGTTGACATACCTAGGCAAAAATCAGGGCTTCCCGGCGAACCAAAAGGGTTCGGGCAAAATGAAGGGATGAAATGAAAAAATCTGTACACCCGGCAAGTCGAAAACCTGAAAAGGCGGCTTGGGAAAAAATGGGTATCCCGGTGGACTGAAAACCCGAAAGGGCGGTCCAGGCAAAAGTTAGGGATCAAAGTGTACGACTATGTCCTGTCATCTTGTCACCTGCCTACCTGAAGAAGGTTTGACCCTCAACAATTATCAACATCCCACAGGTGCCTCCCCCATAGAAACATGGGCAATAACGGGTGGTCTAAGCAATCTGATTGTTTCTGTCCTCCAAGGTATCAAGGTAGGTTCCGTTGAAGAACATAACCAATACAGTTCAATACTTCCCCAGGAGAGTACAATCCAGTTTCCCCAAGAAAGTTGGAATCCATCTCCCCAAGCAGTAAGCTTATCCCCAGTAGATTCTGGAAGCTTATCCTCGCAGAGCACGAACACGCGTCTCCCGGCTTTATTCAAAGAGTTATTTCCTCACAAGGATATAACTGGGTTATCCTCAGCCAAAAGCCATGGAAAGAGCGTCCTCGACGAAGTCTTCTTATCCCCAGCGAAGTCTATTAACACTTCCAACACAACAAGGGTATCCCCAGCAAGTTACCATCAACATTTCAACAAAGTACCTCTCTCCCTACAGAGTATTGATTCCCAGCAAGATCGCTAGGGTACTTTTCTCCCCGCAGAGTAATCCATTCGCCAAGTTCATTCCCCAACGGAGTTATCTTCTCCTACCGGTATTCTTGCAGCTATCATCCCCAGCGGAGGCAAAAATCTATTCTTCAATATCAGCCCAGGATATGACTTCCCGGCACCCGTCAAGGATTTATTTTCCTAAAGACGAAGATACATTCATAAACATCGCACTTCCATACATTATAGCATGCATATACGCATCATATCTTACAAATTTCATTTATGTTGAGAACATCATTGCTTGACCCATATCATGCATTGCATATGACTGACCTTTACTTTTCAGGAAGAATTCAGTTAAGTTCTCAGCTATTTCAAGACCTAGACCGGTTCAGTTAAGTCGACCCTAAGATTTTTCTGTTTCTTATCCAGTCCAAGGCCTTCTCTGGTTCAATCAGATCGACCCTAAGATCTCCCTGTTGCTTATCCAGTTGAAGATTTCAAGACCTAGACCAGTTCAGTTAATCGACCCTAAGATTTTCTGTTTCTTATCCAGTCAAAGGCCTTCTCTAGTCCAGATAAATCGACCCCAAACAGATTTTCCTGATAAAGACTTAGTAGAAGATACCCAAGATTCTCTCAATGATTGCTGTTGAGGTTGAAGTTATCCAAGATTCTCTCAATGATTGTTGTTGAGGTTGTAGTCGCCTTTGGTTCTCTCCCCGATACTGCGGAGGTAGTAATCATCCCCAGATTCGCTCAGCGTTACTGTTGAAGTCGAAGTCGTCCAAGATTCTCTCGATGATTACTGTTGAGGTTGAAGTCGCCTATGGTTCTCTCCCCGATACTGCGGAGATGATAATTCCATCCAAGGTTCTCTCAATGTTTGCTGTTGAGGTGGTAATCGCCTATGGTTCTCTCCCCGATACTGCGAAGATGATAATTCCATCCAAGGTTCTCTCAATGTTTGCTGTTGAGGTGGTAATCGCCTATGGTTCTCTCCTCGATACTGCGGATATGATAATTCCATCCAAGGTTTTCTCAATGATTGCTATTGAGGTTGTAATCGCCTATGGTTCTCTCCCCGATACTGCGGAGATGATAATTCCATCCAAGGTTTTCTCAGTGATTGCTATTGAGGTTGTAATCGCCTATGGTTCTCTCCCCGATCCTGCGGAGGTGGTAATCCCAGGCTTCGCTCAACGATTGCTGTTGAAGTTGAAGTTATCCAAGACTCTCTCAATGATTGCTGTTGAGGTTGTAGTCACCTATTGGTTCTCTCCCCGATCCTGCGGAAGTAGTAATCATCCCAAGATTTCGCTCAATGATTGCTGTTGAAGTGAAGTTATCCAAGATTCTCTCAATGTTTGCTGTTGAGGTTGTAGTCGCCTATGGTTCTCTCCCCGATCCTGCGGAGATGGTAATTCCCACCAAGGTTCTCTCACCGTTCCTGTTGAGGTAGTAACCATCCCTGGTTTATTCATCACCATTTGAAGCTCCAGATTCAGCTCCTGTAACCAGTCATGACACATCTATACAAAGAATTTGAAGACCAGCTCCTGTAACAGGTCAGGTAAACATTTTTCTTTTTGCAGGTACGCAAATTCTCGCTAAGGAATCTCTTACGCGATCAACATCCAGATGGCATCTATAAGCCCATCCACCATCCATCACCTCTTAGCATGGCATCTATAAGCCCATCACCCTATCCATCAATCTTCAAATGGCATTTGTAAGCCCATTCCCCTCATCACACTATTATGTGAGCGCAAATTTCTGGGCACTCTAGTGTTCAATCATCTTCCACCTTTGGATTACGAAAGGCACGTCAGCCAATCTGCATCCTCAGGTCTAAGAAGATTGAACAGGGGCAACTGTTGTACCCCAAAATTTGCCCTCCCATATTTATCAAAACATTTCAAGAAAATTCACAAGTCCAACCCGGCGCGTTATATTCAGGTGTTCTTTCGCCAAGATATCTCTGATAACATATTCTCAAATTCAGGTTCGGCTCAAGAGTCAATTCTTTAAAGAAGGTATCCGAATGTGCGAGTTTTCTTGAAGAAATATGGTGAAAAAGTGTGCTGAAAGTGCAGTTTTTACGCGCTAAAAAATTCATAACTTGAAGATCGTGACTCGTTTTGAACCCGTTCCAGTGGCCGAAATTCCGTCTTGACATTATCTACGTTTTCATCTCTCACGGCTGGAAGCCAATTTCGATCATAAGGTCTTCAAAAATGTGGATTTATCAAGTATTTTCATACAGAAAATTTGTGACAGAAGTTTATTTGCGTCATGTTCAGAAAATCATAACTTGGTCAATTTTCATCGTATCGAGCTGGTTCCGGCGCCAAAATTTCACAAATTGAGTTGGCTACATTTTCACAGAAGGTATTAAGTTCAAACGGTATTCAAAAGGCCTTCGTTTTTTGCTCAGAGTGCGTGACACACCGAAAATCCTGAATGCTGAATATTATTTCATCTGGGCCGAAACTTCGAAAATTCATAACTCGGTCAATTTTTATCGGATTGGGCTTATATTTTTACACAAGGTCCCTGACTCATAGATCTACAACTTTGCTTCAAAAGTCGAGACCAAATTATGCACCGATCAATACCAGTTTTTTATTGAAGAACGTGTCAGAATCGACACTGGAGCCCGAAATAAGTTTGTTTGAGCTGAAACTTCAAAAATTCATAACTAATTCACCATTTATCCGATTGAGCCGATTTTCAGACAGGAGTTAGCTATCGATTTCGGCTACATTTTGTTTTCACATTTCAACTTCAAAAAATGCACTTAAGTCCCTGCGATTTAGCCTGGAAAGTGACGAATTCAAGTGAATATTGGAGGCTCAATTGCACATTCAAAGCCCATTTGCTTTACCCTAATTTCCATTATATGATCACCTTCTTTTCACACAAACCAGAGAGAAAAAAAAGAGAAGAAGAGGAAAAAAGAGGAGGAAAAGAGAGAAAAAACCTTGCCACAACACTGTTAGAATATCAAATTCTTTCAAGAACCCTAAAACCTTGAAATCCTTATTACAAATCTCTCTCTCACTACAAACAAGCCATCTCAGTTACAAACCAACATCTTATTACTTCTTCAGTAAGGGTAAGGCTGGCTTGATCTCCATGATCCAAAGGGCATAAAAGCATTCATGTCACTACTTTTCCAGTAAGGGTAAGGTTGATTTGATCTCCATGATCAAAAGGGTATAATCATTCATACATGCCATATTGTGCCTAAACATTAAATTTCTTCATATATTGGCTTTATTTGCATTTTATGATTTTATTTAATGTGTTCGTGAGATTCAACACTGCAGATTTAGACAGGATCCCATGCAGGTTCATTAAGGAACGTTGAGGCCAAAAGCCAAATGGCCAAAAGCCAAAAGCCAAATAGCCAAAGTAGAAAAACTTATGCATGACACTAATACATGGCGAGACAGACATCCTGAGAAGATTAAGGAACGTTGAGGCCAAAACGCAAATGGCCAAAAGCCAAAAGCCAAAAGTCAAATGGCCAAAGTAGAACAACTTATGCATGATGAGGCCAGAACACAAATGGCCAAACCACTACAATTCACCTCCAAAAAGGGGACAGAAACCCCCCAAGGTATTGTATTTTCTTTCTTTTCCTTATTTTATTTATTTCAATTATTTCTTTTTTTAATTAATTCCTTTAATTTAACTTATTTTCATAAAATATAAAAAATAGTAAAAAACAGAAAAGTCATAAAAATCAAAATATATTTATTTAATTAATATTTTTTGTAAATAAATTTCACTAATAATTAATTATTTATTTTTATAAATCAAATTGCCATTAATTAATTAATTTCATTTTAGGTTTAAATTTTAACATGTTTTTCTTAATAAATAAAAGTTGTAGAATTAGGGTTAATTAGTTAATTTCATTTAATTCACATAAAAAACCATAAATCCAAAAAATCTGAAAATAATTTCTTTTTACATTTTAATTTAATTAATTTAATAATTTAATTTAATTTCATTAAAAAGGGTCCAACGCCCTCGCTTCCAATTTTAATTCCAATTCGCGCATTTTATTTTGCTTCTTATAATTATTTATGTAATTCTCCCAAAGCCGTGTAATATTTATCTTTCGCACTTTACTTCTTTATTTTCTGTCAAACCGGGTCCTGGATTAAATTTGGTGATGTGGACCCGCGCCTTTGTAATAGTTTAGAACTTTTAATTTCCGCATCTTTTTAACTGTTAATTAAATCGCATGCAAGAATGAATGTCTAAATAAAAATAACGCGTAGATCACCCATGACATGACAAGACAAAAATAAATGAATCTGACACACAAATCACACACCACCCCTAGGGTACGCCTCACTGTTGCCTTGCCTCGAAAGGTGATCGTCGAGTAGAGGATGTCTTAGTAAGTCCTTATGATCCGGGAACCTGGCATGAGGGTAGCTTCTAAGGTGTCTTCCCATTGCTCTGGTGATCACCATGTCCCGAACCTCGAATTGACTCGAACACCTCCAACGGTGGTGCTACCTACCTCTCAATGGTGGGATGACACTACTTTAAAGGACATTTACACAGACGAATTCCTTAGGGTAGGTAGACGACTCTAGATACTTGCTCTAAATTTCAAAACAAATCAAAAATACTTTTCACACCGACACATTTTCAAAAAGCTTTCGAAAGCAATTTTTCAAACACTCTTGAGGACCGATACAAGAGTCGAACTGGAATTTCCAAAGAAACTTTTTAAAACCCACAGTTGGAAAGCAAACAAACCATTTTTGAAAACACAATGAGCAAGTATCTAAGAGCCCATGGATAACCATGGATAGAAAGGGTGCTAACACCTTCCCTTTCTATAATCTACCTCCCGAACCGAGAGCAATCTCTTTAAGGAATTTTTCTGTGCTTTTGTCCTTTCCATTTGGAGAAAATAAAAGACGGTGGCGACTCTTGCTTCCGCGACATTTCGCGAACCAGCGTTAAACAGTCAGTTCCAGATCCACCGATCACAACTTGCCTTGCTTTTCAATTGTTTGAAATGGTGCTTTGTGTGTGCGGTTTTGAAAATGTTTTGAAAAAGATGCCTTGTCTAGGCAACCGTTGTAACAATTCTTTACTCGAATGTTTTACAAAGGTGTTTATCTTTTTGAAAAGATGTTTCAATGTTTTTGAAAGTTGTTTTGAAAGTTGTGTTGTGAAGTGTATTTTGAAAGTAGGCAAGTGTGTTTTGCAAGTTTGATCAAGTAACTGAGAGTTGTCTACCCCTAAATTTACTCAAAGATTTTTCTCATGTTTTAACCCTTTTAACAGTATTGTTCCACCATTGTATTTGGTGGACAATCTTGTGTTAGGATGTTAACGGGACAGGCGCGGGTCATCGTATAGACCATGAATGCAATGGTGCCAAGTGTCTTTGGAAATTTTCCTTTAAGGGACTTGATCATTTTTTAGGCAACTTCGAAAGCGTCATCGAGGGACTATGATCATTTGATTTGTTTTTGTTTTGCCAAAGAACTCAACATGCAAACATGGCCCATTTTTGAAGGCAACAAGCGGGGGAACTTTAGGGGTGCAAGTGTGAATTGTGTATTGATTGTCATGCATTTGTCTTGTATTAGGTTATCTAGCGGTTGATTTTGAATCTTCGCATACAAACCCTAATTACTATACAGTATATAGAAAGCGATAAATTGCGGGAATTTAAAGTCTAAGCTATTACAAATAAGTATCCGGGAATGGGGGTACAAATATTTACAAATGGGGATGAGTCTTGTCAGGATAGTAGTGTCCAAATAATATTTAAAACCAAATCGAATCGCATTCTCAATGTAAAATGTAGCAATGTATAAGAATAAAAGCAATGTATCAAAAGTATTGTAAAATGCATGTGATTATTTACAAATGATGCGAATATTAACCTAATGTATTTACTAAGTATTTATTATTTTTATGTTTTTGTTAATATTATATAAACAAAAGTTTAATTAAAAAAAGAAAAGAAAATTGTTTAAATTTAAGTATCCTATTATCTATGTATTTAGTTAATGTACAAAGGTTTATTAAACAAAGATTCTAAAAAAAAGAAAATTATTTAATTTAGAAAAATCCTATTTTTATGTACTCTTAAATGTGATAAAAAGTGTTAGTAAAAATTTTTACAAAAAAAAGAAGTTAATGTGTTATTTTTATTTACAAAATAAGTTATATTATATAAGAAGAAAATAAATAAAAAAGGTGTTAGTTATAAGAAAAAAAGAAATAAATGGGCTTAAGGGGAAAGCTGGGCCCAAACAAAAACAAACAGGATTAAGAAAAGGGGGGGGGGGGGGGGTAAGGCGCCAGGACATTTGGGCTTAGGCAGTTTTGTTGGGGACAGGCCCAGCTGCACTTTTGACATTTTTCTTTAGGGTTTTCAGTCGTTGTTTCAGAATAGGGTTTACAGTGTTGAGCGGAATCGTTTCTATCATCGTCTTCTTCGTCTCTTTACTTCATCCGTCTTGAGCCAAGCCTCTGAACGAACCACTCGCCTCAGCCGCCGGACGCAACCTCCGTCCTCCTCTTCCTCACAGTCATTCAAGCAATGATGAAAAAAAAAGGTAATAACTTCTGCCTTAACGCATTTTTAGGGTTTTTTCGTTCTTATCTTGCCTATCTTGTCTTTTGCATGTCCTGACCTTTGATGTTCGTGTGGTGTGAGGTGCGAAGCAGAAAAAAGGAAAGGGAAAAAATACAACCTTTATGGGCTTTTGG
Source organism: Vicia faba (assembly GCA_948472305.1). Lineage (NCBI taxonomy): Eukaryota > Viridiplantae > Streptophyta > Magnoliopsida > Fabales > Fabaceae > Vicia > Vicia faba. Next base: position 5,127,853 of record OX451740.1, read on the forward strand.
AGAAGAGGCGGAGAAATGGACAGGAGGCGTCCCCGGTGGCCAAGGCGAGGGAGTATGATGCTAGCTTACTGACTCCCTAGTATTTGTATCTTGCTTTTGTTAGATAGTTTTATGATGAGTATTGCTTCTCTGAAAACCCTAAGGCTCCTTCTTCTGAAACTCCTTTCCTATCTGAACGCTTGCTTCTGATTGCTTATACTTCTGGCTTTGAGTGAGCTTCTGTCTATGATGATGATATTGACTCTGAGATTGCTCAGTCCTTCTGAGTTGCTTGCTTTATCCTCTTGGGCTTTGTTGGCCTTTTTTCAATGATGATGATGTTTGAATCTGAGATGCATGTTTGCTATTATTTCACTTCTGAATAACTTTTCCTCTCTTGATGTTGTGCTGGCTTTGTTGCTTAATGATGAACTTTTCAGTTCTGAGAGCTTGGATGTTGTTGCTTCATTATGTTTGATGCTGATGTTGTACCCCAAAATTTTCCCTCCCATATTCTTCAAGATTTGCCAAGATCATGGTTCAAAATCTCTCAAGGGTTGCACAGTCCAATTGCCTCCTAACACAGTCAAAATTAGGATTTTGGTTCTTGCAAAGAAATTGAGGTTTCCAAGGGTCCAAACAAGTCCCACATGCCTACATACATTGTCAAGCATTCATATGTCAAGTTACAAGACTCACAACACCAAGTTGCACAGTAAAAAACCCTAATTGCTCCACAGTCAACTGCAGGGGCAAAATGGTCATTTGACAGTCAAAAGTCAAAAAATTTGGTCAACATCTTATTTTGAAGCCACAATCATAATTTGATCAATTCTTGATCATGATCTCTCAAAGCATGGCCCAAAAAGTCTCAAGATGCAAAAGTTTCTATTTTTGGACAGTTGAAAAGTCAACTGCAAATTGACCAAGGCATAACTTCTTCATGGTTTATCAGAAAAATTCCATCAAATGCTCATTTTGAAGAGAATGACATTTCCTACAACTCATATTCACACTCCAAGTCCAAGAAATGCTCTCACAAAAAGTTATCAATTTCAACATTATAGGTCATTTTCAAAAGTCAACAAAAAGGCACTTTAAGTCAAAGACCATAACTTGAGATTGGTAAATCAAAATGACATGGGACCAAAGGCATTGGTTAGAGGACTTCAAGACCTTTCCAAAATGTCCAAGTACATGTTCATAGCTTCAAAATTGAGCAAGATATGCATTGGAGAAGTTGGGAAATTTTTGGGAATTTTCAAAAGTCAACTTTGCCTAAAACACTTCAAAATTACTAATGGGCCTCAAATTCTTCCTTGAATCATTACCCAAAGCCTATGCACGACCCATTGAGCTCAAAGGGATTTATTTTCTTATTTTTAATTAATTAATTGAATTTTTATTCTTATTAATTCATTTACATTTCAATGGTCCTCAAAATTAGGGTTTTGGTTCCTCAAAATTAGGGTTTTGGTTCCTTCAAGGAAGTTGGGGTTTTCAATGGCTCAATCAAGTCCCATATACCCATATACATTTCCAAGCATCTACATGTCAAGTTGCAAGACTCACAGCATCAAGTTGCACAGTCAAAAACCCTAATTGCTTCACAATCAACTGCAGGGGCAAAATGGTCATTTTACAGTCAAAAGTCAAAAAATTTGGTCAACATATTATTTTGAAGCCACAATCATCATTTGATCAAGTCTTGATCATGATTCCACAAGCATGTCTCAAAAATCATCAAGATGCAAAAGTTTCTATTTTTGGACAGCTGAAAAGTCAACTGTAACTTGACCAAGGCATAACTTTTTCATGGTTCATCAGAAAAATCCCATCCAATGCTAATTTTGAAGGGGATGACATTTCCTAAAACTAATCTTCACATTCCAAGTCCAATAAATGCTCTCACAAAAAGTTATCAATTTCTACATTATAGGTCAATTTCAAAAGTCAACAAAAAGGCATTTTAAGTCAAAGACCATAACTTGAGATTGGTAAATCCAAATGACATGGGACCAAATGCATTGGTTAGAGGACTTCAAGACCTTTCCAAAATGTCCAAGAACATATTCATAGGATCAAAATTGAGCAAGATATGCATTGGAGAAGTTGGGAAATTTTTGGGAATTTACAAAAGTCAACTTTGCTCAAAACACTTCATTTTTGCTAATGGGCCTCAAATTCCTTCTTGAGACGTTGTCCAAGGCCTATGCACGACCCATTGAGCTTAAATTGATTTATTTTCTTATTTTTAACTAATTAATTGAATTTTTTATTAATATTAATTCATTTAATTGTAGGAAAATTCAAAAGATATGTTTTTCAAATCTTTTGTGGAGCAAATAAACTCAACACATGCTGGAGATTTCATTTGCCAATCAAGGGGACCAAAATATCCAATTTTAGAAAGTTTTGTCAATCAAAAATGTGCAAAAATATTTGATTGAAATCAAAGATGCAAAACATAATTTCATGGATTCTTGGACAAAGATTGAACCCTAATTCCATTCTACTACAAATACTAAAGCTAACCCTAATTCCATTCACGTGCAAAACTGCTGCAGAAGCCATAACCATATTGAGTTTTTTTCAAGAAAATTGCCAAATCGTTTTCTCACTTCCAGGCCAATTCAAGGCATCTTCTTGATTCTAACACATTGCATAAGTCTCCAGGAACACATTGCAATAAAAAACAAGCCTTAAAGCTCAAGAACACGTTCTACACAGACCCACGGTTTGAACAAATTTTTCAAAATCATATACTTTGATTCATGCATATTTGACACTTTTTGTTAATTGTTTTGTGTTCATAAGGACTGTACGAAGCTTTTGGTACAATTTAATTGCATTGAGATGCCCTGAAACGCAAATTGCCATTGAAGGATTCTAGGTTTTTCAAGCTTCAAAATTAGGGCTTTTCACATCCGGTTAAATCAGAGCCTCTCATGACCATGGTTGAAACCGTCTGATCGAGACGAATATACTGGACACCTCGTGCCATATTTATATAGCTTGGATTTCTATTCGCTATTATTGGTCGTTTCACTTTGTGGGGGTTAAAAACCCCCGCTATCTGTTTTGTTTTGTTGCAGGCAAACGAAAGAGACGAAGACGTGTTCAGACACTACTGGCTCATTCAAATATAACGCGCGTTTTATAAATTTCCAGCATAAGCGTTAAGTTTTTATATTATATTTATTGCTCATTATATTAACAGAAGCAAGCGCGTGGTGGAGTGGTTAGGCATCTGGCTGATCATCATTGGGACCTGGGTTCGATTCCCAGGTCCCCCAAAATTTCCATATTGTTTTTCTTTACCTAATCCTATGCAGGCTTCCAAATAGTGATCATCATACATCTCAAGCAATCAGCCTGCCAAGTGGCCACTAACGCCAATCTGATGGCCATGAGGCGTGGACCATGGTGTTCCCAGTCAATGCAACGTGCAAATAATTCCAAAAGTCAAAAAGGCCCGATTCTTAATGGGCTGAAAACTTACAAACAAAACCTCCATTTGGGCCATCACACCCCCCTGGTTTATTTTCCTTTTTATTTTCTTTCTCTTTTTAATTCTTTTAACTATTATTATTATTATTATTAACTAACAAATTATTTTTTATAAAAAAAATCAGAAACTTAAAATATTTATATTAATATTATTATTATTATTAAATTTCACTTTAATTGTTATTTTTGTAAATAAACTCTAATAAATTAATTTAGTATAATTAGGTTAATTTTGACTATTTTTCATAATAAGTAAAATAAATTAGACTTAGGTTTTTTTTCTAACTTTTGACTTTTAATTTCTTTTATTTTATTTTCATTAAAAAACATAAAACACAAAAAAAAACATTTTTTCTTTTTTAACTAATTAATTAGTAAATTAGGTTGAACATTAATTTAATTGCCAAAAAAGGACAAAACTTCAATTCTTTTTTCAAAAAGGGTCAAAACCCTAAGGATGTCCTGGTTAAATTTCTTTCGCGCATTATTTTTATTTTAATTATTTATGTATCTGCTCAAAGGATGTAATAGTAATTAGGATCTTTACCACTTTCTTTACTTTCCGCATTTATTTTCCAAAACGGGTTATGTTTTTGGCGATGTATAGACCCGCGCCTTGTAATAGCGTAGATTTACCTTTCCGCACTTTATTTTCCGCACTCTTAACTGTTAAAAAATGCATGAAAGACTTGTATGACAAATAAAAATAATCCGTAGCTCACAAATGCATGTTCAAAGATAAATATAAACTGAAACAACACACATGCACATGCCACTCCTAGGGTACGCCTCACTAGTTGCCTCGAACGTGGTCGTCAAGTATAGAGTGTTTTAGAGGTCTCCCTCATGTCTAAGATCCAGTTGCCTCGAAATGGTTGCCTCGGATAAAAAAAAGGATCTAGGACATTAGGGTTACTTCTAAGGTGTCCTACTATTGCTTCGGTGACCACACATGTCCCTTAATCGAATTAACCTGAATACCTCCAACGAAGGTGCTACCTACTTCTCAATAGTGGGATAGTATTGTCCAAAGGACTCTTACACAGCCTAATTCCTTAGAGTAGGTAGATTTCTCATGGGTACTTGCTCTCTCAAAAAACAAAAACAATCTTTTTGCACTGACACTTTCAAAAAGTTTTCAAACAAATATTTCATTCACTCTTGAGGACAGATACAAGAGTTACTTAGAAATTTTTCAAACGAAACTTTCTTTCAAAACCCACGCACACTTGAAAAGCAAACAAAATTTTGAAAACATAAGAGCAAGTACCTAAGAGCCCGTGGATAACCACAGATAGAAAGGGTGCTAACACCTTCCCTTTCTATAAATCTACCTCCCGAACCGAGAGACATCTCGAATAAGGAATTTTGCTGTGCTTTTGTCCTTTCCATGTTAGAGAACATAAAAGACGGTGGCGACTCTTGCTTACCGCGACATTTTGCGAACCAGCATTAAAAAACAGTCAGTTCTATTTCCACCGATCACAATCTGTATTTGACTTCTTTCTTTTTTTTGTTTTTGCAGATAAAAAATCAGTTGAGTAACGGGGAGCATCAGTAGAAGATGAAGATTTAGGATATAGTTTCAATTTATTTTTAATAATTGTAATAATATTAATGTAAACAACTGTAAATAAATTTACAGTGTTCAAATAATATCTGTAACAAATAATTAAAAATGAATAAAAATAATCCTTTGTCAGTTAATTCTCTTTCAATTCACTGTTTATTTAATTATTTAAGTTTCTTGAATTAAAATAACTGGAAGTAAATACAAATTATTCTAACTTAGATAAAATAAATAATTAATAAACACCTTAGTCTTGCAACTTCGCATTAATCAATAATAAACCTGGCGTCCCAATTAACCATAAGCATTGCACAATTAATCAAACAAACATCCATATGCCTTTCCTTTTACTGATTAAACCAAACACTTCAAACTCTCAATCAGAAGTCTTAACCCATATCTCAGAGTCAATTGAAAAGAACTCGTAGAATTAATTCCTTCTGAGAATGCGCGCGCAAACCCTAATTCTTGATTTACTGTCAAAGAAGCGTCTGCCTGATCAAACCCTGAGCCAAATTCAACCAAACCCTAACAACCTGCTTGGACTAATTCAAAAGTTAATGGAAACCCTAATTTTGTCTGACTGATGAGAAAAGTTTGTTTGACCGATTCTTAAACCAATCTGAAAAATCAGGAAAAGCCCGAAGCTGTGATTTCTTGTGGAAAAGAGAGGGCAAATTTTGGGGTACAACACGTAGGACTTTACATTTCTGCAATTTATCACTTTCAAATGTAAATGCTAGTGTTATACCCCAAAATTTTCCCTCCCATATTCCTCAAGGTTTGCTAAGATCAGGCTTCAAAATCTCCCAAGGGTTGCACAGTCCAATTGCCTCCTAACAGTCAAAAATTAGGGTTTTGGTTCTGGCAAAGAAATTGAAGTTTCCAAGGGTCCAAACAAGTCCCCACATGCCTATAAACATTGACAAGCATCCTTATGTCAAGTTTCAAGACTCACAGCACCAGATTGCACAGTCAAAAACCCTAATTGCTTCACAGTCAACTGTAGGGGCAAAATGGTCATTTGACAGTCAAAAATCCAAAGTTTTGGTCAACATCTTATTTTGAAGCCACAAACATAATTTGATCAATTCTTGATCATGATTCTCAAAGCATGGCTCAAAAAGTCTCAAGATGCAAAAGTTTCTATTTTTGGACAGCTGAAAAGTCAACTGCAAATTGACTAGGGCATAACTTCCACATGGTTTATCAGAAAAATTCCATCCAAAGCTCATTTTGAAGATAATGACATTTCCTACAACTCATCTTCACACTTCAAGTCCAAGAAATGCTCTCACAAAAAGTTATCAATCTCTACATTATAGGTCATTTTCAAAAGTCAACAAAAAGGCACTTTAAGTCAAAGACCATAACTTGAGATTGGTAAATAAAAATGACATGGTACTAAAGACATTGGTTAGAGGACTTCAAGACCTTTCCAAAATGTCCAAGAACATGATCAAAGCTTAAAAATTGAGCAAGATATGCCTTGTAGAAGTTGGGAACATTTTTGGGAATTTTAAAAAGTCAACTTTACTTCAAAAGCCTCAAAATTGCTAATGGGCCTCAATTTCTTCCATGAATCATTACCCAAAGGCCATGCACGACCCATTGACTTAAAGGGGAGTTATTTTCTTATTTTTAATTAATTAATTGAGTTTTTAATCTTATTAATTCATTTAATTAAAATTAATTATGAAAAAATACTAAATCATGTTTTCCAAATCTTTTTGTGCAGCATATTCACTCTTTATGAATCAAATATTTCGTGCATCACTCAAAAGGAAAGATTTTATGCAATTGGCAATGGTTTCATGGCAAAAAGATTGGATTTGATATCATTGAAAACCAAATATTTGAATCATGAATGCAAAGACTTTGGGCTTGGTTTTTCTAACCTAATTCCATCTACATACATATGCAAACATAACCTTAATGCCTTAGACACACAAGCTGCGCTCAGAACACAAGAACAACTTTGCACTTTTTTCACAAAAACCTTGAAACTGTTTTCATATCTACTGCATGTTTCAAAGCCAAAGAGCCATTCCAATACACTCCTGACACTACCAGGAAGCTTTTGCAATCGAAACCAACCCTCCATACTCAAGGAATTGGTATAACTGGATCGCCCTGTTCATGAAATTTTTCACATTCGTGTTTGAATTTACATGCATTTTCCATATGTTTTAACTGTTGATTTGCACTAACATGGACATTCTGAAACTATTGGTGCCCTTTAATTGAACTAACAGTGTCTGTATCAAAAGTTGCCATTGACATTCGCTAGGGTTTCAGAGCTTCATATTTGGGGTTTTACGCATAAAGAAAAATTGGCCATTCAAACCAGTACCATTGAAATCAGGGCATCAGGACGAATGGAATCCATACCTCGCGCTCAATTTATGGTCAAGCATGCCCTATTCGCTATTATTTGCAGGTTCCATTTAGTGGGGGTTAAAAACCCCCGCTATCTATCTTTTATTTTCAGGCAAACGAAGAAGAAGGAAGGAGACGCTGAGTTGTTGGACTGTGGTTGGCCAGTTTGAATGGTTGGCGCGTTTTTTATTTGTTCAGCATGATATTACCTTTTCCATTATATTATTCACGTTCCATATTAATATCAAACATACGCGTTGGTTCAGTTGGTAGCTTAGCTGGCTTGCAGGTATTGGGACCTGGGTTCGATTCCCAGGTCCCCCATAATCTCAATGATTTTTGTCAAAACATGTTCCAGCGTTACACTCATCCAATGGAGTACCATATACCCTCGCCTGCTTGCTTGCCATGCGCCCAGGAGATCAATCCAATGGCCAGAACCTGGACTCCATCATGCACGCCAGTCAATGGATCCACATGCAAGTACAGAAAAGTCAACAAAGGCCTTGAATTCAGTGGGCCAAATGCTTCAATAACACCTCCTAAATTGGGTCAGACACCCCACTGTTTGTATTTTTTTTCTTCTCTCCTTTTCTTTTCTTTTAAATTATTTTAATTGTTTTTTTCTTTTAATTCACAAAATATAATTTTCATAACAAAAAAAATCAGAAATCATAAAAATGAAAATATGTTTTATTTAATATTTGATGCATTAATATTTTTTGTAAATAAATTTAATAATCAACTTAGTAAAATTAGGTTAAAATTTTAATGTTTTTCTTAAATAAACTAAAATATGTAGAAATTAGGTTTTTAGCATTTTTTTTCTTTTTTTTAATAAAATAATTTCCACTTATTATTATTATTATTAATTATTAATTATTTTGTAAATAAACATGTAATTAATTAATTAGGGTAAATTAGGTTAAAACTTAAATATTTTCTTTAACAATTAAAAATGATTTTGAACTAGGGTTTTATTTAATTTCTAATTTCAATTAATTTTCTTTATTTCATAAACACCAAAAACCATAAAAAACATTCCTCTTCTTTATTAAATAATTAATTAATTTTTAATTTCATTTAATTTCTTTAAAGGGTCCAACGCCCTCGAACTCTCGATTCTAATTCCTTTTCGCGCGTTTATTCTTATGTTTCTTTTTTAATATTATGTAATTGCCCAAAGCCTTGTAATAGTAATTAGGAAATTTATTTACTTTCTGCATTTTATTCAAAAATGGGTCTTTGTTAATTTGGCGATGTATAGACCCGCGCCTTGTAATAGCATAGGACTTTATTTTCCGCACTTTAATTTCCGTACCCCTTAACTGCTAAATTTTGCATGAAAGAATGAATGGCCCAAAAATAAAAACAACGCGTAGCTCATGATACCATGACCAGATAAAACATAACTGAAAATAACACACGAATTCACACACCACTCTTAGGGTACGTGTGATACGGTGGGAGAACTGACTAGAGGTTTGCGTTTGTATTTGCACTTGTTCGGTTGAGCAAGAGTCGCCACCGACTTTTTATTTTATCCTAAAGGAAGGGTTAAAAAAGCACAGCAAAAACCTTTTGAGATATTTCGTGGGTTCGAGGGGTAGATTATGAAAAGGGAAGGTATTAGCACCCTTTTCATCCATGGTTATCCATGGGCTCTTAGTTACTTGGTTTTTAGATCACTTGCCTTGATTTTCGATTGCTTGAAAATGGTGTGTGTGTGTGTGTGTGTGTGTGTGTTTTTGAAAATGTTTTTGAAGAGATGCCTTGTCTTAGGCAACCAATGTATTCGACTCGTGTTTGAGTGTTTTACAAAAGTGTGGATCTTTTCGAAAAGATGTTTCAAATGTTTTTGAGGGTTTGTTTGAAAGTGTGCATGGAGTGTGGTTTTTGAAAAGAAGGCAAGTGTTTTTGCAAGTTGATCTCAAGTAACTAAGAGTTTTGTCTACCCCTATTGTACTCAAAGGTTTTCTCTATGTTTTCAACCCTTTTTAACAATTTTGTTCCACCATTGAATTTGGTGGGCAATCTTGCATTTAGGAAGTTTAACGGGACGGGCGCGGGTCATCGTATGGACCATGAACGCAATGGTGCCAAGTGTCTTTGGCAATTTGCTTTGAAGGGACTATGATCATTCCATTTAGGCAACTTTCGAAAGCGTCATCGAGGGACTTATGATCATTTGAATTTGTTTTGCCAAAGAAACTCGACGTGCAAGCATGGCCCATTTTGGAAGGCAACGTGTGGGATTACCCTAGAGGGTGCAAGTGTGATTGTGTATTGATTTCATGTATTTGTCTTGTATTAGGTTATCTAGCATTCGGTTTTATGTATATGCAAACCCTAGGTCTAAACATGGTATAATTGGAAAGCGATAAATTGCAAGAATTTAAAGTCTACGCTATTACAAATAGTATCCGGGAGTGGGGGTACAAATTTACAAATGGGGAAGAGACTTTAAGAATGTAGTGTCCAAATAATTTACAACCCAATCGAATGTGCGATCAAATGTAATCAATGTATAGTAACGTATAAGAATAGCAATTGTACATGTATCAAGTGTATAATGTGAAATGTATTGTGTAAGTGTACGTGTAAGTGTATATGTGTATGTAATTTATTTACAAGTTACCGAATGTGCGTATTAATGTGAAGATTAAGTATTGTTAACTTAAATGAAAAGAATTAGATGTTTTCTTTATTTAATCTTCGTAATCTTATATTTTCTTTAATATGTACAAAAAAGAAAATTTAATAAAAGAAAAGAAAATGTTCTAAGCTTGAAAATTGTTATTTACATTTGATATAAATTTGTATCTTCATATTTTTATTTAACATATACAAAAGAGGTATTTTAATTAAAAGAAAGAATGTATGTTTTTCTATTTTAATTATATTATGTAAAAAGATGTATTTTCATTTATTATGTACAAATAAGAACATTTTAATAAAAGAAAGAAAAGAAAAGTTTTTAATTCCAGTATATTATGTGTCATTGTATAAATAAAATGTTTTAATAAAACAAAACAAAAAAAAATGTTTTAGTGTTTTAATTATATTATATATTATTGTTTTATGTACAAATAATGTTTTTAAGAAAAGAAAATGTATTAACTTAAAAATTGTTTTTATGTATTAATATTTTTTCTATACAAAACTAGTGTATCATCTCAAAAAAGAGTTATGTTAAAAGAAAATAAACAAAAATTTTAATTTGTAAAAAAAGGAAATGGAAAGAAGAAATAAATGGGCTTGGGCCCAAACGAAATAAAACAAAAAGAATAAATAAAGAGAAAAAGGGGGGTGTGTGCCCAGCTTGCAGTGGGCTTAAGGTGTTGAAAATGGGCGAGGCCCAGTTGGTTTGGACAGCAATTGTTTTCTTAGGGTTTCAGAATGTTTGTTTCATTAGGGAAACGCTTAGGGTTTGTGAAACAGAAGCGCGCCGTTCTTCATGGTTTTGTCTTCATCCGTACGCCTCCGCCTCTGATATTCCCCGTCCCTGTTGTCAGAGGCGCCGCCTCCGTCTTTTCCTTCCATGGTCATGTAGACTTCTGGCCCAGAGGTAACAATCACGCTCTTTCAAACCTTAGGGTTTTAAATTCTTGCATGTTTTTTTTATCGTTATGATGTCGATTCTTACATCATGATTACATTCTGTTTATATGAGTTTTTGAAGGAAGAAAAAAGAAAGGGAAGAAATGGACCTTTGGTGAGGAAAAGAAACGGATGGTGGCACACTAGACGGCCAAGGACGGAGAAAACTTGATGAGGTTGTGAGCGTTGGGGAGACCTCCCTGGTATTTTTGTCTTCTTTATTGCTTAATGATGCACTTCTGAAAGCTTGTGTTGCCTTCTGTATGCTTGTGTTGCCTTTGTTATCTCCTCTTCCTCTTGGTAGCCTTTGTATGCTTCTTTTCCTTCTCCTTTCTGTGGGCTTGCTGAGTTGTCTTGATGATGATTATCTGAGAGTTTGTTGCCTTTTGAATAACTTTGCTTGTATGAATATTCTGAGTTGTTTTGAAATGTTGATATTATTGGTTAGTGTGTTTATCCCTATGATGAACCCTAGGTTCTGAGGGCTTTGAGTTGATATTGATGCTTGCCCATGTATGCTTCTGAATGTGCTATTGTTGAAACATTTTGTTTTGACTAGTTTTCCTCTTTTGGCTCGCTTCTGTTGCTTTTTTTGTATATTGGCCTATGATGAAGTATTTCTGAGGCCTGATGGGTTTGGACATTGGTTTGATAAGTTTGTGTTGTTTGTGGTATTCTGGTTTTTGGCTTTGGGCGTGCTGTAGCAGGTTGAGCTGGTTATGGTCTTTTTAAGGCTTTGTGTTGTAGTTTGGGATTTGTATGGTTATGGTTTTGCTATCTTCATAGGCTGGTTTATTGGTTTGGTACAAGTTTAGGCTTGGAAGGTTTTGAATGGTTTCTGTTTAGGTTGAGTTTGACAGGTTCAATGCTTGTTGGTTTTGGACTTTTGTTGGACCACAGGTTTGGGCAGGTTTGTTGAGCTTAAGGCTTTATTGGTTTCTGTGAGGCTTAACAGGTTTGTTGAGCTTAAGGCTTTTGGTGTTCTTTGACTAAGGTTTCAGGCCTGGTTCAGGGCTTGTGTTTTTGTTGAAGTCTTGTGGCTTCAGCAGGTTATGGCCTTGCAGGTTTGTTGTGAGTATCTTGGTTTTTTTGGCTTGGAAGGTTTTGCTTCAAGTTATGTTATGGCCTGGGGTTTGGACAGCAGGTTATGTATTGCTGGTTGTTTTTGACAAAGCTTGACAGATTTTGTGGTTATCCCCTCAGTTCTGCCCCTACTTTCCTTTGATACTTTCTATTGTTTTATTGACCAATTGCTTTATCTTTTCTGAAATTCTGGCTGCAGATACTCAATGTCACGTCCAATGTTATGACACCGTATCTGACTTACTATATGACAGTAAATACAAAGGCAGTAAATAACACAGTCAATTGTTTACCCAGTTCAGTGTGCAACAACACCTACTCTGGGGGCTACCAAGCCAGGGAGAGAATCCACTATAAGAGATGTTAATTCAGGAATAAACCAACCAGTTTATCTCCTTCACTTAAGATCTACCCAATGCAATTCTAATCTAAGTACAACTTAAACCTGAGTTCCTACTCACTCCCCCTCAATCACAGCAGTGATACATAAACCAATTTGACTTAAGAATTGATGAAGACACTCTTCAAAAACACACACTTGATTAAGCTTCACAGCTTTTTAATCAAGTAACACAATCACTCGTGCTTCACAGCTTTGAGTGATGTACACAACTAACTTGACTCTGCTTCACAGCTTTAGTCAAGTGACATTCAAACACTCTTGCTTCAAAGCTTTGAGTGCTACACAACCCTTACAATTGAAACCTATTCCAAGGCACTTATCACAATGATAATTGCTTGGAGTACAATAAACAAATCTATACATATTACAAAATTGATCTTCTAATCAATCAGCAGGGATCACTTGAAAAACCGCAGCTCTGTTGAATATATAGCAGCTGCAACTTCAGTTAGGGTTTCCAAAAACCTAGGGTTGATTCCGTTTGACCTAAAGACCAGGTCACAGTACTTTATTGATCAGGTTAGGATCGAGCTAGGTTGCTCCTCAGAAAACGCAGGATTCTGTTTAGAAGGGACTGAGTTATTTCCTGAAAAAACTCAGACTTATCCAATCCTGCAATCCTGTTAGTTCAGAACAGGATGTCATAACATCTGTTATGACATCTGAGAAAACCTGTCTACTGATTTAGCAAAATGTGATCATTTTGCAAACATGCTCAGATACACACTTATAAACATCAGTATTTGAATTACAATATTTTTCTGCACATGTACCTATTGAGTTAGTACAACCTGAACTAGAATGTTATGACATCAGTCATGACATTCACACATACACTTGGGATTTACCAAAAATGCAAGCCAATACCTAAACACCTACAAACTCCCCCTTTGGCAGATTTTTGGCTAAAGTCCCTAAACAATCAGAGATAGACAGATAGCAGCAGAAATAAGTGCAGCAGAAAAATATAGTGTCAAGTACTAATTAAGCAGTACCAAAAATATTCTCCCCCACTTTAGCCACAAATGGGCCAAAGATTACATGTTTATAAAGTTATACAGTTATCCAAAACACAAATAATGAGATCAGCAGCAGACAACAGCAGAACACACTTCCAAACTCCACCAGCAACACCACCAAGCAGCAATCAGCCTTCAAGCACTGTCATCAGACTCAGAGGATTCAGGTTTCTTTCTTTTCTTGTGAGCAATGTCAGCATTTTTCTCTTTGTTTGATGTCTCAACATTCTTAGAGACATTTGGATTTGTTTCAGCATTTGAGTTTTCTTGGTTCAGAGGAACAGAAATGCCAGGAACTGAGTGGTTCTCGTTCAGAATTCGTGAAACAATTTTTGCTATTGCTTGATTAACATAGGCTGTCCCTTCCCTATTTGCAATTTCAGGGGGAACTGAAGAGGAAGGATGAGATGGATTACCTGTATGTCTTGTTCTCAACTCTTTGGCCTTGGTGGGGTTAGTTCTATGAGAACAGATCTCCAGAACATCAGAGTCCAGATAGGAAGAGATTGTCCCAGAATCTTGATCAGAGGAAGAGGTTGAGATGGTCGTATTGGATGATGATGGCGTTTGAGACATTTTGTCAGTTTTGAAGGACCAACAGCAAATGAGAAGAAATTCCTGATTGATGAGAAGACGAGAGGGGAAGGAAGCAAAGGAGTGCCTATTCAACTTCTTAAAAGAATAGTAGGAAATGAGAAAATACAATTTTAAACCAATCAGAACAGGCATAAGTCCTTTGGTCTTTGTTTTAAGCAAAATTAATTGCTACAATTCCTCATGTTGGCAAATACCCAGCTTACCCCTTAAGTTTTCAAATTGGTTTGCATCCAAAGCCTTGGTAAAAATGTCAGCCAGCTGTAGCTCAGTGGCAACATGTTCCAATTTGATTGTCTTCTCTTCTACAAGGTCTCTAATAAAGTGATGTCGTATGTCAATATGTTTGGTCCTGCTATGCTGAATGGGATTCTTGGATATGTTGATTGTACTCAGATTGTCACAGTACAATGTCATAACATCTTGTGTGACATTATACTCAGTGAGCATCTGTTTCATCCATAACATTTGAGAGCAGCTACTACCAGCTGCAATATATTCAGCTTCAGCAGTGGAAAGAGACACACAATTCTGTTTCTTGCTGAACCAGGAAACCAGATTACTTCCCAAAAAGAAACATCCTCCAGAGGTGCTTTTTCTATCATCAGCACTACCAGCCCAATCAGCATCACAGTAACCAGTCAGAGTCGGTTCACAGCCATGAGTATACAACAATCCATAGTTGTAAGTACCACTTACATACTTCAAAATTCTCTTCACTTGATTGATATGACTGACTTTGGGATCAGCTTGGTATCTAGCACAAACTCCAACTGCAAAGGCAATATCAGGTCTGCTGGCAGTTAAGTACAACAAGCTTCTTATCATGCTTCTGTACAGACTTTGATCCACCTTAACCCCACTTGAATCTTTGGAGAGCTTTAGATGAGTAGGAGCAGGAGTCCTTTTGTGACTTGCATTCTCCATACCAAACTTCTTTACAATATTCTTAGCATACTTGCTTTGAGATAAGAAGATTGAGTCCTCCATCTGTGAGACTTGTAGTCCAAGAAAATAAGTTAGTTCTCCCATGAGACTCATTTCAAATTCAGCCTGCATCTGGTCAGCAAAGTGTTTAACCATATGTTCTGACATTCCGCCAAACACTATGTCATCGACATATATTTGGGCAACCATCAATTTCCCTCCTTCAGTTTTGACAAATAGCGTTTTGTCCAAGCCTCCTTTTCTGTAGCCTTTGTCTGAGAGAAACTTTGTTAACCTGTCATACCACGCTCTAGGAGCTTGTTTCAGCCCATATAGAGCTTTTCTCAATTTGTAGACATGATCAGGATGGGTTGGATCCACAAAACCTTTAGGTTGTTCCACATAAGCTTCCTCATTTAAGTACCCATTTAGAAAGGCACTTTTCACATCCATCTGAAATAACTTGAACTTCAGAAGACA
Organism: Vicia faba; assembly: GCA_948472305.1. NCBI lineage: Eukaryota > Viridiplantae > Streptophyta > Magnoliopsida > Fabales > Fabaceae > Vicia > Vicia faba. The sequence continues at coordinate 5,143,397 of OX451740.1, forward strand.
AGCAATTGACAACAAGAGTCTGATTGATTCCAACCTGGCTACAGGTGCAAAGGTTTCATCAAAGTCAACCCCTTCAACCTGGGTGTATCCTTGAGCAACAAGTCTCGCCTTATTTCTGGTGACAACTCCTTCAGCATCTGACTTGTTCTTGAATATCCATTTTGTCCCAATGATGTTAGTTCCTTCAGGTCTAGGAACCAGTTCCCAAACTTCATGTTGCTTGAATTGGTTCAGTTCATCTTGCATTGCACCAATCCAATATTCATCAGTTAAGGCTTCCTTGACATTTCTTGGTTCTATTTTGGACACAAAACAAGAATTTGAGATGACTTCTCTAGATCTTGTGATGACTCCACTATTGGGATCTCCTATGATGAGCTCTTTTGGATGATCCTTCTGAATTCTGACAATACATCCTTCCTTCTCTCTTTGAATTCTCTTGCACAGTTCTCTAAAGACTTCAAATGCATCTGATTTTTCCCTAATGAAATTAATCCAGGTGAATCTGGAAAAATCATCCACAACCACATAGGCATATCTTTTACCACCAAGGCTCTCTACTTGCATTGGTCCCATCAGATCCATATGGAGGAGTTCTAGAACTTTAGAGGTGGTCAGATGTCTTGACTTTGGATGTGACATCCTCGTCTGCTTACCCACCTGACATTCACCACAGACTCTTCCTTCATCAATTAGTAGTTTTGGAATCCCTCTGACTGCCTCCAAGGAGATAATCCTCTTCATACCCCTTAGGTGAAGATGGCCAAGTTTTTGGTGCCACAGTTTCACCTCTTTTTCTTCTTTTGCAATGCAACACACAGATGAGAAATTGGTGTTCTCAGCCTCCCATAAGTAACAGTTGTCTTTGGATCTGACTCCTTTCATTACTATCTCTTGTTTGTCATTGATTACAAGGCATTCAGATTTTGAGAAATTGACCTTGAATCCTAGATCACACAGTTGACTGATACTAATGAGATTAGCGGTCAGTCCTTTCACCAGCAGTACTTCATTTAGACTTGGAACTCCAGGGCAGTTCAAATCACCAACTCCTTTGATTTCACCTTTAGCCCCATCTCCAAAGGTCACAAAACTGGTGGTGTGAGGCTTAACATTATTGAGGAGGTTCTTGATTCCAGTCATATGTCTGGAACATCCACTGTCAAAGTACCAGTCTTCCTTTGCAGAGACCCTCAGGGAAGTGTGAGCTATCAGTGCAGTAGCCTTTTTCTTCCATTGAGGAGCATGTGGTACCTTTTTAGACTTAGGTTTGACACCTGAATTCTGATTAGGGTATCCATGTAATCTGAAGCAGAAACGCTTTATGTGGCCATATCTACCACAATGATGACATTTCCATCTTTGGTACTTTTTCCTCATATGTTTCTGTTCCTGATGTCGAGAGTTGTGTTGAGACATCTGTTTTGACATTTGCCTACCAGAACCAGATTTCGTTGCTTTCATAAATCCTAGACCAGATTTATTTCCCACATTTTGTCCAATCTGTAGGATCTCTTCCAATTTGTCAGTTCCATTTGTCAACATCTTGACAGATTTGGTCATTTGATTCAGTTGTGAGTTCAGCAATTGAACTTCTCCTTCTAGATGACTTATAGTTTCAAGGTTTGCCCGTTTTTCAGTGTGCAACAACACCTACTCTGGGGGCTACCAAGCCAGGGAGAGAATCCACTATAAGAGATGTTAATTCAGGAATAAACCAACCAGTTTATCTCCTTCACTTAAGATCTACCCAATGCAATTCTAATCTAAGTACAACTTAAACCTGAGTTCCTACTCACTCCCCCTCAATCACAGCAGTGATACATAAACCAATTTGACTTAAGAATTGATGAAGACACTCTTCAAAAACACACACTTGATTAAGCTTCACAGCTTTTTAATCAAGTAACACAATCACTCGTGCTTCACAGCTTTGAGTGATGTACACAACTAACTTGACTCTGCTTCACAGCTTTAGTCAAGTGACATTCAAACACTCTTGCTTCAAAGCTTTGAGTGCTACACAACCCTTACAATTGAAACCTATTCCAAGGCACTTATCACAATGATAATTGCTTGGAGTACAATAAACAAATCTATACAGATTACAAAATTGATCTTCTAATCAATCAGCAGGGATCACTTGAAAAACCGCAGCTCTGTTGAATATATAGCAGCTGCAACTTCAGTTAGGGTTTCCAAAAACCTAGGGTTGATTCCGTTTGACCTAAAGACCAGGTCACAGTACTTTATTGATCAGGTTAGGATCGAGCTAGGTTGCTCCTCAGAAAACGCAGGATTCTGTTTAGAAGGGACTGAGTTATTTCCTGAAAAAACTCAGACTTATCCAATCCTGCAATCCTGTTAGTTCAGAACAGGATGTCATAACATCTGTTATGACATCTGAGAAAACCTGTCTACTGATTTAGCAAAATGTGATCATTTTGCAAACATGCTCAGATACACACTTATAAACATCAGTATTTGAATTACAATATTTTTCTGCACATGTACCTATTGAGTTAGTACAACCTGAACTAGAATGTTATGACATCAGTCATGACATTCACACATACACTTGGGATTTACCAAAAATGCAAGCCAATACCTAAACACCTACATTTTCTTTTCCCCTTTATCCACTGTGTTATTGTAGTTTTATTTTCTATATTCTTAAGCCTCAAAGCAAAACCTGTAAGCCTAAACACTTTCCTCTCTCTCTCTTTCTCTCTCCAGTACAGCTTTTTGCATTTTATATGTTTATGCTTGTACTTTTACTGAAAGGGCAGCACTGGGAAATGATGAAAATGAATTAGCTTGCTTGCATAACATGCTTACACTGCACATTTGTCTCTTTTCTTCCAGATTTTGTGCTTCTTGTTATCTTTCCATATCTTCTTTTTTACAGCTTTGAGTAGCCTTGTACTTGTTTGACATCTTTGACAGCTTGTGGACAGTTTGGAATTTGTGGTTAGGCCATTCTGTTTGTTTTGAACTGTGCAGTGGTTTGATAATTTTGACTTGTGCATTCTTTATATTTGTGCATTCAAAGTTTAGCAAGCAAATATTCATCCCTCTTTGTGAACCGGGAGAAATCCCGTGATTTGCAAAGAGGGCTAACTGATCCCAGTCAGTTGCCCTTAATGATGAACTTTATTTTTATCTGTCTCTCTTTTATTTATTTATCTGCTTCTAACTTTTCTTCTGTTCTTTGTTTTGCAGATAAAATTCCATGGAGTACTGGAGCAAGGGATAGAAGATGAAGAATTGAAGATTTAGAAACATACTTAGGATAGTTTTTTTTATTTAAATTTAAATAAATGTAAAATCATTGTTGTAAACAATTTGTAAACAAAACAATTGTACAAATAATTTAAAAATAAATAAAAAGTTTCTTTATCCAATTAATTCTTTTCCTCTCTTTTTTTAATTGTTCGTTTTATTATTTATAATTCTTTAATTATAATAATTGAAAATAAATTCCAATCATTTAATCTTAGAATAATAAATAATTAAATAAACAATGCTTCAGCATTTGATCAGTTAAACCTGGCGTTTCAAACATCCAGAGCAAAACAACAGTCAATCACAGCAATTGCCCAGACGCTTTTTCCCTTTACTGACTTTAATCAAACCTTGCAGATTCAAACCCAATGCAACCTTTTACTGATTCAGTCAAACAAACGTGAATTCAATCCAAATGCATTCTTTTACTGATTAAGTCAAACAATGCGAATTCAATCCAAATCTCGGAATAACTTGCAAAGCATCGTAGAATTAAATCTTTCTGAAGAACCGCGCATGAACAACCCTAATTCCTGATTAAATGCCAAAGAAGCGTTCGCCTGATCGAAGTTGAGCCAAAATCAACCAAAACCCTAAGCCAACTGTTTGAAACATTCTAGAGCCCTGAAAATCAATAAAACCCTAATTGTGTCTGACTGACGAGAAAAGTCTGTTTGACCGATTCTTGAGCCAATTTAAAAAATCAGGAGACGCCTGAAGCTGTGATTTCTTGAGGAAAAATGCGAGGGCAAATTTTGGGTACAACAGTACGCCTCACTGTTGCCTTGCCCCTCGAAACGTGGTCGTCGAGTATAGGACGTTTTAGTAAGTCCTTATGTCCATGAACATGGCATAAGGGTAGCTTCTAAGGTGTCCTACTGTTGCTCTGGTGACCACACTGTCCCTACAAACGAATTGACCCGAACACCTCCAACGGTGGTGCTACCTACCTCTCAATGGTGGGATGGTACTACCTTAAGGACATTTACATAGCCTAATTCCTTAGGGTAGGTAGGTGACTCATAGATACTTGCTCTAAAAAACAAATCAAAACTCTTTTCACACCGACACTTTCAAAAAAGCTTTCAAAACAATTTTTTCAAACACTCTTGAGGACTGATACAAGAGTCGATCTGAAATCTTTAAAACGAAAATTTTTCAAACCCACTCACACTTTGAAAAGCAAACACTTTTGAAAACACAATGAGCAAGTATCTAAGAGCTCATGGATAACCATGGATAGAAAGGGTGCTAACACCTTCCCTTTCTATAAATCTACCTCCCGAACCGAGAGACAATCTCATAAGGAATTTTGTTGTGCTTTTGTCCTGTCCATGTTGGAGAAAATAAAAGACGGTGGCGACTCTTGCTTCCGCGACATTTCGCGAACCAGCGTTAAACAGTCAGTTCCAGATCCACCGATCACAGAACTGGCGACTCTGCTGGGGATAGACTTATAAAGTGAGGTGTACCTTAGGACTAAGATCACTTGTGTTTTCAATTGCTGTGTTTGTTTGCTTTATCATTGTGGGCTGTTTCGGAGCTACATAGATCCTAACCCGGATCTGGGGATACCCTGTTAGGTAGCATAAGCTGTGAGGGACCTGTCCGGCGTAGACCGACATGGGTGAAGCAGTGGCTACGTTGGTGTGGCACCTTGGTCTGTACCGATATCCCTTGTGTCGCAACGAGGAGAATATGGGTCTTCTGAGGAGTCATTAAGCACCAACCGACCTTAGAACCTTAAATGACTCAACTTGGCCAATAGAACAGTAGCAGTATGCTACGCCCATTGAGGCTAAACTCTCGTGATGGTTCTGGCCGCAAGAAAAGGTTGCGATGCTGGAGTTATGACCGATTGAGGGTAGTCAGTGATATTGGGATCCTCTAGAACCCGGTTACTTCTGATAGGACAGGTATGAACCAACAAACCGAAAGAGGGTAATACCTAGACCCCATGCTGGCCTAAACTCTAAGGGCTTGTCTTGTGTGCCTTGTGTGCCTTATCATGTTTACCTTTGTGAATATTTGTGGTGTGCTTTATCATAACATCATGCCATCATAACATTGCATGCATCCTACATAAGGATTGACCATTTCAAAGACAAGAGGGTTTCACCTTTGCTCTGTTTTGTAGGACATCATGATGCCTATGCGAAGGAACACTATCCTGTTCAATTTTGTTCACCCACCTGAGTTGCTTGAAGAGTTGGTTAGCAGAATTCCAAATACTACTTCCTTCATCCAGAGGCACGGTTCTCTTCTCAGTTTAGTCACGGCAAAGTGGGACCAACAACTGATGAGTGTCCTGAACCAGTTCTATGACCCTCTATACCAGTGCTTCACCTTTCAAGACTTCCAGCTGGTCCCTACCCTGGAAGAGTTCTCTGACTTGCTTGGCATCCCTATCTTGGATCAGACTCCCTTCACTGGTTGGGAAAAGACTCTTAGGCTTGAGGAGGTTGTTGCAGCTCTTCCCTTGACCCACCAAGAAGTGATAGACAACTGGGTGACTAGAAGCGGAGTTAAGGGTTTCTTGGCCAAGTTCCTGGTTGGTAAAGCTAACAGTTTCTGGAATGACTTGGACTTTAGGGCATATGAAGACATCCTGGCTCTCTTAATCTATGGTTTAGTCTTGTTCCCTAATCCTGACAACTTCATTAATGTCACTGCCATAAGGATCTTCATGTCTCGGAACCCTGTGCCCACTCTCTTGGGTGATATCCTGCAACAATGTTATGCTCGTACTGCCCGAAGACGAGGAACCCTGTGGTGTTGTATCCCTTTGTTGGTGAGGTGGTTTATTTCGCACCTCCCTAAGTTCGTGCTGAAGAACCAAGAAGGAAGAGGTTGGGCTCACAGGTTAATGTCTCTCACTGATAAGGACATCATTTGGACTCTCAGAGGTTTGGATGAGATAGTTGTTATTGATCGTTGCGAAGAGTATCCTAATGTTCCTTTGATTGGTACCCAAGGAGGGATCTCTTACAATCCATGTCTAGCTCTCCGTCAGTTTGGAAGAGCCAGAAGAGCAGGGCCTCATGAGATGTTGGTGCCTCACCTCAATTTTGAGTTTCAGGTGGATAGTGACGAGCTGCGTCGTAGGTTCATCAAGGCTTGGGACAGAATTCACAAAGCTGACCCACAAGAGTTGGGACCAAAGACTTCTCTACCTATGGAAGCCTACTACAAATGGGTCCGCATCCGTGCTCAGAAGTTAGGTATACCGTACGAAGCTGTCAGACCCGTCATTCTTGAGTATCCTGATAAAGATGGGGCTCCTCCAACTGTCCTCCCTCCTCAGATACCCACTGATTATGAGACACTAAAGAGGTCTTGGGTGCAACTGCGAGAAGAACGGGATTCTTATCGGGAAAAGTTCAACGAGCAGGAATTGAAGATCTAGAAGCTGACAAAGCAGTTGGAGAATGAGTGAGCTCTGAATGACTACATCCGTACTGACAAGAGGAGACCCTGGGATCAATGATGAGCTTTGGATGTTCTTTTTACAGTTTTATTTCCCTTCTTAGTATTTCCATTTTTCATGTAACGCCTAAGGGCAATCTGTTGAACAATTTAAATTTCAAAGTTGAATCTAATGAAGTGTGTTCCTTTTTGTTTACAAAGTTGATTCCCGATTGTCTTTGAAAACATAAATCATACGCATTCCATTCATCATGTGCATCACAGGTACTCTTCTTTTCAGGTTGCTTACTGTTCTTCGCTGTTTATTTCAGCATCATGAACCCTGAATCATCTACCGAGCAGTCTATCAAGGACCTTCAGGCGCAGAACGCACAATTCCAAGAGCTGATCATGGGTTTGGCTCAAGGTCAAGAGGAGCTGAAGGCTCTGCTGGTTAAGAAGAAGAAGAAGAAGAGAACTGTTCTATTCAACACGGGCCAGAGGTTTGGTAACACACTGCAGAATGAGGAAGCTGGTTCTTCTGTAGGCAAAGACAGTCCCCAGGGGGGAAGGACTCCAAGTCCGGTGGTCTCTGACAACGAGACTGATTTTAATGAGGAACAATATCCTCCAACTGAAGACAAATATAAGCAGTTGGAAGACCGTCTGAATGCCATGGAAATTCAACAAGTGCCTAGTTTGGATTTCGGAGACTTGGGTTTATCTTCTGGTGTGATCATCCCGCACAAGTTTAAAGCACCATCTTTCACAAAGTATGATGGGGCGTCCTGCCCTAAGTTACACCTCAGATCTTATGTGCGGAAGATTCAGCCGTATACAGTGGACAAAAACTTGTGGATCCACTTCTTCCAGGAGAGTCTTTCAGGGACTCATCTCGAATGGTTCTATCAGCTGGATGGAACCAAGGTTCGTAACTGGGAGGAGTTGGCTACTGCTTTTTACAAGCAGTATCAATATAATGCCAACCTCGCTCCTACACGTACCCAACTCCAGGGTATGTCGCTAGGATCGGGAGAAGGTTTTAAAGAGTATGCGCATAAGTGGAGGGACCTGGCTGGCAGGGTGCAGCCACCATTAACAGACCATGAGCTAGTGGATATGTTCTTGGGGACCCTCTCCGGGCCGTTCTTCAATCATCTTATTGGCAATTCATCTGCAGGGTTTACTGACCTCATTCTGACTGGGGAAAGGATAGAGGCTGGCATGAAGTCAGGTAAAATTCAGAAAGGTGCGTCCTCAAGTGCTAAGAAGAAACCTTTTAAGAAGGAGGCCAGTGTTGTGTATGGGCCTAGGAGGCAAGACAAACCAGAGCGCCGCCAAGCTGTCAACACGGTGGTAATTGCTAAGCCTGCTGCCGCTCCTCGGCAACCTAACCAACCAAGGGGCGAGAGACCCAGAAGAGAATTTACCCGGCTGAGTATGACCTTGTCACAAATCTTGCCGCAACTGCTATCAACCAACTTGGTGACCGTCAGGGAGGCTCCGAAGGTTGTGAATATTGCATCCCCCAAGTATAATCCAAATGCCCGTTGTGCTTATCACTCCGATAGCCCGGGGCATTCTACTGATGATTGTTGGGCCCTAAGGAACAAGGTGCAAGACCTTATTGATGCAAATGAGATACAATTTGAGGCGCCTGAGAGGCCAAATATGGTGACTGCTCCTATTCCCCAGCATGGAGTGAATGTCGTTGATGAAGACTTATATGTCGTTTCTGTGAATGATGTAGCTACCCCTCTATTGACTGTTAAGAGGAACTTGCTGCTGGCCGGTTTATTTTCGGGTTGTAGCAAGGGTTGCCTTTTGTGTGTTGTTTCCCTTACTGGTTGTCCGTTGCTGAAGTTAGGCATCCAAAGCCTGACGGATAGCAAGGAGATTTTGTTCAAGAAGACCGCCGTTCCTTTTGTTCCTGTGGAAGAAGTATCTATCATTACGATTTTCAACAATCCAATCAAGGCTCCCCCGAGGAAGCCAGTTAAAATCATGACTGTTGCACCCATTGTTATTACTGTTCCGGGGCCCCTCCCCTATGAATCTGACAAGGCTGTCCCATGGCACTATGGGGCAGATGTATATGTACTTGGAGTGAAGCAGGAGTTCAACATCGGTACCAGCATCAGCAATATCACTGGTCCAGCTAAAGTAACTCGCAGTGGCAGGCTCTTCTCGCCTGACATTGCGCCACCAGTTATCCGAAGACCTCTCATAATAACACCTGCAAGTGCGCATGTTTCCAATTCTGATCAAGTTGCTTCCCCTGCTGCCGAGTCATCTAATGCTCGGGGCAAAGGGATTGATGATGAGCCTGCCCGGATGGAGGCACCAAAGTCTGTGAATGTTGAAGCCTCCCAGCAAGAGATGGAGGAAATTCTGAAGATAATCAAGAAGAGCGACTTCAATGTCGTTGAACAGCTGGGGCATACCCCCTCCAAGATCTCCATGCTATCATTACTGCTGTGCTCAGAGGCCCATGCCAAGGCCCTGATTTCATTTCTGAAGACAGCCCATGTGCCACAGGAGACATCTGCGGATCAATTCACTGATTGTGTAGCCAATTTGACAGCTGACAATGGTTTGGGTTTCTCGGATGCTGACCTTACCGCCAAGGGAAAGAACCACAATGATGCCCTGCATGTCTCTATAGAATGCATGGGCACTACTCTTGCTCACGTGTTGGTGGACACCGGTTCTTCCCTGAATGTATTGCCCAAAAAGGCCTTAGACCGGTTGGATTGTGAGGGCCTGGAGTTGAAACCTAGCAACATCATTGTCCGAGCCTTTGACGGATCAAAGAGGATGGTTCAAGGAGAAGTAGACATTCCTATTCGTGTGGGTTCTCAAGTATTCGACTCAACTTTCTATGTGATGGATATTCGTCCATCTTATTCCTGTTTGCTGGGTCGACCTTGGATTCACAAAGCTGGGGCAGTGACCTCTACCCTACACCAGAAGCTCAAGTACCCCGTCAGAGGGAAGATTGTTACTGTGCAGGGGGAGGAAGAATATATGGTTAGTCATCTGAATTCCTTCCAGTATATCGAGATGGACGGGGAGTTTATTGGAACCCCCTTTCAACATTTTGAAGAGGTACCTCCAACATTGGCAGCAGCAGAAGCGGTAACTGAAGACTTTCCTTTGAAGATGGCCTCCTTGAAGGACGCCCGGGCTGTAATCGAGAAAGGTGAATGTGCTAACTGGGGCAGGCTCCCTGATTTCACTCCTAAAACTGACAAGTTTGGACTGGGTTTTACTGCAGAGGCTCAGAGGGCTGTGCGCAAAGCTAGGATCGGAAGACCTCATGTGCTCATCACCAATCCAGGAGTGAATCCTATTGGGGACGAAGACGAAGTGGAAGAATCAGAGTTCGATAGCTGGATCTACCCGACGACTGACGGTGGATTGAACAATTGGACCGCAAAAGATCATACACCTGTTACTTTTGTTACGCAGTAATGAATTCCTTTGTTTTTGTTATTTGTAATAAACAATGAACTGAAACTTTATGGCCCGGTGTCTTACCCGGGGCACCGTTGGCTTCATTTGTGAGGGCATATTAATTGTCATTTCCATATATCTTGAATAAAGATCTTGGACGTTTTTTCGCATTTCAAATCTTGTGCTCCCTTTCTTTCTTTCTTTCTTTATATATTGCAAAACAGTTATATTTACACACACTCACCTACACAGGTTTCAATCCACTCTGGATCTCACTGGTAACGACTCTGCTACTGCTAGTTATGACTTCGAAAATCCGATCAACTTAGCCGAAGACGAAGGTGAAGATGATTGCGAAGTGCCTGGTGAGCTTGCAAGACTGTTACTCCAGGAAGAGAGGGCAATTTAACCACATGAAGAGCCAGTGGAAACGATAAATCTGGGTACTGAGACAGATAGAAAGGAAGTTAAGATTGGTGCCAATCTGGAGCTCAGCGTGAAGCAACGGTTAGTTCAGATGTTACATGATTATGTGGAGATCTTTGCCTGGTCCTACGAAGACATGCCCGGGTTGGATACTGACATTGTGGTCCATCATTTGCCTACCAAGGAAGACTGCCCTTCGGTTAAGCAAAAGGTCTGCCGTATGCGTCCAGAGATGTCTGAAAAGATCAAAGCTGAGGTTATGAAGCAATTTGACGCTGGTTTTCTTACAGTGACTTCTTACCCTCAGTGGGTTGCTAATAGGGTGCCGGTACCAAAGAAAGATGGTAAGGTCAGAATGTGTGTTGATTACAGGGATCTGAACAGGGCCAACCCCAAGGATGACTTCCCCTACCTCACATTGATGTTCTGGTTGATAATACTGCTCAGCATAAGGTGTTCTCTTTCATGGATGGTTTTTCAGGGTACAATCAGATCAAGATGGCTCCTGAAAATATGGAAAAGACTACCTTTGTTACTCAGTGGGGCACCTTCTGCTACAAGGTCATGCCATTCGGGTTGAAAAATGTTGGGGCAACCTACCAACGTGCCATGGTTGCTTTATTTCATGACATGATCCATCATGAGATTGAAGTGTATGTCGACGACATGATTGCAAGGTCCCAAACTGAGGAGGAACACCTTGACCATCTGCAGAAACTGTTTGACCGTTTGAAACTGTACAAGCTGAGGTTGAACCCGAACAAGTGCACCTTCGGGGTTAGATCTGGAAAGTTGCTAGGCTTCGTTGTAAGTGATAAGGGTATTCAAGTGGACCCTGCCAAGGTAAAAGCCATTCAAGAGAAGCCAGTTCCTAAGACAGAGAAAGGTCAGAGGTTTTTTAGGACGTCTGAATTACATTTCTCGATTCATCTCACACCTAACTGCTACTTGTGAACCAATCTTCAAGCTGCTGAAGAAAGATCAGGTAGTACATTGGAATGATGAATGCCAGGCCGCTTTTGACAGAATCAAAGAGTATCTCCAAGAACCACCCATCCTTATGCCACCGGTTGAAGGGAGACCTCTGATACTATACCTGGCAGTACTTGACAACTCAATGGGGTGTGTGCTGGGGCAGCATGACGAGTCTGGCCGAAAAGAGCATGCCATTTATTACCTTAGCAAAAAGTTTACCGACTGCGAGACCCGATACTCACTGCTCGAGAAAACTTGCTGCGCTTTGGTATGGGCTGCTCGCCGGCTGAGACAGTATATGCTGACTCACACTACCTTGTTGATCTCAAAGATGGATCCGATAAAATACATATTCGAAAAGCCTGCTCTGTCTGGAAGAATAGCAAGATGGCAAATGATCTTGACAGAATACGACATCCAGTACACGACTCAGAAAGCCATCAAGGGAAGTGTATTAGCAGACCACTTGGCACATCAGGCAGTAGACGACTATCAGTCAATGAACTTCGAGTTTCCAGATGAGAGTATCATGATAGTAACTGATTGTGAAGTACCTGGACCGGATGAAGGACCTGAGGAAGGATCCCGATGGTCTATGCACTTTGACGGAGCCTCCAACGCTTTGGGTAATGGTATCGGCACTGTGATCATATCCCCTCAAGGCACTCATACTCCACTCACTGCCCGGCTATGTTTCAACTGCACCAACAACATGGCGGAGTATGAGGCATGCATCATGGGTCTTCAAGCTGCAATTGACTTAAGGATCAAGTTTCTGAGTGTCTTCGGAGATTCCGCTCTCGTGATCAATCAGATCAAAGGCGAGTGGGATATGAAACATCCGAATCTTATTCCTTACAGAGAATGTGTGTTGACATTGATCCCTCATTTCACAGAGATAACTTTCGAACACTTCCCAAGAGAGGAGAATCAGTTGGCGGACGCGTTAGCTACGATGTCTTCCATGTTCAAAGTCAAATGGGACAATGAGGCTCCCCGGGTCATTATCTGGAAACTGGACGAACCGGCATACTGTTGTGATCTCGAGGCTGAGGTAGTGACTGAAAAACCTTGGTACCATGAGGTAAAGAGATACTTGGAAGCTCAGGAGTATCCTGAAGATGCATCTGTCAACGATAAGAAGTTTCTGAGAAGGTTCGCTGCAAAGTTCTTCCTTAGCAACGGCATCCTGTACAAGCGAAACCATGATTCGACCTTACTGCGTTGTGTGGAAAAGATTGAAGCAGAAAGGATCATGGCGGAGCTACATGAAGGTACCTTCGGAACACACTCCAGTGGACACACCATGGCGAAGAAAATCCTTCGGGCAGGATATTTCTGGTCCACTATGGAAGCTGACTGTTACCAATATTCTCGGACATGTCATAAATGCCAGATTTACGCAGATAAGGTGCACGTTCCTCCAGTCCCTCTGAATGTCTTGACTGCACCTTGGCCTTTTGCAATGTGGGGCATTGATATGATCGGCGAGATTAAACCTACAGCGTCCAATGGGCATCGCTTTATCCTTGTGGTAATCGATTACTTCACAAAGTGGGTTGAAGCAGCTTCTTACGCCACTGTAACCAAGAATGTTGTGGCACGGTTCATTCGGCACAACCTGATCTGTCGATACGGCATCTCGGAAAGGATCATTACAGAAAACGGTACCAATCTCAATAACAAGATGATCACTGAGCTCTGCGAGCAATTCAAGATACAACACCACAACTCTTCTCCCTACCAGCCGAAGATGAATGGGGTTGTAGAGGCAGCTAATAAGATCATTAAGAAGATCGTGCAGAAGATGATAGTGACCTATAAAGATTGGCACGAGATGTTACCGTTTGCTCTACATGGGTACCGTACCTCAGCAAGGACGTCAACCGGGGCAACTCCTTTCTCCTTGGTCTACGGCATGGAGGCAGTCTTACCAATCGAAGTGCAGATACCCTCTCTCCGGATAATGAAGGATGCATATCTCAGCGAAGATGATTGGATCCAGACACGACTTGATCAATTAAACTTAATTGACGAAAAGAGACTTGCTGCTATTTGTCATGGTCAGACGTATCAAAAACGGATGATCAGGGCATTTAACAAAAAGGTCAGACCACAAGAGTATCAAGTTGGGGATCTGGTAATCAAACGCATCATCCTTCCTCAGAGTGATCCAAGGGGCAAATGGACCCCTACGTACGAAGGGCCATTTGTGGTTAAACATGTGTTCTCAGGAGGAGCCATGATTCTAACCACCATGGATGGTGACGACCTTCCTCACCCCGCCAATGCAGACATAGTAAAAAGATACTACGCGTGATAAAAGACCTGCTAGGTTGACATACCTAGGCAAAAATTAGGGCTTCCCGGCGAACCAAAAGGGTTCGGGCAAAATGAGGGATGAAATGAAAAAATCTGTACACCCGGCAAGTCGAAAACCTGAAAAGGCGGCTTGGGCAAAAATGGGTATCCCAGTGGACTGAAAACCCGAAAGGGCGGTCCAGGCAAAAGTTAGGGATTAAAGCGTAATACTATGTCTCATTGGATCACCTTGCATCCAGAATCTGGTATCAACATCAAGTTCAAACAGCATCGATCAATCAGCTTCATCGTCAACTGAGCAGCAAAGTGATGAGACGCTCGAAGATATAAAGGCGATAGCAGAGTTGGAACCCAGTGGGATTATTCTTTTCACATAGCTGTTTTGTTTTCCCTTTGTACGAATGGTATAAACTCTTTTATTCGGCGGCGTTCTCCTACTAGGACGTCAGCCTCTTGTACATAAACGCCTATTTACAGGCAAATTCAAAAATCAATATAAGTTCACTTTTCAGCTAAAATTGCCAATTGTTTTTCCTTTTCTGTTTTGTTTTGCGAAGAACGTCCAAGGTTCAATTTGTGATATATGCATTTGACAATGATTGCTAACTCATAAATGTTTTCATACGAAACAAAGGATTAATTACAGGTAACATTAGAAACAGGAGCAATAATGAGTTGTCTAAGCGATCTAATTGTTCTGTCCACCAAGGTACCAAGGTAAGTGCAGCTGAAGAACATAACCAAGATATCTTAAATCCCCAGAGGGTGAGCCAGCAAGTCAATACACTCTCCCCAAGCAGAGTTATCCTGTTAGCCTTAAGGAAGTTGGGTATCCTCCAGCAGATCTCAACATTCCCCAACGCAGTATACAAACATTCTTAACAAGCATCCCTGACAGTCTTGATCTAAGATTGTTCCCCGGCGGTATACCAGACATTCAGCGGAGCCACTTCCCCAATATATCTCAAAAATTTCCCCAGGAGAGTCCAATCCAGATTCCCCCCAGGAAAGTGGAATCCATCTCCCCAGCAGTAAGCTTATCCCTAGTAGATTCTGGAAGCTTATCCCCTGCAGAGCACGAACGCGTCCCCCGGCTTTATTCAAAGGTTATTTCCCTACCAGGATATAACTGGGTTATCCTCAGCCAAAAGCCACGGAAAGATCGTCCTCGGCGAAGTCTTCTCATCCCCCAGCAGAGTCTATTAAAACTTCCAACATAACAACGGTATCCCCATCGAAGTTATCATCAACATCTCAACAAAGTATCTCTCTTCCCACAGAGTGTTGTTCCCCAGCAAGATCGCTAGAGTAATTTTCTCCCCGCAGAGTAATCCATTCGCCAAGTTTATTCCCCAACAGAGTTATCTTCTCCTACCGGTATTCTTGCAACCATCATCCCCAGCGGAAACAACGAAGCTCTATTCCTCAACATCAGCCCAGGATTCAACTTCCCGGCACCCGTCAAGGATTTACTTTCCTAGACGAAAACATACATTCATAAACATCGCATTTTCATACATTATAGCATGCATATACGCATCATGAACATATAATCTCATCTCGCATGTCATACATCATGACATTACGCACAACTAACGTTTTATCTTTTCAGGACAAAGGTTAATACCAAGATGATTACCATCAACGGTCGCAACTAAAGATCCGATTCCTGTATCTTGCCAGGGTGTATCTGTTGACGACTAATTCCAGACCCGATTCATGTACCTTGCCAGGGTGCGTCTGAAGAGTTTGAGGATCCGATCCCTGTATCTTGCCAGGGTGTATCTGTTGACGACTAATTCCAGACTCGATTCCTGTATCTTGCCAGGGTGCGTCTGAAGAGTTTGAGGATCTGATTCCTGTATCTTGCCAGGGTGTATCTGTTGACGACTAGCATTACCAGACCCGATTCCTGTATCTTGCCAGGGTGCATCTGAAGAGTTTGAGGATCTGATTCCTGTATCTCGCCAGGGTGTATCTGTTGACGACTAGCATTACCAGACCCGATTCCTGTATCTTGCCAGGGTGCGTCTGAAGAGTTTGAGGATCCGATTCCTGTATCTTGCCAGGGTGTATCTGTTGACGACTAGCATTACCAGACCCGATTCCTGTATCTTGCCAGGGTGCGTCTGAAGAGTTCGAGGATCCGATTCATGTATCTTGCTAGGGTGTATCTGTTGACAACTAACATTACTAGACCCGATGCCTGTATCTTGCCAGGGTGCATCTGAAGAGTTTGAGGATCTGATTCATGTATCTTGCTAGGGTGTATCTGTTGACGACTAACATTACCAGACCCGATTCCTGTACCTTGCCAGGGTGCATCTGAAGAGTTTGAGGATCTGATTCCTGTATCTTGCCAGGGTGTATCTGTTGACGACTAACATTACCAGACCTGATTCCTATATCTTGCCAGGGTGCGTCTGAAGAGTTTGAGGATCCGATTCCTGTATCTCGCCAGGGTGTATTTGTTGACAAATAGTGTTGTACCCCAAAATTTTCCCTCCCATATTCTTCAAGATTTGCAAAGAGCATGCTTCACAATCTCTCAAGAGTTGCACAGTTCAATGGCCTCCTAACAGTCAAAAACTAGGGTTTTGGTTCTGGCAAAGAAATTGAAGTTTCCAAGGGTCCAAAAATGTCCCACATGCCTATAAACATTTCCAAGCATCCTCATGCCAAGTTTCAAGACTTACAGCACAAAATTGCACAGTCAAAAACCCTAATTGCCCTACAGTCAACTGCAGGGGCAAAATGGTCATTTGACAGTCAAAAGTCAAAATTTTTGGTCAACATCTTATTTTGAAGCCACAAACATCATTTGATCAATTCTTGATCATGATTCTCAAGGCATGGCTCAAAAAGTCTCAAGATGTAAAAGTTTCTATATTTGGACAGGTGAAAAAGTCAACTGTAACTTGACCAAGGCATAACTTCCACATGGTTTATCAGAAAAATTCCATCCAAAGCTCATTTTGAAGAGAATGACATTTCCTACAACTCATCTTCACACTTCAAGTCCAAGAAATGCTCTCACAAAAAGTTATCAATCTCAACATTATAGGTCATTTTCAAAAGTCAACAAAAAGGCACTTTAAGTCAAAGACCATAACTTGAGATTGGTATATCAAAATGACCATGGGACCAAAGGCATTGGTTATAGGACTTCAAGACCTTTCCAAAATGTCCAAGAACATGATCAAAGCTTAAAAATTGAGCAAGATATGTGTGATCGGTGGATCTGGAACTGACTGTTTTAAAGCTGGTTCACGAAATGTCGCGGAAGCAAGAGTCGCCACCGTCTTTTATTTTCTCCAAATGGAAAGGACAAAAGCACAGAAAAATTCCTTAAAGAGATTGGTCTCGGTTCGGGAGGTAGATTATAGAAAGGGAAGGTGTTAGCACCCTTTCTATCCATGGTTATCCATGGGCTCTTAGATACTTGCTCAATGTGTTTTCAAAAATGTTTTGTTTTCTTTTCAACTGTGGGTTTTAAAAAAAGTTTCTTTGAAAAATTTCAGTTCGGCTCGTACGTCAGAGTGTTTGAAAAATTTGCTTTGAAAGCTTTTGAAAAGTGTTGGTGTGAAAAGTCTTTGAATTTTTGTTTTGAAGAGAGCAAGTATCCATGAGAACCTACCTACCCTAAGGAATTCGTCTGTGTAAATGTCCTTTAAAGTAGTGCCATCCCACCATTGAGAGGTAGGTAGCACCACCGTTGGAGGTATTCGGGTCAATTCGAGGTTCGGGACACGGTGATCACCAGAGCAATAGGAAGACACCTTAGAAGCTACCCTCATGCCAGGTTCCCGGATCATGAGGACTTACTAAGACATCCTCTACTCGACGATTACCTTTCGAGGCAAGGCAACAGTGAGGCGTACCCTAGGGGTGGTGTGTGCGATTCGTGTGTCGTTTTCATTGATATTTGTCTTGTCATGTTCATTGTGATCTACGCTTGATTTTAATTAGGGCCATTCATTCTTGCATGCTTATTTAACAGTTAATATTTGCGAGGAAAATAAAATCTAAGACTATTACAAATGGCGCGGGTCCACATCGCCAAAATTAAACCGGACCCGATTTGACGGAAAGTAAATTAAGCGAAAGAAATAAAAGTGCGAGCAATTGTTTACACGGCTTTGGGAGAGATACATAATTATTTGAGCGAAATAAATAAATACGCGAAATAAAGGAATTAAAAACAAAACTAGGGCGTTGGACCCTTTTGCAAAATTTTGAAATTAATAAGGAATTAGAAATTAAGATTAACTGAAAATGTTTTTTTTGGTATTTTGTGTTTTTTAAGATTTAATGGAAAAAGAGAATTAATTATAATTAAAATAAAATGTCAAACCCTAATCCTAATTATTTTTAGTTATTATGAAAATGTTAAATTAACCTGAGTTAAACCCTAAATTCTTTTATATACAATTTAATAATGAAAATAAAATAAGTAATATTATTATTATGACCAAAAGAAAAATTAAAAAAAAGGAATAAAATTCATTAAACCTAAATTCTATATTTTTTATATTTTTATGAAAAATATTAAAGTTGCAACCTAAATTAATATTAAGTTAATTTACATGTTAATTTATTTATGAAAATAATTAAATTAAATATTTATTATATTTGTCATCTTTTCTGATTTTTGTGATATTTTTATATGTATGGTAAAAATAATTTATTAAATTAAAACAATAAAAATAAGAATTGAAAAAACAAAATAAATAAAAAGGAAATTGCAAACCAGGGGGGTGGAAGTCCCAATTTAGGAGGTGTGGGCCTTAGCAATCTGGCCCATTTAGCTTTGGATCCATTGACTTTTGCCACTAGCATGCTAACTCTTTGACCAAGCCTATGATGCACATCCAATCTCAGCCTCTGATTTGAACTTGTTAGATACGTGGATGGCTAGATGATGAAGGAATATGGTGTGCACCACTGTTGTGCCTGCATGGGAATTAGTGTGGAAAAATAATATTGAAAGTTACACAGACCTGGGGTTCGAACCCAGGTCTTGGATGTTGAAGCCACAAGCATTTGCCAGCTGAGCCATTGAGCGCGTGTTACATATGTTAGACAAACAAATAATAAAAAGGAAAATGAGTTAATGGCCTGGAAAAGCGCGCGAGAGTTTAAATGAGCCAGTCAGCGTGTGACATGTAACCGTCTTCTCCACCTTCCCTGAAAACAAAACCATATGGCAACGGTTTCTGAAGCGTGGTTTAAGGTTGCTTTAGAGAAAATAGCGACTAGCGCTATACAACTCATAAATTAATCGCGACCATGGCTTCTTCTTCGTCTAAGTCTGCTGATTGCAATGGTGGTGGTCTGGAATCCTGATTTTACTTCGTTTTGAAAGCCCCAAATCCAACCTCTGAAAACCCTAGATTTCAAGCATGGTACAATCGCGTATACGGCATAAAAATCAAATTGAAGGCAATGGTTAGCTTCACAATCAAATGAGGAATGAGAATCAACAATTAGATTTCATGAAAAATGCCTAGAACATGATATGCGTTTGTGAGTTTTTTGCTGTACAGTCGAAGGTCTCGTTACCAATTCCTTGCGTTTGAGTTGATGTTAGGGATTGGAATCTGTTCAGGAGACCACAAGGAAGCTTTTGGAAAAGGAATTAAGCTTTTAATCGCCCTCTATCACTGATTTCAGTTTTGAGTTTTCAAGGAGTTTTTCCAACTTTGTCTATGGCCTTTCAGCGCAGCATTTTTGTGTGTGTGCATTAGGTTTTGACTCAGCACTTATGAGGGAAGGGAATTAGGTCATTAGCTGGCCTTGATCCATGCCCATGAGAGAATTAGTCTTAGGTCTTTCACCATTAACAAACTTTCCCTTTTTTAAGCAAAACCAAGACTTGGTGTACAACATAACCCTAGCATGAGTTTGTGAGCTGGCACATGATATATGGAAGCTATTCAAATTCAAATGACACTATTCCATTGATTTTTTAAATTTTATTTGAATTATTAAAGATTTAAAATGAATTAAATTAATAAAAATTAAATAAAATAGAAAAATCAATGTTTGATCTTGAAATTAATCATGGGACACGTGTGTGGCATGACAAGGCTGAATCAAGTGGAAGAAAGTGGGCCCTTTTGTCAAAAATTGAAGTTTCAAGGATAATTGACTTTTGCCATTTCACAAAAATTTCCCAACTTCTCCAATGCATAACTTGCTCAATTTTTAAGATTTTCTCATGTTCTTGGACATTTTGGAAAGGTCTTTGAGTCCTTTAACCAATGCCTTTGGTCCCATGTCATTTTGATTTTCCAATCTCAAGTTATGGCCTTTTACTTAAAGTCCCTTTTTGTTGACTTTTGAAAATGACCTATAATGTTGAAATTGATAACTTTTTGTGAGAGCATTTCTTGGACTTGAAGTATGAAGATGAGTTGTAGGAAATGTCTTTCTCTTCAAAATGAGCTTTGGATGGAATTTTTCTGATAATCCATGTGAAAGTTATGCCCTGGTCAATTTCAGTTGACTTTTCAGCTGTCCAAATAAGGAAACTTTTGCATCTTTGATGATTTCTGAGCCAAATTTTGAGAATCATGATCAAGCATTGATCAAATGATGTTTGTGGCTTCAAAATGATATATTGACCAAAAATTTGAACTTTTGACTGTCAAATGACCATTTTGCCCCTACAGTTGACTGTAGTGCAATTTAGGGTTTTGACTGTGCAATTTTGAGCTGAATGCCTTGAAACTTGATATGAGGATGCTTGACCATGTTTTTAAGCATATGAGACTTGATTGGGCCTTTGAACACTTCCTTTTCTTGATCAGACTCAAAACCCTAATTTTGACTGTTTATGAGGCCCTTGCACTGTGCAACCCTTGGGGAATTTTGTGACTTGGCTTGGCAATTTCTTGAAGAATATGGGAGGGCAAATTTTGGGGTACAACAGTTGCCCCTGTTCAATCTTCTTAGACCTGAGGATGCAGATTGGCGGACGTGCCTTTCGTAATCCGAGGGTAGAAGATGATTGGACACTAGAGTGCCCAGAAATTTGCGCTCACATAGTAGCAGTGATGGTGGAATGGGCTTATGGATGCCATTTGGAGATTGCTGGATAGGATGATGGGCTTATAAATGCCATCTGGATGTTGATCGCGTAGGAGATTCCTTGGCGAGAACCTGCATACCTGCAAAACAGAAAATGAGTACCTGACACGCTGCAGGAGCTGATTTTAGATGCTTGGTGTAGATGTGTCCTGACTGGTTACAGGAGCTGAGTCTGGAGCTTCAAACGGCGATGAAAGAACCAGGGACGGTTACTACCTTAGCATGAATGGTAAGAGAACCTTGGGCGACTTTAACTTCAACAACGCTCGTTGAGAAAAAATCTTGGGTGACTTTAACTTCAACAACGCTCGTTGAGAAAAAAAATCTTGGATGTCTTCTACTGGGATAAGAATCAGGGAGATCTTAGGGTCGATCTGACTGAACCAGAGAGGCCTTTGACTGGGTAAGAATCAGGAAAATCTTAGGGTCGACTTAACTGAACCGGACAAGGTCTTGAAATATCTTCGACTGGATAAGCATCAGGAAAATCTTAGGGTCGATTTAACTGAACCGGTCTAGGTTTTTGACTGGATAAGAATCAGGAAAATCTTAGGGTCGATTTAACTGAACCGGACAAGGTCTTGGAATATCTTCAACTGGATAAGCATCAGGGAGATCTTAGGGTCGATCTGACTGAACCAGAGAAGGCCTTTGACTGGATAAGCATCAGGAAAATCTTAGGGTCGATTTAACTGAACCGGACAAGGTCTTGAAATATCTTCAACTGGATAAGCATCAGGGAGATCTTAGGGTCGATCTGACTGAACCAGAGAAGGCCTTTGACTGGATAAGCATCAGGGAAATCTTAGGGTCGATTTAACTGAACCGGTCTAGGTCTTGAAATATCTTCAACTGGATAAGCATCAGGGAGATCTTAGGGTCGATCTGACTGAACCAGAGAAGGCCTTTGACTAGATAAGAATCAGGGAAATCTTAGGGTCGATTTAACTGAACCGGTCTAGGTCTTGAAATATCTTCAACTGGATAAGCATCAGGGAGATCTTAGGGTCGATCTGACTGAACCAGAGAATGCCTTGAAAGATGATTGAGAATTTAGCTGATTCTTTCCTAAAAGGTAAAGGTCAGACATATGCAATGCATGATATGGATCAAGCAATGATGTTCTCAACATAAATGAGATTTGTATGATATGATGTGTATATGCATGTTATAATGATGTATGTGATGTTTTATGTATGTTTGTTTTCGTTTAGGAAAGTAAATCCTTGACGGGTGCCGGGAAGTCATATCCTGGGCTGATGTTGAAGAATAGATTTTGCTTCCGCTGGGGATGATAACTGCAAGAATACCGTTGGGAGAAGATGACTCCGTTGCGGAATAAACTTGGCAAATGGAGGGTTCTGCAGGGAGAAAAGATACTCTAGCGACCATGCTGGGAAGCAATACTCTGTGGGGATAGAGATGCCTTGCAGAGTGTTGATAATAATTTGTTGGGGATACCCTTATTATGTTGGGAGTATTGATAGACTTCGCTGGGAATAGGAAGACTTTGTCGAGGACGCTCTTTCCGTGGCTTTTGGCTGAGGATAACCCAGTTATATCCTGTTAAGGAAATAACTCTTTAAATCAAGCCGGACGACGCGTTCGTGTTCTGCGAGGGGATAAGCTTCCAGAATCTACTGGGGATAAGCTTATTGCTTGGGGAGATATGAATTCCAACTTTCCTGGGGAAACTAATTGGACTCTCCTGGGGAGTTTTGATGTGCTGGGGAATGTTGAGATCTGCGGGAGGACACCCAACTTCTTTAAGGTTGATAACTGTTTTGCTTGAGGAGAGTATACTGCTTGCTGTCTCACTCTCTGGGGAATTTAAGATGCCTGGTTATGTTCTTTAGCTGAACCTACCTTGGTACTTTGGAGGATAGAACAATTAGATTGCCTAGACAACTCCTTATTGCCCCTGTTTCTAATGTCCCCTGTAATTAATTCTTTGTTTCGTATGCAAATATTTATGAGCTAGAAAATTATTGTCAATGCATATATCACAAATTGAACCTTGGACGTTCTTCGCAAAACAAAACAAAAAAAGAAAAACACTTGGCACGTTTAACTGAAAATATATTTGTATTGATTTTGAATGGCCTGAAAATAGGCGTTTTGTATACAAGAGGCTGACGTCCTAGTAAGAGAACGCCGCCGAACAAGAGAGTTTATACAAGTTTTGTACAAAAGAGAATAAAACAGCTGTGTGAAATATGAATGATCCACTGGGTTTCAACTCTGATATTGTCTTTATAACTCTGAGCGTCTCATCACTTGATGACCTTGGTTGAAGGTGAAGCTGACTGATCGATGCCGTCTGAGCTTGATGTAGATACCGGATTTTGGATGCAAAGTGATCCAATGAGACATAGTGTTACGCTTTTATCCCTAATTTTTGCCTGGACCGCCCTTTCGGGTTTTCAGTCCACCGGGATATCCATTTTTGCCCAAGCCGCCCTTTCAGGTTTTCGACTTGCCGGGTGTACAGATTTTTTCATTTTCATCCCTTCATTTTGCCCGAACCCTTTTGGTTCGACGGGAAGCCCTAATTTTTGCCTAGGCATGTCAGCCTAGCGGGTCTTTTTTTTCATGCGTAATATTTTTTTACTATGTCTGCATTGGCGGGGTGAGGAAGGTCGTCACCATCCATATTGGTTAATATCATTGCTCCTCTTGAGAACACATGCTTAACCACAAATGGCCCTTCGTACGTAGGGGTCCATTTGCCCCTTGGATCACTCTGAGGAAGGATGATTCGCTTGATTACCAGATCCCCGACTCGATATTCTTGTGGTCTGACCTTTTTGTTAAATGCCCTGATCATCCGTTTCTGATACGTCTGACCATGGCAGATGGCAGCAAGTCTCTTTTCGTCAATGAGGTTGAGTTGGTCAAGTCGTGTCTGGATCCAATCATCTTCGTTCAGATTCGCATCTTTCATTATCCGGAGAGAGGGTATTTGCACTTCGATTGGCAAGACTGCCTCCATACCATAAACCAAAGAGAAAGGAGTTGCCCCGGTTGACGTCCTAGCTGAGGTACGGTACCCATGTAGAGCGAACGGTAACATCTCGTGCCAATCTTTATAAGTTACTGTCATCTTCTGCACGATCTTCTTGATGTTCTTATTTGCTGCTTCTACAGCCCCATTCATCTTCGGTCTATAAGGAGAAGAGTTGTGGTGCTGTATCTTGAACTGTTCGCAGAGCTCAGCGATCATCTTATTGTTCAGATTGGTACCGTTGTCTGTAATAATTCTCTCAGGGACGCCGTACCGACAGATCAGGTTATGCCGAATGAACCGTGCTACAACAGTCTTGGTTACCGTAGCATAGGATGCTGCCTCAACCCACTTCGTGAAGTAATCAATTGCCACTAGGATGAAACGATGTCCATTAGATGCCGTAGGTTTAATCTCGCCGATCATGTCTATGCCCCACATTGCAAACGGCCAAGGCGCAGTCAGAACATTCAGGGGGACCGGAGGAACATGCACCTTGTCTGCATAAATCTGGCATTTGTGGCATGTCCTGGAATGTTGGTAACAGTCAGCTTCCATTGTGGACCAATAGTATCCTGCCCGTAGGATTTTCTTAGCCATAGTGTGTCCACTGGAATGTGTACCAAAGGTCCCTTCATGTAGCTCTTCCATGATTCTTTCTGCTTCAGTTTTATCCACACAACGCAGTAAGGTTGAATCATGGTTTCGCTTGTACAAGATGTTGTTGCTAAGGAAGAATTTGGCTGCGAATCTTCTCAGGAATTTCTTATCGTTGATAGATGCGCCTTCAGGGTATTCCTGAGTTTCCAGATATCTCTTCACTTCGTGGTACCAAGGCTTCTCAGTCACCAATTCAGTCTCGAGATCACAACAGCATGCCGGTTCATCCAGTTTCCAGATGATGATCCGGGGAGCCTCATTATCCCATTTGACCTTGAACATAGAAGACATTGTAGCTAACGCGTCCGCTAACTGATTCTCTTCTCTTGGAAAGTGCTCAAATGTTATCTCTGTGAAGTGGGGGATCAGGGTCAACACACATTCTCTGTAAGGAATCAAGTTTGGATGTTTCGTATCCCACTCTCCTTTGATCTGATTGATCACAAGAGCGGAATCTCCGAAGACACTCAGAAATTTGATCCTCAGGTCGATCGCAGCTTGAAGACCCATGATACACGCCTCATACTCCGCCATGTTGTTGGTACAGTTGAAACACAGCCGGGCGGTGAGTGGAGTATGAGTACCTTGTGGAGATATGATGATGGCGCCAATACCATTTCCCAAAGCGTTGGATGCTCCGTCAAAATGCATAGACCATCGGGATCCTGGTTCAGGTCCTTCATCCGGTCCAGGTACTTCACAGTCAGTTACTATCATAATGCTTTCATCCGGAAACTCGAAGTTCATTGATTGGTAGTCATCTACAGCTTGATGTGCTAAGTGGTCTGCCAATACACTTCCCTTGATGGCTTTTTGGGTCGTGTACTGAATGTCGTATTCCGTCAAGATCATCTGCCATCTTGCAATTCTCCCAGACAGAGCAGGCTTTTCGAATATGTACTTTATAGGATCCATTTTTGAGATCAACAAGGTAGTGTGAGTCAGCATATACTGTCTCAGCCGGCGAGCAGCCCATACCAAAGCGCAGCAAGTTTTCTCAAGCAGTGAGTATCGGGTCTCACAGTCGGTAAACTTTTTGCTAAGGTAATAAATGGCATGCTCTTTTCGGCCAGACTCGTCATGCTGCCCCAGCACACACCCCATTGAATTATCAAGCACTGTCAGGTAAAGTATCAAAGGTTTCCCTTCAACTGGTGGCATAAGGATGGGTGGTTCTTGGAGATATTCTTTGATTCTGTCAAAAGCAGCCTGACATTCATCATTCCAACGTACTACCTGATCTTTCTTCAGCAGCTTGAAGATTGGTTCACAGGTAGCAGTTAGGTGTGAGATGAACTGAGCAATGTAATTCAGACGTCCTAGAAAGCCTCTGACTTCCTTCTCTGTCTTAGGAACTGGCATCTCTTGAATGGCTTTGACCTTAGCAGGGTCCACTTGAATTCCCTTGTCACTTACCACGAAGCCTAGCAACTTTCCAGATCTTACCCCGAAGGTACACTTGTTCGGGTTCAACCTCAGCTTGTACAGTTTCAAACGGTCAAACAGTTTCTGCAGATGATCAAGGTGTTCTTCCTCAGTCTGGGACCTAGCGATCATGTCGTCAACATACACTTCTATCTCATGATGGATCATGTCATGAAATAAAGCAACCATGGCACGTTGGTAGGTTGCCCCAGCATTCTTTAGTCCAAAAGGCATGACTTTGTAGCAGAAGGTGCCCCACTGAGTAACAAATGTAGTCTTTTCCATGTCTTCAGGAGCCATCTTGATCTGATTGTAGCCTGAAAAACCATCCATAAAAGAGAACACTTTATGCTGAGCTGTATTATCAACAAGGACATCAATGTGAGGTAGAGGGAAGTCATCCTTGGGGCTGGCCCTGTTCAGATCCCTGTAGTCGACACACATTCTGACCTTGCCGTCCTTCTTAGGTACCGGCACCACATTAGCAACCCACTGAGGGTAAGAAGTCACTGCAAGAAACCCGGCATCAAATTGCTTCATAACCTCGGCTTTAATCTTCTCAGACATCTCTGGACGCATACGGCGGACCTTTTGCTTAACCGGAGGGCAATCTTCTTTAGTTGGTAAGTGATGGACCACAATGTCGGTATCTAATCCGGGCATATCTTCGTAGGACCAGGCAAAGATCTCCATATAGTCATGCAGCATCTGAGTCAACCGTTGCTTCACGCTGAGCTCTAGGTTGGCACCAATCTTTACCCCTTTCTTGTCTTCTTCAGTACCCAAGTTTATTATTTCCACTGGCTCTTCATGGGGTTGAATTGCCCTCTCTTCCTGTTGTAACAGTCTTGCAAGTTCACCAGGCACTTCGCAATCATCTTCACCTTCGTCTTCGGCTAAGTTGATCGGATTTTCGAAGTCATAATTGGCAGTAGCAGAGTCGTTACCAGCGAGATCTAGAATGGATTGAAACCTGTATGAGTGTGTGTGTGTGTAAATACAGCTGTTTTGCAATATGTAAAGAAAGGAAAGAAAAGGAGCGCAAAATTTGAAATGTGAAAAACGTCCAATGCTTTTATTTATGATATATGACAGTGACAAACAAAAGCCCTCATAAACAAAACCACGGTGCCCCGGGTAAGACACCGGGCCATATAGTTTCAAATTATTGTTTATTACAAATCCAAAACAAAGAAGTTCATTACTGGGGAACAAAAGTTATGGGTGTAAAGTCTTTAGCAGTCCAATTGGTCAATCCACCGTCGGTCGTCGGGTAGATCCAGCTATCGAACTCTGACTCTTCCACTTCGTCTTCCTCTCCAATAGCATTCACTTCTGAGTGGGTGATGAGCACAAGAGGTCTTCCAATTCTCGCCTTGCGCACTGCTTTCTGAGCTTCTGTGGTGAAACCCAACCCAAACTTGTTAGTCTTAGGAGTAAGATCAGGGAGCTTGCCCCAGTTTGCACATTCACCTCTTTCGATCACAGCCCGAGCTTCCTTTAAGGAGGCCATCTTCAAAGGAGAAACCTCTTCATCCACTGCTTCTGCTGCTGCCAAAGTTTGTGGCACTTCCTCAAAATGTTGAAAGGGGGTTTCAATGAACTCCTCATCCATTTCTACGTATCTGAAGGAGTTGAGGTGGCTGACCATGTACTCCTCTTCCCCTTGCACCGTTACGATTTTCCCCCTGACCGGGTACTTGAGCTTCTGATGCAACGTGGAGGTCACAGCTCCAGCCTTGTGGATCCACGGGCGACCCAGCAAACAAGAATAGGACGGATGGATGTCCATCACATAGAATTTTGAATCAAATACCTGTGACCCAACCCTGATTGGGATGTCCACCTCACCATGTACCATTCTTTTGGACCCGTCAAAGGCCCGGACAACAATGTTACTTGGTTTGAGCTCTAGACCCTCACAATCCAGCCTATCCAGAGCCTTCTTGGGCAGCACGTTTAATGAAGAACCTGTGTCAACCAGCACATGAGCAAGAGTAGTGCCCCTGCATTCAATGGAGACATGCAGGGCGTCATTATGGTTCTTCCCCTTTGCTGTCAGATCGGCATCAGAGAAACCCAGGCCATTATCAGCGGTTAGGTTGGCCACACAGTCGGTGAACTGGTCAGCAGACGTCTCTTGGGGTACGTGGGCTGTCTTTAAGAAAGCAATCAGAGCCTTGGCGTGGGCCTCTGAACACAGCAGCAGTGACAACATGGAGATTTTAGAGGGGGTGTGCCCCAGCTGTTCTACAACGTTGAAATCACTTTTCTTTATTATCTTGAGGATTTCTTCCATTTCCTGCCTGGAAGCCTCAACAATGGTCTTCGGTGCCTCCGTCCTGGCAGGCACATCAGCAGCAATCCCCTTGTCCCGAGTATCAGATGACTCGGTAGCAGGGGTGGATACTTGGTCAGGGGGAGAAACAGGCGCCCTGGCAGGTGTGAAGACCAAAGGCCTATGAATTACCGGAGGAGCAATGTCTGGCGAGAACAGTCTTCCACTACGAGTGACCTTAGCAGGCCCAGTGATGTTGGAGACACCAGCATCAATGTTGAACTCTTGTTTCACACCCAGAACATAAACATCCGCCCCATAGTGCCATGGGACAGCCTTATCAGATTTGTAGGGGATAGGTCAGATTTGTAGGGGATAGGCCCCGGAACAGTAATGGTGATGGGAGCAATCTTGTGAACCGGCAAAATTTGGACAGGCTTCTTTGAAGGAGCCTTGGAATGGTTGTTGAAGATGGTAACGATCGACACTTCTTCAACAGGAGCAGCAGGAACAACAGTCTTTCTGAACAAAATTTCTCTACTATCTATCAGGTTTTGGACGCCTGACTTCAGCAGAGAACAACCAGCAGGGAAAGCAACACACAGAGGGCAACCTTCGCTACATCCCGGAAATAAACCGGCTAGCAACAGGTACCTCTTGACCGTCAGCAGTGGAGTAGCAACATCATCCACCGAAGCTACATACAAATCCTCCTCAACAGCATTCACTCCATGCTGGGGCATGGGAGCGGTTACAACATTCGGCCTCTCGGGCGCCTCAAACTGTATTTCCTTTGCATCAATGAGGTCTTGAACCTTATTATTTAGGGCCCAACAGTCATCTGTGTTATGCCCCGGGCTATCAGAGTGGTAAGCACAGTGAGCATTTGGATTAAACTTGGGGGATGCAGTATTGGGAAACTTTGGAGCCTCCCTGACAGTCACTAAATTGGTGGATAGAAACTGTGGCAGGATCTGTGATAAGGTCATGCTTAACCGGGTAAACTCTCTCCGGGGTCTTTCAAACTTTTGAGGATTAGTTGGCCGAGGAGCGGCAGCAGGTTTGGCAATCATTACCGCACTGACAGATTGGTGGCGTTCAGGTCGCTCTGGTCTCCGGGAGCTATATACAGCACTAGCCTCCTTTTTGAAGGGTTTCTTTTCAGCACTGGAGGAGGCAACCTTCTGTATCTTCCCCGATTTTATACCGGCCTCGATCCTTTCACCAGTCAGGATCAGATCAGTAAACCCAGCAGAGGAATTACCAATGAGATGATTGAAAAATGGACCAGATAGGGTCCCCAAAAACATATCTACCAGCTCCCGGTCCGTCAATGGTGGCTGCACCCTGCCAGCCAGGTCTCTCCATTTCTGGGCGTACTCCTTAAAACCTTCACCCGACCCTAGCGACATACCCTGGAGCTGGGTACGCGTAGGAGCGAGGTCGGAATTATATTGATACTGCTTGTAAAAAGCAGTGGCCAGATCCTCCCAGTTACGAATGCTGGTTCCATCCAGCTGATAGAACCATTCGAGATGAGTCCCTGAAAGACTCTCCTGGAAGAAGTGGATCCAAAGGTTCTTGTCTGCTGTGTAAGGCTGGATCTTCCTTACATAAGAACGGAGGTGTATCTTGGGACAGGAAGCCCCGTCATACTTCACAAAGGCAGGTGCCTTGAACTTGTGTGGAATCACCACCCCAGTAGATAACCCCAAGTCTCTGAAATCCAGTCCAGGCACCCGCTGAACTTCCATAGCCTTTAATCTGTCCTCCAGCTGCTTGTACCGGTCTTCAGCAGGAGGGTACTGTTCGTCGTTGAAGTCTGTTTCAGTATCAGAGCCCACAGGAGTAGGGACCTCCCTTTCTTGGTGACTACCTTCCCCCACAGATGGAGTAGTCCTTTCAGCCTCAACCTGTAAGGTGTTCCCGAGTCTGCGCCCAGTGTTAAATAGCACAGTCCTCCTCTTCTTCTTAGTCTTCTTCAGAAGCATGGTCTTCAACTCTTGTTGACCCTGAGCCAAGCCCTTGATCAGCTCCTGAAATTGGGCGTTCTGCGCCTGAAGAGCCTTGATAGATGCCTCGGTTGATGATTCAGGGTTCATGATGCTGAAATAAACAGCGAAGAACAGTAAACAACCTGAAAAGAAGAGTACCTGTGATGCACATGATGAATGATATGTGTTTATGCAATGCATTCAAGAGTTCGAAAATTCAAATTTGTTGTAGACCAAAAGGAACACACGTTATTATTAAGAAAATCATTGTTTAATACATCAAAGCCTCATGGGCAAAAGTACAAAAAAATCAAATCAATCCCAAAATATGCTGCGCATCCTCTTTGGAGCTATGTAAGTGTTGAGGTTCCTCTCCTCATGCAATAGGCGGGTGAGCTCCAAGACCTTCTTTTCACTGGCATGCAGACTAGTCTCAAGAGAATTCCGCTCTTCCTTAAGCTGGATCCAGCTCTTCTGCATCTCTTCCCAGGATGTGGGCATATCAGGGTGCTGAATAGCGTAGGACACTTCTCCTTCCAAGGCAGGCTCTTTGATTACTGGAAGCATGTGAGGGTAAGGCATTACTAACTTCTGAGAGCGGGCTCGTACCCACTTGAGGTAAGGCTCCAAAGGGATGGAGTTCCTGTGCCCCAGTGTCTTGCTGTCTATCCTACTAGGCATCCTCCAGGCTCTGATAAATCTCTGGCGAAGTCCTTGAGTGTCGTTGTCGAAGTCAAAAACTATGTCAGGAATTAACATGTCATGAGGACCATCCCTCCGAGCATAACCAAATTGTCTCCAAGCCAGGCATGGACTATAAGTAATACCCCCTCTGATTCCAAGTAAAGGAACATTAGGATACTCCCCGCAACGATCAATGATAGTGACATCTTCTCTGGACCGAGGGCACCAATGTATATCTGCATGTGTAAGAGTCATCAACCATTGTGACCATCTCAAACCCCGCTCATTCTTCAAGACCGATTGTGGAAGGTGCGAAATAAACCACCTTCCCAGGAGAGGAGTGCAACACATAAGGACACCTCTTTTTCTCATGGTTCGAGTGTAACATGAGTGAAGGATGTCCCCCAGCAATGTAGGTATAGGATTCCTGGACATAAAAATCTGGACATCACTGATATCAATAAGCTGATCTGGGTTAGGGAACAACACCAAACCATAAACAAGGAGGGCCACAACCTCTTCGAAAGCTTGCAAGTCAAGGGAGTTCCAACATTCATGGGCCTTTTCAAACAGAAACCTGGCTAAGAACCCTTTGATACCACTTCTAACTTCCCAATGTCCCTTGAGGTCAGATGACTGTAGGTGCAAGGCTTTAGCAATCTCTTCAAGCTTAGGTTCCTTTTCTGTACCGTTGAAGGGTAGCTGATCAAGGATGGGGATCTTCAGGAGCCGGGAGAACTCCTCCAATGTAGGTACCAACTGATAGTCCAAGAAGGTGAAACAGTGATGCAAAGGGTCAAAGAATTGGAACAGGACCTTTATCATATCTTCCTCCATGTTGGTGTTGACCAAGCTGATGAGGCTTCCATGCCTTTCACTGAATGAAGAGTTCTCGGGAATCCTGGATATAAGCTCCTTAAGCTGAGGAGGGATCCTTACAAGACTGATTTGAATTGTCTTTCTACGAACAGTTTCCATGTCCTACAAAACAAGAACAAAGATGAAAATTCGAACCCCTGAAATGGTTAGTTAATGCATATGATGCTGGATGATGTCATGATGCTATGATTAAACACACCACAAATATGTACAAAGACAAACATGTAAGGCACACAAGGCACACAAGACAAGCCCTTAAGGTTTAAGGCCAGCATGGGGTCTGGGTAGTACCCTCTTGAAGTTGGTGAGTTCAACCTGTCCTAATCAAAGTAACCGGGTTCTAAGGTTCCCAATATCACGGGATTGCTTTCATTGTTCATCGTTTCGATTTAGCCACTGAACTGGCGACCGAAATATTCCAGGAAAACAACCCTCAATTGAGTGTAGTATCGAGTATCAACCAACCTCGGACTGCACCAAGGTCAGTTATCTCACTACCCTACAGAGGCCAAGATAGTTCAATTAAGGTTCCTAAGGTCTGTTGATGCTTCACGACACCACGCGGAGGCCCCGTACTCTCCTTGACTGAACTCAAGGGTTACCGATACACACCAAAGTGCCACATCAACGTAGCAGACTGCTTCAACCATGTCGGTATACCCCGCACAGCTCCCTCACAGCCTTGTTGCTACTTTCTAAGAAAGGTATCCCCAGATCCGGGTTAGGATCTATAGAACTCCCAAGCAACCCACAATAATAAAGCAAGCAAAGAAGACAATTGAAAACATAGTTATGACCTAGCCCTAAGGTATACCTCACTTTAAGTTTAATTCCCCAGCAGAGTCGCCAGTTCTGTGATTGGTGGATCTGGAACTGACTGTTTTAAAGCTGGTTCACGAAATGTCGCGGAAGCAAGAGTCGCCACCGTCTTTTATTTTCTCCAAATGGAAAGGACAAAAGCACAGAAAAATTCCTTAAAGAGATTGGTCTCGGTTCGGGAGGTAGATTATAGAAAGGGAAGGTGTTAGCACCCTTTCTATCCATGGTTATCCATGGGCTCTTAGATACTTGCTCAATGTGTTTTCAAAAATGTTTTGTTTGCTTTTCAACTGTGGGTTTTAAAAAAAGTTTCTTTGAAAAATTTCAGTTCGGCTCGTACGTCAGAGTGTTTGAAAAATTTGCTTTGAAAGCTTTTGAAAAGTGTTGGTGTGAAAAGTCTTTGAATTTTTGTTTTGAAGAGAGCAAGTATCCATGAGAACCTACCTACCCTAAGGAATTCGTCTGTGTAAATATCCTTTAAAGTAGTGCCATCCCACCATTGAGAGGTAGGTAGCACCACCGTTGGAGGTATTCGGGTCAATTCGAGGTTCGGGACACGGTGATCACCAGAGCAATAGGAAGACACCTTAGAAGCTACCCTCATGCCAGGTTCCCGGATCATGAGGACTTACTAAGACATCCTCTACTCGACGATTACCTTTCGAGGCAAGGCAACAGTGAGGCGTACCCTAGGGGTGGTGTGTGCGATTCGTGTGTCGTTTTCATTGATATTTGTCTTGTCATGTTCATTGTGATCTACGCTTGATTTTAATTAGGGCCATTCATTCTTGCATGCTTATTTAACAGTTAATATTTGCGAGGAAAATAAAATCTAAGACTATTACAAATGGCGCGGGTCCACATCGCCAAAATTAAACCGGACCTGATTTGACGGAAAGTAAATTAAGCGAAAGAAATAAAAGTGCGAGCAATTGTTTACACGGCTTTGGGAGAGATACATAATTATTTGAGCGAAATAAATAAATACGCGAAATAAAGGAATTAAAAACAAAACTAGGGCGTTGGACCCTTTTGCAAAATTTTGAAATTAATAAGGAATTAGAAATTAAGATTAACTGAAAATGTTTTTTTTGGTATTTTGTGTTTTTTAAGATTTAATGGAAAAAGAGAATTAATTATAATTAAAATAAAATGTCAAACCCTAATCCTAATTATTTTTAGTTATTATGAAAATGTTAAATTAACCTGAGTTAAACCCTAAATTCTTTTATATACAATTTAATAATGAAAATAAAATAAGTAATATTATTATTATGACCAAAAGAAAAATTAAAAAAAAGGAATAAAATTCATTAAACCTAAATTCTATATTTTTTATATTTTTATGAAAAATATTAAAGTTGCAACCTAAATTAATATTAAGTTAATTTACATGTTAATTTATTTATGAAAATAATTAAATTAAATATTTATTATATTTGTCATCTTTTCTGATTTTTGTGATATTTTTATATGTATGGTAAAAATAATTTATTAAATTAAAACAATAAAAATAAGAATTGAAAAAACAAAATAAATAAAAAGGAAATTGCAAACCAGGGGGGTGGAAGTCCCAATTTAGGAGGTGTGGGCCTTAGCAATCTGGCCCATTTAGCTTTGGATCCATTGACTTTTGCCACTAGCATGCTAACTCTTTGACCAAGCCTATGATGCACATCCAATCTCAGCCTCTGATTTGAACTTGTTAGATACGTGGATGGCTAGATGATGAAGGAATATGGTGTGCACCACTGTTGTGCCTGCATGGGAATTAGCGTGGAAAAATAATATTGAAAGTTACACAGACCTGGGGTTCGAACCCAGGTCTTGGATGTTGAAGCCACAAGCATTTGCCAGCTGAGCCATTGAGCGCGTGTTACATATGTTAGACAAACAAATAATAAAAAGGAAAATGAGTTAATGGCCTGGAAAAGCGCGCGAGAGTTTAAATGAGCCAGTCAGCGTGTGACATGTAATCGTCTTCTCCACCTTCCTTGAAAACAAAACCACATGGCAACGGTTTCTGAAGCGTGGTTTAAGGTTGCTTTAGAGAAAATAGCGACTAGCGCTATACAACTCATAAATTAATCGCGACCATGGCTTCTTCTTCGTCTAAGTCTGCTGATTGCAATGGTGGTGGTCTGGAATCCTGATTTTACTTCGTTTTGAAAGCCCCAAATCCAACCTCTGAAAACCCTAGATTTCAAGCATGGTACAATCGCGTATACGGCATAAAAATCAAATTGAAGGCAATGGTTAGCTTCACAATCAAATGAGGAATGAGAATCAACAATTAGATTTCATGAAAAATGCCTAGAACATGATATGCGTTTGTGAGTTTTTTGCTGTACAGTCGAAGGTCTCGTTACCAATTCCTTGCGTTTGAGTTGATGTTAGGGATTGGAATCTGTTCAGGAGACCACAAGGAAGCTTTTGGAAAAGGAATTAAGCTTTTAATCGCCCTCTATCACTGATTTCAGTTTTGAGTTTTCAAGGAGTTTTTCCAACTTTGTCTATGGCCTTTCAGCGCAGCATTTTTGTGTGTGTGCATTAGGTTTTGACTCAGCACTTATGAGGGAAGGGAATTAGGTCATTAGCTGGCCTTGATCCATGCCCATGAGAGAATTAGTCTTAGGTCTTTCACCATTAACAAACTTTCCCTTTTTTAAGCAAAACCAAGACTTGGTGTACAACATAACCCTAGCATGAGTTTGTGAGCTGGCACATGATATATGGAAGCTATTCAAATTCAAATGACACTATTCCATTGATTTTTTAAATTTTATTTGAATTATTAAAGATTTAAAATGAATTAAATTAATAAAAATTAAATAAAATAGAAAAATCAATGTTTGATCTTGAAATTAATCATGGGACACGTGTGTGGCATGACAAGGCTGAATCAAGTGGAAGAAAGTGGGCCCTTTTGTCAAAAATTGAAGTTTCAAGGATAATTGACTTTTGCCATTTCAC
Organism: Vicia faba; assembly: GCA_948472305.1. Classification (NCBI taxonomy): domain Eukaryota; kingdom Viridiplantae; phylum Streptophyta; class Magnoliopsida; order Fabales; family Fabaceae; genus Vicia; species Vicia faba. The sequence goes on from OX451740.1 coordinate 5,179,074, forward strand.
AAAAATTTCCCAACTTCTCCAATGCATAACTTGCTCAATTTTTAAGCTTTTCTCATGTTCTTGGACATTTTGGAAAGGTCTTTGAGTCCTTTAACCAATGCCTTTGGTCCCATGTCATTTTGATTTTCCAATCTCAAGTTATGGCCTTTGACTTAAAGTCCCTTTTTGTTGACTTTTGAAAATGACCTATAATGTTGAAATTGATAACTTTTTGTGAGAGCATTTCTTGGACTTGAAGTATGAAGATGAGTTGTAGGAAATATCTTTCTCTTCAAAATGAGCTTTGGATGGAATTTTTCTGATAATCCATGTGAAAGTTATGCCCTGGTCAATTTCAGTTGACTTTTCAGCTGTCCAAATAAGGAAACTTTTGCATCTTTGATGATTTCTGAGCCAAATTTTGAGAATCATGATCAAGCATTGATCAAATGATGTTTGTGGCTTCAAAATGATATATTGACCAAAAATTTGAACTTTTGACTGTCAAATGACCATTTTGCCCCTACAATTGACTGTAGTGCAATTTAGGGTTTTGACTGTGCAATTTTGAGCTGAATGCCTTGAAACTTGATATGAGGATGCTTGACCATGTTTGTAAGCATATGAGACTTGATTGGGCCTTTGAACACTTCCTTTTCTTGATCAGACTCAAAACCCTAATTTTGACTGTTTAGGAGGCCCTTGCACTGTGCAACCCTTGGGGAATTTTGTGACTTGGCTTGGCAATTTCTTGAAGAATATGGGAGGGCAAATTTTGGGGTACAACAGTTGCCCCTGTTCAATCTTCTTAGACCTGAGGATGCAGATTGGCGGACGTGCCTTTCGTAATCCGAGGGTAGAAGATGATTGGACACTAGAGTGCCCAGAAATTTGCGCTCACATAGTAGCAGTGATGGTGGAATGGGCTTATGGATGCCATTTGGAGATTGCTGGATAGGATGATGGGCTTATAAATGCCATCTGGATGTTGATCGCGTAGGAGATTCCTTGGCGAGAACCTGCATACCTGCAAAACAGAAAATGAGTACCTGACACGCAGCAGGAGCTGATTTTAGATGCTTGGTGTAGATGTGTCCTGACTGGTTACAGGAGCTGAGTCTGGAGCTTCAAACGGCGATGAAAGAACCAGGGACGGTTACTACCTTAGCATGAATGGTAAGAGAACCTTGGGCGACTTTAACTTCAACAACGCTCGTTGAGAAAAAATCTTGGGTGACTTTAACTTCAACAACGCTCGTTGAGAAAAAAAATCTTGGATGTCTTCTACTGGGATAAGAATCAGGGAGATCTTAGGGTCGATCTGACTGAACCAGAGAGGCCTTTGACTGGGTAAGAATCAGGAAAATCTTAGGGTCGACTTAACTGAACCGGACAAGGTCTTGAAATATCTTCGACTGGATAAGCATCAGGAAAATCTTAGGGTCGATTTAACTGAACCGGTCTAGGTTTTTGACTGGATAAGAATCAGGAAAATCTTAGGGTCGATTTAACTGAACCGGACAAGGTCTTGGAATATCTTCAACTGGATAAGCATCAGGGAGATCTTAGGGTCGATCTGACTGAACCAGAGAAGGCCTTTGACTGGATAAGCATCAGGAAAATCTTAGGGTCGATTTAACTGAACCGGACAAGGTCTTGAAATATCTTCAACTGGATAAGCATCAGGGAGATCTTAGGGTCGATCTGACTGAACCAGAGAAGGCCTTTGACTGGATAAGCATCAGGGAAATCTTAGGGTCGATTTAACTGAACCGGTCTAGGTCTTGAAATATCTTCAACTGGATAAGCATCAGGGAGATCTTAGGGTCGATCTGACTGAACCAGAGAAGGCCTTTGACTGGATAAGAATCAGGGAAATCTTAGGGTCGATTTAACTGAACCGGTCTAGGTCTTGAAATATCTTCAACTGGATAAGCATCAGGGAGATCTTAGGGTCGATCTGACTGAACCAGAGAAGGCCTTGAAAGATGATTGAGAATTTAGCTGATTCTTTCCTAAAAGGTAAAGGTCAGACATATGCAATGCATGATATGGATCAAGCAATGATGTTCTCAACATAAATGAGATTTGTATGATATGATGTGTATATGCATGTTATAATGATGTATGTGATGTTTTATGTATGTTTGTTTTCGTTTAGGAAAGTAAATCCTTGACGGGTGCCGGGAAGTCATATCCTGGGCTGATGTTGAAGAATAGATTTTGCTTCCGCTGGGGATGATAACTGCAAGAATACCGTTGGGAGAAGATGACTCCGTTGCGGAATAAACTTGGCAAATGGAGGGTTCTGCAGGGAGAAAAGATACTCTAGCGACCATGCTGGGAAGCAATACTCTGTGGGGATAGAGATGCCTTGCAGAGTGTTGATAATAATTTGTTGGGGATACCCTTATTATGTTGGGAGTATTGATAGACTTCGCTGGGAATAGGAAGACTTTGTCGAGGACGCTCTTTCCGTGGCTTTTGGCTGAGGATAACCCAGTTATATCCTGTTAAGGAAATAACTCTTTAAATCAAGCCGGACGACGCGTTCGTGTTCTGCGAGGGGATAAGCTTCCAGAATCTACTGGGGATAAGCTTATTGCTTGGGGAGATATGAATTCCAACTTTCCTGGGGAAACTAATTGGACTCTCCTGGGGAGTTTTGATGTGCTGGGGAATGTTGAGATCTGCGGGAGGACACCCAACTTCTTTAAGGTTGATAACTGTTTTGCTTGAGGAGAGTATACTGCTTGCTGTCTCACTCTCTGGGGAATTTAAGATGCCTGGTTATGTTCTTTAGCTGAACCTACCTTGGTACTTTGGAGGATAGAACAATTAGATTGCCTAGACAACTCCTTATTGCCCCTGTTTCTAATGTCCCCTGTAATTAATTCTTTGTTTCGTATGCAAATATTTATGAGCTAGAAAATTATTGTCAATGCATATATCACAAATTGAACCTTGGACGTTCTTCGCAAAACAAAACAAAAAAAGAAAAACACTTGGCACGTTTAACTGAAAATATATTTGTATTGATTTTGAATGGCCTGAAAATAGGCGTTTTGTATACAAGAGGCTGACGTCCTAGTAAGAGAACGCCGCCGAACAAGAGAGTTTATACAAATTTTGTACAAAAGAGAATAAAACAGCTGTGTGAAATATGAATGATCCACTGGGTTTCAACTCTGCTATTGTCTTTATAACTCTGAGCGTCTCATCACTTGATGACCTTGGTTGAAGGTGAAGCTGACTGATCGATGCCGTCTGAGCTTGATGTAGATACCGGATTTTGGATGCAAAGTGATCCAATGAGACATAGTGTTACGCTTTTATCCCTAATTTTTGCCTGGACCGCCCTTTCGGGTTTTCAGTCCACCGGGATATCCATTTTTGCCCAAGCCGCCCTTTCAGGTTTTCGACTTGCCGGGTGTACAGATTTTTTCATTTTCATCCCTTCATTTTGCCCGAACCCTTTTGGTTCGACGGGAAGCCCTAATTTTTGCCTAGGCATGTCAGCCTAGCGGGTCTTTTTTTTCATGCGTAATATTTTTTTACTATGTCTGCATTGGCGGGGTGAGGAAGGTCGTCACCATCCATATTGGTTAATATCATTGCTCCTCCTGAGAACACATGCTTAACCACAAATGGCCCTTCGTACGTAGGGGTCCATTTGCCCCTTGGATCACTCTGAGGAAGGATGATTCGCTTGATTACCAGATCCCCGACTCGATATTCTTGTGGTCTGACCTTTTTGTTAAATGCCCTGATCATCCGTTTCTGATACGTCTGACCATGGCAGATGGCAGCAAGTCTCTTTTCGTCAATGAGGTTGAGTTGGTCAAGTCGTGTCTGGATCCAATCATCTTCGTTCAGATTCGCATCTTTCATTATCCGGAGAGAGGGTATTTGCACTTCGATTGGCAAGACTGCCTCCATACCATAAACCAAATAGAAAGGAGTTGCCCCGGTTGACGTCCTAGCTGAGGTACGGTACCCATGTAGAGCGAACGGTAACATCTCGTGCCAATCTTTATAAGTTACTGTCATCTTCTGCACGATCTTCTTGATGTTCTTATTTGCTGCTTCTACAGCCCCATTCATCTTCGGTCTATAAGGAGAAGAGTTGTGGTGCTGTATCTTGAACTGTTCGCAGAGCTCAGCGATCATCTTATTGTTCAGATTGGTACCGTTGTCTGTAATAATTCTCTCAGGGACGCCGTACCGACAGATCAGGTTATGCCGAATGAACCGTGCTACAACAGTCTTGGTTACCGTAGCATAGGATGCTGCCTCAACCCACTTCGTGAAGTAATCAATTGCCACTAGGATGAAACGATGTCCATTAGATGCCGTAGGTTTAATCTCGCCGATCATGTCTATGCCCCACATTGCAAACGGCCAAGGCGCAGTCAGAACATTCAGGGGGACCGGAGGAACATGCACCTTGTCTGCATAAATCTGGCATTTGTGGCATGTCCTGGAATGTTGGTAACAGTCAGCTTCCATTGTGGACCAATAGTATCCTGCCCGTAGGATTTTCTTAGCCATAGTGTGTCCACTGGAATGTGTACCAAAGGTCCCTTCATGTAGCTCTTCCATGATTCTTTCTGCTTCAGTTTTATCCACACAACGCAGTAAGGTTGAATCATGGTTTCGCTTGTACAAGATGTTGTTGCTAAGGAAGAATTTGGCTGCGAATCTTCTCAGGAATTTCTTATCGTTGATAGATGCGCCTTCAGGGTATTCCTGAGTTTCCAGATATCTCTTCACTTCGTGGTACCAAGGCTTCTCAGTCACCAATTCAGTCTCGAGATCACAACAGCATGCCGGTTCATCCAGTTTCCAGATGATGATCCGGGGAGCCTCATTATCCCATTTGACCTTGAACATAGAAGACATTGTAGCTAACGCGTCCGCTAACTGATTCTCTTCTCTTGGAAAGTGCTCAAATGTTATCTCTGTGAAGTGGGGGATCAGGGTCAACACACATTCTCTGTAAGGAATCAAGTTTGGATGTTTCGTATCCCACTCTCCTTTGATCTGATTGATCACAAGAGCGGAATCTCCGAAGACACTCAGAAATTTGATCCTCAGGTCGATCGCAGCTTGAAGACCCATGATACACGCCTCATACTCCGCCATGTTGTTGGTACAGTTGAAACACAGCCGGGCGGTGAGTGGAGTATGAGTACCTTGTGGAGATATGATGATGGCGCCAATACCATTTCCCAAAGCGTTGGATGCTCCGTCAAAATGCATAGACCATCGGGATCCTGGTTCAGGTCCTTCATCCGGTCCAGGTACTTCACAGTCAGTTACTATCATAATGCTTTCATCCGGAAACTCGAAGTTCATTGATTGGTAGTCATCTACAGCTTGATGTGCTAAGTGGTCTGCCAATACACTTCCCTTGATGGCTTTTTGGGTCGTGTACTGAATGTCGTATTCCGTCAAGATCATCTGCCATCTTGCAATTCTCCCAGACAGAGCAGGCTTTTCGAATATGTACTTTATAGGATCCATTTTTGAGATCAACAAGGTAGTGTGAGTCAGCATATACTGTCTCAGCCGGCGAGCAGCCCATACCAAAGCGCAGCAAGTTTTCTCAAGCAGTGAGTATCGGGTCTCACAGTCGGTAAACTTTTTGCTAAGGTAATAAATGGCATGCTCTTTTCGGCCAGACTCGTCATGCTGCCCCAGCACACACCCCATTGAATTATCAAGCACTGTCAGGTAAAGTATCAAAGGTTTCCCTTCAACTGGTGGCATAAGGATGGGTGGTTCTTGGAGATATTCTTTGATTCTGTCAAAAGCAGCCTGACATTCATCATTCCAACGTACTACCTGATCTTTCTTCAGCAGCTTGAAGATTGGTTCACAGGTAGCAGTTAGGTGTGAGATGAACTGAGCAATGTAATTCAGACGTCCTAGAAAGCCTCTGACTTCCTTCTCTGTCTTAGGAACTGGCATCTCTTGAATGGCTTTGACCTTAGCAGGGTCCACTTGAATTCCCTTGTCACTTACCACGAAGCCTAGCAACTTTCCAGATCTTACCCCGAAGGTACACTTGTTCGGGTTCAACCTCAGCTTGTACAGTTTCAAACGGTCAAACAGTTTCTGCAGATGATCAAGGTGTTCTTCCTCAGTCTGGGACCTAGCGATCATGTCGTCAACATACACTTCTATCTCATGATGGATCATGTCATGAAATAAAGCAACCATGGCACGTTGGTAGGTTGCCCCAGCATTCTTTAGTCCAAAAGGCATGACTTTGTAGCAGAAGGTGCCCCACTGAGTAACAAATGTAGTCTTTTCCATGTCTTCAGGAGCCATCTTGATCTGATTATAGCCTGAAAAACCATCCATAAAAGAGAACACTTTATGCTGAGCTGTATTATCAACAAGGACATCAATGTGAGGTAGAGGGAAGTCATCCTTGGGGCTGGCCCTGTTCAGATCCCTGTAGTCGACACACATTCTGACCTTGCCGTCCTTCTTAGGTACCGGCACCACATTAGCAACCCACTGAGGGTAAGAAGTCACTGCAAGAAACCCGGCATCAAATTGCTTCATAACCTCGGCTTTAATCTTCTCAGACATCTCTGGACGCATACGGCGGACCTTTTGCTTAACCGGAGGGCAATCTTCTTTAGTTGGTAAGTGATGGACCACAATGTCGGTATCTAATCCGGGCATATCTTCGTAGGACCAGGCAAAGATCTCCATATAGTCATGCAGCATCTGAGTCAACCGTTGCTTCACGCTGAGCTCTAGGTTGGCACCAATCTTTACCCCTTTCTTGTCTTCTTCAGTACCCAAGTTTATTATTTCCACTGGCTCTTCATGGGGTTGAATTGCCCTCTCTTCCTGTTGTAACAGTCTTGCAAGTTCATCAGGCACTTCGCAATCATCTTCACCTTCGTCTTCGGCTAAGTTGATCGGATTTTCGAAGTCATAATTGGCAGTAGCAGAGTCGTTACCAGCGAGATCCAGAATGGATTGAAACCTGTATGAGTGAGTGTGTGTGTAAATACAGCTGTTTTGCAATATGTAAAGAAAGGAAAGAAAAGGAGCGCAAAATTTGAAATGTGAAAAACGTCCAATGCTTTTATTTATGATATATGACAGTGACAAACAAAAGCCCTCATAAACAAAACCACGGTGCCCCGGGTAAGACACCGGGCCATATAGTTTCAAATTATTGTTTATTACAAATCCAAAACAAAGAAGTTCATTACTGGGGAACAAAAGTTATGGGTGTAAAGTCTTTAGCAGTCCAATTGGTTAATCCACCGTCGGTCGTCGGGTAGATCCAGCTATCGAACTCTGACTCTTCCACTTCGTCTTCCTCTCCAATAGCATTCACTTCTGAGTGGGTGATGAGCACAAGAGGTCTTCCAATTCTCGCCTTGCGCACTGCTTTCTGAGCTTCTGTGGTGAAACCCAGCCCAAACTTGTTAGTCTTAGGAGTAAGATCAGGGAGCTTGCCCCAGTTTGCACATTCACCTCTTTCGATCACAGCCCGAGCGTCCTTTAAGGAGGCCATCTTCAAAGGAGAAACCTCTTCATCCACTGCTTCTGCTGCTGCCAAAGTTTGTGGCACTTCCTCAAAATGTTGAAAGGGGGTTTCAATGAACTCCCCATCCATTTCTACGTATCTGAAGGAGTTGAGGTGGCTGACCATGTACTCCTCTTCCCCTTGCACCGTTACGATTTTCCCCCTGACCGGGTACTTGAGCTTATGATGCAACGTGGAGGTCACAGCTCCAGCCTTGTGGATCCACGGGCGACCCAGCAAACAAGAATAGGACGGATGGATGTCCATCACATAGAATTTTGAATCAAATACCTGTGACCCAACCCTGATTGGGATGTCCACCTCACCATGTACCATTCTTTTGGACCCGTCAAAGGCCCGGACAACAATGTTACTTGGTTTGAGCTCTAGACCCTCACAATCCAGCCTATCCAGAGCCTTCTTGGGCAGCACGTTTATTGAAGAACCTGTGTCAACTAGCACATGAGCAAGAGTAGTGCCCCTGCATTCAATGGAGACATGCAGGGCGTCATTATGGTTCTTCCCCTTTGCTGTCAGATCGGCATCAGAGAAACCCAGGCCATTATCAGCGGTTAGGTTGGCCACACAGTCGGTGAACTGGTCAGCAGACGTCTCTTGGGGTACGTGGGCTGTCTTTAAGAAAGCAATCAGAGCCTTGGCGTGGGCCTCTGAACACAGCAGCAGTGACAACATGGAGATTTTAGAGGGGGTGTGCCCCAGCTGTTCTACAACGTTGAAATCACTTTTCTTTATTATCTTGAGGATTTCTTCCATTTCCTGCCTGGAAGCCTCAACAATGGTCTTCGGTGCCTCCGTCCTGGCAGGCACATCAGCAGCAATCCCCTTGTCCCGAGTATCAGATGACTCGGTAGCAGGGGTGGATACTTGGTCAGGGGGAGAAACAGGCGCCCTGGCAGGTGTGAAGACCAAAGGCCTATGAATTACCGGAGGAGCAATGTCTGGCGAGAACAGTCTTCCACTACGAGTGACCTTAGCAGGCCCAGTGATGTTGGAGACACCAGCATCAATGTTGAACTCTTGTTTCACACCCAGAACATAAACATCCGCCCCATAGTGCCATGGGACAGCCTTATCAGATTTGTAGGGGATAGGTCAGATTTGTAGGGGATAGGCCCCGGAACAGTAATGGTGATGGGAGCAATCTTGTGAACCGACAAAATTTGGACAGGCTTCTTTGAAGGAGCCTTGGAATGGTTGTTAAAGATGGTAACGATCGACACTTCTTCAACAGGAGCAGCAGGAACAACAGTCTTTCTGAACAAAATTTCTCTACTATCTATCAGGTTTTGGACGCCTGACTTCAGCAGAGAACAACCAGCAGGGAAAGCAACACACAGAGGGCAACCTTCGCTACATCCCGGAAATAAACCGGCTAGCAACAGGTACCTCTTGACCGTCAGCAGTGGAGTAGCAACATCATCCACCGAAGCTACATACAAATCCTCCTCAACAGCATTCACTCCATGCTGGGGCATGGGAGCGGTTACAACATTCGGCCTCTCGGGCGCCTCAAACTGTATTTCCTTTGCATCAATGAGGTCTTGAACCTTATTCTTTAGGGCCCAACAGTCATCTGTGTTATGCCCCGGGCTATCAGAGTGGTAAGCACAGTGAGCATTTGGATTAAACTTGGGGGATGCAGTATTGGGAAACTTTGGAGCCTCCCTGACAGTCACTAAATTGGTGGATAGAAACTGTGGCAGGATCTGTGATAAGGTCATGCTTAACCGGGTAAACTCTCTCCGGGGTCTTTCAAACTTTTGAGGATTAGTTGGCCGAGGAGCGGCAGCAGGTTTGGCAATCATTACCGCACTGACAGATTGGTGGCGTTCAGGTCGCTCTGGTCTCCGGGAGCTATATACAGCACTAGCCTCCTTTTTGAAGGGTTTCTTTTCAGCACTGGAGGAGGCAACCTTCTGTATCTTCCCCGATTTTATACCGGCCTCGATCCTTTCACCAGTCAGGATCAGATCAGTAAACCCAGCAGAGGAATTACCAATGAGATGATTGAAAAATGGACCAGATAGGGTCCCCAAAAACATATCTACCAGCTCCCGGTCCGTCAATGGTGGCTGCACCCTGCCAGCCAGGTCTCTCCATTTCTGGGCGTACTCCTTAAAACCTTCACCCGACCCTAGCAACATACCCTGGAGCTGGGTACGCGTAGGAGCGAGGTCGGAATTATATTGATACTGCTTGTAAAAAGCAGTGGCCAGATCCTCCCAGTTACGAATGCTGGTTCCATCCAGCTGATAGAACCATTCGAGATGAGTCCCTGAAAGACTCTCCTGGAAGAAGTGGATCCAAAGGTTCTTGTCTGCTGTGTAAGGCTGGATCTTCCTTACATAAGAACGGAGGTGTATCTTGGGACAGGAAGCCCCGTCATACTTCACAAAGGCAGGTGCCTTGAACTTGTGTGGAATCACCACCCCAGTAGATAACCCCAAGTCTCCGAAATCCAGTCCAGGCACCCGCTGAACTTCCATAGCCTTTAATCTGTCCTCCAGCTGCTTGTACCGGTCTTCAGCAGGAGGGTACTGTTCGTCGTTGAAGTCTGTTTCAGTATCAGAGCCCACAGGAGTAGGGACCTCCCTTTCTTGGTGACTACCTTCCCCCACAGATGGAGTAGTCCTTTCAGCCTCAACCTGTAAGGTGTTCCCGAGTCTGCGCCCAGTGTTAAATAGCACAGTCCTCCTCTTCTTCTTAGTCTTCTTCAGAAGCATGGTCTTCAACTCTTGTTGACCCTGAGCCAAGCCCTTGATCAGCTCCTGAAATTGGGCGTTCTGCGCCTGAAGAGCCTTGATAGATGCCTCGGTTGATGATTCAGGGTTCATGATGCTGAAATAAACAGCGAAGAACAGTAAACAACCTGAAAAGAAGAGTACCTGTGATGCACATGATGAATGATATGTGTTTATGCAATGCATTCAAGAGTTCGAAAATTCAAATTTGTTGTAGACCAAAAGGAACACACGTTATTATTAAGAAAATCATTGTTTAATACATCAAAGCCTCATGGGAAAAAGTACAAAAAAATCAAATCAATCCCAAAATATGCTGCGCATCCTCTTTGGAGCTATGTAAGTGTTGAGGTTCCTCTCCTCATGCAATAGGCAGGTGAGCTCCAAGACCTTCTTTTCACTGGTATGCAGACTAGTCTCAAGAGAATTCCGCTCTTCCTTAAGCTGGATCCAGCTCTTCTGCATCTCTTCCCAGGATGTGGGCATATCAGGGTGCTGAATAGCGTAGGACACTTCTCCTTCCAAGGCAGGCTCTTTGATTACTGGAAGCATGTGAGGGTAAGGCATTACTAACTTCTGAGAGCGGGCTCGTACCCACTTGAGGTAAGGCTCCAAAGGGATGGAGTTCCTGTGCCCCAGTGTCTTGCTGTCTATCCTACTAGGCATCCTCCAGGCTCTGATAAATCTCTGGCGAAGTCCTTGAGTGTCGTTGTCGAAGTCAAAAACTATGTCAGGAATTAACATGTCATGAGGACCATCCCTCCGAGCATAACCAAATTGTCTCCAAGCCAGGCATGGACTATAAGTAATACCCCCTCTGATTCCAAGTAAAGGAACATTAGGATACTCCCCGCAACGATCAATGATAGTGACATCTTCTCTGGACCGAGGGCACCAATGTATATCTGCATGTGTAAGAGTCATCAACCATTGTGACCATCTCAAACCCCGCTCATTCTTCAAGACCGATTGTGGAAGGTGCGAAATAAACCACCTTCCCAGGAGAGGAGTGCAACACATAAGGACACCTCTTTTTCTCATGGTTCGAGTGTAACATGAGTGAAGGATGTCCCCCAGCAATGTAGGTATAGGATTCCTGGACATAAAAATCTGGACATCACTGATATCAATAAGCTGATCTGGGTTAGGGAACAACACCAAACCATAAACAAGGAGGGCCACAACCTCTTCGAAAGCTTGCAAGTCAAGGGAGTTCCAACATTCATGGGCCTTTTCAAACAGAAACCTGGCTAAGAACCCTTTGATACCACTTCTAACTTCCCAATGTCCCTTGAGGTCAGATGACTGTAGGTGCAAGGCTTTAGCAATCTCTTCAAGCTTAGGTTCCTTTTCTGTACCGTTGAAGGGTAGCTGATCAAGGATGGGGATCTTCAGGAGCCGGGAGAACTCCTCCAATGTAGGTACCAACTGATAGTCCAAGAAGGTGAAACAGTGATGCAAAGGGTCAAAGAATTGGAACAGGACCTTTATCATATCTTCCTCCATGTTGGTGTTGACCAAGCTGATGAGGCTTCCATGCCTTTCACTGAATGAAGAGTTCTCGGGAATCCTGGATATAAGCTCCTTAAGCTGAGGAGGGATCCTTACAAGACTGATTTGAATTGTCTTTCTACGAACAGTTTCCATGTCCTACAAAACAAGAACAAAGATGAAAATTCGAACCCCTGAAATGGTTAGTTAATGCATATGATGATGGATGATGTCATGATGCTATGATTAAACACACCACAGATATGTACAAAGACAAACATGTAAGGCACACAAGGCACACAAGACAAGCCCTTAAGGTTTAAGGCCAGCATGGGGTCTGGGTAGTACCCTCTTGAAGTTGGTGAGTTCAACCTGTCCTAATCAAAGTAACCGGGTTCTAAGGTTCCCAATATCACGGGATTGCTTTCATTGTTCATCGTTTCGATTTAGCCACTGAACTGGCGACCGAAATATTCCAGGAAAACAACCCTCAATTGAGTGTAGTATCGAGTATCAACCAACCTCGGACTGCACCAAGGTCAGTTATCTCACTACCCTACAGAGGCCAAGATAGTTCAATTAAGGTTCCTAAGGTCTGTTGATGCTTCACGACACCACGCGGAGGCCCCGTACTCTCCTTGACTGAACTCAAGGGTTACCGATACACACCAAAGTGCCACATCAACGTAGCAGACTGCTTCAACCATGTCGGTATACCCCGCACAGCTCCCTCACAGCCTTGTTGCTACTTTCTAAGAAAGGTATCCCCAGATCCGGGTTAGGATCTATAGAACTCCCAAGCAACCCACAATAATAAAGCAAGCAAAGAAGACAATTGAAAACATAGTTATGACCTAGCCCTAAGGTATACCTCACTTTAAGTTTAATTCCCCAGCAGAGTCGCCAGTTCTGTGATCGGTGGATCTGGAACTGACTGTTTTAAAGCTGGTTCACGAAATGTCGCGGAAGCAAGAGTCGCCACCGTCTTTTATTTTCTCCAAATGGAAAGGACAAAAGCACAGAAAAATTCCTTAAAGAGATTGGTCTCGGTTCGGGAGGTAGATTATAGAAAGGGAAGGTGTTAGCACCCTTTCTATCCATGGTTATCCATGGGCTCTTAGATACTTGCTCAATGTGTTTTCAAAAATGTTTTGTTTGCTTTTCAACTGTGGGTTTTAAAAAAAGTTTCTTTGAAAAATTTCAGTTCGGCTCGTACGTCAGAGTGTTTGAAAAATTTGCTTTGAAAGCTTTTGAAAAGTGTTGGTGTGAAAAGTCTTTGAATTTTTGTTTTGAAGAGAGCAAGTATCCATGAGAACCTACCTACCCTAAGGAATTCGTCTGTGTAAATATCCTTTAAAGTAGTGCCATCCCACCATTGAGAGGTAGGTAGCACCACCGTTGGAGGTATTCGGGTCAATTCGAGGTTCGGGACACGGTGATCACCAGAGCAATAGGAAGACACCTTAGAAGCTACCCTCATGCCAGGTTCCTGGATCATGAGGACTTACTAAGACATCCTCTACTCGACGATTACCTTTCGAGGCAAGGCAACAGTGAGGCGTACCCTAGGGGTGGTGTGTGCGATTCGTGTGTCGTTTTCATTGATATTTGTCTTGTCATGTTCATTGTGATCTACGCTTGATTTTAATTAGGGCCATTCATTCTTGCATGCTTATTTAACAGTTAATATTTGCGAGGAAAATAAAATCTAAGACTATTACAAATGGCGCGGGTCCACATCGCCAAAATTAAACCGGACCTGATTTGACGGAAAGTAAATTAAGCGAAAGAAATAAAAGTGCGAGCAATTGTTTACACGGCTTTGGGAGAGATACATAATTATTTGAGAGAAATAAATAAATACGCGAAATAAAGGAATTAAAAACAAAACTAGGGCGTTGGACCCTTTTGCAAAATTTTGAAATTAATAAGGAATTAGAAATTAAGATTAACTGAAAATGTTTTTTTTGGTATTTTGTGTTTTTTAAGATTTAATGGAAAAAGAGAATTAATTATAATTAAAATAAAATGTCAAACCCTAATCCTAATTATTTTTAGTTATTATGAAAATGTTAAATTAACCTGAGTTAAACCCTAAATTCTTTTATATACAATTTAATAATGAAAATAAAATAAGTAATATTATTATTATGACCAAAAGAAAGATTAAAAAAAAGGAATAAAATTCATTAAACCTAAATTCTATATTTTTTATATTTTTATGAAAAATATTAAAGTTGCAACCTAAATTAATATTAAGTTAATTTACATGTTAATTTATTTATGAAAATAATTAAATTAAATATTTATTATATTTGTCATCTTTTCTGATTTTTGTGATATTTTTATATGTATGGTAAAAATAATTTATTAAATTAAAACAATAAAAATAAGAATTGAAAAAACAAAATAAATAAAAAGGAAATTGCAAACCAGGGGGGTGGAAGTCCCAATTTAGGAGGTGTGGGCCTTAGCAATCTGGCCCATTTAGCTTTGGATCCATTGACTTTTGCCACTAGCATGCTAACTCTTTGACCAAGCCTATGATGCACATCCAATCTCAGCCTCTGATTTGAACTTGTTAGATACGTGGATGGCTAGATGATGAAGGAATATGGTGTGCACCACTGTTGTGCCTGCATGGGAATTAGCGTGGAAAAATAATATTGAAAGTTACACAGACCTGGGGTTCGAACCCAGGTCTTGGATGTTGAAGCCACAAGCATTTGCCAGCTGAGCCATTGAGCGCGTGTTACATATGTTAGACAAACAAATAATAAAAAGGAAAATGAGTTAATGGCCTGGAAAAGCGCGCGAGAGTTTAAATGAGCCAGTCAGCGTGTGACATGTAATCGTCTTCTCCACCTTCCTTGAAAACAAAACCACATGGCAACGGTTTCTGAAGCGTGGTTTAAGGTTGCTTTAGAGAAAATAGCGACTAGCGCTATACAACTCATAAATTAATCGCGACCATGGCTTCTTCTTCGTCTAAGTCTGCTGATTGCAATGGTGGTGGTCTGGAATCCTGATTTTACTTCGTTTTGAAAGCCCCAAATCCAACCTCTGAAAACCCTAGATTTCAAGCATGGTACAATCGCGTATACGGCATAAAAATCAAATTGAAGGCAATGGTTAGCTTCACAATCAAATGAGGAATGAGAATCAACAATTAGATTTCATGAAAAATGCCTAGAACATGATATGCGTTTGTGAGTTTTTTGCTGTACAGTCGAAGGTCTCGTTACCAATTCCTTGCGTTTGAGTTGATGTTAGGGATTGGAATCTGTTCAGGAGACCACAAGGAAGCTTTTGGAAAAGGAATTAAGCTTTTAATCGCCCTCTATCACTGATTTCAGTTTTGAGTTTTCAAGGAGTTTTTCCAACTTTGTCTATGGCCTTTCAGCGCAGCATTTTTGTGTGTGTGCATTAGGTTTTGACTCAGCACTTATGAGGGAAGGGAATTAGGTCATTAGCTGGCCTTGATCCATGCCCATGAGAGAATTAGTCTTAGGTCTTTCACCATTAACAAACTTTCCCTTTTTTAAGCAAAACCAAGACTTGGTGTACAACATAACCCTAGCATGAGTTTGTGAGCTGGCACATGATATATGGAAGCTATTCAAATTCAAATGACACTATTCCATTGATTTTTTAAATTTTATTTGAATTATTAAAGATTTAAAATGAATTAAATTAATAAAAATTAAATAAAATAGAAAAATCAATGTTTGATCTTGAAATTAATCATGGGACACGTGTGTGGCATGACAAGGCTGAATCAAGTGGAAGAAAGTGGGCCCTTTTGTCAAAAATTGAAGTTTCAAGGATAATTGACTTTTGCCATTTCACAAAAATTTCCCAACTTCTCCAATGCATAACTTGCTCAATTTTTAAGCTTTTCTCATGTTCTTGGACATTTTGGAAAGGTCTTTGAGTCCTTTAACCAATGCCTTTGGTCCCATGTCATTTTGATTTTCCAATCTCAAGTTATGGCCTTTGACTTAAAGTCCCTTTTTGTTGACTTTTGAAAATGACCTATAATGTTGAAATTGATAACTTTTTGTGAGAGCATTTCTTGGACTTGAAGTATGAAGATGAGTTGTAGGAAATGTCTTTCTCTTCAAAATGAGCTTTGGATGGAATTTTTCTGATAATCCATGTGAAAGTTATGCCCTGGTCAATTTCAGTTGACTTTTCAGCTGTCCAAATAAGGAAACTTTTACATCTTTGATGATTTCTGAGCCAAATTTTGAGAATCATGATCAAGCATTGATCAAATGATGTTTGTGGCTTCAAAATGATATATTGACCAAAAATTTGAACTTTTGACTGTCAAATGACCATTTTGCCCCTACAGTTGACTGTAGTGCAATTTAGGGTTTTGACTGTGCAATTTTGAGCTGAATGCCTTGAAACTTGATATGAGGATGCTTGACCATGTTTGTAAGCATATGAGACTTGATTGGGCCTTTGAACACTTCCTTTTCTTGATCAGACTCAAAACCCTAATTTTGACTGTTTAGGAGGCCCTTGCACTGTGCAACCCTTGGGGAATTTTGTGACTTGGCTTGGCAATTTCTTGAAGAATATGGGAGGGCAAATTTTGGGGTACAACAATATGCCTTGTGGAAGTTGGGAAATTTTTTGGAATTTTGAAAAGTCAACTTTGCTTCAAATGCCTCAAAACTGCTAATGGGCCTTAATTTCTTCCAAGAATCATCACCCAAAAGCTATGCACGACCCATTGACCCAAAGGGGAGTTATTTTCCTATTTTTAATTAATTAATTGAATATTTAATCTATTTAATTAAAATTAATTATAAGAAAAATACTAATCCATGCTTTTCAAATCTTTTTGTGCATAGAATTCATTCAAGATTTCGTGCACTATTCAATAAGGAAAGAATCAAGGTGATTGGAAATAATTGGCATGTTCTTCACATGAAAAAGATTGAAAAAGATACCATTGAAATCAAATCTCAAAAGCATTGAATACATGGTTGTTGGGCTTGGATTTTTGACCTAAATCATTCCATATACATACAGAAAGCTAACCCTAATCACAAGAACCTAGAATCTGCGCCTCAAACCAAAGAATCACTTTGCATTTTTTGTCAAAAAATTGAAAATTGAAAACACACATAGAGCACTTTTCCAAGCCAAAGAACGATTCCATTACATTCCTGACGCATCAAGGAAGCTTCCTAAATCAAAATCACGTCCTCTAATCTCAAGAATTGGTATAACCGTGTTCCACTTTTCTTAAAAAAATTGATAATCGTATTCCATTTTATATGCATGATTAATGTCTTTTAACTGTTGTTTTGCACTAACATGAGCATTCTAAAGCTGTTGGTATCTTCTAATTGAACTAACGTGCCCTGTACGAGAATCTGCCATGGAAATTTTCTAGGTTTTCATAAGCTTGAAATTGGGGACTTTTGCATATGGAAAAATTAGGCAGCGAGACATACACCATTGAAATCGTGACATCCTGAAGGACAAAATCTATACCTCGCGCTCAATTTATGATGAGCCATATTCTAATCGCTATTAGTGTGTGTTGTAGTTAGTGGGGGTTTAAAACCCCCGCTATTTGATTTTAGTTGCAGGTATAACATGGAGAAGAAGCATGCGTGGCTTGATGTTATTGGGCTATTCAAAATTGGCGCGTGATTTTGTTGGTTCAGACTATTAACTTTTATCTTTTCTTATAATATTCGCGTTCCATATAATTGACAAACAAACGCATTTGGCTGGGTGGAAAGTGAGGTGTCCTTCAAGCATTGGGACCTGGGTTCAATCCCCAGGTCCCCCATATTTCCCTATATTTTTCTTTGTAACATGTTCAGGTACCTTGGCCCTTCAATGATCTACCATACACCCTACGCTCAAGCTGGCCACGTGTCCAACTACACCAATCCAAGGGCCAGCATAGGAGGACTACCATACGCATTGGTCAATAGATCCACATGCATCCTTGAAAAGTCAAAAAAGGCCAAGAATCAGTGGGCCTATTTGCTTTCTACAAACCTCCACAATGGGGTCAGAACCCCCCTCTTGTTTGTATCTCTATCTCTTTTCTTTTTCTTTTTTTAATTTGTTTCAATTTAATTGTTTTTTTTCTTTTAATTCATCAACAAATAATTTTTACCATACAAAATACAAAAAAAATCAGAAAGTCAAAAAATAAAAATATATTTTATTATTTAATTCACTAATGTTTTATTTTGTAAATAAATTTAATAATTAACTTAGTTTTAATTTTAGGTTTAATTTTAATGCTTTCTTAATAAACTAAAAAAAATGTAGAAATTAGGGTTTTGATACTTCTATTCTTTTTTCCCTTTTTTACCATCATTAATTATTAATTATTTTTGTAAATAAATATGCCATTTAATTAATTAGGGTTAAATTAGGTTACAACTTAAACATTCTTTTCTTTAATAAATTAAAAACAACTAGAATTAGGGTTTCCTACAATAATTAATTCTCTCATTAAATTTCATAAATACAAAAACTCCAAAAATAAGTTCTTTTCTTTATTTAACTTAATTAATTTATTAATTGTAAGGTAATTTCTTTAAAGGGTCCAATGCCCTCGCACCTTCGATCATAATTACATTTCGCGCGTTTGCTTTTTATTTCCTTTTCAAGTTTATGTACTTGCCCCAAAGCCTTGTAATAGATTAATTAGATATTTACTTTCTGCATTTTATTTATTCAAATCGGGTCTTGGTTTAATTTGGCGATGTAGACCCGCGCCTTTGTAATAGCGTAGGACTTTTATCTTCCCGCACCTTTTAACTGCTAATAATTTGCATGAAAGAATGAATGGCCAAAAATAAAATCAAAGCGTAGAACACTCAATGCGTGACAAGACAAATATAACTGAAAATGACACACAATTCACACACCACTCTTAGGGTACGCCTCATTGTTGCCTTGCCCCTCGAAACGTGGTCGTCGAGTAGAGGATGTTTTAGTAAGTACTCATGTCCATGAACATGGCATGGGGGTAGCTTCTAAGGTGTCTTCCTATTGCTCCGGTGACCACACTGTCCCTAATCCTCGAATTGACCCGAACACCTCCAACGGTGGTGCTACCTATCTCTCAATGGTGGGATGGCACTACCTTAAGGACATTTACACAGACTAATTCCTTAGGGTAGGTGGATGACTCATAGATACTTGCTCTAATTCAAAACAAATCAAAAAACTTCTTTTCACACCGACACTTTGCAAAAAGCTTTCAAAACAACTTTTCAAACACTCTTGAGGACTGATACAAGAGTCGAACTGAAATTTTAAACGGAACTTTTTCAAACCCACGCACACTTGAAAAGCAAACATTTTGAAAACATAAATGAGCAAGTATCTAAGAGCCCATGGATAACCATGCATAGAAAGGGTGCTAACACCTTCCCTTTCTATAAATCTACATCCCGAACCGAGAACTAATCTCAATAAGGAATTTTTCTGTGCTTTTGTCCTTTCCATATTGGAGAAAATAAAAGACGGTGGCGACTCTTGCTTCCGCGACATTTCGCGAACCAGCGTTAAACAGTCAGTTCCAGATCCACCAATCACAGAACTGGCGACTCTGCTGGGGGCTCTTTATAAAGTGAGGTGTACCTTAGGATAGTTCATAACTGTGTTTTCAATTGTTTTGACTTGTTTGCTTTAAATTGTGGGTTGCATCGGAGTTACATAGATCCTAACCTGGATCTGGGGATACCCTGTTTAGGTAGCATAAGCTGTGAGGGACCTGTCCGGCGTAGACCGACACGGGTGAAGCAGTGGCTACATTGGTGTGGCACCTTGGTCTGTACCGATATCCCTTGTGTTGCAACGAGGAGAATATGGGTCTTCTGAGGAGTCATTAAGCACCAACAGACCTTAGAACCTTAAATGACACAACTTGGCCATTAGAACAGTAGCAGTATGCTACGCCCATTGAGGCTAAACTCTCGTGATGGTTCTGGCTGCAAGAAAAGGTTGCGATGCTGGAGTTATGACCGATTGAGGGTAGTCAATGATATTGGGATCCTCTAAGAATCCGATTACTTTTGATAGGACAGGTATGAACCAACAAACTGAAAGAGGGTAATACCTAGACCTCACGCTGGCCTAAACTCTAAGGGCTTGTCTTGTGTGACTTGTGTGCCTTATCATGTTTGCCTTTGTAAATATTTGCGGTGTGCTTTATCATAACATCATAACATCATGAGCATTGCATGCATCCTGCATAAGGACTGACCATTTCAAAGACAAGAGGGTTTCACCTTTGCTCTATTTTGTAGGATATCATGATGCCTATGCGAAGGAATACTATCCGGTTCAACTTTGTTCACCCACCTGAGTTGCTTGAGGAGTTGGTTAGCAGAATTCCAAACACCACTTCCTTCATCCAGAGGCATGGTTCTCTTCTCAGTTTAGTCACTGCAAAGCGGGATCAACAGTTGATGAGTGTCCTGACCCAGTTCTATGACCCTCTGTACCAGTGTTTCACCTTTCAAGACTTCCAGCTGGTCCCTACCCTGGAAGAGTTCTCTGATTTGCTTGGCATCCCTATCTTGGATCAGACTCCTTACACTGGTTGGGAAAAGACCCTCAGGCTTGAGGAGGTTGCTGCAGCTCTCCCCTTGACCCACCAAGAAGTAATGGACAATTGGGTGACTAGAAGCGGAGTTAAGGGTTTCTTGGCCAAGTTTCTGATTGGTAAAGCTAACAGTTTCTGGAATAACTTGGACTTTAGGGCATATGAAGACATCTTGGCTCTATTAATCTATGGGCTAGTCTTGTTTCCTAATCCTGACAACTTCATCAATGTCACTGCCATAAGGATCTTCATGTCTCAGAATCCTGTGCCCACTCTCTTGGGTGACATACTGCAACAATTTTATGATCGTACTGCCCGAAGACGAGGAACCCTGTGGTGTTGTATCCCTTTGTTGGTGAGGTGGTTTATTTCGCACCTCCCTAAGTTCGTGCTGAAGAACCAAGAAGGAAGAGGTTGGGCTCATAGGTTAATGTCTCTCACTGACAAGGACATCATTTGGACTTTCAGAGGTTTGGATGAGATAGCTGTTATTGATCGTTGCAGAGAATACCCTAATGTTCCTTTGATTGGTACTCAAGGAGGAATCTCTTACAATCCATGTCTAGCGCTCCGTCAGTTTGGAAGGGCCAGAAGAGCAGGGCCTCATGAGATGTTGGTGCCTCACATCAGTTTTGAGTTTCAGGTGGATAGTGACGAGTTGCGTCGTAGGTTCATCAAGGCTTGGGACAGAGTTCATAAAGCTGATCCACAAGAGTTAGGGCCAAATACTTCTCTACCTATGGAAGCCTACTACAAATGGGTCTGCATCCGTGCTCGGAAGTTAGGTATGCCATACGAAGCTGTCAGACCCGTCATTCTTGAGTATCCTGACAAAGATGGGGCTCCTCCAACTGTCCTCCCTCCTCAGATACCCACTGATTATGAGACATTAAAGAGGTCTTGGTCGCAACTACGAGAAGAACGGGATTCTTACCGGGAAAAGTTCAACGAGCAGGAATTGAAGATCCAGAAGCTGACAAAGCAGTTGGAGAATGAGCGAGCTCTGAATGACTACATCCGTACTGAGAAGAGGAGACCATGGGATCAATAAGGAGCTCTGGATGTTCTTTTACAGTTTTATTTCCCTTTTCAGTATTTCCCTTTTATGTAACGCCTAAGGGCAATCTGTTGAACAATTTAAGTTTCAAAGTTGAATCTAATGAAGTGTGTTCCATTTTGTTTACAAAGTTGATTCCCGATTGTCTTTGAAAACATAAATCATACGCATTCCATTCATCATGTGCATAACAGGTATTCTTCTTTTCAGGTTGCTTACTGTTCTTCGCTGTTTATTTCAGCATCATGAACCCTGACTCATCATCAACCGAGATGTCTATCAAGGCCCTTCAGGCGCAGAACGCGCAATTTCAGGAGCTGATCATGGGTTTGGCTCAAGGCCAAGAAGAGCTGAAGGCTTTACTCCTTAAGAAGGAGAAGAAGAAGAAGAGAATTGTTCTTTTTAACTCAGGCCGGAGGTTTGGTAAGACTCTGCAGAATAAGGAAGCTGGTTCTTCTGTAGGCAAGAGCAGTCCCCAAGGGGGAAAAGGTCCTAGTCCGGTAGTCTCTGACAACGAGACTGACTTCAATGAGGAACAGTATCCTCCGGCTGAAGACAGATACAAGCAGTTGGAAGACAGACTGAACGCCATGGAGATCTAAAAAGTGCCTGGGCTGGATTTCAGAGATTTGGGCTTATCTACTGGTGTGATCATTCCTCACAAGTTTAAGGCACCATCTTTCACCAAGTATGACGGGGCGTCTTATCCCAAGCTACACCTCAGATCTTATGTGCGGAAGATTCAACCGTACACAGTGGACAAGAACTTGTGGATCCACTTCTTCCAGGAGAGTCTTTCAGGGACTCATCTCGAATGGTTCTATCAGCTGGATGGGACCAAGGTTCGTAACTAGGAGGAGTTGGCTACTGCTTTTTATAAGCAGTATCAATATAATGCCGACCTTGCTCCTACACGTACCCAACTCCAGGGTATGTCGCTAGGATCAAGCGAAGGTTTTAAAGAGTATGCACAGAAGTGGAGGGATCTGGCTGGCAGGGTGCAGCCTCCGTTGACTGACCGTGAGCTGGTGGATATGTTCTTGGGGACCCTATCTGGGCCATTTTTCAATCATCTTATCGGTAACTCATCTGCAGGGTTCACTGACCTTATTCTGACAGGGGAGAGGATAGAGGCTGGAATGAAGTCCGGTAAAATTTAGAAGGGTGCATCTTCAAGTTCTGAGAAGAAACCCTTTAAGAAGGAGGCCAGTGCTGTATATGGGCCTAGGAGACATGATAAACCAGAACGCCGCCAATCTGTCAATGCGGTGATGATTGCTAAGCCTGTTGCCGCTCCTCGGCAAACCAATCCACCCAGGGCTGAAAGACCCAGAAGAGAGTTTACCCGTCTAAGTATGACCCTATCGTAAATCTTGCCGCAGTTTCTATCCACCAATTTGGTGACTGTTAGAGAGGCCCCGAAGGTTGTGAATACTGCCTCTCCCAAGTACAATCCAAATGCCCGTTGTGCTTATCACTCCGATAGCCCGGGGCATTCCACTGATGATTGTTGGGCCTTGAGGAATAAGGTGCAAGACCTTATTGACGCAAAGGAGATACAATTTGAGGCGCCTGAGAGGCCAAATGTGGTGACTGCTCCTATGCCCCAGCATGGAGTGAATGCCATTGATGAAGATGTGTATGCCGTTTCTGTGAATGATGTATCTACTCCTCTGATGACTGTCAAGAGGAACCTATTGCTGGCCGATTTATTTCCGGGTTGTAGCGAAGGTTGCCTTTTCTGTGTTGTTTCCCTTTCTGGTTGTCCTTTGCTGAAGTTGGGCATCCAAAGCCTGATGGAAAACAAAGAGATTATGTTCAAGAAGACCGCTGTTCCGTTTGTTCTTGTGGAAGATGTATCTGTTGTTACAATTTTCAATAATCCAATCAAGGCTCCCCCGAGGAAGCCAGTTAAAATCATGACTGTCGCACCCATTGTGATTACTGTTCCGGGGCCTCTCCCCTATGAATCTGATAAGGCTGTCCCATGGCACTATGGGGCAGATGTATATGTACACGGTATAAAGCAAGAATTCAACACTGGTACCAGCATCAGCAATATCACTGGTCCAGCCAAAGTTACCCGCAGTGGCAGGCTCTTCTCGCCTGACATTGCGCCACCTACTATTCGAAGACCTCTCACTATAACACCTGCAAGTGCACCTGTTCCCATTTATGATCAAGTTGTTTCCCCTGCCGCCGAGTCATCTAATGCTCGGGGAAAAGGGATTGAAGATGAGCCTGCCTGAATGGAGGCACCAAAATTTGTGAATGTTGAGGCCTCCCAACAAGAGATGGAGCAAATTCTGAAGATAATCAAGAAGAGCGATTTTAATGTTGTTGAACAGCTGGGGCATACCCCCTCCAAGATCTCCATGCTCTCCTTGCTGCTGTGCTCAGAGGCCCATGCTAAGGCCCTGATTTCATTTCTAAAGACGGCCCATGTGCCACAAGAGACATCTGCAGTCCAGTTTACTGATTGCGTAACCAATTTGACAGCTGACAATGGTTTGGGTTTCTCGGATGCTGACCTTACTGTCAAGGGAAAGAACCACAATGATGCCCTGCATGTCTCTATAGAATGCAGGGGCACTACTCTTGCGCATGTACTGGTGGACACCGGTTCTTCCCTGAATGTGCTACCCAAAAAGGCCTTAGACCGGTTGGATTGTGAGGGCCTGGAGCTGAAACCTAGCAACATCATCGTCAGAGCCTTTGACGGTTCTAAGAGGATGGTTCATGGAGAGGTAGACATTCCTATTCGTGTGGGTTCTCAAGTATTCGACTCAACTTTCTATGTGATGGATATCCGTCCATCTTATTCCTGTTTACTGGGTCGACCTTGGATTCACAAAGCTGGGGCAGTGACCTCTACCCTACACCAGAAGCTCAAGTACCCCGTCAGAGGGAAGATTGTCACTGTGCAAGGAGAGGAAGAGTATATGGTTAGTCACTTGAATTCCTTCCGATATATTGAGATGGACGGGGAGTTTATTGAAACCCCCTTTCAGCATTTTGAAGAGGTACCTCCAACATTGGCAGCGGCAGAAACAGTGGTTGAAGAGGACTTTCCTTTGAAGATGGCTTCCCCGAAGGATGCCCGGGCTGTAATCGAGAAAGGTGAATGTGCTAACTGAGGCAGGCTCCCTGATTTCACTCTTAAAACTGACAAGTTTGGACTGGGTTTTACTGCAGAGGCTCAGAAGGCTGTGCGCAAAGCTAGAACCGGAAGACCTCCTGTGCTCATCACCAATCCAGGAGTGAATGCTATTGGGGATGAAGATGAAGTGGAAGAGTCAGAATTCGATAGATGGATCTACCCGACGACTGACGGTGGATTGAACAATTAGACCGCCAAAGATCATACTCCTGTTACTTTTGTTACGCAGTAATAAACTCCTTTGTTTTTGTTATTTGTAATAAACAATGATTGAAACTCTATGGCCCGGTGTCTTACCCGGGACACCGTGGCTTCATTTGTGAGGGCATATTAATTGTCATTTCATATATCATGAATAAAGACCTTGGACGTTTTATCACATTTCAAATCTTGTGCTCCTTTTCTTTCTTTCCTTTCTTTATATATTGCAAAACAACTGTATTTACACACACTCACTCATACAGGTTTCAATCCACTCTGGATCTCACTGGTAACGACTCTGCTACTGCCAGTTATGACTTCGAAAATCCGATCAACTTAGCCGAAGACGAAGGTGAAGATGATTGCGAAGTGCCTAGAGAGCTTGCAAGACTGTTACTCCAGGAAGAGAGGGCAATTCAACCACATGAAGAGCCAGTGGAAACGATAAATCTGGGTACTGAGGCAGACAGAAAGGAGGTTAAGATTGGTGCCAACCTAGAGCTCAACGTGAAGCAACGGTTGACTCAGATGTTACATGACTATATGGAGATCTTTGCCTGGTCCTACGAAGACATGCCCGGATTGGATACCGACATTGTGGTCCATCATTTTCCTACCAAGGAAGACTGCCCTCCGGTTAAGCAAAAGGTCCGCCGTATGCGTCCAGAGATGTCTGAGAAGATCAAAGCCGAGGTTATGAAACAGTTTGATGCTGGTTTTCTTGCAGTGACTTCTTATCCTCAGTGGGTTGCTAATGTGGTGCCGGTACCAAAGAAAGACGGTAAGGTCAGAATGTGCGTTGACTACAGGGATCTGAATAGGGCCAGCCCCAAAGATGACTTCCCCCTACCTCACATTGATGTCCTGGTTGACAATACTGCTCAGCATAATGTGTTCTCTTTCATGGATGGTTTTTCAGGCTATAATCAGATCAAGATGGCACCTGAAGACATGGAAAAAAACTACCTTTGTTACTCAGTGGGGCACCTTCTGCTACAAGGTCATGCCTTTTGGACTGAAAAATGTTGGGGCAACCTACCAACGTGCCATGGTTGCTTTATTTCATGACATGATCCATCATGAGATAGAAGTGTATGTTGATGACATGATCGCAAGGTCCCAAACTGAGGAAGAACACCTTGATCATCTGCAGAAATTTTTTGACCGTCTGAAGTTGTACAAGCTGAGGTTGAACCCGAACAAGTGCACCTTCGGGGTAAGATCTGGAAAGTTGCTAGGCTTCGTTGTAAGTGATAAGGGTATTCAAGTGGACCCTGCCAAGGTTAAAGCCATTCAAGAGATGCCAGTTCCTAAGACAGAGAAAGAGGTCAGAGGCTTTTTAGGACGCCTGAACTACATTGCCCGATTCATCTCACACCTAACTGCTACCTGTGAGCCAATCTTCAAGCTGCTGAAGAAAGATAAGGTAGTACGTTGGAATGATGAATGTCAGGCCGCTTTTGATAGAATCAAAGAGTATCTCCAAGAACCACCCATTCTTATGCCACCGGTTGAAGGGAGACCTCTGATACTATACCTGACAGTACTTGACAACTCAATGGGGTGTGTGCTGGGGCAGCATGACGAGTCTGGCCGAAAAGAGCATGCCATTTATTACCTTAGCAAAAAGTTTACCGACTGTGAGACCCGATACTCACTGCTTGATAAAACTTTCTGCGCTTTGGTATGGGCTGCTCGCCGGCTGAGACAGTATATGTTGACTCACACTACCTTGTTGATTTCAAAGATGGATCCTATAAAGTACATATTTGAAAAGCCTGCTCTGTCTGGGAGAATAGCAAGATGGCAGGTGATCTTGACGGAATACGACATCCAGTACACGACTCAGAAAGCCATCAAAGGAAGTGTATTGGCAGACCACTTGGCACATCAGGCAGTAGACGACTATCAGTCAATGAACTTCGAGTTTCCAGACGAGAGTATCATGATAGTGACTGATTGTGAAGTACCTGGACCGGAGGAAGGACCTGAAGAAGGATCCCGATGGTCTATGCACTTTGACGGAGCCTCCAACGCTTTGGGTAACGGTATCAGCGCTGTGATCATATCTCCTCAAGGCACTCATACTCTACTTATGGCCCGGCTATGTTTCAACTGCACCAACAACATGGCGGAGTATGAGGCATGCATCATGGGTCTCCAAGTTGCGATTGACTTAAGGACCAAGTTTCTGAGTGTCTTCGGAGATTCCGCTCTCGTGATCAATCAGATCAAAGGCGAGTGGGATACGAAACATCCGAACCTTATTCCTTACAGAGAATGTGTGTTGAAAATGATCCCCCATTTCAGAGATAACCTTTGAACATTTCCCAAGAGAGGAGAATCAGCTGGCGGACGCGTTAGCTACGATGTCTTCCATGTTCAAGGTCAAATGGGATAATGAGGCTCCCCGGATCATTATCTGGAAACTGGACGAACCGGCATACTGTTGTGATCTTGAGACTGAATTGGTGACTGAGAAGCCCTGGTACCATGAGGTGAAGAGGTACTTGGAAGCTCAAGAATACCCTGAAGGTGCATCTGTCAACGATAAGAAGTTTCTAAGAAGATTCGCAGCGAAGTTCTTCCTTAGCAACGACATTCTGTACAAGCGAAATCATGATTCGACCTTACTGCGTTGTGTGGATAAGACTGAAGCAGAAAGGATCATGGCAGAGCTACATGAAGGGACCTTCGGAACACATTCCAGTGGACACACTATGGCAAAGAAAATCCTTCGGGCAGGGTATTTCTGGTCCACAATGGAAGCCGACTGTTACCAACATTCTCGGACGTGTCATAAATGCCAGATTTATGCAGATAAGGTGCATGTTCCTCCAGTTCCTCTGAATGTCTTGACAGCACCTTGGCCGTTTGCAATGTGGGGCATAGATATGATCGGTGAGATTAAACCTACGGCATCCAACGGGCATCGCTTCATCCTGGTAGCGATTGATTACTTCACGAAGTGGGTTGAAGCAGCTTCCTACGCTACAGTAACCAAGAATGTTGTGGCACGGTTCATTTGGCACAACCTGATCTGTCGATACGGCATCCCTGAAAGAATCATTATAGACAACGGTACCAATCTTAATAACAAGATGATCACTGAGCTCTGCGAGCAATTTAAAATACAGCACTACAACTCTTCTCCCTACCGGCCGAAGATGAATGGGGTTGTAGAAGCAGCGAATAAAAATATCAAGAAAATTGTGCAGAAGATGACAGTGACTTATAAAGATTGGCACGAGATGTTACCGTTCGCTCTACATGGGTACCGTACCTCAGCAAGGACGTCAACCGGGGCAACTCCTTTCTCCTTGGTCTACGGCATGGAGGCAGTCTTACCGATCGAAGTGCAGATACCCTCTCTCCGGATAATGAAGGATGCAGATCTGAACGAAGATGATTGGATCCAGACACGACTTGATCAGCTAAACTTAATTGACGAAAATAGACTCGCTGCTATTTGTCATGGTCAGACGTATCAAAAGCGGATGATCAGGGCATTTAACAAAAAGGTCAGACCACAAGAATATCAAGTTGGGGACCTGGTAATCAAGCGTATCATCCTTCCTCAGAGTGATCCAAGGGGCAAATGGACCCCTACGTACGAGGGGCCATTTGTGGTTAAACATGTGTTCTCAGGAGGAGCCATGATTCTGACCACCATGGATGGTGACGACCTTCCTCACCCCGCCAATGCAGACATAGTAAAAAGATACTACGCATGATAAAAGACCCGCTAGGTTGACATACCTAGGCAAAAATTAGGGCTTCCCGGCGAACCAAAAGGGTTCGGGCAAAATGAAGGGATGAAATGAAAAAAATCTGTACATCCGGCAAGTCGAAAACCTGAAAAGGCGGCTTGGGCAAAAATGGGTATTCCGGTGGATTGAAAACCCGAAAGGGCGGTCCAGGCAAAAGTTAGGGATAAAGCGTAATACTATGTCTCATTGGATCACTTTGCATCCAGAATCCGGTATCAACATCAAGTTCAGACGGCATCGATCAATCAGCTTCATCTTCAGCTAGGTCATCAAGTGATGAGACGCTCGAAGATATAAAGGCGATAGCAGAGTTAGAACCTAGTGGATTTGTTCTTTTCACACAACTGTTTTATTTTCCCTTTGTACAAATTGTATAAACTCTTTTGTTCGGCGGCGTTCTCTTACTAGGACGCCAGCCTCTTGTACATAAAACGCCTATTCACAGGCAATTCAAAAATCAATATAAAATCACTTTTCAGTTAAAATTGCCAATAGTTTTTCCTTTTCTGTTTTGTTTTGCGAAGAATGTCCAAGGTTCAATTTGTGATATATGCATTTGACACTAATTGCTAACTCATAAATATTTGCATACGAAACAAAGGATTAATTACAGGTAACATTAGAAACAGGGGCAATAAAGGGTGGCCTAAGCGATCTAATTGTTCTGTCCACCAAGGTATCAAGGTAGGTTCAGCTGAAGAACACAACCAGTATATCCTAATTCCCCAGAGAGTGAGTCAGCAAGTCAATGCACTCCCCCCAAGTAATATTATACTTTCAGCCTTAAGGAAGTTGGGTATCCTCCAGCAGATCTCAACATTCCCCAGCACATCATACAGACATTCTTAACAAGCATCCCCGGCAGCCTTGATCTAAGACTGTTCCCCGGCGGTATATCAAACATTCAATGGAGTCACTTCCCCAATATAGTTCAAAATTTCCCCAGGAGAGTCCAATCAAGATTTCCCCAGGAAAGTTTGAATCCATCTCCCCAACAGGAAACTCATCCCCAGTGGATTCTGGAAGCTTATCCCCGTAGAGCACGAACGCGTCCCCCGACTTTATTCAAAGGTTATTTCCCTACCAGGATATAACTGGGTTATCCTCAGCCAATTGCCACGGAAAGATCGTCCTCGGTGAAGTCTTCCTATCCCCAGCGGAGTCTATTAACACTTCCAACATAACGACGGTATCCTCAACAGAGTTACCATCAACATCCTCAGTGAAGTTACCATCAACATCCCAGCAAAGTACCTCTCTCCCCACGAAGTATTGTTCCCCCAGCAAGATCGCCAGAATAATTTTCTCCCCGCAGAGTAATTCGTTCGTCAAGTTTATTCCCCAACGGAGTTATTTTCTCCTACCGGTATTCTTGCAACTATCATCCCCAGCGGAAACAACAAAGCATTATTCTCCAACATCAGCCCAGGATGTGACTTCCCGGCACCCGTCAAGGATTTACTTTCCTAGACGAAAAACATCGCATTTCCATACATTATAGCATGCATATATGCATCATGAACATACAATCTCATTTATGTTGATAACATCATGGCTTGATCCATATCATGCATTGCATATGACCGACCTTTACCTTTCAGGAAAGATCCAGTTAAGTTCTCAGCTAATTTCAAGACCTTCTGGTTCAGTCAGATCGACCCTAAGATCTCCCTGATTCTTATCCAGTTAAAGATATTCCAAGACCTAGCCTGGTTCAGTTAAATCGACCCTAAGATTTTCCTGATTCTTATCCAGTCAAAGGCCTTCTCTGGTTCAGTCAGGTCGACCCTAAGATCTCCCTGATTCTTATCCAGTTGAAGATATTCCAAGACCTTGCCCGGTTCAGTTAAATCGACCCTAAGATTTTCCTGATTCTTATCCAGTCAAAGGCCTTCTCTGGTTCAGTCAGATCGACCCTAAGATCTCCCTGATTCTTATCCAGTTGAAGATATTCCAAGACCTAGCCTGGTTCAGTTAAATCGACCCTAAGATTTTCCTGATTCTTATCCAGTCAAAGGCCTTCTCTGGTTCAGTCAGATCTACCCTAAGATCTCCCTGATTCTTATCCAGTTGAAGATATTCCAAGACCTAGCCTGGTTCAGTTAAATCGACCCTAAGATTTTCCTGATTCTTATCCAGTCAAAGGCCTTCTCTGGTTCAGTCAGATCGACCCTAAGATCTCCCTGATTCTTATCCAGTTGAAGATATTCCAAGACCTTGCCCGGTTCAGTTAAATCGACCCTAAGATTTTCCTGATTCTTATCCAGTCAAAGGCCTTCTCCGGTTCAGTCAGATCGACCCTAAGATCTCCCTGATTCTTATCCCAGTAGAAGACATCTAAGATTCTCTCAGCGTTCCTGTTGAGGTAGTAATCGTCCAATGTTCTCTCAGCGTTCCTGTTGAGGTAGTAATCGCCCCAAGATTCTCTCAGCGTTCCTGTTGAGGTAGTAATCGTCCAAGGTTCTCTCAGCGTTCCTGTTGAGGTAGTAATCGCCCCAAGATTCTCTCAACGTTCCTGTTGAGGTAGTAATCGTCCAAAGTTCTCTCAGCGTTCCTGTTGAGATAGTAATCACCCAAGGTTCCCTCACCGTCCCGTTGAGGTAGTAACCATCCCTGATCCATTCATCACCTTTTGAAGCTCCAGACTCGATTCCTGTATCTCGCCAGGGCACGTCTGAGGAGGTTCAAAAATTCGATACCAGTATCCAGCCAGAATGCATCTACATAAAGAGTTTGAAGACCAGCTCCTGTAACAGGCCAGGTAATCATTTTCTTTTTCAGGTACGCAAGTTCTCGCTAAGGAATCTCTTACGCGATCGACACCCAGATGGCATCTATAAGCCCATCCACCTTCCATCACCTCTCAACATAGCATCTATAAGCCCATCTTCATATCCATCAATCTCCAAATGGCATCTATAAGCCCATTCCCACCATCACACTACTATGTGAGCGCAAATTTCTGGGCACTCTAGTGTCCAATCATCTTCCACCCTCGGATTACGAAAGGCACGCCAGCCAATCTACATCCTCAGGTCTAAGAAGATTGAACAGGGGCAACTGTTGTACCCCAAAATTTGCCCTCCCATATTCTTCAAGATTTGCAAAGAGCATGCTTCACAATCTCTCAAGAGTTGCACAGTTCAATGGCCTCCTAACAGTCAAAAACTAGGGTTTTGGTTCTGGCAAAGAAATTGAAGTTTCCAAGGGTCCAAACAAGTCCCACATGCCTATAAACATTTCCAAGCATCCTCATGCCAAGTTTCAAGACTTACAGCACAAAATTGCACAGTCAAAAACCCTAATTGCCCTACAGTCAACTGCAGGGGCAAAATGGTCATTTGACAGTCAAAAGTCAAAAATTTTGGTCAACATCTTATTTTGAAGCCACAAACATCATTTGATCAATTCTTGATCATGATTCTCAAGGCATGGCTCAAAAAGTCTCAAGATGCAAAAGTTTCTATATTTGGACAGGTGAAAAAGTCAACTGTAACTTGACCAAGGCATAACTTCCACATGGTTTATCAGAAAAATTCCATCCAAAGCTCATTTTGAAGAGAATGACATTTCCTACAACTCATCTTCACACTTCAAGTCCAAGAAATGCTCTCACAAAAAGTTATCAATCTCAACATTATAGGTCATTTTCAAAAGTCAACAAAAAGGCACTTTAAGTCAAAGACCATAACTTGAGATTGGTAAATCAAAATGACATGGTACCAAAGTAATTGGTTAGAGGACTTCAAGACCTTTCCAAAATGTCCAATAACATGATACAATCTTAAAAATTGAGCAAGATATGCCTTGTGGAAGTTGGGAAATTTTTGGGAATTTTGAAAAGTCAACTTTGCTTCAAATGCCTCAAAACTGCTAATGGGCCTTAATTTCTTCCAAGAATCATCACCCAAAAGATATGCACGACCCATTGACCCAAAGGGGAGTTATTTTCCTATTTTTAATTAATTAATTGAATATTTAATCTATTTAATTCATTTAATTAAAATTAATTATAAGAAAAATACTAATCCATGCTTTTCAAATCTTTTTGTGCATAGAATTCATTCAAGATTTCGTGCACTATTCAATAAGGAAAGAATCAAGGTGATTGGCAATAATTGGCATGTTCTTCACATGAAAAAGATTGAAAAAGATACCATTGAAATCAAATCTCAAAAGCATTGAATACATGGTTGTTGGGCTTGGATTTTTGACCTAAATCATTCCATATACATACAGAAACCTAACCCTAATCACAAGAACCTAGAAGCTGCGCCTCAAACCAAAGAATCACTTTGCATTTTTTGTCAAAAAATTGAAAATTGAAAACACACATAGAGCACTTTTCCAAGCCAAAGAACGATTCCATTACATTCCTGACGCATCAAGGAAGCTTCCTGAATCAAAATCACGTCCTCTAATCTCAAGAATTGGTATAACCGTGTTCCACTTTTCTTAAAAAAATTGATAATCGTATTCCATTTTATATGCATGATTAATGTCTTTTAACTGTTGTTTTGCACTAACATGAGCATTCTAAAGCTGTTGGTATCTTCTAATTAAACTAATGTGCCCTGTACGAGAATCTGCCATGGAAATTTTCTAGGTTTTCATAAGCTTGAAATTGGGGACTTTTGCATATGGAAAAATTAGGCAGCGAAACATACACCATTGAAATCGTGACATCCTGAAGGACAAAATCTATACCTCGCGCTCAATTTATGATGAGCCATATTCTAATCGCTATTAGTGTGTGTTGTAGTTAGTGGAGGTTTAAAACCCCCGCTATTTGATTTTAGTTGCAGGTATAACATGGAGAAGAAGCATGCGTGGCTTGAGGTTATTGGGCTATTCAAAATTGGCGCGTGATTTTGTTGGTTCAGACTATTAACTTTTATCTTTTCTTATAATATTCGCGTTCCATATAATTGACAAACAAACGCATTTGGCTGGGTGGAAAGTGAGGTGTCCTTCAAGCATTGGGACCTGGGTTCGATCCCCAGGTCCCCCATATTTCCCTATATTTTTCTTTGTAACATGTTCAGGTACCTTGGCCCTTCAATGATCTACCATACACCCTACGCTCAAGCTGGCCACGTGTCCAACTACACCAATCCAAGGGCCAGCATAGGAGGACTACCATACGCATTGGTCAATAGATCCACACGCATCCTTTAAAAGTCAAAAAAGGCCAAGAATCAGTGGGCCTATTTGCTTTCTAAAAACCTCCACAATGGGGTCAGAACCCCCCTCTTGTTTGTATCTCTATCTCTTTTCTTTTTCTTTTTTTAATTTGTTTCAATTTAATTGTTTTTTTCTTTTAATTCATCAACAAATAATTTTTACCATACAAAATACAAAAAAAATCAGAAAGTCAAAAAATAAAAAATATATTTTATTATTTAATTCACTAATGTTTTATTTTGTAAATAAATTTAATAATTAACTTAGTTTTAATTTTAGGTTTAATTTTAATGCTTTCTTAATAAACTAAAAAAAATGTAGAAATTAGGGTTTTGATACTTCTATTCTTTTTTCCCTTTTTTACCATCATTAATTATTAATTATTTTTGTAAATAAATATGCCATTTAATTAATTAGGATTAAATTAGGTTACAACTTAAACATTCTTTTCTTTAATAAATTAAAAAACAACTAGAATTAGGGTTTCCTACAATAATTAATTCTCTCATTAAATTTCATAAATACAAAAACTCCAAAAATAAGTTCTTTTCTTTATTTAACTTAATTAATTTATTAATTGTAAGGTAATTTCTTTAAAGGGTCCAATGCCCTCGCACCTTCGATCATAATTACATTTCGCGCGTTTGCTTTTTATTTCCTTTTCAAGTTTATGTACTTGCCCCAAAGCCTTGTAATAGATTAATTAGATATTTACTTTCTGCATTTTATTTATTCAAATCGGGTCTTGGTTTAATTTGGCGATGTAGACCCGCGCCTTTGTAATAGCGTATGACTTTTATCTTCCCGCACCTTTTAACTGCTAATAATTTTCATGAAAGAATGAATGGCCAAAAATAAAATCAAAGCGTAGAACACTCAATGCGTGACAAGACAAATATAACTGAAAATGACACACAATTCACACACCACTCTTAGGGTACGCCTCATTGTTGCCTTGCCCCTCGAAACGTGGTCGTCGAGTAGAGGATGTTTTAGTAAGTCCTCATGTCCATGAACATGGCATGGGGGTAGCTTCTAAGGTGTCTTTCTATTGCTCCGGTGACCACACTGTCCCTAATCCTCGAATTGACCCGAACACCTCCAACGGTGGTGCTACCTATCTCTCAATGGTGGGATGGCACTACCTTAAGGACATTTACACAGACTAATTCCTTAGGGTAGGTGGATGACTCATAGATACTTGCTCTAATTCAAAACAAATCAAAAAACTTCTTTTCACACCGACACTTTGCAAAAAGCTTTCAAAACAACTTTTCAAACACTCTTGAGGACTGATACAAGAGTCGAACTGAAATTTTAAACAGAACTTTTTCAAACCCACACACACTTGAAAAGCAAACATTTTGAAAACACAAATGAGCAAGTATCTAAGAGCCCATGGATAACCATGGATAGAAAGGGTGCTAACACCTTCCCTTTCTATAAATCTACCTCCCGAACCGAGAACTAATCTCAATAAGGAATTTTTCTGTGCTTTTGTCCTTTCCATATTGGAGAAAATAAAAGACGATGGCGACTCTTGCTTCCGCGACATTTTGCGAACCAGCGTTAAACAGTCAGTTCCAGATCCACCGATCACAACTAGCATTACCAGACCCGATTCTTGTATCTTGCCAGGGTGCATCTGAAGAGTTTGAGGATCCGATTCCTGTATCTCGCCAGGGTGTATCTGTTGACGACTAACATTACCAGACCCGATTCCTGTATCTTGCCAGGGTGCGTCTGAAGAGTTTGAGGATCCGATTCATGTATCTTGCCAGGGTGTATCTGTTGACGACTAGCATTACCAAACCCGATTCCTGTATCTTGCCAGGGTGCGTCTGAAGAGTTCGAGGATCCGATTCCTGTATCTTGCCATGGTGTATCTGTTGACGACTAGCATTACCAGACCCGATGCCTGTATCTTGCCAGGGTGCATCAGAAGAGTTTGAGGATCCGATTCCTGTATCTTGCCAGGGTGTATCTGTTGACGACTAGCATTACCAGACCCGATTCCTGTATCTTGCCAGGGTGCGTCTGAAGAGTTTAAAGATCTGATTCGTGTATCCAGCCAGGGCGCATCTACACAAAGAGTTTGAAGACCAACTCCTGTAACAGGCCAGGTAATCATTTTCTTTCTCAGGTACGCAAGTTCTTGCTAAGGAATCTCTTACGCGATCGACAACCTCTCGATGGCATCTATAGGCCCATCCTCCTATCCACTAGTCTCCAAATGGCATCTATAAGCCCATTCCCATCATCACACTGCTAACATGTGAGCGCAAATTTCTGGGCACTCTAGTGTTCAATCATCTTCTACCCTCGGATTACGAAAGGCACGCCAGCCAATCTACATCCTCAGGTCTAAGAAGATTGAACAGGGGAAACTGTTGTTCCCCAAAATTTGCCCTCCCATATTCCTCAAGGTTTGCTAAGATCAGGCTTCAAAATCTCCCAAGGGTTGCACAGTCCAATTGCCTCCTAACAGTCAAAAATTAGGGTTTTGGTTCTGGCAAAGAAATTGAAGTTTCCAAGGGTCCAAACAAGTCCCCACATGCCTATAAACATTGACAAGCATCCTTATGTCAAGTTTCAAGACTCACAGCACCAAATTGCACAGTCAAAAACCCTAATTGCTTCACAGTCAACTGTAGGGGCAAAATGCTCATTTGACAGTCAAAAATCCAAATTTTTGGTCAACATCTTATTTTGAAGCCACAAACATCATTTGATCAATTCTTGATCATGATTCTCAAAGCATGGCTCAAAAAGTCTCAAGATGCAAAAGTTTCTATTTTTGGACAGCTGAAAAGTCAACTACAAATTGACCAGGGCATAACTTCCACATGGTTTATCATAAAAATTCCATCCAAAGCTCATTTTGAATAGAATTACATTTACTACAACTCATATTCACACTTCAAGTCCAATAAATGCTCTCACAAAAAGTTATCAATCTCAACATTATAGGTCATTTTCAAAAGTCAACAAAAAGGCACTTTAAGTCAAAGACCATAACTTGAGATTGGTAAATAAAAATGATATGGGACAAAAGAAATTGGTTCGAGGACTTCAAGACCTTTCCAAAATGTCCAAGAACATGATCAAAGCTTAAAAGATGAGCAAGATATGCCTTGTGGAAGTTGGGAAAATTTTTGGGAATTTTGAAAAGTCAACTTTACTTCAAAAGCCTCAAAATTGCTAATGGGCCTCAATTTCTTCCATGAATCATTACCCAAAGGCCATTCACGACCCATTGACTTAAAGGGGAGTTATTTTCTTATTTTTAATTAATTAATTGAGTTTTTAATCTTATTAATTCATTTAATTAAAATTAATTATGAAAAAATACTAAATCATGTTTTCCAAATCTTTTTGTGCAGCATATTCACTCTTTATGAATCAAATATTTCGTGCATCACTCAAAAGGAAAGATTCTATGCAATTGGCAATGGTTTCATGGCAAAAAGATTGGATTTGATATCATTGAAAACCAAATATTTGAATCATGAATGCAAAGACTTTGGGCTTGGTTTTTCTAACCTAATTCCATCTACATACATATGCAAACATAACCCTAATGCCTTAGACACACAAGCTGCGCTCAGAACACAAGAACAACTTTGCACTTTTTTCACAAAAACCTTGAAACTGTTTTCATAGCTACTGCACGTTTCAAAGCCAAAGAGCCATTCCAATACACTCCTGACACTACCAGGAAGCTTTTGCAATCGAAACCAACCCTCCATACTCAAGGAATTGGTATAACTGGATCGCCCTGTTCATGAAATTTTTCACATTCGTGTTTGAATTTACATGCATTTTCCATACGTTTTAACTGTTGATTTGCACTAACATGGACATTCTGAAACTATTGGTGCCCTTTAATTGAACTAACAGTGTCTATCAAAAGTTGCCATTGACATTCGCTAGGGTT
Source organism: Vicia faba (assembly GCA_948472305.1). NCBI lineage: Eukaryota > Viridiplantae > Streptophyta > Magnoliopsida > Fabales > Fabaceae > Vicia > Vicia faba. The sequence continues at coordinate 5,216,778 of OX451740.1, forward strand.
TCAGAGCTCCATATTTGGGGTTTTACGCATAAAGAAAAATTGGCCATTCAAACCAGTACCATTGAAATCAGGGCATCAGGACGAATGGAATCCATACCTCACGCTCAATTTATGGTCAAGCATGCCCTATTCGCTATTATTTGCAGGTTCCATTTAATGGGGGTTTAAAACCCCCGCTATCTATCTTTTATTTTCAGGCAAACGAAGAAGAAGGAAGGAGACGCTGAGTTGTTGGACTGTGGTTGGCCAGTTTGAATGGTTGGCGCGTTTTTGATTTGTTCAGCATGATATTACCTTTTCCATTATATTATTCACGTTCCATATTAATATCAAACATACGCGTTGGTTCAGTTGGTAGCTTAGCTGGCTTGCAGGTATTGGGACCTGGGTTCGATTCCCAGGTCCCCCATAATCTCAATGATTTTTGTCAAAACATGTTCCAGCGTTACACTCATCCAATGGAGTACCATATACCCTCGCTTGCTTGCTTGCCACGCGCCCAGGAGATCAATCCAATGGCCAGAACCTGGACTCCATCATGCACGCCAGTCAATGGATCCACATGCAAGTACAGAAAAGTCAACAAAGGCCTTGAATTCAGTGGGCCAAATGCTTCAATAACACCTCCTAAATTGGGTCAGACACCCCACTGTTTGTATTTTTTTTCTTCTCTCCTTTTCTTTTCTTTTAAATTATTTTAATTGTTTTTTCTTTTAATTCACAAAATATAATTTTCATAACAAAAAATCAGAAATCATAAAAATAAAAATATGTTTTATTTAATATTTGATGCATTAATATTTTTTGTAAATAAATTTAATAATCAACTTAGTAAAATTAGGTTAAAATTTTAATGTTTTTCTTCAATAAACTAAAATATGTAGAAATTAGGTTTTTAGCATTTTTTTTCTTTTTTTTAATAAAATAATTTCCACTTATTATTATTATTATTAATTATTAATTATTTTGTAAATAAACATGTAATTAATTAATTAGGGTAAATTAGGTTAAAACTTAAATATTTTCTTTAACAATTAAAAATGATTTAGAACTAGGGTTTTATTTAATTTCTAATTTCAATTAATTTTCTTTATTTCATAAATACCAAAAACCATAAAAAACATTCCTCTTCTTTATTAAATAATTAATTAATTTTTAATTTCATTTAATTTCTTTAAAGGGTCCAACGCCCTCGAACTCTTGATTCTAATTCCTTTTTGCGCGTTTATTCTTATGTTTCTTTTTTAATATTATGTAATTGCCCAAAGCCTTGTAATAGTAATTAGGAAATTTATTTACTTTCTGCATTTTATTCAAAAACGGGTCTTTGTTAATTTGGCGATGTATAGACCCGCACCTTGTAATAGCATAGGACTTTATTTTCCGCACTTTAATTTCCGTACCCCTTAACTGCTAAATTTTGCATGAAAGAATGAATGGCCCAAAAATAAAAACAACGCGTAGCTCACGATACCATGACCAGATAAAACATAACTGAAAATAACACACGAATTCACACACCACTCTTAGGGTACGCCTCACTGTTGCCTTGCCCCTCGAAACGTGGTCGTCGAGTATAAGACGTTTTAGTAAGTCCTTATGTCCATGAACATGGCATAAGGGTAGCTTCTAAGGTGTCCTACTGTTGCTCTGGTGACCACACTGTCCCTACAAACGAATTGACCCGAACACCTCCAACGGTGGTGCTACCTACCTCTCAATAGTGGGATGGTACTACCTTAAGGACATTTACACAGCCTAATTCCTTAGGGTAGGTAGGTGACTCATAGATACTTGCTCTAAAAAACAAATCAAAACTCTTTTCACACCGACACTTTCAAAAAAGCTTTCAAAACAATTTTTTCAAACACTCTTGAGGACTGATACAAGAGTCGATCTGAAATATTTAAAACGAAACTTTTTCAAACCCACTCACACTTTGAAAAGCAAACACTTTTGAAAACACAATGAGCAAGTATCTAAGAGCCCATGGATAACCATGGATAGAAAGGGTGCTAACACCTTCCCTTTCTATAAATCTACCTCCCGAACCGAGAGACAATCTCATAAGGAATTTTGCTGTGTTTTTGTCCTGTCCATGTTGGAGAAAATAAAAGACGGTGGCGACTCTTGCTTCCGCGACATTTCGTGAACCAGCGTTAAACAGTCAGTTCCAGATCCACCGATCACAGCTAGTAATTAGGGTGTGTATGGAAAGATAAAATCAACAAGTAGATAACCTTAATAAAAGATTAAATGCATGCAAATCAAACACACTATTCACACATGCACCCTTAAGGTTAACTCCACTTGTTGCCTAAAAAATGGTCATGTTATGCATGTGGGGTTCTTAGCAAAAACAATCAAAATACAAGATCATAGTCCCTCGATGACGCTATAAATGTTGCCTTTCAAAATGATCTTAGTCCCTCAAAAAGAAATGCTAAGATACCTCACAACATTGCTATCATGACTATACAAACTTCCCAATGCCTGTCCCTTCACATCCAACGATGGGGCTTCTTACCAAATCAATGGTAAGAGAGCAACATCTAAAGGAGGAGGAAAATCACATTTAAGACCTTTTGAGTAGGTAGATTCGCTCCTAGTTACTCGCTTGCTCACAACAAAAACATTTTTATACACCCACACTCTCATCTTTGAACTATTTTCGAAACAAACACTTTGTATGCATTCTTATAGAAACGAGAATCATTACAAAGTTATATTTTCAAAATACTTCCAAAAACACATCTCACAAACATATCTTTGAACTATTTTCGAAACAAACACTTTGTATGCGTTCTTATAAAAAACGAGAATCATTACAAAGTTACATTTTCAAAATACTTTCAAAACCCACACCACAAGCACATTCAAACAAAAGCAAGTGATCTAGCGAGTAACTAAGAGCTCGTGGAAAACCATGAATGAAAAGGGTGCTAATACCTTCCCTTTTCATAATCTACCCCCCGAACTCAAGAAAACATCTCTAAAGGTCTTTCCTGTGCTTTTTCACCTTTCCTTTTTGGATAAAAGAAAAGTCGGTGGCGACTCTTGCTAAACCGTAACATTTGTGAACACGAACGCAAAACCTCAAGTCAGTTCTCCCACCGTATCACACCTAATATCTGGGCTTTCATCTCGAAGTAACCCTACTACCCAGGTTCCTTCTCAAGCCCTACTACCCAGGATTTCATTTCGATGTAACCCTACTATCCAGGTTCCTTCCCACAAGCCCTACTACCCATGCTTTCATTTCGAAGTAACCCTACTATCCAGGTTCCTTCCCACAAGCCCTACTACCCAAGCTTTCATTTCGAAGTAACCCTACTATCCAGGTTCCTTCCCACAAGCCCTACTACCCAAGCTTTCATATCAGAGTAACCCTACTATCCAGGTTCCTTCCCAGTAGCCCTAATATCCAGACTTTCATCTCGAAGTAACCCTACTACCCAGGTTCCTTCTCATGGCCCTATTATCCAGGCTCTCATCTCGAATTAACGCTACTATCCAGGTTCCTTCTTCCTTGTCTCCAAACAACAGTTTACAACACTGTAAGGCCCAGACCCGACCAGATACGGTCGGTTTCGTATTTCCCTAGTAAGTCGTTGTACAGCCTGGACCCTAACCTGGTATACATTCTACTTTCACCACCCTCAATCAAGAGATAATTCTCCAGTAGAGTAATGGACAACCAAAGCTCCTAGACTTTACTTCCTAGTGCATAAATCAACATTCCCCGGCAAAGTCCTCCTCAACAGCAGGTACAGGAATTCTCACCAAGGAATCCCTTATGTGACCGATCTTTTCCATATGGCATCTTTAAGACCATCTCCGATGATTCCTCGTCGTCTTCCAAATGGAATCTGTAAGCCCATTTCCAATATCACCAATCAATATTATTTCATGCAAGTGCAAATTTCTGGGCACTCTAAGTGTTCAATCATCTTCCACCTTCAGATCACGAAAGGTAAACCAACCGATCTACATCCTCAGGCTTAAGAAGATTGAACAGGGGAAACTGTTGTACCCCAAAATTTTCCCTCTCGTTTCTCGAAGGATCATCCTAGACTCTTAGGTTTGCTTCTATCAAGTTCCAAGTCTTGAATTATCACTTTTCAAGAAAAACATCCATAAGGGCAAAATGGTCAAAAGCATATTGAAAAGTCAAACTTTGACTTTCAGACCAAATCAAGTTTCAACAATTTTATTTCATCAAGACATGAGATTGGTTCATCAAAAAAACCAGGAGTCAGAAATTACTTTGGAAAAATCAAATTTCTAAACATTTAGAAAATTTTCTAAGTGTTTAAGAGTATATGATACTTCAGAACTTCTGAGCCAGCCTCCACGCAAGTGCAGTCAGAAGTTGCGAACATGGTTCAGAACATAGTTCTTCAATCAGAACATCATTCTTTAACATATGAAGGCTATGTTCAACGCTTCAGTCAGAATATCACCCTTCGAGTCTCATTTTGGTCTTCTGCGATCAGAACATCACCAAATCCCAAAACCTCGTTTAAACAACCTGTTGCACTGCTACAACACAGTAATCTAACCAGAAGCTAATCCAGTCCATGCCTGCATTTTCCCAAATCCTGTATTTGCACCAAATACAAAAAGTTGTGATAAAAAAGCACTTGTATTTGCACCAAATACAAAAAGCTGTGATCAAAAAGCAATGGAACATTGTGCTAAAAAAGTTTAAATCCCATTTGTTCCCCCCCCCCTAAAACCACAACAAATTCACCTATAAAATAGTTGCTCCATCACACTTTCAAGGGGCTGGTCTTTTAAGAGAGAAAGTTGTCAAAAGAGAGAAAATAAAGTTGTGAAACCTTCGTAAAAATCCAGAATTTCCAAACAGAAAACCAAACCTTTGTTCTTCCCTTTGAATCAAAGAACTTGGCATTTTCTCTCCCGTTGCTCTTGTTGACTCCAGAACATTTGAAGGCAGCAGTTCAAGTTCCAAGCACACGCTCCAGATTCAAGGTAAGTCTTTCTGACTTTGCATCTTCTTATTTAAAACATCATTAAATATGTAAATATAATAGTGTTGATGTTGTCCATATCATTGCATAAGAAAAAGGACTGTGGATCAGAACATTTTTATTAAGGCTAGGCTCAGAGTTAGGATTAGAACTTCTATAAACTGTTGTGTTTTCTATCCTCCTGATTTGCTGTTAAGGACTGAATAAATTGTTGATGTACTGGTGTGATACTGTGGGAGAACTGACTTGGGATTTTGCGTTTTGTGTTTGCAAATGTTTCGGTTTAGCAAGAGTCGCCACCGACTTTTTATTTTATCCTAAGGAAAGGTCAAAAAAGCACAGGAAAGACCTTTGAGATGTTTTCTTGGGTTCGGGGAGTAGATTATAGAAAGGGAAGGTATTAGCACCCTTCCTATCCATGGTTATCCATGGGCTCTTAGTTACTTGCTTAGATCACTTGCTTTGCTTTTCAATTGTTTGAAATGGTGCTTTTCAATTGTTTGAAATGGTGCTTTGTGTGTGGTTTTGAAAGATGTTTTGAAAAGAGGCCATCGTTGTGGCAACCTTTGTAATGATTCGTGTTTGAATGTATACAAAGGTGTTTTTGTCTTTTGAAAAGTTTTCAATGTTTGAAAGTAGGGTTTTGAAATTGTGTTGTGAAGTGTGTTTTGAAAAATAGTAAGGATGTTTTTGCAAGCTTGATCAAGTAACTAAGAGCTATCTACCCTAATTTACTCAAAGATTTTTCTTATGTTTTTAACCCTTTTAACAATGTTGTTTCACCATTGTATTTGGTGAACAACCTTGTGTTAGGATGTTAAACGGGACAGGCGCGGGTCATTGTATAGACCATGATAGCAATTGTGTCAAGTATTTTTGGCAACTTTCTTAAGGGACTTGATCATATTGTTTAGGCAACTCGGATAGTGTCATCGAGGGACTATGATCTTTTGTTTTGTTTTTGTTTTGCCAAAGTACTTGGCATGAAACCATGGCCCATTTTTGAAGGCAACAAGTGGATTGAAACCCTAGGGGGTGCAAGTGTGCATTGTGTTTATTTTTCATGCATGTTTATCTTGGATTAGGTCAAGCTAGTTGTTGATTTTATTTGCATACAATCCCTAGGTCTAACCATGGCATAATTGAAAGCATTTAAAGGTGCAAGAATTTAAAGCTTACACTATTACAACATGATATAGGGAGGGGGGTACAAATTTGAATTGGGGTTATTTAGACAAGAAATTAAATTCTAAATTATTACAACCAAATCGAATGTATAAGACAATATTTAAATGTGCAATAATTAAATAAAATACAACAAACAAATGTTAAATAAAATGTATTATGCAAAATGTTTTTATGTATGTAAAAAGTATTTTTTTAATATGAAATGTAAATAATAATAAAAAGGGTCAATTTTAATTGTTTTATTATTTAGGGCAAAAACCCTAATTTTTAAATAAATAGTATTATTTATTAATTATATACAATAATATATTAATTTATACAAAATATAAAAGTATATTGTCAAAAAGGTATTTTTAGTGTAAAATATTAATAAAAGTGAAAATGTAATATTTTTGTATTTTTGTCTTAATTATTTAAAAATAAAGTATATAAGTATATAAGTATATAAGTATATATATATAAAAAAAATAAATTTTTGACATTTTTTATATTTGGACAAAACATAATAAAGTCAGAATAAAAAATAAAAATATCAAAAATGACAAATATACAAATAAATGGGCTAGGGGATGTAAACTGAAAAATGGGGTGTTAGAAGCAAAAATGACCAGGCCCAACCCAAACTCACTTCATCTTCTTCCTCTGAACTGAAACACGTGCGCTTCTGTACATAAATGCTATCTCCTGATTCTTTGATTTTTTGACAAAACTCATAACATGAAATTTGTAGAGCATCAAACAACGAATCCAACCATATAAAAAACTTGAGCTAACTCTCAAAGACCAGAGAGAATTTCTCTTGCCCTAATTTCTAACCTAGTTTTTTCATAAAGTTCATGGATGAAATTCTCCTAGCACGATTAATATAAATGAAAACTAAGCATATGTATGGCTTCAGGGCTATGAATACAACATCTTTCATTCACAAACCTAAGTCTAACTATTCCTAAATAGAGAGATAGAAGTTCATGAAATACCTGTTTCAGTTGACTTCGAGCTGGACAATGCAGCAACTTTCAAGGGTGCTTAAGCTTCTTTTGAGCTTGCCTGAGGTCCAAGGAAGCTTTTCCAATGCTTGGTTTGTTCTGAAATAGCTTGAATCGTGCCACAGAACTCAACCTGTAAAGCTTTGAAATAAAAATGGCAATGTGTGTTAAGGGTGTTACAGCTAGCAATGGATGATCTGGATAGCTTAGGTATGTTGGTTGGAAGGTGTTTGAAGCATCTTTGGACAAAACGCAGATGGAATTTGATTATGGCTTGAAGTTTGTAGAACTGGCTCTGTTTTGCAAGAAAATGGGGAATTTGAGCACTAGGAGTTTTGAGAGGCAAAGGGGTCGTGTTTCTGGCTTGTTGGGAGGTATCAAACTTGTTTACAATGTTTGTGTAAGTTGGTTTTTTCAGATGTGAGAGATTGCTTCTGTTTTGCAAGTTTCTTCTACTTGAAGCAAAAGAGTGGAAGTGATGTTATAGCTTTGTACAAGCCCTCCTATCACCCTGCACACAACACTCTTGGCCCCTCTAATTCATCGATTTGGTTTGCAGTATCAGATTTTGTTCAAGGCTCAAGGCTTAGTGTTTTGACATAAAGTAACCTTTTGCAAAAATGGCAATATACCTTTTACCATTTAGGGCTTAATCTTGTTTGCAATGTCCAAATGACTAAGATAATACCTTAGCTCAATGGTTATGCATTAAATTATGGATTACAAACTGGTTTTGAGGCCTGTAATTGTGAACCAAGCTAGCTAGATCAGATTTGCAAATTGGTATGAACATGTATTGGCCATGGATCAAAGTGAATTTTTGCCAACTTCAAGCATTCGATTCTCTCTAACCACAAGGGTGTTTGAGGAGTTCTTGGACAATTTGTAAAGATTGTAAAATGTAATATAATACATATTTGAAATTAAACTTGAAACTCCAAGTGGAACTATGTGAAAAATATCCAAGAAGATGGGTCAAAATCCTGCCTAAATTAGGGCAAAATTTCTCTAAGTTAAAAGTTTTAGGTACCCATGTTCCAAAAATCATAACTTGAGATACAAGCCTCTTTTGAGAAATCTTTATGAATCATATTTGTAGAATTTGTGATGGACTACAACTTTCATGTTGCAAGTTTTGTTTGAATCCATTTTCATCTTGGTGAAAAAATGGGACAAAGTTAGGAAAAAATAAGAAAATTTCATAACTTGGAAAATTTCTAAGTTATGAAATTTTTCCATTTTAAACCCTAATTTGCATTTTTGGGTTTCTTGATGAACAAGTTTCATAATTTGACATGTCTTGATGAAAAATAACTCTTGGCACTTGATTTTGACCAAAAAGTCAAAGTTTGACTTTTCAGTGTACAATCAAATTCTGATCAGTTGACTGAAAAATTCATCTGTCAATCCTATGCATTTGAGATATTTTGAACTTTTTGAATGGGTCAAGACAATGTCATTGAGTCCTTGAGTCCATGTGTGAGCTTGATTTGCCATTGGCTAGGTCAAACAGTCAAAAATTGCCTTTGTGCAGTCAAAACCCTAAAAATGACCATTTTGCTCTTTTGGTGATCTGATCAAATTTCTTGTGGAATTGTGATCCAAACTTGATCAAATGGTTCATATGAGTTCATAATGTTGATTTGGGTCAAATTTAATGAGGTTTGACTGTCAATTGGCCACAGTTGACTTTTTCCCCAATATAGCTGATTTCTAGGTCAATTGTCGAATTGACTGGGCAAAAATTTGAATCAAGGCTTGAGACATGGTATGGACAAACTTGTGAGTCCAAAATGAAGTATGAAAGTCACTTTGGGCATTGTAGGTCAAAATATCCCTGTGCAAACTCAAACCCTAATTTATGTCAACAGTGCAAGGAGGTGTCTTGAGCATAGCAAACCCTAGCTTGATCTTGAGTTCCAAGAGTCTTGTGATGAGAAATGTTGATGAAATGAGAGGGAAAATTTTGGGGTACAACAGTTTCCCCTGTTCAATCTTCTTGAACCTGAAGAGTTAGATTGGCAAGTTTTCCTTTCGCGACTCGAAGGTAAAAGAGGATTGGACACTAGAGTGCCCGTAAATTTGCACTCGTCAAAACATAGATGCGGGAATGGGCTTAAAGATTCCATTTGGAGATGGTATAATCTTGCTGGAGATGGGATTAAAGATGCCATCCAAGAATCTTTGTTGAATTGCAATGCTGTAGGTTAGAAGAATGAGCATCAAAATGGTATCCGTGTCTGGAATGCCATTGAAATGTATCTGGAGACTGAGTTTGTATGAGAAAAAGAATGGCGTCCGTGTCTGGCGTGTATCTAAGCTGTAAATGTATTTGAATTTTGAATGAATATCAGAATGACTGCCGTGTCTGGAGTGTATCTGTATTGTATCTAGGTAACAGAGAAACATTTGCGTATGTAGCAATTGTGTGTTGGGGATAAACTATGAATGAGTGACAGAATGGCAACCGTGTCTGGAGCGTATCTGGACTGTATCTGAAGTTGAGATCTGTATGAATAGTAGAATGACCGTCGTGTCTGGGGTGTATCCGTACTGTAACCGGGATCTGAATAAGTGACAGAATGACCTCTATGGCGACTGCACTGGAGGGATCAAACTGTTGGTGTAAAGGACAGGACAGAATCCGTGTTTGGAGCGCACCTGAACTTGTAGTTGATAGTTGAATTTGAATGAGAGATAGAATGGCAGCCGTGTTTGGAGCGTATCTAGTCTGTATCTGATTGCTGAAGTCTCAATGAGTAGTAGAATGACCGTCGCGTCTGGGGTGTATCCATACTGTATTTTGACTTGAAGTTCTGAATGAGTAATAGAATGACCGCCGTGTCTGGGGTGTATCCATAATGTATCTGAATAATTGTTAACAATAGCCTTTTAATCTTATCCTAAAAAGGGTAAAATGTTAGCTGAAACACAAAGTTATCTTGCATGATATGTATGATGCAATGAATTGTGTTTCATCAATGTTTATGATATATGAATGTAATGGTTGCGCATGTAAGCTGAGTAACTGTCTTGCTGAGGAAAATAAATCCTTGATAACTGGAGATAATGAAATCTTTGATTGTTGTCGGGGAAAGTAAATCCTTGACCAAAGCTGGGGATTCTAGAAAATCTTTGAAGATGAGAAATCCTTGCTGACTGCTGACTGCTTGGGGAATAAGGAAAACTCTGAAAATCTCTACTGGGGAGTTAAAACCTGGGAGACTTCTGCTGGAGAAATGAGACTGAGAATTTTCAATCTGCTGGGAAATAACTCTGTGGGGAGAATGTTTAGACTAATCTGGCTCCACTGAGGATTGGGTTTTCAGGGTTTTCGGGCTCTACTGGAGATCTTGAAGCTTTAACTCTGATGGGAATTTTGAAACTTTACTCAGTTGGGGAATCAAGTTTTAGACTGCACTGGCTCCGCTGTGGATCTTGAAGCTTAACTTCGCTGGGGAAATATACTCCAAATTTAGCCTTGTTGAGGATCTGAATGACGTATCGTAGGGATTTCTTCTGACATGGCGCCAAGATATCTTCCTACACCTTCAACCTATCAGTAATTATCCTTTTTTCAAATTCGTTTTATTTGTAAGCAGTGATCATATTCAAATGCATATGCCTATTTAATAAAACATTGGACGTTTTCAAATAAAACATAAGTGTAAAAAGAAAAGAAAGGCAAGCGAATTTCTGCACTCTGAAGTATTTTTTTGTATTTAATTTTCGTGAATATCTTTGCACAAGGGAGACAGACATCCTAGTAAGAGAATGTTGTCGTAAAAATTGAAAAAAATTATACAAAAGAAAGATGGCTATGTGTAACAATTCCATGGGATTCCCATTCTGCTATAGCCTTCACAACTCTAAATATCTTGTCCATTTGCTGCTTCGTCCGCCGATGACTGGATTGATCAGAAGCTTGGAGCTTGTTGGTGAAGAGATTGTTCTTAAAGTGATCCGACGAGACAAAGTTATACGCTTTAATTCCCTAACTTTTGCCTCGACCGCCCTTTCGTGTTTTCGATCCACCGGGAAACCCCTTTTTTCCCAAGTCGCCCTTTCGGGTTTCCAACTTGCCGGGTGTACAAATTTTTGTTTTATCCCTAATTTTTGCCTGAACCGCCCTTTCGGGTTTTTGATTCAACGGGATGCCCATTTTTGCCCAAGTCGCCCTTTCGGGTTTTCAACTTGTCGGATCGTTTTAAGCGTAGTATCTTTTGACTATGTCTGCGTTCGCAAGGTGCGGCAAATTGTCGCCGTCCATGGTGGTCAAAATCATTGCCCCACCAGAAAAGATGCTCTTAATCACAAATGGTCCTTCATAAGTAGGAGTCCACTTGCCCCTGGGATCACTTCGCGGCAAGATGATCCGCTTGATTACAAGATCTCCGACTTGATATACCTGACATCTGACTTTCTTGTTGAAAGCCTTGATCATGCGTTTTTGATACGTCTGACCATGAAAAATAGCAATAAGTCGCTTCTCGTCGATCAAATTAAGTTGATCAAGCCGGGTCTGAATCCAATCGTCTTCGCTCAAACCAGCGTCCTTCATAATCCTTAAGGAAGGAATCTGAACTTCCATGGGTAGCACAGCTTCCATGCCATATACTAAAGAAAATGGGGTTGCCCCTGTTGAAGTACGTGTCGTGGTATGGTATCCATGTAGAGCAAACGGTAACATCTCATGCCAGTCCTTGTAGGTGACTGTCATCTTTTGAATGATCTTCTTGATATTTTTGTTCGCGGCTTCAATAACACCGTTCATCTTCGGTCGATAGGGAGATGAATTGTGATGACAAATCTTGAACTGTTTGCATAGAGCGGTGATCATAGTATTGTTCAAATTTGTACCGTTGTCTGTGATGATCCTGTCGGGGACACTGTACTGACATATGAGGTTCTGCTTGATAAAGCGGGTGTGATCGGTGGATCCGGAACTGACTGTTTAACGCTGGTTCGCGAAATGTCGCGGTAAGCAAGAGTCGCCATCGTCTTTTATTTTCTCCAAATGGAAAGGACAAAAGCACAGAAAAATTCCTTATTGAGATTAGTTCTCGGTTCGGGAGGTAGATTTATAGAAAGGGAAGGTGTTAGCACCCTTTCTATCCATGGTTATCCATGGGCTCTTAGATACTTGCTCATTTGTGTTTTCAAAATGTTTGTTTGCTTTTCAACTGTGGGTTTAAAAAGTTTCGTTTAAAATTTCAGTTCGACTCTTGTATCAGTCCTCAAGAGTGTTTGAAAAATTGCTTTTGAAAGCTTTTTGAAAGTGTCGGTGCGAAAATAGTTTTTTGATTTGTTTTGAATTAGAGCAAGCATCTACGAGTCATCTACCTACCCTAAGGAATTCGTCTGTGTAAATGTCCTTAAAGTAGTGCCATCCCACCATTGAGAGGTAGGTAGCACCACCATTGGAGGTGTTCGGGTCAATTCGAGGGTTAGGGACAGTGTGGTCACCGAGCAATAGTAAGATACCTTAGAAGCTACCCTTATGCCATTGATCTTTTTATTCCGAGGCAACTTATTTCGAGGCAACCGTTTCGAGGCAACTAGATCAATGGAACATAAGGACTCACTAAGACGTCCTGTACTCGACGACCATGTTTCGAGGGGCAAGGCAACAGTGTGATCACCAGAGCAACAGTAGGACACCTTAGAAGCTACCCTTATGCCATGTTCATGGACATAAGGACTTACTAAGACGTCCTGTACTCGACGACCACGTTTCGAGGGGCAAGGCAACAGTGAGGCGTACCCTAAGAGTGGTGTGTGTATTTGTGTGTTGTATTCAGTTAATGTTTGTCTTGTCATGCATTGGGGGAGCTACGCTTTGATTTTATTTGGGCATTCATTCTTTCATGTGATTAGCAGTTAAAAGGGTGCGGAAAATAAAAATGCGGAAAATAAAGGTCATACGCTATTACAAGGCGCGAGTCTACATCGCCAAATTAAACCAAGACCCGATTTGAATAAAAGTGCGGAAAGTAAATGTCCTAATTATCTATTACAAGGCTTTGGGGCAAATACATTATATCCACAAAAGAAATAAAAATAAATGCGAAAAGAAATAAGAATCGAGAGTGCGAGGGCGTTGGACCCTTTAAAGAAATTAAATAGAAATTATAAATTAATTAATGATTAAATAAAGAAAAGAGATTATTTTTATGTTTTTTTGGTATTTTATGAAATAAAGAAAGTTAATTGAAATTAGAAATTAAAATAAAAGCCTAGTTCTAAATTTGTTTTTAATTAAAAAAAATGTTTAAGTTTTAACCTAATTTATCCTAATTAATTAAATGCCATATTTATTTACAAAATTAATTAATAATAATAATAAGGAGAAAAAGTTATTTATTGAGAAAAGAATAAAGATACTAATAACCTAATTTTTATGTTTTTTTTTATGATTATTTTAGAAAAAGACATTAAAGTTAATAACCTAAATTTAAACTAATTGTTTTATTGGAATTTATTTACAAAAACTATTTAAAGAATTAAAAAAATTAAATAAAACATATTTTTATTTTTTAATGATTTCTGATTTTTTTGGTTTTGTGTTATTATTAAGATTAATTTTGGTGAATTAAATAAAACAAAAGAAAAACAATTAAAATAAAAAGAAGAAAAGAAAAATGGAAAATGAAAGGTGATGCAAACCATGGGGGTGTTGACCCAATTTAGGAGGGAGCACGAAGTCGCGGCAGAAGCGGATCTGGAAGCGGAGGTTGAGTCCGCGGTTGCGCGGCAGAACTGCGATTTGGACGCTTCTCGTTCTTCTGTTTCTGATTCAGAGAGCCAAATTCCAGTCCTGATCTTCACAAAGAATTTTATGGATAAAGTTCAAACAATCAAAAAGAAAATTAAATAGAATAAATGAAATTGAAAATGTTAGAATTTTGTGTTGCTTTATCATGACTCAATGATGTTGTTGTGGTGCTGTCAAGAGGATGATGATTTGTGGTTGCATCAGTTTTGAGCTTGTGTCAACGGTATGAACATGAGCTTGTGTAAGGTTTCTGTTTTGGTTGATGAGATTTTTGTTAAAGTTGATTCATGGGAAATTGCACGTGAAAAGTGAATTTACAGTGCAACAAGAAGAAAAGTGGGGGTTTCCATCGAGTGGCCTCCGTACAGGATTTTGTATAAGAGAATATGAGTGTTGTACCCCAAAATTTGCCCTCCCATATTCTCCAAGATTTGTCAAGTCAAGGTCACAAAATTCCCCAAGGGTTATGCAGTTCAACTGTCTCCTATACAGTCAAAACTAGGGTTTGTGTTCTGATCAAGAAAAGGAAGTTTTCACAGGCCCAAACAAGTCTCATATGCTCACAAAGATGGTCAAGTATCCTCATGTCAAGTTTCAAGGCATTCAGCTCAAAATTGCACAGTCAAAACCCTAGATTGCACTACAGTCAACTGTAGGGGCAAAATGGTCATTTGGCAGTCAAAAGTTCAAATTTTTGGTCAACATATCATTTTGAAGCCACAAACATCATTTGATCAATGCTTGATCATGATTCTCAAAATTTGGCTCAGAAATCATCAAAGATGCAAAAGTTGCTATATTTGGACAGCTGAAAAAGTCAACTGAAATTGACCAGGGCATAACTTTCACATGTAAACCCAGCGATGGTGACGTTCTGATACTGCTTCCAAAATTCCTTCTAGATATAGTTTCAGATGTAAACCCAGCGATGGTGACGTTCTGATACTGCTTCCAGAATTCCTTCTAGATATAGTTTCAGATGTAAACCCAGCGATGGTGACGTTCTGATACTGCTTCCAGAATTCCTTCTAGATATAGTTTCAAATGTAAACCCAGCGATGGTGACGTTCTGATACTGCTTCCAGAATTCCTTCTAGATATAGTTTCAGATGTAAACCCAGCGATGGTGACGTTCTGATACTGCTTCCAGAATTCCTTCTAGATATAGTTTCAGATGTAAACCCAGCGATGGTGACGTTCTGATACTGCTTCCAGATTTCCTTCTAGATATAGTTTCAGATGTAAACCCAGCGATGGTGACGTTCTGATACTGCTTCCAGATTTCCTTCTAGATATAGTTTCAGATGTAAACCCAGCGATGGTGACGTTCTGATACTGCTTCCAGATTTCCTTCTAGATATAGTTTCAGATGTAAACCCAGCGATGGTGACGTTCTGATACTGCTTCCAGATTTCCTTCTAGATATAGTTTCAGATGTAAACCCAGCGATGGTGACGTTCTGATGCTGCTTCCAGATTTCCTTCTAGATATAGTTTCAGATGTAAACCCAGCGATGGTGACGTTCTGATGCTGCTTCCAGAATTCCTTCTAGATATAGTTTCAGATGTAAACCCAGCGATGGTGACGTTCTGATACTGCTTCCAGATTTCCTTCCAGATATAGTTTCAGATGTAAACCAGATATGGTGACGTTCTGATACTGCTTCCAGAAGTCCTTTTTAGATGTTTCCCTCTCCGACGATGAGTGTGAGGTGATAATACCCTATGGTTCCCTCTCCAACGGTGTGTGAGGTAGTAATCCCTTTTTCAGATGTTTCCCTCTCCAACGTTGAGGGAGGTGATCATTCCTTTCAGATTATAAGTGCATATGGTTCTCTTCCCGATACTGCAAAGATGGTAATTCCCACCAAAATTTTCTCAACGAGCGTTGTTGAGATTAAAGTCACTCAAGGTTCTCTTATCATTCATGCTAAGGCAGTAACCATCCCTGGTTCATTCATCACCGTTTGAAGCTCCGGACTCAGCTCCTGTAACCAGTCAGGACACATCTATACCAAGCATCTAAAATCAGCTCCTGCAACGTGTCAGGTACTCATTTTCTCTTTTGCAGGTATGCAGGTTCTCGCTAAGGAATCTCCTACGCGATCAACATCCAGATGGCATCTATAAGCCCATCATCCTATCCAGCAACCTCTAAATGGCATCTATAAGCCCATTCCCCCATCATCACTGCTACTATGTGAGCGCAAATTTCTGGGCACTCTAGTGTCCAATCATCTTTTACCCTCGGATTACGAAAGGCACGTCAGCCAATCTGCATCCTCAGGTCTAAGAAGATTGAACAGGGGCAACTGTTGTACCCCAAAATTTGCCCTCCCATATTCTCCAAGATTTGTCAAGTCAAGGTCACAAAATTCCCCAAGGGTTATGCAGTTCAACTGTCTCCTATACAGTCAAAACTAGGGTTTGTGTTCTGATCAAGAAAAGGAAGTTTTCACAGGCCCAAACAAGTCTCATATGCTCACAAAGATGGTCAAGTATCCTCATGTCAAGTTTCAAGGCATTCAGCTCAAAATTGCACAGTCAAAACCCTAGATTGCACTACAGTCAACTGTAGGGGCAAAATGGTCATTTGGCAGTCAAAAGTTCAAATTTTTGGTCAACATATCATTTTGAAGCCACAAACATCATTTGATCAATGCTTGATCATGATTCTCAAAATTTGGCTCAGAAATCATCAAAGATGCAAAAGTTGCTATATTTGGACAGCTGAAAAAGTCAACTGAAATTGACCAGGGCATAACTTTCACATGGATTATCAGAAAAATTTCATCCAAAGCTCATTTTGAAGAGAAAGACATTTCCTACAACTCATCTTCATATTTCAAGTCCAAGAAATGCTCTCACAAAAAGTTATCAATTTCAACATTATAGGTCATTTTCAAAAGTCAACAAAAAAGTGACTTTAAGTCAAAGGCCATAACTGGAGATTGGTAAATCAAAAAGACATGGGACCAAAGGCATTGGTTAAAGGACTCAAAGACCTTTCCAAAATGTCCAAGAACATGTGAAAAGCTTGAAAATTGAGCAAGTTATGCCTTGTGGAAGTTGGGAAATTTTTGGGAATTTTGAAAAGTCAACATTGATGCAAATGATCCAAAAATGCTAATGGGCCCATTTTTCTTCCAAGTTTCTTCATGCCAAGCCTATGCACGACCATTAGGCCCAAAGGGAAGTATTTTCTCATTTTTTAATTATTTATTTGAATTTATATTAATATTAATTCATTTAAATTATTTAAATATATAGAAAATATCTAACTTGACCTAATGAATCTTTTTGTACACATTTTAGGCTCAATAATTCGTGCCTAAGCCAATTTGGAAAGATTTGGAGCATTGGGATATGATTTGTGCAAAAACAACATGAAAAAAGATGTGAAAAGATTCTTAACAAAATCAAATATCCAAACAATGAATGCCTTGGATTTTGTCAAGTTTTGTTGACCTAAAAGCCTCCATACATATTCAGAAGCACAACCCTAAGCCAAGGGGACTCTAAGCTGCGCCTCAAGAGCCATTGGAACATTGAAATTTTTCCAAAAAAACTCAAATCTGAAATCAACCTTGGAGGAGGATTGAAGCCCTAAGTCTTATTCCAATAGCTTCCTTGACTAATTCTGAACGGGTACCAATCAAGAACAACCATCAATACGTGTGGAATCGGTATACAGAAGTCCATCTTTTTCCATAAAAAAGCATAATCGTATTTTCAATTCCAGGCATTATCATGACATTCTAATCATGGATTCTTGTTCTTTGTAATGTTTTAAAGCTAACCATCACATTTAATTTGATTATCGTGCTATGTATAAGATTCTGCCATGGCCAGTTTCTAGGGTTTGCAGGTCTTTCAATTTAGGGCTTTCATAATAAGGAAAAATTAGAGCTCCAGATGACCATCAATGGACTCAATGCTTGAGGACGAAAGCAATGGAACCCTCGCGCTCAATTTATGAGCGTTAGGGACCTAATCGCTATTTTCCTGAAACCAGCTTTAAGCCACGCTCAGAAACCGTTGCCTATGCGTTTGAAGTTTCAGGATAGTGGAGAAGACGATACCGTGTCAAACGCTGGTTGGTTCATTCGAATCAGCGCGCGCTTTTTTTTGTTTTTAGTGGCCACTAACCAATTTTTCTTTTTGTTATTTATATGTTATTATATGTTAAATGATTAAGCGATGGTTCAGTGGCAAGAGGCGTTGTTTGGAATGATACATGACCTGGGTTCGAGCCCCAGGTCTTACAAATTTCCATATCATTTTTCAAAAGCAATTCCTATGCGCTTCAGTAACGTAGGCATACCACGCATCCTCAATGATCAAACCTACACGCGTCCTAAACGATCAAACCAAAGGCATAGATTCAAGGGACACGTTGCACCTGGTCAAGCGCATCACATAGGATCCAGAAAGGTCAACAAATTTCCAGCTTACTGGGCCTGAATTGCTAGGCCTGAACCTCACATTTGGGACTACACCCCCACCCTGGTTTGCATTTCTTCTATTTTTCTTCTTATTTTATTTTTGCTATTTTATTTATTTTATTTGTTTTAACATAATTAATTTATTTCCACAAAAATACAAAAAACATCACAAAAAAATCAGAAAAGATAAAAAAATAATAAATATTTATATTATAGTTATTTTCATAAATAAATGCTTGTAATTATTTAGTTTAATTAGGTTTTTAACTTTAATTCTTTTTTTTAATAAAATCCAAAAAATATAGAATTAGGTTAATTGATAATTTTTATACCTTTTTAAATTTTCCTTTTTTTATCACAATATTATTTATTTATTTATTTATTTTTATAATTAAATGTACATAAATAAAAATTAGGGTTTAATTTAGGTTAATATAATATTTTCACAATAAATTTAAAAAAACATTAGAATTAGGGTTTGACGCTTCCTTTTTAATTTTAATTAATTTCTCCTTCTAAATCTAAAAAAACATAAAATACCAAAAAACATTTAATTTTTTCATTTTTTATTTCTAATTCTTCATTAAACTTTAATTTTTTGCAAAAGGGTTCAACGCCCATGTTTATAATTTAATTATTTAATTTGCGCATTTATTTTATGTCCTTTATTATAATTTTGTATCTCTCCCAAAGCATTGTAATTTAAATTTCTCGCACTTTTATTTATCGCTTTATTTATTTTCCGCTAAATCGGGTCCGGTTTAATTTTGGCGATGTGGACCCGCGCCATTTGTAATAGCCTTAGATTTATTTTTCCGCAAACTTTATAACTGTTAAAAAGCATGCAAGAATGAATGTCTTAATTAAAATCAAGCGTAGAATCACAACAAACATGACAAGACAAATGCAAATGAAACATGACACACAATTCGCACACACCACCCCTAGGGTACGCCTCACTGTTGCCTTTCGAAAGGTGGTCGTCGAGTAGAGGACGTCTTAGTAAGTCCTCATGATCCGGGAACCTGGCATGAGGGTAGCTTCTAAGGTGTCTTCCCATTGCTCTGGTGATCACCACGTCCCTATAAACTCGAATTGACCCGAACACCTCCAATGGTGGTGCTACCTACCTCTCAATGGTGGGATGGCACTACTTTTAAGGACATTTACACAGACGAATTCCTTAGGGTAGGTAGGTTCTCAAGGATACTTGCTCTAATATCAAAACAAACTCAAAAAGACTTTTCACACTGACACTTTTCAAAAGCTTTCAAAACAAACTTTTCAAACACTCTGACGTACGAGTCGAACTGAAATTTTTCAAAGAAACTTTTTTTAAACCCACATTGAAAAGCAAACAAAATAATTTTGAAAACATATTGAGCAAGTATCTAAGAGCCCATGGATAACCATGGATAGAAAGGGTGCTAACACCTTCCCTTTCTATAACCTACCTCCCGAACCGAGAGCAATCTCTTTAAGGAATTTTTCTGTGCTTTTGTCCTTTCCATTTGGAGAAAATAAAAGACGGTGGCGACTCTTGCTTCCGCGACATTTCGCGAACCAGCGTTAAACTGTCAGTTCCAGATCCACCGATCACAGAACTGGCGACTCTGCTGGGGACATCTTAAAGTGAGGTGTACCTTAGGGCTAGCTTATAACTATGTTTTCAATTGTTTTCCCTGTGTGCTTTAAATTGTGGGTTGCTTGGGAGTTCTATAGATCCTAACCCGGATCTGGGGATACCTTCTTAGAAAGTAGCAACAAGGCTGTGAGGGAACTGTGCGGGGTATACCGACATGGTTGAAACAGCCTGCTACGTTGATGTGGCACTTTGGTGTGTACCGGTAACCCTTGAGTTCAGTCAAGGAGAGTACGGGGCCTCCGCGTGGTGTCGTGAAGCATCAACAGACCTTAGGAACCTTAATTGAACTATCTTGGCCTCTTTAGGGTAGTGAGATAACTGACTTTGGTGCAGTCCGAGGTTGGTTGATACTCGATACTACACTCAATTGAGGGTTGCTTTCCTGGAATATTTCGGTCGCCAGTTCAGTGGCTAAATCGAAACGATGAACAATGAAAGCAATCCCGTGATATTGGGACCCTTAGAACCCGGTTACTTCTAATAGGACAGGTTGAGCCCACCAACTTCAAGAGGGTACTACCCAGGCCCCATGCTGGCTTAAACCCTAAGGGTTTCTCTTGTGTGACTTGTGTGCCTTTGTACTTGCCTACTTGCATGCTTGTTAGCTGACACATGAACTACTTGCAGGTTTTGTTTATAGTCCTTAACTAGGACTCATGACAGGGTTTACCAAATTTCTTGCAGGTTTTGTTTATAGTCCTTAATTGGGACTCATAACATGGTTTACCTACATTACCCCATGCATAGCATGACATCATACCATTGCATACATCCTAACCCATTTCAAGGATCTCAAGGGCTTGTGATGCAGGTCATGGTGAATCAATTATCCCAGCAAGGGGCAAAGAGGATTTATTTTCCTCTAGCTAAGGTTGTCAGGGGCTATGACCCACTAGATATGGTGAGCCTTTGACCCTTGACGAAGGGCTCTCAACAAAATGAAGTTCTTACAATCAAGCTACCGGTTCCAAATACTAATAAAGTTTCTCTGGTTACCCCGCGAGATCCTTGGAATCATTGCATGCATATCATACATCTCATTGCATTGCAGGTATCCCTTTGACAGGTTGCTTACCCTTCTCCGCTGTTTATTTCAGCCGCTCGTCATGAATCCTGAATCATCAGCCGAGCAGACTATCAAGGACCTTCAGGCGCAGAACGCCCAGTTCCAAGAGCTGATAATGAATCTGACCCAGGGGCAGCAAGATCTGAAGGCTTTGCTCTTGAAGAAGGACAAGAAGAAGAAGAGGACTGTCCTGTTCAGCCCTAGGCGCAGATCTGGGAATACACCGCAGACTGAAACTGAGAGGACTACCCCATCTGTGAGGGAAAGCATTCACCATGAGAGAGAGGTTCCCAGTCCAGTGGTCTCCGACAACGAGACAGATTTTGATGAAGAGCAGTATCCTCCTGCTGATGACAGATATAAGCAACTGGAGGACAGACTGAAAGCTGTGGAGGTTCAACAGGTACCTGGGCTGGATTTCGGAGATCTGGGTTTGTCAACCGGTGTGGTTATCCCTCGGAAGTTCAAAGCACCATCCTTCTCTAAATATGACGGGGCGTCTTGTCCCAAGCTGCATTTAAGGTCCTATGTTCGGAAGATTCAGCCATACTCAGCAGACAAAAACTTGTGGATCCACTTCTTCCAGGAAAGTCTTTCAGGGACTCACCTCGAATGGTTCTATCAGCTGGATGGGACCAAAGTTCGTAACTGGGAGGAGTTGGCTACTGCTTTCTATAAGCAGTATCAATATAATGCCGACCTTGCTCCTACGCGTACCCAACTCCAGGGTATGTCGTTAGGGTCAAGTGAAGGTTTTAAAGAATATGCGCAGAAATGGAGGGATCTTGCTGGAAGGGTACAACCACCTCTTACTGATCGGTAACTTGTGGATATGTTCTTGGGGACCTTGTCTGGTCCATTTTATAACCACCTGATTGGGAACTCGTCTGCTGGATTCACAGACCTTATCTTGACTGGAGAGCGAATAGAAGCTGGCATCCGGTCTGGGAAAATTCAAGAGGCTGCACCTTCGGACGAAAAGCCTCATCATGGGAAGAAAGAATCCAATGCTGTGCACGGTAAAAAGGGCCGTCATGAGGCAGGGGCAATCCAGATCTCCAATCCCGGACCTCCTCAACAAGGACAGGGGCAGCAGCGAAAGGAGAAACGACAGTATACCAAACTCAACATGTCGCTGGATCAAGCACTGCAACAACTGTTGAAGACAGGGCTGATCACCTTAAGGGCTCCTCTTCGGAATCCGAACACCTCTGCACCCAACTATCATCCCAACGATAGGTGCGCATATCATTCAGATAGCCCGGGGCATACTACAGACAACTGCTGGCCTCTCAAGAACAAGATCCAAGATATGATCGACGCCGGGGAGATTCAGTTTGAAGTGCCAGAGACTCCGAACATAATCACTGCTCCGTCACCCAATCGTTGAAGCCTTTGTTTATTTGAATTCTTGAGTTGTATTTTTCTTTGCTTATACAAACAATTACTGTCATAGCAAACTCTTTTATTCTATTAATGCATCGCATATGTCTGTTTTGGGAATTAATACAATCATTTTTATTATATCCTTTTCATATTTTTTCTGATGTCAACTCTTGGTTAATAATTCTGAGCCTCTTGAGGGAGGATGACGAAAACGATACCACGATCATTACAGTATGCTTTTGAACAGGCCCCGCTGATGAGGTACAGGCATTGTTTCAAATCCTAAACACTGGAGTTATAAGGAAGATAATCCCTCGTCAACCCCTCTGAGCCAAAGAAGTAGGAGTTTTATTTTCGAAAATTGAAACCCTTTATCATAACCTGGGGCAGGGTAGCTCTCTCAGTTGATCCAAGTGCATAACGAATGGCACCGAAGAGATCTTTACAAAATGAACAAAGACAGCGATGGTTCAGAACAATCAAAAGGACAGGCAGTCATTATCAAAAAAAAATTTCATAAATGAAAAGCCCAAAAAGTCTAAACCTACAAAGGGGACTTATGAAATTGGGGCATCCCGCTGACTGTAATTCCGAAAAAGGAAACAGTTCAGGCAAAAAAAGAAAGGGATAACAAAAATCAAGAAAGAGGTCTTATAAACCCTCGACAAAAATGACTGCCTATTCAATTAAACGTTCAATATCCGAATCATCACTAGTATATCAAAGCAAAGACTCAAACAAGGTCTAACGTATGATCAACTGAGTTTAGGTTTGGAGAACATCACGAAGAGCGGGTGGGTACAAATAAAGTTTGAGCCTTTATCCTTTGTTTCTTAAACCGTGAACCAGGCCACGTTATAACCCTCAAAAGTCCTAGCCGAAGCATGGGTTAGTTCGAAATCATACTGTTACGAAGGTATCCTGACTCCTTAAGGCTACGGTAAATACAGAGTTGACATCATGTTTTACAAACATTCACATGTTTTATGAAAAAATGCATTTTCAAAATCTTCAAGACAGACATAAGCTTTGCATTTTTAACATAACTTTGTTTGCATATGACTTTTTGTTTGAACAGTATAGAAGTTTACACGACAAATGCCTAATGAACAGAAGTACCTCCAATCAAGGGGCATGGCACGACTATTGTCCATCATCTGGGGCAGTCCAATCAAGATTCGGAGAATCTCTCAAAAAGCCAAAAAGCCTGGGGCAAGTCTCCGCCTGAGTTACTTGGGGCATTCCAACAACAAATCTTGCCCGATCAGACATCTTCTGATAACATGGCAACACAAACAGCCAGGGGCCCCCCCCTGCATTCTGAGAACGGACATAGTCGGAAAAATACTACGCAGAATCAAATACCCGCTAGGGTGACATACCTAGGCAAAAATAAGGGCTTCCCGGCGAACCAAAAGGGTTCGGAAAAAATAAGGGATGAAATGAAAAAATCTGTACACCCGGCAAGTCGAAAACCTGAAAAGGCGGCTTGGGCAAAAATGGGTATCCCGGTGGACTGAAAATCCGAAAGGGCGGTCCAGGCAAAAGTTAGGGATCAAAGCGTACGACTATGTCCTATCATCTTGTCACCCGCCTACCAGAAGAAGGTTTGACTCTCAACGACTATCAGCATCCCACAAGTGCCTCCCCCATAGAAACAGGGGCAATAAAGAATGGTCTAAGCAATCTGATTGTTATCCTCCAAGGTATCAGGGTAGGTTCCGTGGAAGAACATAACCAATACAGTTCAAAACTTCCCCAGAGAATCCAATCCAGTTCCCCAGGAAAGATGGAATTCATATCCCCAAGCAGCAAGCTTATCCCCAGACTGTCCGGGAAGTTTATCCCCTAGCAGGGCACGAACGCGTCGTCCGGCTTGATTTAAAGAGTTATTTCCTTAAACAGGATATAACTGGGTTATCCTCAGCCAGAAGCCACGGAAAGAGCGTCCTCGACGAAGCCCTCTTACTCCAGCGAAGTCCATTCATACTTCCAATACAGCAAGGTATCCTCAGCGAGTCATCCTCAACAATTCAGCAAAAGCATCCCCCACAGAGTATTTCTTCCCAGCATGGTCGCTAGAATATCTTTTTCTCCCCGCAGAATCCTCCATTCGCCAAGTTTATTCCCCAACGGAGTTATCTTCGTCTATTGGAATTCTTGCAACTATTCTTCAACATCAGCCCAGGATACGGCTTCCCGGCACCCGTCAAGGATTTATTTTCTTAGACAAACATACGTTCATAAAACGTCACATACATCGTTATAGCATGCATATGCATCATACTACACGAATCTCATTGATCTTGAAGACATACAGTTCATGCATCATGATTTTGCATCCAATTATGTCTCGCCTTTTCAGGAAAAAGATCAATACAAAAATGACTACTATCAACTAATCGCAATTCATTCTAGATATAGTTTCAGATGTAAACCCAGCGATGGTGACGTTCTGATACTGCTTCCAGAATTCCTTCTAGATATAGTTTCAGATGTAAACCCAGCGATGGTGACGTTCTGATACTGCTTCCAGATTTCCTTCTAGATATAGTTTCAGATGTAAACCCAGCGATGGTGACGTTCTGATACTGCTTCCAGATTTCCTTCTAGATATAGTTTCAGATGTAAACCCAGCGATGGTGACGTTCTGATACTGCTTCCAGAATTCCTTCTAGATATAGTTTCAGATGTAAACCCAGCGATGGTGACGTTCTGATACTGCTTCCAGAATTCCTTCTAGATATAGTTTCAGATGTAAACCCAGCGATGGTGACGTTCTGATACTGCTTCCAAAATTCCTTCTAGATATAGTTTCAGATGTAAACCCAGCGATGGTGACGTTCTGATACTGCTTCCAGAATTCCTTCTAGATATAGTTTCAGATGTAAACCCAGCGATGGTGACGTTCTGATACTGCTTCCAGAATTCCTTCTAGATATAGTTTCAAATGTAAACCCAGCGATGGTGACGTTCTGATACTGCTTCCAGAATTCCTTCTAGATATAGTTTCAGATGTAAACCCAGCGATGGTGACGTTCTGATACTGCTTCCAGAATTCCTTCTAGATATAGTTTCAGATGTAAACCCAGCGATGGTGACGTTCTGATACTGCTTCCAGATTTCCTTCTAGATATAGTTTCAGATGTAAACCCAGCGATGGTGACGTTCTGATACTGCTTCCAGATTTCCTTCTAGATATAGTTTCAGATGTAAACCCAGCGATGGTGACGTTCTGATACTGCTTCCAGATTTCCTTCTAGATATAGTTTCAGATGTAAACCCAGCGATGGTGACGTTCTGATACTGCTTCCAGATTTCCTTCTAGATATAGTTTCAGATGTAAACCCAGCGATGGTGACGTTCTGATGCTGCTTCCAGATTTCCTTCTAGATATAGTTTCAGATGTAAACCCAGCGATGGTGACGTTCTGATGCTGCTTCCAGAATTCCTTCTAGATATAGTTTCAGATGTAAACCCAGCGATGGTGACGTTCTGATACTGCTTCCAGATTTCCTTCCAGATATAGTTTCAGATGTAAACCAGATATGGTGACGTTCTGATACTGCTTCCAGAAGTCCTTTTTAGATGTTTCCCTCTCCGACGATGAGTGTGAGGTGATAATACCCTATGGTTCCCTCTCCAACGGTGTGTGAGGTAGTAATCCCTTTTTCAGATGTTTCCCTCTCCAACGTTGAGGGAGGTGATCATTCCTTTCAGATTATAAGTGCATATGGTTCTCTTCCCGATACTGCAAAGATGGTAATTCCCACCAAAATTTTCTCAACGAGCGTTGTTGAGATTAAAGTCACTCAAGGTTCTCTTATCATTCATGCTAAGGCAGTAACCATCCCTGGTTCATTCATCACCGTTTGAAGCTCCGGACTCAGCTCCTGTAACCAGTCAGGACACATCTATACCAAGCATCTAAAATCAGCTCCTGCAACGTGTCAGGTACTCATTTTCTCTTTTGCAGGTATGCAGGTTCTCGCTAAGGAATCTCCTACGCGATCAACATCCAGATGGCATCTATAAGCCCATCATCCTATCCAGCAACCTCTAAATGGCATCTATAAGCCCATTCCCCCATCATCACTGCTACTATGTGAGCGCAAATTTCTGGGCACTCTAGTGTCCAATCATCTTTTACCCTCGGATTACGAAAGGCACGTCAGCCAATCTGCATCCTCAGGTCTAAGAAGATTGAACAGGGGCAACTGTTGTACCCCAAAATTTGCCCTCCCATATTCTCCAAGATTTGTCAAGTCAAGGTCACAAAATTCCCCAAGGGTTATGCAGTTCAACTGTCTCCTATACAGTCAAAACTAGGGTTTGTGTTCTGATCAAGAAAAGGAAGTTTTCACAGGCCCAAACAAGTCTCATATGCTCACAAAGATGGTCAAGTATCCTCATGTCAAGTTTCAAGGCATTCAGCTCAAAATTGCACAGTCAAAACCCTAGATTGCACTACAGTCAACTGTAGGGGCAAAATGGTCATTTGGCAGTCAAAAGTTCAAATTTTTGGTCAACATATCATTTTGAAGCCACAAACATCATTTGATCAATGCTTGATCATGATTCTCAAAATTTGGCTCAGAAATCATCAAAGATGCAAAAGTTGCTATATTTGGACAGCTGAAAAAGTCAACTGAAATTGACCAGGGCATAACTTTCACATGGATTATCAGAAAAATTTCATCCAAAGCTCATTTTGAAGAGAAAGACATTTCCTACAACTCATCTTCATATTTCAAGTCCAAGAAATGCTCTCACAAAAAGTTATCAATTTCAACATTATAGGTCATTTTCAAAAGTCAACAAAAAAGTGACTTTAAGTCAAAGGCCATAACTGGAGATTGGTAAATCAAAAAGACATGGGACCAAAGGCATTGGTTAAAGGACTCAAAGACCTTTCCAAAATGTCCAAGAACATGTGAAAAGCTTGAAAATTGAGCAAGTTATGCCTTGTGGAAGTTGGGAAATTTTTGGGAATTTTGAAAAGTCAACATTGATGCAAATGATCCAAAAATGCTAATGGGCCCATTTTTCTTCCAAGTTTCTTCATGCCAAGCCTATGCACGACCATTAGGCCCAAAGGGAAGTATTTTCTCATTTTTTAATTATTTATTTGAATTTATATTAATATTAATTCATTTAAATTATTTAAATATATAGAAAATATCTAACTTGACCTAATGAATCTTTTTGTACACATTTTAGGCTCAATAATTCGTGCCTAAGCCAATTTGGAAAGATTTGGAGCATTGGGATATGATTTGTGCAAAAACAACATGAAAAAAGATGTGAAAAGATTCTTAACAAAATCAAATATCCAAACAATGAATGCCTTGGATTTTGTCAAGTTTTGTTGACCTAAAAGCCTCCATACATATTCAGAAGCACAACCCTAAGCCAAGGGGACTCTAAGCTGCGCCTCAAGAGCCATTGGAACATTGAAATTTTTCCAAAAAAACTCAAATCTGAAATCAACCTTGGAGGAGGATTGAAGCCCTAAGTCTTATTCCAATAGCTTCCTTGACTAATTCTGAACGGGTACCAATCAAGAACAACCATCAATACGTGTGGAATCGGTATACAGAAGTCCATCTTTTTCCATAAAAAAGCATAATCGTATTTTCAATTCCAGGCATTATCATGACATTCTAATCATGGATTCTTGTTCTTTGTAATGTTTTAAAGCTAACCATCACATTTAATTTGATTATCGTGCTATGTATAAGATTCTGCCATGGCCAGTTTCTAGGGTTTGCAGGTCTTTCAATTTAGGGCTTTCATAATAAGGAAAAATTAGAGCTCCAGATGACCATCAATGGACTCAATGCTTGAGGACGAAAGCAATGGAACCCTCGCGCTCAATTTATGAGCGTTAGGGACCTAATCGCTATTTTCCTGAAACCAGCTTTAAGCCACGCTCAGAAACCGTTGCCTATGCGTTTGAAGTTTCAGGATAGTGGAGAAGACGATACCGTGTCAAACGCTGGTTGGTTCATTCGAATCAGCGCGCGCTTTTTTTTGTTTTTAGTGGCCACTAACCAATTTTTCTTTTTGTTATTTATATGTTATTATATGTTAAATGATTAAGCGATGGTTCAGTGGCAAGAGGCGTTGTTTGGAATGATACATGACCTGGGTTCGAGCCCCAGGTCTTACAAATTTCCATATCATTTTTCAAAAGCAATTCCTATGCGCTTCAGTAACGTAGGCATACCACGCATCCTCAATGATCAAACCTACACGCGTCCTAAACGATCAAACCAAAGGCATAGATTCAAGGGACACGCTGCACCTGGTCAAGCGCATCACATAGGATCCAGAAAGGTCAACAAATTTCCAGCTTACTGGGCCTGAATTGCTAGGCCTGAACCTCACATTTGGGACTACACCCCCACCCTGGTTTGCATTTCTTCTATTTTTCTTCTTATTTTATTTTTGCTATTTTATTTATTTTATTTGTTTTAACATAATTAATTTATTTCCACAAAAATACAAAAAACATCACAAAAAAATCAGAAAAGATAAAAAAATAATAAATATTTATATTATAGTTATTTTCATAAATAAATGCTTGTAATTATTTAGTTTAATTAGGTTTTTAACTTTAATTCTTTTTTTTAATAAAATCCAAAAAATATAGAATTAGGTTAATTGATAATTTTTATACCTTTTTAAATTTTCCTTTTTTTATCACAATATTATTTATTTATTTATTTATTTTTATAATTAAATGTACATAAATAAAAATTAGGGTTTAATTTAGGTTAATATAATATTTTCACAATAAATTTAAAAAAACATTAGAATTAGGGTTTGACGCTTCCTTTTTAATTTTAATTAATTTCTCCTTCTAAATCTAAAAAAACATAAAATACCAAAAAACATTTAATTTTTTCATTTTTTATTTCTAATTCTTCATTAAACTTTAATTTTTTGCAAAAGGGTTCAACGCCCATGTTTATAATTTAATTATTTAATTTGCGCATTTATTTTATGTCCTTTATTATAATTTTGTATCTCTCCCAAAGCATTGTAATTTAAATTTCTCGCACTTTTATTTATCGCTTTATTTATTTTCCGCTAAATCGGGTCCGGTTTAATTTTGGCGATGTGGACCCGCGCCATTTGTAATAGCCTTAGATTTATTTTTCCGCAAACTTTATAACTGTTAAAAAGCATGCAAGAATGAATGTCTTAATTAAAATCAAGCGTAGAATCACAACAAACATGACAAGACAAATGCAAATGAAACATGACACACAATTCGCACACACCACCCCTAGGGTACGCCTCACTGTTGCCTTTCGAAAGGTGGTCGTCGAGTAGAGGACGTCTTAGTAAGTCCTCATGATCCGGGAACCTGGCATGAGGGTAGCTTCTAAGGTGTCTTCCCATTGCTCTGGTGATCACCACGTCCCTATAAACTCGAATTGACCCGAACACCTCCAATGGTGGTGCTACCTACCTCTCAATGGTGGGATGGCACTACTTTTAAGGACATTTACACAGACGAATTCCTTAGGGTAGGTAGGTTCTCAAGGATACTTGCTCTAATCTCAAAACAAACTCAAAAAGACTTTTCACACTGACACTTTTCAAAAGCTTTCAAAACAAACTTTTCAAACACTCTGACGTACGAGTCGAACTGAAATTTTTCAAAGAAACTTTTTTTAAACCCACATTGAAAAGCAAACAAAATAATTTTGAAAACATATTGAGCAAGTATCTAAGAGCCCATGGATAACCATGGATAGAAAGGGTGCTAACACCTTCCCTTTCTATAACCTACCTCCCGAACCGAGAGCAATCTCTTTAAGGAATTTTTCTGTGCTTTTGTCCTTTCCATTTGGAGAAAATAAAAGACGGTGGCGACTCTTGCTTCCGCGACATTTCGCGAACCAGCGTTAAACTGTCAGTTCCAGATCCACCGATCACAATGAGGTTTTTTTTTGTGGGATTTTTTGTTTTTTCGTTTTAGAGAGTTCTCTAGGCTGTGTTCTCTTTTTTTTTATCACTTGCATATGCATTATGTAATGTATTTCAATTGGAATTAAGGGCCTTGAAGCCTTGCATTCATACATAAGATTTTGCCATAAACCTCCATTAACAAACTTTCCATCTTTGTACCAATTTTGAATTCTTGCTTGATTAGGCCTTGAAACAAATTTGGGATGTTGTATAATGATGATTCAAAGCTAATCAAGACCAAATATGCCCCTTAATTAACCTTCTTGATTTTTATTTGATTTTAAAGGATTTAAAATGAATTAAATCCAATAAAATCAAATAAAAATGAAAAAATTAATTTTAAAATTTGAAATAAAATGTGGGACACGTGGGAAGCATGGCCAAGCTGATTCAAATGGAAAAAGTGGGCCCCTTTTGTCAAAAAATGAAATTTCAAGGATAAATGATTTTGGCCATTTCACAAAAATTTCCCAACTTTTCCAATGCATATCTTGCTCAATTTTGAAGTTATGAACATGTTCTTGGACATTTTGGAAATTTCTTGAAGTCCTCTAACCAATGTCTTTGGTCCCATGTCATTTTGATTTACCAATATCAAGTTATGGTCTTTGACTTAAAGTGCCTTTTTGTTGACTTTTGAAAATGACCTATAATGTTGAAATTGATAACTTTTTGTGAGAGAATTTATTGGACTTGGAATGTGAAGATGAATTGTAGGAAATGTCTTCCCCTTCAAGATGAGCATTGGATGGAATTTTTCTGATGAACCATGAAAAAGTTATGCCTTGGTCAAGTTATAGTTGACTTTTCAACTGTCCAAAAATAGAAACTTTTGCATCTTGAGACTTTTTGAGCCATACTTTGAGAATCATGATCAAGCATTGATCAAATGATGTTTGTGGCTTCAAAATAAGATGTTGACCAAAAATTTTGACTTTTGACTGCCAAATGACCATTTTGCCCCTACAGTTGACTGTTGAGCAATTAGGTTTTTTTGACTGTGCAACTTGACCTTGTGAGCCTTGAAACTTGACATGTAGGTGCTTGACAATGTGTATGAGCATGGGACTTGATTGAGCCCTTGAAAACCTCAACTTCCTTGCAGGAACCAAAAACCCTAGTTTGACTGGCTTAGGAGGATGGTTGACTGGGTAGCCCTTGAGTAGACTTTGAACCATTTGAGGTGATGCTTGTCAAAACTTTGAAGATTATGGGAGGGCAAATTTTGGGGTACAACAGTTGCCCCTGTTCAATCTTCTTAGACCTGAGGATGTAGATTGGCGTGTGTGCCTTTCGTGATCCGAGGGTGGAAGATGATTGAACACTAGAGTGCCCAGAAATTTGCACTCACATAGTAGAGTATCAGCAGTGTGATAGCGGGAATGGGCTTAAAGATGCCATTTGGAGACTGTCGGATAACTGAATTTGAATAAGAAATAGAATAGCTTCCGTGCCTGGAGCATATCTAGCCTATATCTAGTTGTTGACGTCTGAATAAACAGTAGAATGACCGCCGTGTCTGGGGTATATCCATACTGTATCTGTATAAGCGACAGAATGTCATCCGAATCTGGATCGTATCTGGACTGAACAATAGAAGAGCATCCGAGATGGAGCATCTCTAAGTTGTTTTTTAGAAGTTTGAATCTGAATAAGCAATAGAACGGCATCCGGATTTGGAGCATCTCTAGGCTATATCTGAAAGGAAATCTGGAATGAGTGTCAGAATGTCGCCATGCCTGGGTCACATATGAACCATATCTAGAAGGAGTCTTGAATAAGCAAAAGAACAGCATCTATATCTGGAGCATTTCCAAGCTATCTCTGAGAGGAAATATGGAATAAGTATTAGAACGTCGCCATGCCTGGGTCACATCTGAACCATATCTAGAAGGAGTCTTGAATAAGCAAAAGAACAGCATCCATATCTGGAGCATTTCCAAGCTATCTCTGAGAGGAAATCTGGAATAAGTATCAGAACGTCGCCATGCCTGGGTCACATCTGAACCATATCTAGAAAGGTGATCTCTGAATAAACAACAGAATAGCCTCCGTGCCCGGAGCATCTCTAAGTTATATCTGAGAAGAAATCTGGAATAAGTATCAGAACGTCGCAATGCCTGGGTCACATCTGAACCATATCTAGAAAGGTGATCTCTGAATAAACAACAGAACAGCCTCCGTGCCCGGAGCATCTCTAAGTTATATCTGAGAAGAAATCTGGAATAAGTATCAGAACGTCGCCATGCTTGGGTCACATCTGAACCATATCTAGAAAGGTGATCTCTGAATAAACAACAGAACAGCCTCCGTGCCCGGAGCATCTCTAAGTTATATCTGAGAAGAAATCTGGAATAAGTATTAGAACGTCGCCATGCCTGGGTCACATCTGAACCATATCTAGAAAGGTGATCTCTGAATAAACAACAGAATAGCCTCCGTGCCCGGAGCATCTCTAAGTTATATCTGAGAAGAAATATGGAATAAGTATCAGAACGTCGCCATGCCTGGGTCACATCTGAACCATATCTAGAAAGGTGATCTCTGAATAAACAACAGAACAGCCTCCGTGCCCGGAGCATCTCTAAGTTATATCTGAGAAGAAATCTGGAATAAGTATCAGAACGTCGCCATGCCTGGGTCACATCTGAACCATATCTAGAAAGGTGATCTCTGAATAAACAACAGAATAGCCTTCGTGCCCGGAGCATCTCTAAGTTATATCTGAGAAGAAATCTGGAATAAGTATCAGAATGTCGCCATGCCTGGGTCACATCTGAACCATATCTAGAAAGGTGATCTCTGAATAAACAACAGAATAGCCTCCGTGCCCGGAGCATCTCTAAGTTATATCTGAGAAGAAATCTGGAATAAGTATCAGAACGTCGCCATGCCTGGGTCACATCTGAACCATATCTAGAATGGTGATCTCTGAATAAACAACAGAACAGCCTTCGTGCCCGGAGCATCTCTAAGTTATATCTGAGAAGAAATCTGGAATAAGTATCAGAACGTCGCCATGCCTGGGTCACATCTGAACCATATCTAGAAAGGTGATCTCTGAATAAACAACAGAACAGCCTCCGTGCCCGGAGCATCTCTAAGTTATATCTGAGAAGAAATCTGGAATAAGTATCAGAACGTCGCCATGCCTGGGTCACATCTGAACCATATCTAGAATGGTGATCTCTGAATAAACAACAGAACAGCCTTCGTGCCCGGAGCATCTCTAAGTTATATCTGAGAAGAAATCTGGAATAAGTATCAGAACGTCGCCATGCCTGGGTCACATCTGAACCATATCTAGAAAGGTGATCTCTGAATAAATAACAGAACAGCCTCCGTGCCCGGAACATCTCTAAGTTATATCTGAGAAGAAATCTGGAATAAGTATCAGAATGTCGCCATGCCTGGGTCACATCTGAACCATGTCTAGAAAGGTGATCTCTGAATAAACAACAGAACAGCCTCCGTTCCCGGAGCATCTCTAAGTTATATCTGAGAAGAAATCTGGAATAAGTATCAGAACGTCGCCGTGCCTGGGTCACATCTGAACCATATTTAGAAAGGTGATATCTGAATAAACAACATAACAGCCTCCGTGC
The DNA here is from genome assembly GCA_948472305.1 of Vicia faba. Classification (NCBI taxonomy): domain Eukaryota; kingdom Viridiplantae; phylum Streptophyta; class Magnoliopsida; order Fabales; family Fabaceae; genus Vicia; species Vicia faba. Next base: position 5,250,850 of record OX451740.1, read on the forward strand.
CTGGAGCATCTCTAAGTTATATCTGAGAAGAAATCTGGAATAAGTATCAGAACGTCGCCATGCCTGGGTCACATCTGAACCATATCTAGAAAGGTGATCTCTGAATAAACAACAGAACAGCCTCCGTGCCCGGAGCATCTCTAAGTTATATCTGAGAAGAAATCTGGAATAAGTATCAGAACGTCGCCATGCCTGGGTCACATCTGAACCATATCTAGAAAGGTGATCTCTGAATAAACAACAGAACAGCCTCCGTGCCCGGAGCATCTCTAAGTTATATCTGAGAAGAAATCTGGAATAAGCATCAGAACGTCGCCATGCCTGGGTCACATCTGAACCATATCTAGAAAGGTGATCTTTGAATAAACAACAGAACAGCCTCCGTGCCCGGAGCATCTCTAAGTTATATCTGAGAAGAAATCTGGAATAAGTATCAGAACGTCGCCATGCCTGGGTCACATCTAAACCATATCTAGAAAGGTGATCTTTGAATAAACAACAGAACAGCCTCCGTGCCCGGAGCATCTCTAAGTTATATCTGAGAAGAAATCTGGAATAAGTATCAGAACATCGCCATGCCTGGGTCACATCTGAACCATATCTAGAAAGGAATTTTGAATAAGCAAAAGAACAACATCCATATCTGGAGCATTTCCAAGCTATCTCTTTAATCTTTTTAACGTAGACATGCCCTGGCCGGATGCAGGTATCGAATCCACAATCAATCGCTCACAGACATGCCCTGGCTAGATACAGGAATTGAATCTGGGATTGCGATAGTTGATAGTAATCATCTTTGTATTGACCTTTCCTGAAAAAAGGCAAAACATTAGTTGTATGCAATGTCATGGTGCATGGAATGCGCGGTGTCATGACGTTTATAACCAATGGGATTGTAGAATGTGATGTTTATATCATGTATGAAAATGTGATGTTTGCGAATTTATTTTTGTCTAGGAAAATAAATCCTTGACGAATGCCGGGAGCTTATCCTGGGCTGATGTTGCAAGAATACCGGTAGGAGAAGATAACTCCGTTGGCGAATAAACTTGGCGAATAGATTACTCTGCGGGGAAAATTACTCTAGCGATCTTGCTGGGGAAAATACTCTGTGGGAAGAGAGGTACTTTGCTGAGATGTTGGATGAGAAGTCCGTTGGGGATACCATTGTTGAGTTACGTTTGGGAGGTTTGAGGAATTCCGCTGGGGATAGGAATACTTCGCCGAGGACGATCTTTCCGTGGCAATTAGCTGAGGATAACCCAGTTATAAGCTCTGGCGAGGAATAACCTTCTGAATAAAGACGGGGAGAGATATACTCTGCAAAGGATAAGCTTCCAGAATCTACTGGGGATAAGCTTCCTACTGGGGAGATGATTTAACTCTCCTGGGGAGACTTTGGACTGTACTGGGAAGGGCTCCACTGGATGTCTAGATTCTGCCGAGGAACAATCTTAGATCAAGACTGTCGGGGATGCTTGTTGAGGGTGTTTGTAGACTCTGCTGAGGAATGTTGAGATCCGCTGGGGGGAATCCAACGTCCATAAGGCTGACTGAGTAGGCTAATTCTGCTTGGGGAGAGTATGTTGACTTGCTGGCTCACTCTCTGGGGAATTAAGGCATCTTGGTTGTTCTTCAGCTGAACCTACCTTGGTACCTTGGTGGACAGAGCAATTAGATCGCTTAGACGACTCATTATTTCCCCTGTTTCAGTGGGAGAAGGCACCTGTGGGGGTAGTTGACAAATCTTCTGGTAGACAGGTGACGAGATGCCAGGACATAGTCGTACGCTTAAATCCCTAATTTTTGCCTGGACCTCCCTTTCGGGTTTTCAGTCCACCGGGATACCCATTTCTACCCAAGCCGCCTTTTCAGGTTTTCGACTTGTCGGGTGTACAGATTTTTTCTTTTCATCCCTTATTTTTGCCCGAACCCTTTTGGTTCGCCGGGAAGCCCTTATTTTTGCCTAGGTGTGTCAACCTAGCGGGTCTTTGATTACACGTAGTATTTTTTTTCCGACTATGTCCATGCTCTCAGGATGTAGGGAGGTGCCCCTGTTAGAAGTGTTTTGTCATGCCACCAGAAGATGTTTGATCAGACAAGATTCGTTGTTGGAATGCCCCAAGTGACTCAGGCGGAGATTTGCCCCAGGCTGTTCGACTTTTGAGAGATTCTCCGAATCTTGATTTAATTGCCCCAGATGATGGACAATAATCACGTCTGCCCTTTGATTGGAAGTGCTTTTGTTTACTAGGTATTCATCGTGCGAATTTCTCTGTTGTTCGAACAAATAGTCATACGCAAACAGTATTATATCAAGAATGCAAAGCTTATGTCTGTCTTGAAGATTTTGAAAATGCATTCTTTTTTCATAAAACAAGTGAATGTTTGTAAAACGTGATGTCAACTCCGTATTTACCGTAGGCCTTAAGGAGTCAGGATACCTTTCGTAACAGTATGCTTTCGAACTAACCCATGCTTCAGCTAGGACTTTTAAGGGTTATAACGTGGCCTGGTTCATGGTTTAAGAAACAAAGGATAAAGGCTCAAATTATTTGTACCCACCCGCTCTTCGTGATGTTCTTCAAACCTAAGCTTAGTTGATCGTGCATTAGACCTTGTTTGAGTCTTTGTCATGATGTTCCAATGATGGTTCAGATATTGATGATTTATTCTGAATAGGCAGTCATTTTTTGTGTTTTTGTTGAGGGTTTGTGCGACCTCTTTTTTTGATTTTATTATCCCTATTTTTGCCTGAACTGTTTCTTTTTGGAATTACAGTCAGTGGGATGCCCCAGTTTTGTAAGTCTCCTTCATAGGTTTTGACTTATTGGGTTTTTATTTTTGAGGTATAACGACTGCCTATCCTTATGATTATTTGGAATCATCACTGTCTTCTTTTTTTGTAAGGACCTCTTTGGTGCCATTTGTTATGCATTTGGATCAACTGAGAGACTACCCTTCCCCAGGTTATGATTAAGGGTTTTAAATTTCGAAAAGAAAAACTCCTACTTCTTTGGCTCAGAGGGGTTGACGAGGGATTATCTTCCTTATAACTCCGGTGTTTAGGGATTGAAACAATGCCTGTACCTCATCAGCGGGGTCTGTTCAAAAGCATACTGTAAAGATCGTGGTATCGTTTTCGTCATCCTCCCTCAAGAGGCTTAGAATTATTAATCGAGCGTTGATCATCAGAAAAAATATGAAAATAATTTGCATATAGTGAATACGAATATATTGCTTCAAAACAGACATATGCGATGCATTAATGAAATAACAACGTTTAACATGAATAAATGTTTGAACAATCAAAAGAAAATTACAACTTGAAAAATTCTAATGAACAAAAGTCTTCTAGTCTCAGGACCTGTTACTTCAACTGATGCATCTTGTAGGGATGGCAGAAGACCTCAGCTTGACCCACTTGGGTGAAATCCACTACTCCTTTATTAATCAGATCCTGGACCTTGTTCTTTAGAGCCCAACAGTCGGCAGTGTCGTGTCCAGGACTATCAGAGTGATATGCACACCTTTTGTTGGGATGATAGTTAGGAGCAGAGATGTTGGGGTTCCGGGGAGGAGCCCTTAATGTAATCAGATTCAACCTCAGCAGGTGTTGCAGAGCTTGAAACAAAGGCATGTTGATCTGGGTGAACTGCCTCTTGGACCTGCTTGGCCTACTCAGATCAACTTGTTGCTCTGGGCGAGGTTGTAGTTGGACCTGTGAGGTAGTAGCAATTTGGAGAGTTCTATTCTTCACCATGTCAGGTTCTTGTCCTCTTGGAAACTGATCAAAGACCTGGTCTCTGACTTGGGCAGGTTGCTTCATATGGTGTCTCTCTTGGTGGAGCTGACTGATTATGGTCCTCAACTCTTCTTGCTCCTGAGCTAGACCTTGGATGAAAGCCCTTTGCCCCAGCATCTGGGTTTTCAATGTATCTACTTCAGCTTGTAGACGTTTCAACTGTCCGTCCTTGTCATCTTCAGCACTGTTCCTGGCTAAAGTCCCCATGAGGAGTGTCCTTAACTCTTCCCGCCCCTTGGATAGGCTTAGGAAGATCTCCTTGAATTGAGTCTCTTGAGCATGAAGACCCTGGTTATCTTGTTGGGAAGCCATTGCTGAAATAAACAGCGTAGATGGTAAGTGACCTGTAAAGAAAGGTACTTGTAATGCAATGATGTCTATATATGCATGCAATGTTTTCAAGGACCTCGCGGGGTAAACAAGAAAAATTATTAGAATCTGGTAACTGGTGGCTCGATTGAAGGCACTTCATGTTGTTGAGAGTCCTTCTTCAAGGGTCAAAAGCTCACCATATCCAGTGGGTCATAGCCCCTGACAACTTTGGCTCAGGGAACTTTCCTCAAGTGTTAAAGCTCACCATATCAAGTGGGTCATAGCCCCTGACAACCTTGTCTAGAGGAAAATAAGTCCTCTTTTCCCCTTGCTGGGATAGTTGATTCATCATGACCTGCGTCACAAGCCCTTGAGGTCCTTGAAACGGATTAGTCCTTATGCAGGATGTATGCAATGGTATGATGTTATGCTATGCATGGGGTAACGTAGGTAAACCCTGTTATGAGTCCCAATTAAGGACTGTAAACAAAACCTGCAAGAAACTCAGTAACCCTGTTATGAGTCCCAATTAAGGACTATAAACAAAACCTGCAAGAAAACTCAGTAAACCCTGTTATGAGTCTCAATTAGGGACTATAAACAAAACCTGCAAGAAATTTCAGTAAACCCTGTTATGAGTCTCAATTAGGGACTATAAACAAAACCTGCAGGAAACTTAGTAACCCTGTTATGAGTCTCAATTAGGGACTATAAACAAAACCTGCAAGAAATTTAGTACCCTGTTATGAGTCCCAATTAGGGATTATAAACAAGACCTGCAAGAAAACTCAATAAACCCTGTTATGAGTCCCAATTAGGGACTATAAACCAAACCTGCAAGAAAACTAAAGTGTCAGATAACAAGTAGTCAAGTTGGAAGGCACACAAGTCACACAAGAGAAGCCCTTAGAGTTTAGGCCAGCATGGGGTCTGGGTATTACCCTCTTGAAGTTGGTGGGCTCAACCTGTCCTATTAGAAGTAACCGGGTTCTAAGGGTCCCAATATCACTGGATTGCTTTCATTGTTCATCGTTTTGATTTAGCCACTGAACTGGCGACCGAAATATTCCAGGAAAGCAACCCTCAATTGGGTGTAGTATCGAGTATCAACCAACCTCGGACTGCACCAAAGTCAGTTATCTCACTACCCTAAAGAGGCCAAGATAGTTCAATTAAGGTTCCTAAGGTCGGTTGATGCTTAATGACACTACGCAGAGGCCCCGTACTCTCCTTGACTGAACTCAAGGGTTACCGGTACACACCAAAGTGCCACATCAACGTAGCAGACTGTTTCAACCATGTCGGTATACCCCGCACAGTTCCCTCACAGCCTTGTTGCTACTTTCTAAGAAGGTATCCCCAGATCCGGGTTAGGATCTATAGAACTCCCAAGACAGTCCCACAATTTAAAGCAAACAAGTCAAAGCAATTGAAAACACAGTGATCTTAGTCCTAAGGTACACCTCACTTTAAAAGATCCCCAGCAAAGTCGTCAGTTCTGTGATCGGTGGATCCGGAACTGACTGTTTAACGCTGGTTCGCGAAATGTCGCGGTAAGCAAGAGTCGCCATCGTCTTTTATTTTCTCCAAATGGAAAGGATAAAAGCACAGAAAAATTCCTTATTGAGATTAGTTCTCGGTTCGGGAGGTAGATTTATAGAAAGGGAAGGTGTTAGCACCCTTTCTATCCATGGTTATCCATGGGCTCTTAGATACTTGCTCATTTGTGTTTTCAAAATGTTTGTTTGCTTTTCAACTGTGGGTTTAAAAAGTTTCGTTTAAAATTTCAGTTCGACTCTTGTACCAGTCCTCAAGAGTGTTTGAAAAATTGCTTTTGAAAGCTTTTTGAAAGTGTCGGTGCGAAAAGAGTTTTTTGATTTGTTTTGAATTAGAGCAAGCATCTACGAGTCATCTACCTACCCTAAGGAATTCGTCTGTGTAAATGTCCTTAAAGTAGTGCCATCCCACCATTGAGAGGTAGGTAGCACCACCATTGGAGGTGTTCGGGTCAATTCGAGGGTTAGGGACAGTGTGGTCACCGAGCAATAGTAAGATACCTTAGAAGCTACCCTTATGCCATTGATCTTTTTATTCCGAGGCAACTTGTTTCGAGGCAACCGTTTCGAGGCAACTAGATCAATGGAACATAAGGACTCACTAAGACGTCCTGTACTCGACGACCATGTTTCGAGGGGCAAGGCAACAGTGTGATCACCAGAGCAACAGTAGGACACCTTAGAAGCTACCCTTATGCCATGTTCATGGACATAAGGACTTACTAAGACGTCCTGTACTCGACGACCACGTTTCGAGGGGCAAGGCAACAGTGAGGCGTACCCTAAGAGTGGTGTGTGTATTTGTGTGTTGTATTCAGTTAATGTTTGTCTTGTCATGCATTGGGGGAGCTACGCTTTGATTTTATTTGGGCATTCATTCTTTCATGTGATTAGCAGTTAAAAGGGTGCGGAAAATAAAAATGCGGAAAATAAAGGTCATACGCTATTACAAGGCGCGAGTCTACATCGTCAAATTAAACCAAGACCCGATTTGAATAAAAGTGCGTAAAGTAAATGTCCTAATTATCTATTACAAGGCTTTGGGGAAAATACATTATATCCACAAAAGAAATAAAAATAAATGCGAAAAGAAATAAGAATCGAGAGTGCGAGGGCGTTGGACCCTTTAAAGAAATTAAATAGAAATTATAAATTAATTAATGATTAAATAAAGAAAAGAGATTATTTTTATGTTTTTTTGGTATTTTATGAAATAAAGAAAGTTAATTGAAATTAGAAATTAAAATAAAAGCCTAGTTCTAAATTTGTTTTTAATTAAAAAAAATGTTTAAGTTTTAACCTAATTTATCCTAATTAATTAAATGCCATATTTATTTACAAAATTAATTAATAATAATAATAAGGAGAAAAAGTTATTTATTGAGAAAAGAATAAAGATACTAATAACCTAATTTTTATGTTTTTTTTTATGATTATTTTAGAAAAAGACATTAAAGTTAAAAACCTAAATTTAAACTAATTGTTTTATTGGAATTTATTTACAAAAACTATTTAAAGAATTAAAAAAATTAAATAAAACATATTTTTATTTTTTAATGATTTCTGATTTTTTTGGTTTTGTGTTATTATTAAGATTAATTTTGGTGAATTAAATAAAACAAAAGAAAAACAATTAAAATAAAAAGAAGAAAAGAAAAATGGAAAATGAAAGGTGATGCAAACCATGGGGGTGTTGACCCAATTTAGGAGGGAGCACGAAGTCGCGGCAGAAGCGGATCTGGAAGCGGAGGTTGAGTCCGCGGTTGCGCGGCGGAACTGCGATTTGGACGCTTCTCGTTCTTCTGTTTCTGATTCAGAGAGCCAAATTCCAGTCTTGATCTTCACAAAGAATTTTATGGATAAAGTTCAAACAATCAAAAAGAAAATTAAATAGAATAAATGAAATTGAAAATGTTAGAATTTTGTGTTGCTTTATCATGACTCAATGATGTTGTTGTGGTGCTGTCAAGAGGATGATGATTTGTGGTTGCATCAGTTTTGAGCTTGTGTCAACGGTATGAACATGAGCTTGTGTAAGGTTTCTGTTTTGGTTGATGAGATTTTTGTTAAAGTTGATTCATGGGAAATTGCACGTGAAAAGTGAATTTACAGTGCAACAAGAAGAAAAGTGGGGGTTTCCATCGAGTGGCCTCCGTACAGGATTTTGTATAAGAGAATATGAGGTTTTTTTTTTGTGGGATTTTTTGTTTTTTCGTTTTAGAGAGTTCTCTAGGCTGTGTTCTCTTTTTTTTGATCACTTGCATATGCATTATGTAATGTATTTCAATTGGAATTAAGGGCCTTGAAGCCTTGCATTCATACATAAGATTTTGCCATAAACCTCCATTAACAAACTTTCCATCTTTGTACCAATTTTGAATTCTTGCTTGATTAGGCCTTGAAACAAATTTGGGATGTTGTATAATGATGATTCAAAGATAATCAAGACCAAATATGCCCCTTAATTAACCTTCTTGATTTTTATTTGATTTTAAAGGATTTAAAATGAATTAAATCCAATAAAATCAAATAAAAATGAAAAAATTAATTTTAAAATTTGAAATAAAATGTGGGACACGTGGGAAGCATGGCCAAGCTGATTCAAATGGAAAAAGTGGGCCCCTTTTGTCAAAAAATGAAATTTCAAGGATAAATGATTTTGGCCATTTCACAAAAATTTCCCAACTTCTCCAATGCATATCTTGCTCAATTTTGAAGTTATGAACATGTTCTTGGACATTTTGGAAAGTTCTTGAAGTCCTCTAACCAATGTCTTTGGTCCCATGTCATTTTGATTTACCAATATCAAGTTATGGTCTTTGACTTAAAGTGCCTTTTTGTTGACTTTTGAAAATGACCTATAATGTTGAAATTGATAACTTTTTGTGAGAGAATTTATTGGACTTGGAATGTGAAGATGAATTGTAGGAAATGTCTTCCCCTTCAAGATGAGCATTGGATGGAATTTTTCTGATGAACCATGAAAAAGTTATGCCTTGGTCAAGTTACAGTTGACTTTTCAACTGTCCCAAAATAGAAACTTTTGATATCTTGATGATTTTTGAGCCATTCTTGTGAAATCATGGTCAAGACTTGACCAAATGATGATTGTGGCTTCAAAATAAGATGTTGACCAAAAAATTTGACTTTTGACTGCCAAATGACCATTTTGCCCCTACAGTTGACTGTTGAGCAATTAGGTTTTTTTGACTGTGCAACTTGACATTGTGAGCCTTGAAACTTGACATGTAGGTGCTTGACAATGTGTATGAGCATGGGACTTGATTGAGCCCTTGAAAACCTCAACTTCCTTGCAGGAACCAAAAACCCTAGTTTGACTGGCTTAGGAGGATGGTTGACTGGGTAGCCCTTGAGTAGACTTTGAACCATTTGAGGTGATGCTTGTCAAAACTTTGAAGATTATGGTAGGGCTAATTTTGGGGTACAACAGCGGGCAACCACATTCTTTGTAACGGAGGCAAAGGAAGCTGCTTCGACCCACTTGGTGAAGTAATCGATAGCGACCAAGATGAAGCGATGCCCATTGGATGTCGTAGGCTTGATCTCTCCAATCATTTCAATGCCCCACATTGCGAATGGCCAAGGAGATGTCAGAACATTGAGAGGAACAGGAGGAATATGTACCTTGTCGGTGTAGACTTGGTACTTGTGGCAAGTACGGGAATGTTGGTGACAATCAGCTTCTATGGTAGACCAGTAGTAGCCTGCCCTTAGAATCTTTTTAGCCATCGTATGTCCGCTCAAGTGGGTGCCAAATGTGCCACTATGTATCTCAGTCATGATCAACTCTGCTTCAACTTTGTCCACACAAAGAAGTAGAACACAATCATGGCTGCGCTTATAAAGGATGACATTCCTTAGGAAGAACTTGGCAGCAAATCTCCTTAAGAACTTTTTGTCATTGACGGAAGCTCCTTCAGGGTATTCTTGAGTCTGGAGATACCTTTTGATTTCATGAAACCATGGTTGTTCCACTACTTCTTCGGTATTAATCTCATGACAGTGCGCAGGTTCGTCCATTCGATCGATGGTAATTTGGGGAGCCTCGTTATCCCAATTGAGTTTAAACATGGAAGACATTATAGCCAGATGTGATCGGTGGATCTGGAACTGACTGTTTAACGCTGGTTCGCGAAATGTCGCGGAAGCAAGAGTCGCCACCGTCTTTTATGTTCTCCAACATGGAAAGGACAAAAGCACAGCAAAATTCCTTATTGAGAATGTTTCTCGGTTCGGGAGGTAGATTTATAGAAAGGGAAGGTGTTAGCACCCTTTCTATCCATGGTTATCCATGGGCTCTTAGGTACTTGCTCATTGTGTTTTCAAAATGTTTATTTGCTTTTTTAAGTGTGAGTGGGTTTGAAAAAGTTTCGTTTAAAGTTTCAGATCGACTCTTGTATCAGTCCTCAAGAGTGTTTGAAAAATCGTTTTGAAAGCTTTTTGAAAAGTGTCGGTGTGAAAAGAGTTTTGATTTGTTTTTGAAATAGAGCAAGTATCCATGAGTCATCTACCTACCCTAAGGAATTAAGCTATGTAAATGTCTTTAAGGTAGTGTCATCCCACCATTGAGAGATAGGTAGCACCACCGTTGGAGGTGTTCGGGTCAATTCGTTTGTAGGGACAGTGTGGTCACCAGAGCAACAGTAAGATACCTTAGAAGCTACCCTTATGCCATTGATCCTTTTTGATTCCGAGGCAACCTTTCCGAGGCAACTGGATCATGGACATAAGGACTTACTAAAACGTCATGTACTCGACGACCACGTTTCGAGGGGCAAGGCAACAGTGTGGTCACCAGAGCAACAGTAGGACACCTTAGAAGCTACCCTTATGCCATGGGTCATGGACATAAGGACTTACTAAAACGTCCTATACTCGACGACTACATTTCGAGGGGCAAGGCAACAGTGATGCGTACCCTAAGAGTGGTGTGTGAATTTGTGTATTGTTTTCAGTTATGTTTTATCTTGTCATGCATTATAGTGATCTACGCTTTGATTTTATTTGGGCATGCATTCTTTCATACAAGTTAACAGTTAAAAGGGGTGCGGAAAGTAAATTGCGGAAAACGTAAATCCTACGCTATTACAAGGCGCGGGTCTATACATCGCCAAATCTTTACAAAGACCCGTTTTAAGTAAATAAGTGCGAAAAATAAAAGAAAACAGTAAAAAGGTCCTATTTACTATTACATATCCGGAGCAATTACATAATAATCGAACAAATTAAAATACGCGCGAATAAAGAAAAAGGAATTAATTTTTTTGTCTTTTTTGGTAATTAAATGAAATTGAAAACTAATTAATTATTTTAATTACAAGAAAATATTTTTGTTTTTTTATATTTTTTATGAAATAAAATAGAAATAAAAAGAAACAAAGTTAAAGATTAACCTAAATCTAAATCTATTTTAATTATTAAAATGTTTAAATGGCCTAATTAAAAACTAGTTCAATTATGATTTATTTACAAAATAAAAATAATAATAAAGGTGTTAATTATATTTTTTTGGTTTTTTATGAAAATATTAGTTAAATTAATTTAATGATAGAATAATTATTTTTGGTGTTTTTTTTGGATCAATTTTAATAACTAAAAGCAAATAAAAGTCAAATTAATGATTATTTAACAATTAATTAAAATATGCATGCAAAAATATTATCTTTAATGTCAAAAATTAAATAAACATTTTTCTGATTAAAATGCAAAAGGAAAATATTTTTTTTGAGTTTTTAAATGCATGAGAAAATTATTTGAATATAAATTAAATTAAGATTAAAAATATAAAACAAGGAAAAACAAAGAAAACAAGTTAATTATGGAAAAGGTGGAAAAAGGCCAGAACCAGGACTTGAACTCGTGCCCTTTGGAGGAATCCACTGATGCGTTGCCAGCTGAGCTGCATGTTTTAATTGAAACAATAATAACACGTATATATTATATTAGTAAATCAAGTATTCCCTGGAGAAAAAAAAGCGCGCTGATATTCAAACGGACAAATGAGGAGGGGACGCGTCAGCGTCTTCTTCCTTGGACACTGGTTCTTTTACCTGCGGATTTCTATCCGCAGGAAAGTTCGCAGGCTGCTTCAAAAATGGTCCTCAGGCCATGAAAACACGTCTTGGTCCCCTGATCACGTTCCTACTCATGGTTCGCCTTGATTTCTCCTGAAAACCAAACGCCTAAAAACAAAATACACAAACCCTAGGCACGGATTTGGTCATACAAGGCATAAAAATGGAATTGAATAATGCTATTAGATCCAGAATCAAACAAACAACATGATTATACCAAAAAATTTGAGAAAAGATGCAAGAATAGAGAGTATGGATTTCGTGCACAGGGGCAAGTTTGAGACAACTTACAGCGTCGTATAGGTGATCTCAGGCTGTGTTTTTGGTCTCTTCAGCTTCAGGGCGTGGCAATGAAGAAGGCTATGTGCTTCTTTTGATCTCAAAGTGCTTGTAACCTAGCTTTCAATCCCTCACTTTTTTGACAAATTTTTGTTTTGGTCCTGTCCGTTTTTTAGCTTTCTAGGTCGTGAAAAAACTTGTGTTGGCTTGCATATCTCTTATGTAATGAGTTTTGATCAAAATTATGGCCAATAATGCAATGCGTTCATGCTTAGGATTCTCCATAAACTCCATTGAAGCACTTTCCATTCTTAAGCCAAAATTTGAATTCTTGCTTCTTTTAGCCCCTTGCACGAAATTGGAATGTCAATGATGATGTATCAAAGCAATTCAATACAAGAAATATCCCCTTAATTAACTTCTTTGATTTTATTTGATTTTAAATGATTTAAAATGAATTAAATCAAATAAAATTAAATAAAAATGAAAAAATTAATTTTAAATTTTGAAATAATTTTTGGGACACGTGGGAAGCATGGCCAAGCTGAATCAAGTGGAAAAAGTGGGCCCCTTTTGTCAAAAAATGAAATTTCAAGGATAAATGATTTTGGCCATTTCACAAAAATTTCCCAACGTCTCCAATGCATATCTTGCTCAATTTTGAAGTTATGAACATGTTCTTGGACATTTTGGAAAGGTATTGAAGTCCTCTAACCAATGTCTTTGGTCCCATGTCATTTTGATTTACCAATCTCAAGTTATGGTCTTTGACTTAAAGTCCCTTTTTGTTGACTTTTGAAAATGACCTATAATGTTGAAATTGATAACTTTTTGTGAGAGCATTTCTTGGACTTGGAATGTGAAGATGAGTTGTAGGAAATGTCTTCCCCTTCATGATGAGCATTGGATGGGATTTTTCTGATGAACCATGAAAAAGTTATGCCTTGGTCAAGTTACAGTTGACTTTTCAACTGTCCCAAAATAGAAACTTTTGATATCTTGATGATTTTTGAGCCATTCTTGTGAAATCATGGTCAAGACTTGACCAAATGATGATTGTGGCTTCAAAATAAGATGTTGACCAAAAATTTGACTTTTGACTGCCAAATGACCATTTTGCCCCTGCAGTTGATTGTGAAGCAATTAGGGTTTTTGACTGTGCAACTTGACCTTGTGAGCCTTGAAACTTGACATGTAGGTGCTTGACAATGTATATGAGCATATGGGACTTGATTGAGCCCTTGAAAACCTCAACTTCCTTGCAAGAACCAAAACCCTAATTTGACTGGCTTAGGAGGATGGTTGACTGTGTAGCCCTTGAGTAGACCTTGAACCATTTGAAGTGATGCTTGGCAAAACTTTGAAGATTATGGGAGGGAAAATTTTGGGGTACAACACCAGAGCATCGGCTAACTGGTTTTCTTCTCGCGGGAAATGCTCGAAGGTAATCTGCTCAAAATGAGGCAACAATGTCAAAACATGTTCTTTGTATGGGATAAGATTAGGATGTTTGGTGTCCCACTCTCCTTTGACTTGACTGATAACCAAAGTCGAGTCCCCAAATACGACCAAAGATTTGATTCCCAAGTCTATAGCAACCTTGAGACCAAAGATGCAAGCTTCATATTCAGCCATGTTGTTGGTACAGCTGAAGCAAAGTCGGGCAGTGAAGGGTGTATGGCAACCTTCCGGAGAAATGAGTACCACACCGATACCGTTGCCAAGTGCATTTGAAGCACCATCAAAGTACAGGGTCCATCGGGATCCTTGTTCAGGCCCGTCATACGGTCTGTTACCTTCAATGTTGTCCAATGTCATGATGTCCTCGTCAGGGAAGTCGAATCTCATAGATTGGTAATCTTCGACGGCTTGATGAGCTAGATGGTCAGCTAGTACACTCCCCTTTATAGATTTTTGGGTAGTATACTGGATATCATACTCAGTCAGGATCATTTTCCATCTAGTGATTCTTCCAGATAAAGCAGGCTTCTCGAAGATATACTTGATCAGATCCATCTTGGAAATCAGCAGAGTGGTATGAGTCAACATATACTGCCTTAGCCGGCGAGCAGCCCATACCAAAGCGCATCAAGTTTTCTCGAGCAGTGAGTAGCGAGTCTCACAGTCGGTAAACTTTTTACTAAGGTAATAAATGGCATGCTCTTTTCGGCCAAACTCGTCATGTTGGCCCAGTACGCACCCCATTGAATTATCCAAAACAGTCAGATACATGATTAATGGCCTTCCTTCGACGGGTGGCATCAGAATAGGAGGTTCTAGTAAATACTCCTTGATTTTATCAAAAGTAACTTGACAATCATTGTTCCATTCAACTACCTGATCTTTCTTCAACAGTTTGAAAATTGGCTCACAGGTAGATGTCAGGTGAGAGATAAACCTCGCAATATAGTTCAAGCGTCCCAAGAATCCTCTAACCTCCTTTTCAGTACGGGGGGCAGGAATTTCTTGTATAGCCTTCACTTTAGTTGGATCAACCTCAATGCCTTTGTTGCTGACAATAAATCCCAAAAGTTTACCAGACCTAACTCCAAAAGTGCACTTGCTTGGGTTCAGTCTGAGCTTATACTCCTTCAACCTGGCAAACAGCTTTTGCAAATGACCAAGGTGTTCTTCTTCTGTCTGTGATCGAGCTATCATGTCGTCTACGTAAACTTCGATCTCATGATGTATCATATCATGAAATAAAGCTACCATGGCGCGTTGATAGGTTGCCCCTGCGTTCTTCAGTCTGAACGCCATCACTTTGTAGCAGAAGGTACCCCATTGCGTGACAAAGGTAGTTTTCTCCATGTCCTCGGGGGCCATTTTAATCTGGTTGTAGCCCGAGAATCCATCCATGAAGGAAAAAACCTTGTGTTGAGTTGTGTTGTCAACCAAGATGTCGATATGCGGTAGTGGAAAATCGTCTTTAGGGCTAGCCCTGTTCAAATCCCGATAGTCCACGCACATTCTGACTTTGCCGTCCTTCTTAGGTACGGGCACGATGTTAGCAACCCATTGTGGATAGGAGGTAACAGCTAGAAATCCAGCGTTGAATTGCTTCATTACTTCAGCCTTGATTTTCTCAGACATGTCATACCTCATTTGGCGCACCTTTTGCTTGATCGGTGGACAGTCTTCTCTTGTAGGGAGACGGTGAACCACGATATCTGTGTCTAACCCTGGCATGTCTTCATAAGACCAGGCGAAGATTTCAACATATTTGTTCAACAATTACACTAAGCACTCCTTGACATTTGGTTCCAGGTTGGCACCCACTTTTACTTCCTTCATGTCTTCCTCTGTACCCAAGTTGATGGTTTCTAGCAACTCTTCATGAGGCAGAATGACCCTCTCTTCTTGTTGTAGAAGTCTGGCTAACTCTCCCGGCACCTCACAATCTTCGTCAACTTCGTACTCAGCATGATTGACCAAATCTTCAGAGTTATCGAAGGCTAACGCAGAATAGCCACCCAGGGAATCTGGAATGGATGGGTACCTGCATTTGTGAGTGTGGGTGTGTGTAAGGGATAGCCATCCTTAAATAAGCAAAAATGCAAAAGGAAAGAAAATGAACACAACAGTTTATAGATGAAAAACATCCAATGATTCATTAAAACATGGCATATAATTATGAAGAAAATCAAACCGTTACAAATGGACCTACATGCCCCGGGCAAGGCATGAGGTGAAAATAGTGCGCGAATTGTTTTAGTTATTACAGACCATAAAAATGGGAAATTGTTCAAAGATAAAATTACTGGTTGATAAAGGTGATGGGAACAAAATCCTTTGCTTCCCAGTTGCTCAAACCCCCTTCGATGGTCGGAAAGATCCAATCTTCAAAGTGGCTCTCTTCATCTTCATCTTCTACAACATTGATTCCATGGTGTGAGATCTTGACGGGTGGTCCTCCGACCTTGGAGCGACGCATAGCCTTTTGTCCTGCAGCAGTAAACCCCAACCCAAACTTGTCTGTCTTATGGGGAAAGTCAGGCAATTGTCCCCATATTGTACTCTTCCCTTCTTTAATTACAGCCTCTGCGTCCTTGAGAGATGTCATCCTAGATACATGCTTGGGAACGATAGGCACCTCAACCATTGTCTTCGCAACTGCTACCTCAGGAGACACTTCCTCGAAATGCTAGAAAGGCGTTTCGATGAACTCGCCATCCAACTCCACACAGCGAAAGTAATTGAGATGACTTATCATGTATTCTTCCTCGCCGTGCACTGTTATAATCTTACCCTTAACAGGATATTTCAGCATTTGGTGAAAAGAGGAGGTAACTGCCCCGACATAATGAATCCACGGTCTCCCTAGCAAACACGAATATGACGGACGGATGTCCATCACGTAGAAGGTGGAGTTGAAAACTTCTGTGCCTAATTTGATAGGAATGTCAACCTCTCCATGAACCATTCTCTTGGAACCATCAAAAGCCCTAACAACGATGTTACTAGGTTTGAGAGTCAGTCCTTCGCAGTCCAAACGGTCTAAGGCTTTCTTTCGCATCACATTCAAGGAAGAACCAGTATCAACTAAGACATGGGCGAGAGTGGTTCCCCGGCATTCAACTGAAACATGTAACGCATCGTTGTGTTTCCTTCCTTTGGGAGTTAAGTCAGCATTGGAAAAGCCAAGGCCATTATCAGCAGTAAGACTGGCCACACATTCCTGAAACTGATCAGCCAAAGTCTCTTGGGGTACATGTTCCGCCTTCAAGAATTTGATTAGGGCCTTAGCGTGGGCCTCAGAACAGAGCAGAAGAGCCAACATTGAAATTTTTGAAGGGGTCTGCCCTAACTGTTCCACAATGTCGTAGTCATTTTTTCTGATTATTTTCAAGATTTCATCCATTTCTTTCTGAGTGGTTTCAGGGATAACCACAGCACGGGCCTTCGTCCTGATAGGCACTTCTAGTATCCACTTACCCTTGTCGGTAGTATCAACAGATGGTCTTATTTCAGGAGTATCCAATTCTTCAATCACTGGGCCTTGCACAGATGGTCCAACAGGTACAGAAGCTTTCAAGGGTCTGAAAACTGCTCGAGGGAGAGCAATCTCCGGAGAAAAGATCCGACCACTGCGGGTTATCTTGCTTGTTCCCGCAATGTTCCCTACATCAGGGTTTTCTTCTTCAGAAATCTCTCGGACTGTCTCGATTTGTTTGATACCATGGTAGAAGATTTCTCCCCCATAGTTCCATGGTATTGTTTTGCTGGATTGGTACGGGACGGGTCCCGGCATGGTGATCTTTAATGGTACACATTCAGAGTTGGGTGTAATCCTGACAGGCCTTTTGCAAGCCTTGGGAGGATTGTCGGAAATGGTTATAATTGCAATATCGTTGGTTGAAGTAGCAAAAGTATCAGGAGTAACAGGATTGAAGGTATCAACAGGGGTTTTCTGGAAAAGTATCTCTTGGGTATCCATCAGGCGTTGGACACCTGACTTCAACATTGGGCAATCACCTCGTATGTTCAAACAAAAATAGCAGTCTTTACCACAACCAGGAAAGATCCCGACTCTCAACAAATTTTCTTTAATCACACATAACAGCGTCAACAGGTCAACAACATCAGTAACATGAGTGTCCTCCATAACAACATGAATATTGTGGCCGTGCTTGGGCATCGGAGCAGATATAACATTGGGCTTCTCAGGAGAATCAAATTCTACTTCCTTAGCATCAATCAGATCCTGGATTTTGTTCTTAAGCGCCCAACAATTATTGGTATCATGCCCAGCACTATCAGATTGGTAAGCACACTTGGCATTGGAGTGGTAGTATGGAGAGGAGGTGTTAGGGTTCTTTGGCGCTTCCTTCAAACTGGTCAGATTCAGCTTCAACAAATGAGGAAGTACCTGAGCGGGCGTCATATTGATGCGGGTGAACTGCCGTTGTGGCCTTTCCACCCGTTGTTGATTAGGTCTCGACTGATTGTTACGAGGTTGATCATTTGACGAGCTTTGAATCATCACAGCCCCTATAGTCGGCCGACGCTCAGTTCTTCCCTGTCCCTTCTGAGAATACACAGCAGATGCTTCCTTCTTGGCTGGGAAGGGTTTCTTAACAATTGTGGATGCAGAAGCATCCTTTTGAATCTTTCCACTCTTAATACCGGCCTCAACCCTTTCGCCGGTCAAAATCAGTTCAGTAAATCCCGCGGAAGAACTCCCGATTAGATGGTTGAAGAAAGGGTCAGACAGGGTCCCCAAAAACATGTCAACTAACTCCCTATCTGACAGAGGTGGTTGCACCCTTCCCGCCAGATCACGCCACTTATGGGCGTACTCTTTAAACCCTTCATTAGAAGCCATCCCCATACTTTGTAACTGAGTACGAGTGGGCGCCAAATCATCATTGTATTGATACTGACGATAAAAAGCAGCCACCAAGTCTTCCCAATTGTGAACCTCTGATCTCTCGAGTTGATAAAACCAGTCTAACTGCGTGCCAGATAAGCTGTCTTGGAAAAAGTGTACCCAGAGGTCTTTATCGGATGAGTGGGGTTGGATTTTTCTGACATACAATCTCAAGTGCATCTTTGGGCATGACAGACCGTTATACTTGGAAAATGTTGGAACCTTGAACTTGGGAGGGATAACAATCCCAGCTACCAGCCCTAGTTCTTCAAAATCCAATCTGGGCACCCTCTGCAACTCCATAGCTGTCAGTCTATCTTCAAGGTTCTTATATTTATCATCCGCTGGTGGATACTATTATTCGGAGTAGTCTTCGCCTTCTTCCTCTTCCTCCTCTTCAACCTCGGATTCAGAAGGTACAGCAGTCCCTTTCCCTTTACCGGCTCCTTCGTCAGACGTTGAGGGGAACTCAAGAACCTTCCTAGAATTGCTCTCAAACCTTCTTCCAAAAGTGGCCACCCCCGGTCTCTTTTTCTTTTTCTCTTTATTCTTCTCCAACAAAACTTTGAGGTACTCTTGACCCTTTGCCAAGGTCATGAGGAGTTGCTGGAACTGTGAATTTTGTGCCTGCAGATCCTTTACTGTTTGCTCCAAATCCATCTTGCTGAAATAAACAACAAAAAGATAAGGAAACCTGGCGTGAAGACCTGTTTATGCATATGATGAATGGTATGTTATTCATGCAATGCATTCAAGGGTTCAAAAATTCAAATTTGTTGCAAACAAAAAGAACGCACGTCATATTAAGAATAAATTTGTTAGTACATAAGTGCCCCATGGGCGAAATATTACAAAATTCTTAATGTAAAAAGACATTGCGCATCCTCTTTGGCGCGATGTAAGTGTTGAGAGTTTCCTCCTTGTGAAGTCGATAGGTAAGCTCCAAAACCTTCTTCTCACCGGCATAGAAGCTGGCTTCAAAAGTATCTCGTTCTTCCTTGAGTTGGATCTAACTCTTGTGCATTTCTTCCCATGATTTTGGCATGTCAGGATGTAGGATGGTGTATGGAACCTCTCCTTCCATAACAGGCTCTTTGATCAAGGGGAGAATGTGAGGTTATGGCATTATAAGATTCTGGGAGCGGGTTCGTACCCGCTTGAGGTAAGGCTCAAGGGGGATGGAATTTTTGTGCCCCAGTGTCTTACTATCCACCTTGTTAGGCATCCTCCAAGCTCTGATGAACCTTTGTTGAAGTCCTTGCGCATCGTTATCGAAGTCAAAAACTAGGTCTGGAATTAGCATGTCATGAGGGCCATCCCTCATAGCATATCCAAATTGTCTCAAAGCTAGACAGAGGTTGTAGGTGATGCCTCCCCTAATGCCAAGTAGTGGGACATTAGGGAATTCCCCATAACGATCAATGATGATGACGTTTTCTCTAGACCGAGAACACCAATGTACATCAGAATGTTTGAGGGTCATCAACCGTTGTGACCACCTTAAACCCTGCTCATTCTTCAGAATTGATTGTGGAAGGTGAGAAATAAACCACCTTGCTAAGAGAGGAGTACAACACATGAGAACACCTCTTTTCCTCATTGTTCGTATGTAAAATGAGTGTAGGATGTCCCCAAGCAATATAGGTATAGGATTCTTGGATATGAAAATCTTGACAGCATTCACATCTATAAGCTGATCAGGGTTTGGGAACAAGACCAACCCATAGATGAGGAGTGCCACAATCTCTTCAAAGGCTTGTAGATCAAGAGAATTCCAGCAGTTTTGTGCCTTCTCGAATAGAAACTTTGCCAAGAAGCCCTTGACACCACTTCTGGTTTCCCAATGTTCCTTGATGTCAGATGGTTGCAAGTGTAATGCTTGAGCAACATCTTCAGGCTTTGGTTCTTTTTCCGTACTGTTGTAAGGTAGTTGATTAAGAATAGGAATTCTCAAGAGTTGAGAAAATTCCTCTAAAGTAGGCACTAACTGGTAATCAGGGAATGTGAAACAGTGGTGTAGGGGGTCAAAGAACTGGAAGAGAACTTTCACCATGTCTTCTTCAATGTTGGTGTTGACCAAGTGGAGGAGTCTACCATGTCTTTCACTGAAGAGAGAATTCTCTGGAATCCTGGAAGTAAGCTCCTTGAGTTGAGGAGGGATTCTCACAAGGTTGACTTGAATTGTTTTCCTGCGAAGAGATTCCATGACCTACAAAACAAGAACAAAGATGAAGATCCAAACCCTTGAAATGGTTAGTGGATGCATATGATGCTTTATGATGTTTAAGATGTATGCACAAACACATGTACAAGCGAATCACAAAAAACCCTAGTTTCAGGCTTGCATGTGGTTTCATAGGTAAGTACCCTCTTGAGTTTAGTTGGCTCAAACTTGTCCTATAAATAGTAATCGGGTTCTAAGGTGCTCAATATCACTGGATTGTTTTCTATGTTTATTGTTTTGGTTTAGCCACTTAACTAGCGACCAAAATATTCCAAGAAAACAACCCTCAATGAGTGTAGTATCGAGTATCTACCAACTTCGGATTGCACCAAAGCCGGTCATCTCACTACCCCTAATAAAAGACCAACATGGTCAAGTAAGGTTCTAAGAGTTCATTAGTGCTTCATGACATCACTCAGCGGCCCCGTATTCTCTTTGATTGACTCAAAGGCTATCGGTACTCACAAATATGTCGCACTAATATAGTTATTGTTTCAACCGTGTCGGTATACCCCACACAGTTTCCACAACGTATTTCTATTTACCTATGAAAGTTTCCCAAATTCGGGTGGAGGATTTCAAGCCCAACAAAAGAACCAAAATGTAAAGCAAGCAAAACAAACAATAATCATGCAAAGGGTGATCTAAGCCCTAAGGTTACTCCACTTTTAGAAGATTCCCCAGTAGAGTCGCCATTTCTGTGATACGGTGGGAGAACTGAATTGGGATTTTGTGTTTTGTGTTTGCAAATGTTTCGGTTTAGCAAGAGTCGCCACCGACTTTTTATTTTATCCTAAGGAAAGGTCAAAAAAGGACAGGAAAGACCTTTGAGATGTTTTCTTGGGTACGGGGAGTATATTATAGAAAGGGAAGGTATTAGCACCCTTTCTATCTATGGTTATCCATGGGCTCTTAGTTACTTGCTTAGATCACTTTCTTTGCTTTTCAATTGTTTGAAATGGTGCTTTTCAATTGTTTGAAATGGTGCTTTGTGTGTGGTTTTGAAAGATGTTTTGAAAAGAGGCCATCGTTGTGGCAACCTTTGTAATGATTCGTGTTTGAATGTATACAAAGGTGTTTTTGTCTTTTGAAAAGTTTTCAATGTTTGAAAGTAGGGTTTTGAAATTGTGTTGTGAAGTGTGTTTTGAAAAATAGTAAGGATGTTTTTACAAGCTTGATCAAGTAACTAAGAGCTATCTATCCTAATTTACTCAAAGATTTTTCTTATGTTTTTAACCCTTTTAACAGTGTTGTTTCACCATTGTATTTGGTGAACAACCTTGTGTTAGGATGTTAAACGGGACAGCGCGGGTCATCGTATAAACCATGATAGCAATTGTGTCAAGTATTTTTGGTAACTTTCTTGAGGGACTTGATCATATTGTTTAGGCAACTCAGATAGCGTCATCGAGGGACTATGATCTTTTGTTTTGTTTTTGTTTTGCCAAAGTACTTGGCATGCAACCATGGCCCATTTTTGAAGGCAACAAGTGGATTGAAACCCTAGGGGTGCAAGTGTGCATTGTGTTTGTTTTTCATGCATGTTTATCTTGGATTAGGTCAAGCTAGTTGTTGATTTTATTTGCATACAATCCCTAGGTCTAACCATGGCATAATTGAAAGCATTTAAAGGTGCGAGAATTTAAAGCCTACACTATTACAATATGATATAGGGAGGGGGGTACAAATTTGAATTGGGGTTATTTAGACAAGAAATTAAATTCTAAATTATTACAACCAAATCGAATGTATAAGACAATATTTAAATGTGCAATAATTAAATAAAATACAACAAACAAATGTTAAATAAAATGTATTATGCAAAATGTTTTTATGTATGTAAAAAGTATTTTTTTTAATATGAAATGTAAATAATAATAAAAAGGGTCAATTTTAATTGTTTTATTATTTAGGGCAAAAACCCTAATTTTTAAATAAATAGTATTATTTATTAATTATATACAATAATATATTAATTTATACAAAAAATAAAAGTATATTGTAAAAAAGGTATTTTTAGTGTAAAATATTAATAAAAGTGAAAACGTAATATTTTTGTATTTTTGTCTTAATTATTTAAAAATAAAGTGTATATATATATATATATATATATATATATATATATATATATATATATATATATATATATATATATATATATATATATATATATATATATATATATATATATATATATATATATATATATATATATATATATATATATATATATATATATATATATATATATATATATATATATATATATATATATATATATATATATATATATATATATATTATATATAAAAATAAAAATTAATTATTTACAAAAAAAGTGTATATTCAAGAAAATATTTTCAAGTGTAAATAAAAAATAATAAATGAAAATAAACATATTTTACATTATTCTTTAGGTTTTAATAAAAAGGAAATGAATTATTTATATATTTATACTAGTAAAAATGAAAATAAATATCAAATAAATATGAAAAAATATAAAAATAAATTTTTGACATTTTTTATATTTGGACAAAATATAATAAAGTCAGAATAAAAAATAAAAATATCAAAAATGACAAATATACAAATAAATGGGCCAGGGGGTGTAAACTGGAAAATGGGGTGTTATAAGCAAAAATGACCAGGCCTGGCCCAAACTCACTTCATCTTCTTCCTCTGAACTGAAACACGCGCGCTTCTGTACACAAATGATATCTCCTGATTCTTTGATTTTTTGATAAAACTCATAACATGAAATTTGTAGAGCATCAAACAACGAATCCAACCATATAAAAAACTCAAGCTAACTCTCAAAGACCAGAGAGAATTTCTCTGGCCCTAATTTCTAACCTATTTTTTTCAGAAAGTGCATGGATGAAATTCTCCTAGCACGATTAATATAAATAAAAACTAAGCATATGTATGGCTTCAGGGCTATGAATACAACATCTTTCATTCACAAACCTAAGTCTAACTATTCCTAAATTGAGAGATAGAAGTTCATGAAATACCTGTTTCAGTTGACTTCGAGCTGGACAATGCAGCAACTTTCAATGGTGCTTGAGCTTCTTTTGAGCTTGCCTGAGGTCCAAGGAAGCTTTTCCAATGCTTGGTTTATTCTGAAACAACTTGAATTGTGCCACAGAACTCAACCTGCAAAGCTTTGAAACAAAAATGGCAATGTGTGTTAAGGGTGTTACAGCTAGCAATGGATAATCTGGATAGCTTAGGTATGTTGGTTGGAAGGTGTTTGAAGCATCTTTGGACAAAACGCACGATGAAATTTGATTATGGCTTGAAGTTTGCAGAACTGACTCTGTTTTGCAAGAAAATGGGGAATTTGTGCACTAGGAGTTTTGAGAGGCAAAGGGGTCGTGTTTCTGGCTTGTTGGCAGGTATCAAACTTGTTTACAATGTTTGTGTAAGTTGGTTTTTTCAGATGTGAGAGATTGCTTATGTTTTGCAAGTTTCTTCTACTTAAAGCAAAAGAGTGGAAGTGATGTTATAGCTTTGTATAGGCCCTCCTATCACCCTGCACACAACACTCTTGGCCCCTTTAATTCATGGATTTGGTTTGCAGTATCAGATTTTGTTCAAGGCTCAAGGCTTAGTGTTTTGACATAAAGTAACCTTTTGCAAAAATGGCAAAATACCTTTTACCATTTAGGGCTTAATCTTGTATGCAATGTCCAAATGACCAAGATAATACCTTAGCTCAATGTTTATGCATTAAATTATGGAGTACAAACTGGTTTTGAGGCCTGTAATTGTGAACCAAGCTAGCTAGATCAGATTTTCAAATTGGTATGAACATGTATTGGCCATGGATCAAAGTGAGATTTTGCCAACTTCAAGCATTCGATTCTCTCTAACCACAAGGGTGTTTGAGGAGTTCTTGGACAATTTGGAAATCTTGGAACATGTAATATAATCCATCTTTGAAATTAAACTTGAAACTCCAAGTGGAACTATGTGAAAAATAGCTAAGAAGATGGGTCAAAATCCTGCCTAAATTAGGGCAAAATTTCTCTAAGTTAAAAGTTGTAGGTACCCTTGTTCCAAAAATCATAACTTGATATACAAGCCTCTTTTGAGAAAACTCTGTGAATCAAAGTGTAGACTTTGTAATGGACTACAACTTTCATGTTGCAAGTTTTGTTTTAATCCATTTGCATATTGGTGAAAAAATGGGACAAAGTTAGGAAAAAATAAGAAAATTTCATAACTTAGAAAATTTCTAAGTTATGAAAATTTTCCATTTTAAACCCTAATTTGCATTTTTGGGTTTCTTGATGAACAAGTTTCATAATTTGACATGTCTTGATGAAAAATAACTCTTGGCACTTGATTTTGACCAAAAAGTCAAAGTTTGACTTTTCAGTGTAAGGTCAAATTCTGATCAGTTGACTGAAAAATTCATTTGTCAATCCTATGCATTTGAGATCTTTTGAACTTGTTGAATGGGTCAAGACAATGTCATTGAGTCCTTGAGTCCATGTGTGAGCTTGTTTGTCATTGGCTAGGTTAAACAGTCAAAAATTGCCTTTGTGCAGTCAAAACCCTAAAAATGACCATTTTGCCCTTTTGGTGATCTGATCAAATTTCTTGTGGAATTGTGATCCAAACTTGATCAAATGATTCATATGAGTTCATAATGTTGATGTGGGTCAAATTTCATGAGGTTTGACTATCAATTGGCCACAGTTGACTTTTTCCCCAATACAGTTGATTTATAGGTCAACTGTCCAATTGACTGGGCAAAAATTTGAATCAAGGCTTGAGACATGGTATGGACAAACTTGTGAGTCCAACATGAAGTATGAAAGTCACTTTGGGCATTGTAGTTCAAAATATCCCTGTGCAAACTCAAACCCTAATTTAGGTCAACAGTGCAAGGAGGTGTCTTGAGCAGAGCAAACTCTAGCTTGATCTTGAGTTCCAAGAGTCTTGTGATGAGAAATGTTGATGAAATGAGAGGGCAAATTTTGGGGTACAACAACTGGTTAATATGAGAAAAGAGTTGAAATATAACATAGAACTTATGATGTTTCCACTCACTGTTTTAACACATAGAACTTCTGATGCTCACTCATTGTTTTAGCACAACACAGAACTTTTGAGTTCTCCTTATTGTTAAGCACATTGGACTTCTGATACTTCCACTCGCTGTTTTAAACACTCAGAATTTCTGATTTTTTTCACATGCTGACAATACACTGAATTTCTAATGTTTACTCATTGTTTTAGCGTAACACATAACTTCTGACTTTTGGCTCATTGTCTGAATACCACCCAGAGCCTTTGTGTTTTCCCTCTAACGTTTTTGCAGGACCTCAGAGTGTACCAATCCAGAACTTCTGATACCCACTGACGTTTCTTTCTGAGTCACAACACTCCTAGCATCAGAACTTCTGATCCCTTTTGTTTTGCTTCCAGAAGCACGCTGATCCTATATCTCGTTATTTTCCCCTTTTTATCATTTTCAATATTAATACCCTTTTTATTAATATAAAAAAGGACATAAAAATATTTTCTTTTTACTAATTAATTTATTTCTCTTTTTCAATTCATTAAGACAAAAAACCATTTTTTCTAAATAAAGTCCTTTTTCTTTCTTGCATTATTATTTCAATATGGTTGTAATAAATAATTAGGATTTATTTTCTTGCAACCCCCCATTTGTAAATTTGTACACCCCATCCCCTTAATGATTGTAATAGCGTAGAATCCTTACTTTCCGCACTTTTATTGCTTTCATATATTGTTAGTAATTAGGGTGTGTATGGCAAGGTGTGAAATCGAAAAATAGATCACCTTAATCAAGACTAAATGCATGCAATCAAACACCCTCGCACACTAGCACCCTTAGGGTAATCCCGCTTTGTGGCCTATCGTAAAAATAGTTATGTCCCTCGAACATGGGCGTTTTAGCAAAATACCCTCGATAAAAAATCGTAGTCCCTCGATGACCCTTGATGTTGCCTTCAGTAAACGATCTAGTACCTAAAAACGACATTGCTAAAGCGTCATATAGGTTGCCTTCTATGACTATACAAACGTCCCACACTCGTCCCTTCACATCCAACGATGGGGCTTCTTACCAAATCAATGGTAAGATAGCAACATCTAAAGGAGGAGGAAAAGAACATATAAGACCTTTTGAGTAGGTAGATTTGCTCCTAGTTGCTCGCTTGCTCACAACAAAAACATTTTATACACCAACATTCTCATTTTGAAACATTTTCGAAGATAATACTTTGTATGCGTTCTTATAGAGACGATAACTGTTACAAAGACACCTTTTCAAAATCACTTTCAAAAACACATTTCACAAACACATATTTGAACTATTTTCCAAACAAACACTTTGTACGCGTTCTTATAGAGACGAGAACCATTACAAAGACGTTTTCAAAATACTTTCAAAACCCACACCACAAGCATATTCAAACAAAATCAAGTGATCTAGCAAGTAACTAAGAGCCCATGGAAAACCATGGATGAAAAGGGTGCTAACACCTTCCCTTTCCATAATCTTCCCCCCGAACTCAAGAAAACATCTCTAAAGGTCTTTCCTAAGCTTTTTCACCTTTCCTTTTGGATAAAAGAAAAGTCGGTGGCGACTCTTACTAACCTCAACATTTGCAAATACAAACGCAAAACAAAAAGTCAGTTCTCCCACCGTATCACACCAATCAACAGACCTGATGATGATCATCAAAAATACAAATCATAAACCCTAAGATGTTTCCCCAAACTCTTCATCAGCAAGGGTACTCCAAACTAGATTCTCATTACTCCACTCTTGGGCCCTTTTAAAGATCTCCTTCGTTACTTCGATCTTTAGTATCTAAATTAGCTCCTTGATGAGTACATCCTTTCTATTGGTAATGCTTTCCAGATGATCAATCTCTTCTTGAAGCTGAAGGCCGTAAAAATATTCTTGCTGATCTTTATCTTCAAACTTCATGACCTCAACTTGAACTGGCGCTTAAACATTGTAACTGGTTGTGCTCCTCTTTCTAGTGTCCATTTATGAGTAATGAGCTTGATACAAGAATCAAAGATAAAGTTCCCTAGAAATGAAATGACCAAGTATGTCACAAGCATGTCATAGTGTTTATAGATGTATGAATGTATGGCTATGCAACAAACACATATAAGGTCCAAAGATTTAACGTCACGAGCACGAAGTCAAAGAGTGAGAATCAACCCGTAAGGTATGTACTAAGGGTTTATCACCTGCCCAACAAGGTTCTAAAAGGTTCATAGAGTCTACATATTTCCTTCAGATATTACCAACGTCCCAATTACTCGGTAATTAGTAATATTCGTAGGAAAAACTCGTCTGAGTGCAGCATCGCATGACAACTACTTCCGGATTACTCCGTCATAGTCTCCACACTACATCTAAAAAGGCAACGATGGGTTAGGGGTTCTATGGCTCTCAGCTTCTCTATCTCCTAGGTCGAGACCAGCAATGTCTTCTCGATTACTCGGTAAACAAATACTACATTCAAATGGGCCTCCACTAATTAGGGGATCCCATGCCTCATTTTTCTGGATTACTCCCTCAAAGTTAACATGACTATACCGTCCGTCCTATCTTAAGTGTACTTAGTCTGAGTATAGGACTTGTCCATTGTAATCAACATCCAAAGAAACCACAAATTAACACATATAAACAAACAACAAATAATAACAAAAACAGATATAACAGATTAGGTTTAACCCACTTAGAAAATTCTATCCCTAACAGAGCCACTAATTCTGTAGCGGTGAAAATCGAAGATCAAGCTATTAATTAACTTGACTCGCAAAAGAAAGAGTTGCCACCGCGCTTTATTATTTCTAAGGGAAAAGGGAAAATAGTGAAATAAAACCCTTAAATATGCAATATAAAATAATACTTAAAAGTAATGAAAATACAATGCGTTTTTGAAAGAGATCGAGAGTTCGGGGGTTGGTTATGTAATGGGATGGTATTAACACCCAATGCATCTGCGGTACTCCGCAGGAACCTTTTAAAATATCTGTTTTTAAAATTGTTTGTTTGATTAAAAATGGTTTATTTGGTCAAAATGGGTGTGGACGAGATTTTGAAGATGCGACGACCTAATGTCTAAGTTTTGACTTTAAAAGGTGTGAGTTTTAAAATTGAGTCTTTTAGGAAAATTAACTTAAGTTTAGTAAAATAGTAAAACAAAAAATGAATGAATGGGTTCGCTCAATCGTAACAAATATTAGACGACATTAAGTCGACTAGTTCATTCTTTCCCTTGGAATAAATCGAGCGAGCAAAATAAAATGGGCATCAAAATATAAGCAATCGAAAATTCACAAGAAAATAAATCTAACGAAACAAATTAACGATCAAAAGGCACCGAGAAATTAAAATGACAGAGATATTTAAACACAAATAAAAGAGAGTGTAATTAATTACCTAAAGAAGTTATTTGAACTAAATTAAAAATTTAAGATCACTTGCTAAAATAATAAATTGAATTACAAATTCTAAGGTTATAAAAATAGTTCTAAGATTATTAAATTAGGTCTAAACCAAATTGAAAATTCTAAGATTAGTAAATTAAATTTGAATTGAAATTCTAAAGTTATTAAATCTCTAAAATTACTAAATCATGTCTAAACTAATTCAAATGTAAACTAAATTAAAATTCTAAAATTATTAAGTTAAATCTAAACTAAATTAAAATTTTAAAGTTTACTAACTAAATTAAAATTAAAATTACTACAATAATTCTAAATTTAAACTAATTAGTTCTAAAAAAAGAAATTTTTGTAATTTTATATGATTAAACTAATCAACCTAATATTGAATCTAATCAACTATATATTTTTAAAATTACTAGATTAAATCTAAAACAAAATTTTGAAGTTAGTAGATTAAAACTAAATCAAATAAAAAAATAAGGAGTAATGTTTAAAATAGAAAATAGGGGTTGTGTTGATAGGAAATATTTCCGCTGGGCTAAGGATGTTGGCAGGCCCAAATTATGAGAAAAATCTGATAATGAAATTTAAACAAAAAATAGGCCTGAAGCGGGCCCGGTTTGGAAGAGGAAAAGAGAGTGTTATGGAAACCCTAAAGAAACAAGGAAAGACGTCGGATTTGCTTTGAATTGGAAAGGGAAATGTCTTAATTCTTATTATTGTTTCCAACAAAAACAGTTTAAAAAGAAAAGTTGAAAGAAAATGAAACAAATCCTCTCTCTCTCACGGATTAAAACTCTGCATCCAATATTCACCATAAAAACAAAATCAAACAGAACTTTCTCACAAATCTCCCTCTTTCCATTTTTCTCTAACCTCTGTTCATCTTGTCTTGATCACCATAATCAGCATCAGAATCAAACACCTCAATCAGACTATCATCGATAAAATGATCCGTCACAATTTGAATAAACCACGCCCTAGCTGATTCAATCGGCAAAACATAGTCAATGGTTATGATATCATAAAGTCCTCTAGAAGATTCACTTGTTTCAAGACTGGACCGATCTTCGTTGACTTCTACACTGTATAGTGATAAACAGTTCCTGTAGGATTCATTCATGCAATCGATGGAAGCATCATGGTCATTGGAAGAGGAGATATAGTCGATGGTGGAGGCTGCGATTCAAGCGTCAACGGTGTTGAGGACGTGGAGAGGGATATCGATGAAGGAAGTGAGAGAGTTGAGATTGTAGTGTTGCTGTATTGTTTATTGGGAAGGGACAAATAGGTTAGTTATTATTATTAGTATGAATCAAGTTCAGATTTTTATCAGCAAATAAATCACGGGCCTCTACAATCTCATGTGAAAACAAACTGTTAGACACATTTCCAACAGAATCAGAATCGAGATCTAAAAGTCGAATAAGGAAGCGAGATTGAAAATTAACATCAGAAACAGTTGCCACGGTGAGATTGTTGAGTCCCAATTTAGCGATACTAGTAGAATTGAGTGGGTGGTTGCATTCAAGTGCATGCTGGGGAATGGATACATGGATGAAATTAGGGATGGGAGGAGTGAGGGTTGCGGCGGAGGAAGATGCGGTCAGTTTGGAGAGAGTATATTGTTTCAGTTTGAGGAAGCTGCAGGAACATGATGGGTTCTCTTTGAAGGAGATGGGTGTGAATTGAGAAAGGGGAAGCGTGGAGAGTCTGCAGCTGAAATGGAAAGTGGGTTTATAGCGAGGAAGTCAGCCATTGTGTGTGAGCACCAAACTAAACACTTCTCTACTTAGGCTTCATAACTTCCGTATATTTCTGATTTTTCCATTTTGTCTTATTCAAAAGAGCTGGCAACTAGTGATTTATGATATGCTTATATTTTCAATTTCATAGTTTCACAGTTACAGCAACAACAAGATAAGTAATAATTATAGCAATAGTCAACAACAAAAAATTTGAGCGCCAGACAACAACAAGACAAGGTAATAAATAGAGTGGTACATAAAGAAGAAAGACTCACACGGTCAGAGCTAGTCCGACGAGTTCTCATTTCTGGAAAACTTCGACGGGTAAACTTGAATTTCCCTTTTTTTCTTCTAAGATCCGCAAAAACTTGTTGTTGTCAGTGCATTGTTATGGTTTTATAGATGAACATGCATACTGGTTGCAAAATTTGTGTTGTTGTATTATTTTCCCTACTTCCTTCCCTCATGGATTAAACAATTTTTTCTTTATTGTCTTCTCGGAGTTTTTCTGTGTGTATTTCTTGCTGATTATTGTGTGAGATTTCTATATCTAATTCCCTCAGGAAAAATTATTGAGTTTGAACAGATTTGTGTGTCCTGTTTCACTACTTTCTTTTGTAAATTTCTATCCTTCCCTTTTGATGCAATGTTTAGCATGTTAGGTTTGCAGGGCTGCTGTTTGGACTAATCTGTAGGCTGGTTTTACAGCATATTTTGGCAGGTTTGTGGGCAGAATTGCAGTAAGAAAGTGGCAAAATTGCAGCAGCATGACCTTGCAGATTTAGGGACAATTTGGTGTGAAAGAGGATTTGAGCAAATGACATGAAGACTTATACCAAGATTGGAATATGACTTAAGATTTATTTTTGTAATTCTTTAAAAAATTGTAACTAAATGGATGAATTTGATTTGAATGATGTAATGAAATTGTAATTTAATGGACTTGATAGAAATTACATTGGGTCTTTTCTTCTTCTTTTTTCTTTTTGCATTATGAAATGGGAAAGTTGAAATTAAATTAACTATGAAAAATTTAATAGAAACTTTTTTTAATTTTGATCCTCTTTGACAAAGGCTCTGGTGAAGATGATACTGAAATTGTTGATGTTATAACCCATGAATCATATTTACAACGAGCTTCATTGCAGCTCCATTTCCAACATCACCAAGGTAAATTTTAGATTTCCCTGTGATGTCCAAAAGAGGAGCAGAATTTTCGTAAAGATTTATGTCCCCTGGTGTAAGAAATATCAATTGTCCATCTTCTATTGGGTTTTTGGAACCTAAAACTGGAGCCTCCAAAAATAGAGCTCTAGTGGATTTTATGTGCCCGTTAATCAATCTAGATGTGTCCGCATCAACAATTGATACATCCACATATCCTTTTCCAGGACCCATTCCATTTGCTACTTCATACTTGCCACAAGCAACATCCATGGCACTTTGAGGATCAGCAAGCATAGCAAATGTGAGATCACAAGATGTGGCTACTTGTTCGGGAGATGATTTATATTTGGCTCCCAAGCTGATTAGAGGATCACACTTGCTCTTAGTCCTATTCCAAACTGTCCTATCAACACCAGCTTTGATGAGATTTTGTGCCATTGGAGAACCCATGATTCTGAGGCCCAAAAAACCAATCTTTAGAGGGGTTTCAATCCCTTGTTGTTGAGATTGTAAGGAAACAAAGACATTGGAAATGTGGCGATAGAAGCGTGGAGAGTTGAAATGAATTATGATGGCAGAAGAAAACAGAGACGTGAGATGATGAATGGCAAAGTGATTGCAGTTCACCAAACTACTCAAAACTCTTATGTTTGTTCAATTGATTCTCATTCTCTTCTACATATTCTGACTAAAGTTTCATCATCAGCTTCCCACATTCATCCACTTTTTCTTTGTTGATTCCAAGAATATTTAGAAGTTGGTTTTTGTATTCATCTCATAAACTAGGCTCAACACTGTTGAAAACATGAATCATTGCAGTAGTTGCCAAAACAAAAGGTAAATAACTCATAAACTTTGAATCTGGCCTAATGACAAAAAGAACAACATCTTCACATATATGAAGAAACTCCTAACAAAGAAGATCTTTCAATCCAAGTCTTCTTATCATATAATCAATAAAAGAAAGAGGTGTTGCTGGATTCATCTTCCATCCAAGTGTTGAAAGAACCAAAGTCTCCCTTTTTTTATCATATTTGCTTCAAACAAGTATATAATTTCCTCAACTTGAAGATCTAGTAAAAGAGGAACTTGGGTTTCTTCAACTTTAGCAGCAAGAGAGAGACAAGCAATAGCAGAAAGTTGAGTCATCCATGGCTTCTCATTCTGAAATCGGAAGCTGAACAGAAACCTATCGAGGTAGTTGACAGCAAGAACAATTGTGAGAGGTGAGAATGAATAATGAGCATTCACTTTGAGAATCCAGTTAATGGATTCTCTACGCGAAGATTCCAACACATGGTTGGTTTGGAGGAAGATATGAAGAGGGTTTTGTTGTTCTTTAGAGAGAAGTGATTTGAATCATCTCACATAGCCTGATCTTTTCTTGCGCTCCAAGGCATATTAATGCACATGTGAACTAGTGATGATGAAATTTTACCAGTGCTTTGAGGAATTTTTGGAGAAGCTTGAGACCACTTGTCGAACAAGGCGTGAAAATAAACACACGATCCTCTGAAGTTCCTTAAGACATCTTTGATCAAACTGAGATTGAACAATGTTTAAGACTCCATGCTCTAAGATTAGAGGTTCTACCTTGATGAATTAGTCTTCGATAATCCACGATCAATCATACTTCTGGCTTAGGAGACTCAAAACTCTAATTGAGGCGCAACGCCTGATGCTCTTGATTCAGACCTGTCTTTGCACATAAAAGAAAACACGAACATACACCTTTGTATGCGATTATAAGTTAATGATACATAGGCTAAGAATGTTTAAAATACTTGACAATCTCCGCATAGTCAATGCTCGAAGGTAAGAGGTTAAAATCGACTGTATTTCGTGACCTTGACTTTTGTATAAAATGAAAAATGAAAATGGGATCTTAGGTCAAAGATTGGGGTATGACACCTAGCTTTGGTCGTCTTCTCTGGTGGGTCTTTTTCTTTAACCTGCAAAACCAACAAACATCAAAGATCCAAAGGGACCCTACCCCCTAAATCAAGCCCTACAAGTTCAATGGGACCATCGTTTTTGGCTTATTTGTGCTAGTTTGAGCGGTATAAAGAAAATAACATGGATCGGTTTGAACATGGCAGTTCATGGTCCAGCCATCATGGGACTCATACGATGGACTTTTCATGCATGTTGATACTTCATAAACACATTAGTAAGGTTAGTAGATATTAAAATGAAAAGAAAAAATAAATACAAGATTCATGCAATGATGGAAGTCGGTGATGATTAGAATGGTGTTTTGAGCCCTTTGGATCATCGAAGATGATCCATTCTTACCCTATAGTACTCCTGGAAGAGAATGGAGAGGCTAGTTTTTCCTGAATGTGGCTGTAATTAGGGTTTACAAGTTGCCATAGTTCTTGGAAATTTTGAGATTTTGGAGAGGCCTTTTTGTGCAAGGTTTCTGTGGCTTTTGATGTCTGAATGAGTGAGATTATATAGCTTGAATTTAGGTTAAATAACATGGGCTTGGACTTGTGTAAGAAGCTCTTATTTTATCCTTTTTTATTTTCACTTTTAAAATAATAAAAATATATAATAAACCAAAGGGGGTGTATGAATAAGTATTGAGGTTCACTATGAAGTGTATAACACGTTTGGATTTTAAAACATCAGTCCACTAGCCTAAAAAAACCAAGTTTGGACACTTTTGGTTTCATGCTTTTGCTAGAAATTTCCCAACTTGCACCAATCATAGCTCTCTCAATTTTTGTCATTTGATAGTGATCTTGGACTTTTTGGAAAGCTAAAGATGTCCTCTAAATATATAAGTTGACCATTTTTTTATTTGAAGACTTTATCTTGACGTAAGTTGCCTTGAAAAAAAGGTGTCTTTTTGTTGACTTTTGAAATGACCTATAATGTATTGGTCCATATCTCTCAAATGAAGCATTTTTTGAACTTAAGCTTAGAGAGACAAAGTTGTAGAAAATTAAATTTCCTTCGAAATGAGTTTTGGTTGAGAAAAATATGACGAATCATGTGAAAGTTGTGCTTGGTCAAAGTTCAGTTGACTTCTCCTTAAGAAAACCCTAATTTGGCACCTTTTGACTTTTGATGATTTGAGAGTTTTATTGATGAATCATGATCAACCCTTGATCAAATGATGAATATGACTTCAAAATATTGATGTTGACTAAAAATCTTGAAGTTTGACCATATGTTGACCACATTTGACTTTTTGTCCAATACAGTTGATTTTCAATCATCTGAGTCATTGACTGAGCAAACTTGTGATGCAAGACTTGAAACTTGACATGAGCATTCCTTGAGACATGTGAGAAACCATGAAATCCATTTTAGGCATTATAAACCCAAACTTCCTTGAGAAAAGTGAAACCCTAATTGTAGGTCAACTGCTTAGAAGGAGAATTTGTCTGATCAAACATTGAGTAGCCTTGAG
This sequence comes from Vicia faba, assembly GCA_948472305.1. Lineage (NCBI taxonomy): Eukaryota > Viridiplantae > Streptophyta > Magnoliopsida > Fabales > Fabaceae > Vicia > Vicia faba. The sequence goes on from OX451740.1 coordinate 5,286,281, forward strand.
CAATTGAAAATCCTAGGAGTATGAGGAGGTATGTTGAAGAAAATGGGAGGAAAATTTTTGGGGTACAACAATCATATTTTGACATTATGCACTTTCTGAACAACTGATGTATTATATTTCTCTTTTTTTGAACATTTAATCTAATAGTTAAGTTCGTTTCATTTTTCGTTCAAATCGTATCATTTTATGTTTCCCTCTTTTGCTCATTCATTCGGTAGTGGTAATGATGATGTTTTAAACAACAATGGTACAAACAACCAAAATTTAGGATATGCATATTCGAAACCTCTGTTTTCATATATGTATGGTGTTTCCGTATGTGCTTATCCGAAACATATAAATTGGTGCGTTCGAATATACATATTCGAATAATATTTTGGAAATTTCAGAAGTGTTTTTCATTACATAGGGGTGACTTAAGAAATTACTTAAATACACACCTTTAGTTTTTAAAGAGTTTACTCTCTAGATTCACATACATTTGAGTGTTGATAAATGAGATTTTTGAATTCAAACTATAGCTTATGTATATCAATGTTGTTGCAGTACTAAATGAGTTATACTTACAAAAGAATTGAATGTGTTTTATAAATTGAGTGTTTAATTTTTTATTAACAATTGGTATATGTGGTTATACTTAATTTATGTTACTTTTTATTTGTTTTGTTTTGTTAGTCGTTTAGTACGTTTTGCACTTTTGCATCATTCAATTTATAAATATTTTGTTTATATCTGGCTTTTTTTAATTATAAGTTAACAATATATTTATGAATACATGCAAGTATTTATAGAAATGACACATACTAAAATTCTAATTGAAAAATAATTGATACAAGAACGAGATAGTTTGATGTTCTAAACCTAAGTAACAAAAAGTAATAGAATGAGTTAGAGAATTTACTGCAAATACCTAGGCTATATATTAAGAAGAAAAAGACAGAGACATAAACTAATTAAATGATTATATATTAATGTTAATGGTGAAAGCACAAGAAATGATAGATGAATCACACAGCTCTGTAAGCATCCCTTTCATTTGTGATAAGGGAGGAAGAGTATTCTCCAAGTCCAATATGATCAATTATCCCACCCTCTCTCAAGTCTTGTATCTGCACAAGAGCCTCTTTGATGTCCAACCTTCTCTCTACATTCTCCTCACAACAACTAAGTCCAATCTTTAAGAGTTTGAGCAATTCAGATTTACTATTTCCGACTGCTCCCATATCTATGTCAAATATATCACTTGTGCGCTTCTCGGTAATCATCATATTCACCCAACTTGCTAAATCAGAATCACTATTATACTTGGGTGTAATATAGTTCTCTGGGAATTTACCTGTTAGGATCTCCAATATTAGAATCCCAAAACTCCATACGTCTGTTTTCTTTGTAATGCGACCAAGTTGAGCATACTCTGGGGACTTATAAGGCATTATGATTTGTTGGGCATGATCAAGATTGATCAATGGACTCAAGGCATAATCAGTAATTAGGGGTTCAAAGGATTCATCTAAAAGTACATTAGAAGATTTTAGATGACCATGAGGAACAATCACACTTGGAAGTGCACTATATAGATAAGACAAACCCCTAGATACACCTTTCACAATTTTCAAACGGGTCGTCCAATTAAGTCCTGGCTTTTGTGAGTTGTGATTACCTACAAGCAAATAAAATGGATTAATAATTAAGCATGCATGCACACGTGTGATGTAATAAAATGGATTAATAATTAAGCATGCATGCACACGTGTGATGTAATAAAATGGATTAATAATTAAGCATGCATGCATGTGTACACATATATTACCTACAAGCAAATAAAATGGATTAATAGTTAAGCATGCATGCATGCATGTGTACACATATATGTAATGTAATAAATGATATAGTACAATATATTATACCATGAAGATGACTAGCCAAGCAACCATTATGAACAAAGGATGAGATCAAAAGTTTCTCTTCTCTTGTATAATAAAAAGCAAGTAGAGGTAGAAGATTGGGATGGTTGAGGTTTCCTATCCTTCTCATATGCTCATAAAACTCTTGTCTCGACACATTGTTCATTTTCTTATACCTCTTTACAACAATGGCTTGACCGTCCAAAATCACAGCTTTATAGGATGACCCAAAGGAGGCACTCCCTAGAATTTCAGCAGAGGACCTTAGCAAATCTTGTAAATCAAAGACTATTCCATCTTGCCTCAGGAATATAAGCTTCCCTTGCTCCCCTTTTTTGGAATTACCATGGCTATACTGGTCTGGTTTTGGACTATTAGGATCATAGTGGTCGGCCAAACTTTTGGTTTTAACATAAACCGCGCGAGGCTTGACATATTTGTTGGAAGCTTGCATCTGTAATTGTGAAGTGGTAGAAGGATTCTGATCACCTAATTGTTTCTCTTGGGACCTCAAGCGACATATGATAAGTATTGAAACCATAATAGATATTATAAATGCTATCGTAACCACTGTGAGTAAAATATTCATAACAACTATTCTGGACAAAATAGTATTATCACACATATTTGTCAAAGGTGGCCCACATAAAAGAATGTTTCCACTAAAGGAAGATGGATCAAAATTTCTTAGATTAGGCGGGATAGGACCCTCTAATTCATTGTTAGAGAAGTTGACAATCTTGAGGTTATTATTCTTGGATTCAAATTTGGGTATCTCACCTTTAAACTTGTTTGAGTCAAGCCTAAGGACGACGAGAATAGGCAAAGTAGATAAAGATGATGGGATTTGACCAGTAAACTCATTATTAGACAAATACAATTTCCTCAACCTATGCAAATCCATAAATGCATTGTCGGGTATCAAGCCTGAGAAATGGTTATAAGACAAGTAAAGGGCCCTCAAATTTGGCAACATCTTGAGGTTAGGCAATGGACCCACAAATGTATTGTTCATCAAACTAAGTGTTCGTAATGCAGGCATTGAAGCAACAGATTCCAAATCAATATTACCGGTTAAACCCATACTCTCAAGGCGTATCCCCCATACCTTATCATTAAAACACAATAAGCCCACCCAATTTGGAATATTTCCAAAGCATGGTGGTCTGGGGTTTATGGATGGATCCCAACTGCTGAGGGACACTGCATTTTTCAATGATTTCTTGAACTTCAATAGTGCCTCAGCATCAGAAGACACGCCTCTATATGAAAGTAGTAATAATAATAGAAAAACAACCACAAACTTGACATTATTAAATGCTGTTGGTGCGCGCACAATCCCATTAGAGCGCGCGCCCATTAGCACTGACTATGAAAAGATGATTGGGATCATATATGTAGATATGTAATCCTTTTCTCCTTGTTATTATTAATAATAATTAACAGCACCATCTCTGATCATTAAAGCCTGAAAAGGATCAAGGTTGATGCTGTTGTTAGGGGCCAAGAAAGAGTATGCTGTGAAATTATGGTAAAGCAAATTTTGATATTGCTAACAAACAAATGAGAGGAATGAACAAATGAAACCTATCGTCACAACATTAGTTGTGTGTGTGAGAAGTATAAGGGGAACCTCTAATTTTATTCATTCATTCTTTCTTTCTGTGAAACCGTGTCCTTTTGCTAAGATTAGATTTTCCATACTTAGATTTTAACAATATACTATTTTATTAAGCTTTATTTCACTCTCATTTTTTATGTATGCATGATTTTATTACATGTTATTTCTCTTGTCTCCACTTTATATATATCATAATAATTAATTATTTAAAACTTAATGATAATGTTAAAAATAAAATAAATTTTCTTAAGTAAACTTTAATGTCATTATTAGTGGGCTTTCTTATTAAATAAGGTAATAGGAAGGTTAAAAATCAAATGTAATTTGGAAGATCAAGAGTTAGTAGGTTATGATAGTTTTAATAATAGCAGTTATATTTTCTTATAATTGTAGAAGTCATTGGGTCTATATAAAGACCAAGAGTGTATTTTATTTTCAGAACAACAAGATATAAAAGTTTACCTCTTTCTCTAAATAACTAGAATCGAAGTCTGTTCCTATTCTAACAAATTGGCATCAGAGCCAATGACAAACACGATGAATCAAATTTCGTTGTCACGACTAACGAAGTCAAATTATGAAAATTGGAGTATCCAAATGAAAGCTCTTCTTGGATCTCTAGACACATGGGATGTGACCAGAGATAGATTTGAAGAACCAACAGATGTTGGGGGAGATACAACAGCTCAAACTAAGGCGTTGAAAGAGACGTGATCGAAGGACAAAACAGAATTATACATGTTGTTCAGGGTTGTAGATGAATCAGGCTTCAAAAATATTGCTGGTTCGACTACGTCGAAATAAGCACGGGACGCATTAGAGAGATTGTTCAAAGGAGCAGATCAAGTGAAGAAAGTTCGACTCTAAACTCTTCATGGAGAATTGGAGAGGATACAGATGAAGGATACATAAATTGTATTTGAGTACATCACACGTGTGCAAAAGGTGGTGAACCAACTCACCAGAAATGGGGAAACAATAACTGATACACGAGTTATTGAAAAGACCTTGAGATATTTAATAGACAAAATTGAAAATATTGTGTGTCCAATAGAAGAATCGAAGGACCTTTAGACGCTCTTAGTCGAAGAGCTCGCTGGTTCTCACGTAGCATATGAACAACAAAAGATGAAAAAGAAGGAAGAAGCAGATCAAACCAAGGAGTCGAACAAAGACGAAAAGGTACTCTTTTCTCAAAACTTTCGAGGAAGAGGACGTGGACGTGAAGGTCGTGACAATGGTCGAAGTGGTCGAAGCAGCAACTTCGAAAGAGGACAATCGAGCCAACAAAATTGGCATGGAAAAGGACGTGGTCAAAGAGGTGGTCGATCGAACCACTCCAACTTCGAATGCTACAAGTGTGGTAAGTATGGTCATTACGCGAAGGATTGCAACTCCTACAAATGTTACAATTATGATAAAGTAGGACATCTTGCAAAAGATTGTCGAATCGAAAAGAAGATTGAAGAAACAACCAATCTAGCCTTGGAACCTGAAGCTAATGAAGGCTTTCTTCTGATGGATCAAAACGAAATCAACACCAATAATGACAATGTATGGTATATTGACTCAGGAGCAAGTAATCACATGTGTGGTTACAAACACCTGTTTAAAGAAATGAAGAAAATTGAAGATGGTAATGTGTCTTTCAGAGATGTATCGAAAGTGAAGGTCGGAGGAAAGGGCACAATCAGTTACTTGCAGAAGGATGACTTGATTGGATCAATCGAAGATGTTTACTATGTTCCAGATCTCAAGACCAACATCTTGAGTTTTGTACAACTTACAGAAAAAGGCTTTTCGATACTTATGAAAGATCGAATACTGCATTTGAAGGACAAAGTAGGACATCTGATCGCCCGTGTCGAAATGGAGAGAAATTGAATGTACAAATTGAATCTGAGGGACGTTCGAGAGAAATGTATACAAGTCAAAATGCAAGACAAAGCATCATTATGGCATATGCGCTCTGGTTATCTACATCATGCTGGTTTGAGAAGGTTGGCAAAAAGGAACATGGTGCATGGACTACCAGACATGGACTATGAAGGAAAGTTCTGTGAAGAATGTGTGCTCAACAAAAAAACAAGAAGCTCATTTCAAAAGAAGGCAAAATATCAAGCTAAACACATTCTCTAATTGATTGATACTGATATATGCGGGCCAATCACTCCAGAATCCTTCAGTGGAAAAAGGTAGTTCATTTCATTTATTGACGATTTCTCACGAAAGAATTGGGTTTATTTCTTGAAAGAAAAGTCTGAAGCATTAGAGGTGTTCAAAAAGTTCAAAGTAATGGTGGAGAAGGCAACAGACAGACATATCAAAGCAGTTCGATCTGACAGAGGTGGTGAGTACACTTCGATAGCCTTTATGAAGTATTGTGAAGAGCAGGGCATAAGGAGATTCCTAACTGCCCCATATTCACCTCAGTAAAATGGTGTGGCTGAAACAAAGAATCGAACTATTCTTGACATGATTCGATCAATGCTTAAGAGCAAGAACACGTTGAAAGAATTCTGGGCAGAAGTTGTACAATGTGTTGTTTATGTTCAGAATAGATGTCCACATTCAAAGTTAGAAGATCAAACACCACAAAAGGCATGGAGCGGAAAGAAGCCAATAGTTTCTCATCTCAAATTATTTGGTAGTGTAGCTTATGCACATGTACCAGATCAATGAAGAACGAAACTTGAAGACAAAAGCCAAAAGTACATATTCATTGGATATAATGAGAAGACGAAAAGGTACAAGTTATTCGACCCCATAAGCAAGAAAGTGATCATGAGTAGAGACGTTTGAATAAACGAAGCAAGAAAGTGGGACAAGAATAATTTGACAGAGGTTATTGACGCAGTCGAAGAAACATATGTAGTTGTACCAACAAGCATTTCAACAGAACATGAAGATACTGAAGATGAACTTCTACAACCCAGAATGCGAAGTTTGCAAGATTTATATGATTCAACAAATGAGGTACACCTTGTGTGCCTTTTAGCAGATGCTGAAAACATTCGTGTCAAAGAAGAGTTACGAGACAAGAAGTGGAAAAGTGCCATGGACGAAGAGATTAGAGCAATAGACCGCAACAACACTTGGGAGCTAGTCAAAATGCTAAAAGGTAGTCAACCCATTGGTGTAAAGTGGGTATTCAAGAAAAAGATAAACGCTCAAGGAAAAATTGAAAGATTTAAAGCGCGACTTGTTGCGAAGGGATAAAAACATAAAGCAGGAATTGACTATGACAAAGTATTTGCACCTGTTCCAAGAATGGAGACAATTCGATTGCTCATTTCTCAAGCTGCTCAATTCAAATGGCCATTATTTCAAATGGATGTCAAGACATAATTTTTGAATGGTGTGCTCGAAGAACTCGAACAACCACTTAGGTATATGAAGATTGGAGAAGAGAAGAAGGTGTTGAGATTGAAGAAAGCGTTGTATGGGCTGAAGCAAGCACCATGAGCATGGAACACACATATTGACACATATTTCAAAAGGAATAGATTCGAGCAATGTCCTTATGAACATGCTCTCTATGTGAAGAAAAATGGTAGTAATGTGTGATCGGTGGATCTGGAACTGACTGTTTAAAGCTGGTTCGCGAAATGTCGCGGAAGCAAGAGTCGCCACCGTCTTTTATTTTCTCCAATAGGAAAGGACAAAAGCACAGAAAAATTCCTTTTAAGAGATTGCTCTCGGTTCGGGAGGTGGGTTATAGAAAGGGAAGGTGTTAGCACCCTTTCTATCCATGGTTATCCATGGGCTCTTAGATACTTGCTCAATGTGTTTTCAAAAGGTTTGTTTGCTTTTCAATGTGGGTTTAAAAAGTTTCTTTGAAAAATTTCAGTTCGACTCGTACGTCAGAGTGTTTGAAAAGTTTGCTTTGAAAACTTTTGAAAATGTGTCGGTGTGAAAAGTCTTTTGAGTTTGTTTTGAAATTAGAGCAAGTATCCTTGAGAACCTACCTACCCTAAGGAATTCGTCTGTGTAAATGTCCTTAAAAGTAGTGCCACCCCACCATTGAGAGGTAGGTAGCACCACCGTTGGAGGTGTTCGGGTCAATTCGAGTTTGTAGGGACGTGGTGATCACCGGAGCAATGGGAAGACACCTTAGAAGCTACCCTCATGCCAGGTTCCCGGATCATGAGGACTTACTAAGACATCCTCTACTCGACGATCACCTTTCGAAAGGCAACAGTGAGGCGTACCCTAGGGGTGGTGTGTGCGAATTGTGTGTCATGTTTCAAGTATTTTTTGTCTTGTCATGTTTGTCGTGTTCTACGCTTGATTTTATTTTAAGTCCATTCATTCTTGCATGCATATTTAACAGTTATAAATTGCGAGGAAATAAAGCTAAACTATTACAAATGGCGCGGGTCCACATCGCCAAAATTAAACCGGACCCGATTTAGCGGAAAAATAAATAATGCGAAGAAAATAAAGTGTGAAAAGCAAATTACATGGCTTTGGGATATTTACAAAATTATAATAAGCGATAATAAAATAAATGCGCGAATTAAATGATTAATGACGGGCGTTGGACCCTTTTTGCAAGAATAATTAAATTAATAAGAAATTAAAATAAAAATTAAATGAGAACGATATTTTTGGTATTTTTTAGATTTAATGAAAAAAGGAAATTAATTGAGATTAAATTAGACGGCAAACCCTAATTCTAATATTTTTTATTTATTAAGAAAGAATTAAAATAAAGTCTAAATTAAACCTAAAATTTATTATGTACAATTTTGACTTATGAAAATAAAGTAATAAATAAATACTATTGTTATTCTGAAAGAAAATTAAAATTAATAAAAGAAAATAATAAGTAATTAACCTAAATTCTATTTTGTTGGATTTTTTATTATGGAAAAAATATAAATTAAACCTAATTTAAAATTAATTCATTTACATGCTAATAAAATAATTATAATAAAATAAATATTATTTTTTTTCTTGTGTTTTCTGCATTTTTTAATGTTTTTATATTTTATAGAAAAAAAAATAATTAATTAAAACAAACAATTAAATCATACAATAATTAAAATAGAAAAAAATAAAAACAAGAAATCAAACCAGAGTGGGGGTGCTGTCCCCAATTTAGGAGGTAAGAACTGGAAAGGCCTGGCCCAATAAGCTGGGAATTTCATTGACTTTTTGGATTGGGTGCTAGTGCATTGACCTGGTTCACCATAAGCCTGGGATCTAAGCCCTTGGTCTGCCTCTCCTGGACACGTGTGTGATTGGATGGTGATGGTCTATCATACGTATGCGCTCCTGAAACTGCATGGGATTCATAATGGAAAAATAGTATGGCATTATGCAAGACCTGGGACTTGAACCCAGGTCTTTGAAGTTACAAGCATAGCACGTTACCATTTGAGCCAAACGCGTTAAGTTAACATGGAATAAATAATAAACATTATAAAAATAACGCGTTAAGGTTTATGAGAATTCGCGCGAAATTCAAACTGCCCAATGGTTGATGGACACGCCATCTTCTTCCTCCCCACCCCTGTAACACAGAACGCTATGGGAACGGTTTTGAAACGTGGTTTTAGAGGGTCTTCACGAAAATAGCGATTAGACCCTCGACGCTCATAAATTGAGCGCGAGGGTTGGAAGCTGTTCGTCTGGTCGTGCTTAATGCAATGGCGAAGGTCTGGAGCTCCAATTTTACGTTATGTCAAAAGCCCCAAATGAGCAAGCCTGCAAACCCTAGAAAACATACATGGCATAATCGCCTATGGTACAGAAAAACACAATTAAACCTATTGGTTAGCATAGAAACATGATTATAAACAAGAATCCACAAAGAAAAATGCAAGAGGATGCTTAAATCGTGCTATGCAATTTCAATATGTTCTTGATACGGTTTGAGTTCCAGATACCAGTTCAAGGCGTTTGAGTTGATGCCAATGGTTGGAATATGTCCAGGAATGTATGAGGATGCTAATGGGATCAAAATCGAAGCTTGAATTGACCTCTAATACACTTTTCAGTTTTTGAGTTTTTTGTGAATTTTCAAGAATGGCAAAGCTTGTGTATGCGCAGTTTTTCAGTCCAAGAGCATTAGGGTTGTGTTCTGATCATATATGGAGCATGTTAGGTCAACAATTTCCACAAAAATCTCTTGCAATTATGAATTGAAGATTTGATTTTCTTCCATTATTTTTTCAATCTTTTTCACATGGTTTTTGTACCAATTTGCATCCAATCACCCCAAATCTTTCCTCCTTTGTCTTCACACGAAATATTGAGCCTATAAAGTGTATAAAAAGATTTTTTAGATTAAGGTTTATATTTTTCATGAATTAAAATCATTTAAATGAATATAAATTAGTATTAATTCAAATAAATAATTAAAAAATATGAGAATACTTCCCTTTGGGCCTAGTGGTCGTGCATAGGCTTGGCATGAAGAAATTTGGAAGATAATTGAGCCCATTTGCATTTTTAGGCCTTTTGCATCAATGTTGACTTTCAAAAATTTCCAAAAATTTCCCAACTTCCACAAGGCATAACTTGGTCAATTTTTAAGCTTTTCACATGTTCTTGGACATTTTGGAAAGGTCTTTGAGTCCTTTAACCAATGCCTTTGGTCCCATGTCATTTTGATTTACCAATCTCAAGTTATGGCTTTTGACTTAAAGTCACTTTTTGTTGACTTTTGAAAATGACCTATAATGTTGAGATTGATAACTTTTTGTGAGAGCATTTCTTGGACTTGGAACATGAAGATGAATTGTAGGAAATGTCTTTCTCTTCAAAATGAGCTTTGGATGGAATTTTTCTGATAATCCATGTGAAAGTTATGCCCTGGTCAATTTCAGTTGACTTTTTCAGCTGTCCAAATATAGCAACTTTTGCACCTTTGATGATTTCTGAGCCAAATTTTGAGAATCATGATCAAGCATTGATCAAATGATGTTTGTGGCTTCAAAATGATATGTTGACCAAAAATTTGAACTTTTGACTGTCAAATGACCATTTTGCCCCTACAGTTGACTGTAGTGCAATTTAGGGTTTTGACTGTGCAATTTTGAGCTGAATGCCTTGGAACTTGACATGAGGACACTTGACCATCTTTGTAGGCATGTGAGACTTGATTGGGCCTTTGAAAAGTTCATTTGTTTGACCAGAACTCAAACCCTAGTTTGACTGTATAGGAGACAGTTGAGCTGCACAACCCTTGGGGAATTTTGTGACCTTGACTTTGACAATTCTTGATGAATATGGGAGGGCAAATTTTGGGGTACAACAGTTGCCCCTGTTCAATCTTCTTAGACCTGAGGATGCAGATTGGCTGACGTGCCTTTCGTAATCCGAGGGTAGAAGATGATTGGACACTAGAGTGCCCAGAAATTTGCGCTCACATAGTGACGGTGATGATGAGGGAATGGGCTTATAGATGCCATTTGGGTGTTACTTGGATAGGATGATGGGCTTATAGATGCCATCTGGACGTTGATCGCGTAGGAGATTCCTTAGCGAGAACCTGCATACCTGCAAAACAGAAAAATGAGTACCTGACACGTCGCAGGAGCTGATTTTAGATGCTTGATATAGATATGTCCTGATTGGTTACAGGAGCTGGGTCTGGAGCTTCAAACGCTGATGAATGAACCAGGGATGGTTACTGCCTCTGAATGATTTCAACCTCAACAACGCTCGTTGAGAAAATCTTGGTGAGAATTACCATCTTCGTAGTGTCAGGAAGAGAACCAAAGGACATTATAATCTCAAAGGGAGTCACCTCACTCACCGTTGGAGAGGGAACTATAGGAAATTATAATCTGAAAGGAAATATCACCTCACGCTCATGCCGGAGAGGGGAACATCTTGAAAAAGGACTTACCACCTCACACGCCGTTGGAGAGGGGACCATAGGAGAATATCACCTCACGCTCATGCCGGAGAGGGGAACATCTGAAGAAGGAATTACCACCTCACACGCCGTTGGAGAGGGGACCATAAGAGAACTTCTACTGAGTCTTTATCAGAAAAATCTGTTTGGAGTCGATTTAACTGGACTGGAGAAGTCCTTGAAATATGTTTGAGAATTTCAACTGCATCTTTCCTGAAAGGTAAAGGTCAGTTATATGCAATGCATGATATGGATCAAGCAAACATGGATACGATTTATATGATATGATGTGTACATGCATGCTATAATGATGTATGTGATGATTCATGTATGTTTTCGTCTAGGAAAATAAATCCTTGACGGGTGCCGGGAAGTCATATCCTGGGCTAATGTTGAGGGAGAGATTTTGCTTCCGCTGTGGATGATTCGTTGCAAGAATACCGGTAGGAGAAGATAACTCCGTTGAGGAATAAACTTGGCAAATGAAATAATTCTGCGGGAGAAAAGATACTCTAGCGATCATGCTGGGGAGTGCTTATTCTGTGGGGATAATGATGCTTTGCTGAGTTGATGAAGATAGCTCTGCTGGGGATACCGTTGATGAGTTATGCTGGGATATATCCTTGTTGTGCTGGAAGTGTTGATAGACTTCGCTGGGGGTAGGAAGATATTTTGCCGAGGACCCTCTTTTCGTGGCTTTTGGCTGAGGATAACCCAGTTATATCCTGTTACGGAAATAACTCTTTAAATCAAGCCGGGACGACGCGTTCGTGTTCTGCGAGGGATAAGCTTCCAGAATCTACTGGGGATAAGCTTGCTTCTTGGGGAGATACGAATTCCAACTTTCCTGGGGAAACTGGATTGGACTCTCCTGGGGGAAGTTTTGATATGCTGTAGGTTGAAAGAGGGAGCCTGTGTAGGGTTGCCTGCTGATGAGCTCGTGTAAAACCGCATCTGAAATGGAGAAGGAACCTGGGTGGGGTTACTTTGATGATGAGTTCGTGTAAAACTTCGTTTTTGGAAAGGGAGAACCTGTGTAGGGTTTCTGGGTGACGAGTCCATGTAAAACTGCATCTTGAAGAGAGGGAACCGGCGTAGGGTTGCTTAGTGAGGTAAGTTCATGTAAAACTTTTTGATGAATCCATGTAAGACTTCTAGAGGAACCGGGGTTAGGTTACCTTGGGGTAAATCCATGTGAGATTTCTTGACGAACCGGGGTAAGATTGCTGGAAGCGAGTCCATGTGAGACTTCTGGGGGAACCGGGGTTAGGTTACCTTGAGATAGATCCGTGTGAGATTTCTTGATGAACCGGGGTAAGGTTGCTTCGGGATAAGTTTGTGTAAAACTTTGATGAACCGGGGTTAGGTCATCTTGAGATAGGTCCATGTAAGACTTCAGGAGGAACCGGGGTTAGGTTACTTAGGTAAGTTTGTGTAAAACTCTGATGAGCCGGGGTTAGGTCATCTTGAGATAGGTCCATGTAAGACTTCAGGAGGAACCGGGGTTAGGTTACTTGGATAAGTTTGTGTAAAAACTTTGATGAGCCGGGGTTAGGTCATCTTGAGATAGGTCCATGTAAGACTTCAGGAGGAACCGGGGTTAGGTTTCTTGGGTAAGCTTGTGTAAAACTTTGATGAACCGGGGTTAGGTCATCTTGTGGAGGAGGAGTCTGTGTATGACTTTGTCTGAAGGTTGAGAAGAAACCGGTGTTGGGTTGCGTGATTTTGATTAAGTGGGTGATCGTCCTGTTTGGTTTCGGACGTTAGCCCATGATCTGGAATTCGTAAAGGTAGATGGTAATCATTCTTATGTTGATCTGTCCTTTGTACTTTGGTTGACAGAGCAATTAGATCGTCTGGATAACTCATTATTGCCCCTGCTTCGGAGATGAGGGAAGAGGATACCTGTGTGGGTGATTGACACATCTTCGGATAGGCAGGTGACGAGATACCGGAACATAGTCGTACGCTTTGATCCCTAACTTTTGCCTGGACCGCCCTTTCGGGTTTTCAGTCCACCGGGATACCCATTTTTGCCCAAGCCGCCTTTTCAGGTTTTCGACTTGCCGGGTGTACAGTTTTTCATTTTCATCCCTTCATTTTGCCCGAACCCTTTTGGTTCGCCGGGAAGCCCTTATTTTTGCCTAGGTGTGTCAACCTAGCGGGTCTTTGATTATGCGTAGTACTTTTCCGACTATGTTCACGCTCTCAGAATATAGGGAGTTGCCCCTGTTGGAAGTATTTTGCCATGCCCCAGGTAATGGGCAATGCTCCTACTGTGCCCCTTGACTGGAGGTACTTCTGTTCACAAGGTATTCATCGTGCGAATTTCCCTGCTGTTCAAACAAATAATCATATGCAAACAAGGTTATTTTAAGAATGCAAAAGTCTATGTCTGTCTTGAATTTTAAAAATGCATTTTTGTAATACAGTGCGATGTCAACTCAGTATTTTACAGCAAACCTTCAGGAGTCAGGATACCTTTGTAATAGTATGCTTTCGAACTAACCCATGCTTCAGCTAGGACTTTTAAGGGTTATATCGTGGCCTGGTTCACGGGTTAAGAAACAAAGGATAAAGGCTCAAAGTATTTGTACCCACCCGCTCTTCGTGATGTTCTCCAAACCTAAACTCAGTTGATCATACGTTAGACCTTGTTTGAGTCTTTGCTTTGATTTTCCGGTAATGGTTCAGATGTTGATAATTTGTTTTGAATAGGCAGTCATTCCTTTGCTTTGGTTGAGGGTTTGTGAGACCTCGTTCTTGTCTGATTTTTGTTATCCCTTTCTTTTTTTGCCTGAACTGTTTCCTTTTTGGAATTACAGTCAGCGGGATGCCCCAGTTTCATAAGTCCCTTTTATAGGTTTTGACTTTTTGGGCTTTTTGTTTATGATTTTTTTTATAACAACTGCCTGTCTTTATGATTGTTCTGAACCATCACTGTTGTTTTTTTTTTCGTAAGGATCTCTTTGGTGCCATTCGTTATGCACTTGGATCAACTGAGAAGACTACCCTGCCCCGGGTTATGATAAAGGGTTTTAATTTTCGAAAATAAAAAACTCCTGCTTCTTTGGCTCAGATGGGTTGACGAGGGATTATCATCCTTATAACTCCAGTGTTTGGGAATTGAAACAATGCCTGTACCTCATCAGCGGGGTCTGTTCAAAAGCATACTGTGGATTATGGTATCGTTTTCGTCATCCTCCTTCAAGAGGCTTAGAATTTTTAATTAAGAGTTGACCATCGCAAAAATATGAAAACAGTTTTAAGCATGGTAAACATAATTAAATCAAGCCAGACATGTGTAATGCATTCATGAAATAAAAGAGTTTAACATAATAATTGTTTATCTGAACAAGAAAAGAAAAATACAACTTGAAATCAAATGAACAAAAAATCTCCAATCTTAGCCATGTTTTGGCAATGGAGCATTGATCACGTTGGGAGTCTCGGCAGGCTCGAACTCGATCTCTTTGGCGTCGATCATGTTCTGAATCTTGTACTTTAGTGCCCAACAGTCCTCAGTATCGTGCCCCGGGCTATCGGAATGATAAGCACATCTGGCTTCTGGATTGTAGCTTGGAGAAGAGGTCTTAGGGTTGGCAGGAGGGTTGATCACTGCAATCAGGTTCATCTTCAACATGTGTTGCAGCGCTTGCGACCATGGCATGTTAATGTTGGTGAACTGCCTTTTAGGCCCGTCCGGCCTTTGCTGGTTTCCCTTTTGTGGTTGCCGGCGTGGTGTAGAACCAGAGATCATGACTGCCCCTGCGTGTTGGTCACGGCGACCCTTTTGACTGTATGCAGCATTAGATTCCTTCCTTCCCGTGTAAGGCTTTTTATGAATATCAGAAGGTGTGGCCTCTTGAATTTTCCCGCTCTTGATACCAGCTTCAATTCTTTCGCCGGTCAAGATGAGGTCTGTAAATCCAGCAGATGAGTTACCAATGAGGTGGTTGAAGAATGGACCAGACAGGGTCCCCAAGAACATGTCCACAAGTTCACGGTCAGTCAGGGGTGGTTGTACCCTTCCAGCAAGATCCCTCCATTTCTGCGCATATTCTTTAAAACCTTCACTTGATCCTAACGACATACCTTGGAGTTGGGTACGCGTAGGAGCAAGGTCGGCATTATACTGATACTGCTTGTAGAAAGCAGTAGCCAACTCCTCCCAGTTACGAACCTTGGTCCCATCTAGTTGATAGAACCATTCGAGATGAGTCCCTGAAAGACTCTCCTGGAAGAAATGGATCCACAAGTTTTTGTCCACCGTATATGGCTGAATCTTCCGAACATAGGACCTTAAGTGCAGCTTGGGACAAGACGCCCCGTCATACTTTGAGAAAGTTGGTGCTTTGAATTTATGTGGGATAATCACACCAGTTGACAAACCCAGATCTCCGAAATCCAGCCCAGGTACCTGTTGAACCTCCATAGCTTTCATTCTGTCCTCCAGTTGTTTATATCTGTCATCAGCAGGAGGGTACTGCTCTTCATCAAAATCTGTCTCGTTGTCGGAGACCACTGGACTGGGAACCTCTCTCTCATGATGACTGCTTTTTCCCACAGATGGGGTTGTCCTCTCAGCTTCAACTTGTGGTGTATTCCCGAATCGGCGTCTAGGGTTGAACAGCACAGTCCTCTTCTTCTTCTTCTCCTTTTTCAAGAGCAAAGCTTTCAGATCTTGCTGCCCCTGGGCCAGAGTCATAATCAGCTCTTGGAATTGGGCGTTCTGAGCCTGAAGGGCCTTGATGGACTGTTCAGTTGATGATTCGGGATTCATGACGATCGGCTGAAATAAACAGCGAAGAGGGTAAGCAACCTGTCAAAGGGATACCTGCAATGCAATGAGATGTATGATATGCGTGCAATGATTCCAAGGACCTCGCGGGGTAAACAAGAAAATCTGTTAGCAATTTGATCCGGTAGCTTTGATTGAAGGAAACCCATGTTGTTGAGAATTCTTCTTCAAGTGTCAAAGGCTCACCATATCCAGTGGGTCATAGCCCCTGACAACCTTGGCTAGAGGAAAATAAATCCTCTTTGCCCCTGGCTAGACAGTTGATCCCTCATGACCTGCATCACAAGCCCTTGAGATCCTTGAAATGGGTTAAGATGTATGCAATGGTATGATGTCATGCTATGCATGGGGTAATGTAGGGTAGCCCTGTTATGAGTCCCAATTAAGGACTATAAACAAAACCTGCAAGAGACTTAGTATACTTGTTACGAGCCCTGATTAAGGACTACAAACAGAACCTGCAAGAAAGAGTGCACTTTGTTATGAGCCCTAATCAAAGGCTACAAACAAAACCCGCAAGTAATTAGTAACCCTGTTATGAGTCCTTATCAAGGGCTACAAACAAAACCTGCACGTAGTTCATGGGTCAGATAACAAGCATACAAGTAGGCAAGTACAAAGGCACACAAGTCACACAAAAGAGCCCTTAGAGTTTAGGCCAGCATGAGGTCTGGGTACTACCCTCTTGAAGTTGGTGGGTTCATACCTGTCCTATCAAAGTAACCGGGTTCTTAGAGGTTCCCAATATCATTGACTACCCTCAATCGGTCATAACTCCAGCATCGCAATCTTTTCTTGCGGCCAGAACCATCACGAGAGTTTAGTCTCAATGGGCGTAGCATACTGCTACAATTCTAAAGGCCAAGTTGTGTCAATTAAGGTTCTAAGGTTGTTGGTGCTTAATGACCCCTCAGAAGACCCATATTCTCCTCGTTGCGACACAAGGGATATCGGTACAGACTAAGGTGTCACACCAACGTAGCCACTGCTTCACCTGTGTCGGTCTACGCCGGACAGGTCCCTCACAGCTTATGCTACCTAACAGGGTATCCCCAGATCCGGGTTAGGATCTATAGAACTCCGATGCACCCACAATAGTAAAGCAAATAAGTCAATACAATTGAAAACACAGTTATGAGCTAAGCCCTAAGGTACACCTCACTTTATAAGGCTCCCCAGCAGAGTCGCCAGTTCTGTGATCGGTGGATCTGGAACTGACTGTTTAAAGCTGGTTCGCGAAATGTCGCGGAAGCAAGAGTCGCCACCGTCTTTTATTTTCTCCAATAGGAAAGGACAAAAGCACAGAAAAATTCCTTTTAAGAGATTGCTCTCGGTTCGGGAGGTGGGTTATAGAAAGGGAAGGTGTTAGCACCCTTTCTATCCATGGTTATCCATGGGCTCTTAGATACTTGCTCAATGTGTTTTCAAAAGGTTTGTTTGCTTTTCAATGTGGGTTTAAAAAGTTTCTTTGAAAAATTTCAGTTCGACTCGTACGTCAGAGTGTTTGAAAAGTTTGCTTTGAAAACTTTTGAAAATGTGTCGGTGTGAAAAGTCTTTTGAGTTTGTTTTGAAATTAGAGCAAGTATCCTTGAGAACCTACCTACCCTAAGGAATTCGTCTGTGTAAATGTCCTTAAAAGTAGTGCCACCCCACCATTGAGAGGTAGGTAGCACCACCGTTGGAGGTGTTCGGGTCAATTCGAGTTTGTAGGGACGTGGTGATCACCGGAGCAATGGGAAGACACCTTAGAAGCTACCCTCATGCCAGGTTCCCGGATCATGAGGACTTACTAAGACATCCTCTACTCGACGATCACCTTTCGAAAGGCAACAGTGAGGCGTACCCTAGGGGTGGTGTGTGCGAATTGTGTGTCATGTTTCAAGTATTTTTTGTCTTGTCATGTTTGTCGTGTTCTACGCTTGATTTTATTTTAAGTCCATTCATTCTTGCATGCATATTTAACAGTTATAAATTGCGAGGAAATAAAGCTAAACTATTACAAATGGCGCGGGTCCACATCGCCAAAATTAAACCGGACCCGATTTAGCGGAAAAATAAATAATGCGAAGAAAATAAAGTGTGAAAAGCAAATTACATGGCTTTGGGATATTTACAAAATTATAATAAGCGATAATAAAATAAATGCGCGAATTAAATGATTAATGACGGGCGTTGGACCCTTTTTGCAAGAATAATTAAATTAATAAGAAATTAAAATAAAAATTAAATGAGAACGATATTTTTGGTATTTTTTAGATTTAATGAAAAAAGGAAATTAATTGAGATTAAATTAGACGGCAAACCCTAATTCTAATATTTTTTATTTATTAAGAAAGAATTAAAATAAAGTCTAAATTAAACCTAAAATTTATTATGTACAATTTTGACTTATGAAAATAAAGTAATAAATAAATACTATTGTTATTCTGAAAGAAAATTAAAATTAATAAAAGAAAATAATAAGTAATTAACCTAAATTCTATTTTGTTGGATTTTTTATTATGGAAAAAATATAAATTAAACCTAATTTAAAATTAATTCATTTACATGCTAATAAAATAATTATAATAAAATAAATATTATTTTTTTTCTTGTGTTTTCTGCATTTTTTAATGTTTTTATATTTTATAGAAAAAAAAATAATTAATTAAAACAAACAATTAAATCATACAATAATTAAAATAGAAAAAAATAAAAACAAGAAATCAAACCAGAGTGGGGGTGCTGTCCCCAATTTAGGAGGTAAGAACTGGAAAGGCCTGGCCCAATAAGCTGGGAATTTCATTGACTTTTTGGATTGGGTGCTAGTGCATTGACCTGGTTCACCATAAGCCTGGGATCTAAGCCCTTGGTCTGCCTCTCCTGGACACGTGTGTGATTGGATGGTGATGGTCTATCATACGTATGCGCTCCTGAAACTGCATGGGATTCATAATGGAAAAATAGTATGGCATTATGCAAGACCTGGGACTTGAACCCAGGTCTTTGAAGTTACAAACATAGCACGTTACCATTTGAGCCAAACGCGTTAAGTTAACATGGAATAAATAATAAACATTATAAAAATAACGCGTTAAGGTTTATGAGAATTCGCGCGAAATTCAAACTGCCCAATGGTTGATGGACACGCCATCTTCTTCCTCCCCACCCCTGTAACACAGAACGCTATGGGAACGGTTTTGAAACGTGGTTTTAGAGGGTCTTCACGAAAATAGCGATTAGACCCTCGACGCTCATAAATTGAGCGCGAGGGTTGGAAGCTGTTCGTCTGGTCGTGCTTAATGCAATGGCGAAGGTCTGGAGCTCCAATTTTACGTTATGTCAAAAGCCCCAAATGAGCAAGCCTGCAAACCCTAGAAAACATACATGGCATAATCGCCTATGGTACAGAAAAACACAATTAAACCTATTGGTTAGCATAGAAACATGATTATAAACAAGAATCCACAAAGAAAAATGCAAGAGGATGCTTAAATCGTGCTATGCAATTTCAATATGTTCTTGATACGGTTTGAGTTCCAGATACCAGTTCAAGGCGTTTGAGTTGATGCCAATGGTTGGAATATGTCCAGGAATGTATGAGGATGCTAATGGGATCAAAATCGAAGCTTGAATTGACCTCTAATACACTTTTCAGTTTTTGAGTTTTTTGTGAATTTTCAAGAATGGCAAAGCTTGTGTATGCGCAGTTTTTCAGTCCAAGAGCATTAGGGTTGTGTTCTGATCATATATGGAGCATGTTAGGTCAACAATTTCCACAAAAATCTCTTGCAATTATGAATTGAAGATTTGATTTTCTTCCATTATTTTTTCAATCTTTTTCACATGGTTTTTGTACCAATTTGCATCCAATCACCCCAAATCTTTCCTCCTTTGTCTTCACACGAAATATTGAGCCTATAAAGTGTATAAAAAGATTTTTTAGATTAAGGTTTATATTTTTCATGAATTAAAATCATTTAAATGAATATAAATTAGTATTAATTCAAATAAATAATTAAAAAATATGAGAATACTTCCCTTTGGGCCTAGTGGTCGTGCATAGGCTTGGCATGAAGAAATTTGGAAGATAATTGAGCCCATTTGCATTTTTAGGCCTTTTGCATCAATGTTGACTTTCAAAAATTTCCAAAAATTTCCCAACTTCCACAAGGCATAACTTGGTCAATTTTTAAGCTTTTCACATGTTCTTGGACATTTTGGAAAGGTCTTTGAGTCCTTTAACCAATGCCTTTGGTCCCATGTCATTTTGATTTACCAATCTCAAGTTATGGCTTTTGACTTAAAGTCACTTTTTGTTGACTTTTGAAAATGACCTATAATGTTGAGATTGATAACTTTTTGTGAGAGCATTTCTTGGACTTGGAACATGAAGATGAATTGTAGGAAATGTCTTTCTCTTCAAAATGAGCTTTGGATGGAATTTTTCTGATAATCCATGTGAAAGTTATGCCCTGGTCAATTTCAGTTGACTTTTTCAGCTGTCCAAATATAGCAACTTTTGCACCTTTGATGATTTCTGAGCCAAATTTTGAGAATCATGATCAAGCATTGATCAAATGATGTTTGTGGCTTCAAAATGATATGTTGACCAAAAATTTGAACTTTTGACTGTCAAATGACCATTTTGCCCCTACAGTTGACTGTAGTGCAATTTAGGGTTTTGACTGTGCAATTTTGAGCTGAATGCCTTGGAACTTGACATGAGGACACTTGACCATCTTTGTAGGCATGTGAGACTTGATTGGGCCTTTGAAAAGTTCATTTGTTTGACCAGAACTCAAACCCTAGTTTGACTGTATAGGAGACAGTTGAGCTGCACAACCCTTGGGGAATTTTGTGACCTTGACTTTGACAATTCTTGATGAATATGGGAGGGCAAATTTTGGGGTACAACATAATGTATTACTTGTTGCTCTCTATGTTGATGACCTTATTTTTCTAGGCAATGATATTCAAATGATAGAAGAATTTAAGAGCACCATGACACGCGAAATCGAAATGACAGACTTAGGTCTGATGAGATTCTTTCTTGGTCTGGAGGTTCGACAAGAAGAAAGTGGAATCTTTATCTCACAAGAAAAATATGAAAAAGAAATGTTGGAGAAATATAAGATGAAGAACTGCAATCCATCTTCGACGCCAACGGAACCGGGTGCAAAACTGTCAAAATTTGATGGAGAAGAACGAGTCAAAGTAAGCAAATATCGAAGCTTGGTAAGTAGTCTTCGTTATATCACATGCACAAGGCCAGACATTTCACTAAGTGTTGGCATTGTAAGTCGATTCATGGAGGAGCCAATACACACATTGGAAGGCATTGAAACGAATCCTAAGGTACATCCAAGGAACAATGTCACTTGGAATGTTTTATTAAAAAATAGAAGACTATAAGTTAGTTGGTTATTATGACAGTGACTGATGCGGAGATATAGACGATCGAAAGAGCACTTCTGGATATGTGTTCTTCATGGGAAACACAACATTTACTTGGCTATTGAAGAAGCAACCAATAGTAACACTTTTGACGTGTGAAGCTGAATATGTGGCAGCATCTTGGTGTGTTTGTCATGCAGTATGGCTTAGAAGATTAATGAGCAAGATGAAGCTAAGACAGGAAGGTGCAACAATAATACAAGTGGACAACAAATCAACAATCGAATTGGCCAAGAATCCAGTGAATCATGAAAGAAGCAAACACATTGACGTTCGATTCCACTTCATTCGAGAACATGTGAAGGAAGGAAGTGTCGAATTGAAGCATGTAGCAAGCAAGGATCAAGCAGCAAATATCTTCACAAAACCACTATCGAAGGAAATTTTCGACAGAGACAGGAAAATGATATGTATGATGGATGGAAGAAACAATTAAGTTTACAGAGGAGTTTTGTTAAGTAAACTTTAGTGTCATTAGTAGTGGGTTTTCTTATTAAATAAGGTAGTAGGAAGGTTAAAAACAAAATGCAATTTAGAAGGTCAAGAGTTAGTAGGTTATGATAGTTTTAATAATAACAATTATCTTTTCTTAGAATTTGTTATGGACTGGGCCCGACAGGCCCAAAAGCATTGCTAAGGCCCAATCCAAATGGACTTACTGAGGACCACGCCGATCAAAGGGTCACAGTCGTGCCCGACGTACTCCCTGAGGTCACGTGCTCGACCTCTACACCTCCAGCTCGACTTCCTGCTGTCCAGCTCGACATCACCTCGAGCACCCCAACTAGGGCAGATTCAGTCCACTACACTCCCAACGAGGCCCCGAAAAGACCGCGTCTCCGTCCGCCCGCACTTCACGCAGAACACCCAGGAAGGGGACCACGTGTGGGTCCCCACTACGCACGTAGAACCTGGCAGTTCCTCCGTTGGGCCAAACCTGCCCGGCCCAATGAAGGAACCTTGGCCCAGCGCTGGGGGCTATAAATACCCTCTGTTTCCAGAGGGTCAGGTATTCATCATTCTAACCATACACTTGCCATTACCTGCTCGTGCTTCTACTTACTTTAGCATCGGAGTGTCTTGCAGGTACCCCCCCACCTCGTTCAAAAAGCTTTCTGCTCGGAGCCAGCCGTGACGGTCCATTTCTGATCAGGTCAGATCAGTGGCGCCGTTTGTGGGAAACTAGCTTCCCCGTCTTACGAACAACTTAAAAGACCAAAGCTCAAAATTCAACTACCTGTCATGGCTGATCCAGCTCGCGACGAGCAGCACGTCCGTGTCGCCGACACTAATAACGGCACCGTGGACAAGAATGGACACCTCGATAACCCCGACGATCCCGGCCACAGTACCATTCCTGTGACGACCGCCCCTGGAACTTCCTCCTACAGGGACGGGGCTACTGCATCATCCTCCCCGCTCCCACCACCACTTGAAGACGACCCGGTAGCTCTCGCTCATTACAGAGCTGCCCGGTTCCACGAAGTCCCAGTTCCCGCCGGGGCAGATGCCACGACTCAGGCACTGTTCACGGCCATTAATCAGACAAACTATCTCATCTTCGCCCAAGGAGAAAGACTAAGGGCGCTTGAAGATGACAGAAGACCCCCGAGGAGGCATCGGAGGCCACATTCTCCACCTCCTCGGGTCACAGAAGTTCGACACCCTTCTCCCCCGCGGAGACACTACAGGGAGAACTCCAGAAGCCCCTCTCCCCGGCCAAAGCAGAGGCGCCCCTATTTGGAGAGACAGCCCGTCATCCCTGCCGAAGAAACCAATCGCGACCCGGCAAGGCACGACAAGAGACACGCCGGGGACGGGCGTGTAACATTCAACCACTGAGCATCACGCTCGAGGGAGACTCAGCACGACCACCGTGCTAGACAATACTACAGGTCCCCATCTCTGTCTCCGGAGAGGAGCGACGAGGACGACCCCCGCGGTCCCCTGTCGCAGGCTATCATGGATGCACCCATCCCTCCGGGCATGGAGAAGCCCCCACACCTGAAGGAGTATGACGGAGTTGCGAACCCGGTCGATCACATTGACGGGTTCGAGGCCATGCTCCATTATCATAACGTCGGGGGGCCCATCAAGTGTCGTCTTTTCCCCACGACTCTCAGGAAGGCGGCCATGGACTGGTATAAAGGACTCGCCCCGGGCTCAATCACGTCGTGGCGGAATTTGAAGAACCAGTTCATCAGTTCCTTCACAGCTTCTCGGCGCCATCCGAAGACCGAGGCGGCCCTCGAGGCCATCATCCAAAGACAGGATGAAACCTTGAGGGAGTTCATCAACCGCTTCAACCGAGAAGCAATACAGGTCCCCTGCGCGGACCATATGAAAAGATACTTGCTGGAGAGGGGTCTCCTCCCCGGCACAGAATTCAGGAAGGCTGTGGGTATCGAGCCACCTCCGACATTTGATGCCCTCCTCGATAAGGCCCGAGCATATATGGACTACGAGGAGAGGGAAGCTGCCAACAGGGCCCGAGACTCCAGGACTCAGGGTCCCAACAACAGCAGCAACTCACGCCAAGAGGCTCCTCCCCGACGTGCGGGGGAGAAAAGGAAAGAAGATCGACCCCGGGAAGTCCGGGAACAAAGGGGCCCCTCGGGCCGTTTCACCGAGTACACTCCGCTCACAGCTTCCCGCGAGCGTATTTTGGCGGAGTGTGCAAGTACAGACTTCAAGGACGGCGGCGTCAAGCGTCCCCGACCTGCCCCCGCCAAGCCAGGGGCGGATAAAAACAAATACTGTCAATACCATAGGAGTCATGGTCATTTGACAGAGGACTGCGTCCACCTCAAGGACGCCATTGAAACCCTCATCAAGGGAGGGAGGCTCGCGCAGTACAGGCGAAACGACGCTCCTCGTCGTGACGCCCATGAAGCCAAGGAGCCAGAAGAAGACGCCCGACCATCAGACGAGTCGGTGCCTATCCAGACCGCCTTCTCGGTAACCAGGCCCGAGGATTTCGACATTCCCGAGCACCTGCAGGAGCCGCTGACAATGCACAGCAGGTGGGAATACTTTCCCTCCGCCATGGTCATCAACGGGGGCGGGTTCAACGACCTCACCATCAATTCAGCTAAGAGGAAGTTGGACGAGCTGGTCGACGCGGCTCCCCTGCAGACAGTAACGTTCGAAAGGGTGAAGGGCAGGTCAGAGCCCATCACCTTCTACCTAGAAGAACTCCCCGGCGGAGCCCCTAACGCGGTCATCCCCTTACTGATAAGGGCAAGAATGGCCAATTTTGACGTGCATCGCATCCTGGTCGACGAAGGGAGTTCCGTCGACGTGATGTACAGCCAGTTGTTCCGAACCTTACAACTGGACGACTCATATCTCTCTCCGTATGTGGGGTCAGATCTACAAGGCTTCAACGGCTCGACTTCCAAACCTTGGGGTTATGTCGAGCTCCTGGTTACGTTCGGTGAAGGGACGGCTACGAGACAAGTTAAAGCCCGTTTCCTCGTCATCGACTGCCCGTCTCTATACAACTGCATCTTGGGGAGACCGACACTGGCGGAGCTAACAGCGGTGCCCTCGACCGTCCATCTGAAGATGAAGTTCTACACCAGGAGGGCACAGGTAGCCACCATCCAAGGAGACCTAGCTGCTGGCTGTAGGTGCTTCAACGCTGCTTCTAAGGGACGGGATATCGTCGACATAGGGACCAGACCCGCTAAAAGGACAAAACAGGAGCCCGACAGGAAAGCATCCCCCGAGGAAGAAGTCCAGAAAGCTCCTCCAAAGGTCGACTCCATAGCCCTCGACACCCGCTTCGATCAGGACGAACCATCCAGCAGCGAGCAAATCCCACTCCGACCAATACCGGACGGGGATTTTGAACTCGTTCCCCTCGGCACAGACCCGACCAAGGGAGTGAAGATTGGCAAAGACCTCCCCGACTTGGCCAGGAAGCAAATCAAGGCCTGTCTGCGCGAGAATGCTGATCTCTTCGCCTGGAGCGCTGCAGAGATGCCCGGACTCGACCCTAAGGTCGCCTGTCACCACCTCGCCATTGATCCAGCCGCCAAGGCCGTAGTACAACGTAGGCATAGGCAGTCTCCAGAAAAAACGGAGGCTGCTGAAAAAGCTGTAAAAGACCTCCTAGAGGCAAATTTTATTTCTGAAGCCCGGTACTCCACCTGGCTGTCAAATGTTGTACTTGTGAAAAAGAATAATGGAAAATGGAGAATGTGCGTTGATTATACTGATCTCAACCGGGCTTGCCCGAAGGATGCTTTTCCTTTGCCTAACATAGATATGCTGGTCGACAACTCGGTCGGCTACAAAACTTTGTCGTTCATGGACGCCTATTCGGGGTATAACCAAATCCCAATGGCCCTGGGCGACAAACACTGCACGGCATTCATGACCAGTTCGGGCAACTATTACTACAACGTAATGCCCTTCGGACTGAAAAATGCCGGAGCAACTTACCAACGCATGATGAACAGAGTTTTCAACAAACAGATCGGCGACATGCTTGAGGTATACATGGACGACATGATCGTCAAATCCCGAGCAGACACCGACCATGCAACTCATCTCAGGACAGTCTTTGCCCAAGCAAGGCAATGTAAGATGAGGTTCAACCCCGAGAAATGTATGTTCGGGGTTAAGGCAGGGAAATTCCTTGGATTCTATCTAACAGAACGGGGAATCGAAGCTAACCCCGACAAATTCCGGGCATTCTCTGACCTCCTAACACCGACGTCGAAGAAGTCGATACAAATCATGAACGGCATGCTCACGTCGCTGTCCCGCTTCGTCGCGAAATCTGCTCAGCACGCCCTTCCCTTCTTCAAACTCCTTCGAAAGGAAGCAGCCTTCGAATGGAATGAGGAATGCGAGCAGGCACTTCGCCACCTAAAGCAAAACCTGTCTCAGCCTCCCGTGCTATCTCGACCCGACGATGGGGAACCGCTGTACTTGTACTTGGCCGTTTCGAACGAAGCCATAAGCGCAGCCCTTGTCCGCGAGACCCCCGACGGGCAGAAACCCATCTACTTCACGAGCAAAGCCTTACAGGGGCCCGAAAGCAGATACCAGCAGATAGAAAAGGTCGCTCTGGCCCTCGTCAACGCGGCGAGGAGGCTCAGACACTACTTTCTGGCCCACACCATCATCGTGCGAACCGACCAACCGATGAGGCAACTCCTGGGACGGCCCGACATGGCGGGCAGAATGTTAAAGTGGTCCTTGGAACTCTCCGAATTCGACATTCAGTACGAAAGCAGGAAAGCCCTGAAAGCACAGGCCTTGGCTGACTTTGTCGCGGAAATGACCACTCACGACCCTCCCCCGGGGAAACAACACAAGTAGACCATCTTCGTCGACGGGGCATCCAGCTCGTCCGGAAGCGGCGCAGGAATCCTCCTGGAAAACGAAGAAGGCGTGGTAATCGAGCACTCCTTAGCTCTTTCCTTCCCGACGTCAAACAACCAGGCAGAATACGAAGCCCTGCTCGCAGGACTGAGATTGGCCGAGGACCTGGGAGCCCGCGAGGTACAGATCTACACCGACTCCCAACTCGTCGCCTCTCAAGTACAGGGGAGCTACCAGGCCAAAAACGACAACCTCATCGAGTATTTGAACTTAGTCAAAAAACACATGACAAAGTTCGCACGAGCAGAAATTTCACATGTTCCCCGCGAGCAAAACACGAGGGCAGACATATTGTCCAAACTTGCGAGCACACGAAAGAAGGGCGGGAATAAATCCGTCATCCAGGAATCTCTAGCACATCCAAGTATCGAACGACCCTCGACTACAGTCGAGATCCATGCCATCGGGGACGCCACGTCCTGGATGACCCCAGTTTATAATTTCCTGACAAAGGGAGAACTCCCGTCGAACCAGGCCGAAGCTACCGTCACCAAGCGACGAGCATGTTCCTACGTGGTTCTCGAGCAGAAACTGTACCGAAGAGGATTCTCCATCCCCCTCCTGAAATGCATCGACGAGTCCACCGTCCCCGAAGTACTACGGGAGATACACGAAGGGATCAACGCCCAGCACATGGGCGGTAAATCCTTAGCAAGGAAAGCCCTTCGAGTAGGATACTACTGGCCGACTATGCAGCAGGATGCCAAGGAACACGTCAAAAAATGTGATAAGTGCCAGAGACACGGGGACATGCACCTCGCCCCTCCGCACGAGTTGAGCATATTGTCGTCCCCGTGGCCGTTCGCCTGGTGGGGTATAGACATCCTCGGGCCCTTCGTGCAAGGAACCTACCAGAACAAATTTCTCATCGTCGCCATGGATTACTTCACAAAATGGATCGAGGCCGAGGCCCTCGCAAAAATCACCTTGCACAATATCCTCCGTTTCTATAAAAGAAACATCCTCGCCAGATTCGGAATTCCGCGGGCCCTGGTGACCGACAACGGTACCCAGTTCACCGACCACGGGTTCCAAGACTTCGTCACCAAACTAGGTGTAAAACGACATTTCACGTCGGTCGAGCACCCTCAGACCAACGGGCAAGCCGAAGCCGCGAACAGAGTCATCCTCTGAGGACTCAAACGTCGACTCGGCGAAGCCAAGAGGGGATGGGTCGAGGAGCTCCACAGCGTATTGTGGGCATACCGCACCACGCCCCACTCAACAACGGGCGAGACGCCATTTCGACTGACATATGGCACCGAGGCCGTCATCCCGGTCGAAATCATGGAACCATCCAGACGAACAGAGAACCCCCTCGACGAAGAAATGAACGACGAGGCACTAAGGGACGAACTCGACCTAGTCCAGGAAATCCGATCGGGTGCAGCCCTGCACGAAGCCACCCTAAAACAACGAGTGGCTCTACGCCACAACGACAAGGTCATCAAGCGCGAGTTCGAAATCGGCAGCCTGGTATTGCGCAGGAACCAGAAGGATTCCCGCGAAGGGAAGCTGGCCGCGAACTGGGAAGGACCTTATCGCGTCCACGGTACCACTGGTACCGGGGCGTACTATCTCGAGCAGCTAGACGGAGAGCCATTACCATGACCCTGGAACGCTGCTAGGTTAAAGCAGTACTACAGTTAAAAACTACCAACACCCAGGACCCTCGACCAACGGCACCCGCGCTCGGTCAACGAGGAAAAACGTCCGACTTCGTATAAAGGCTGAGGTACAAGCCCGACATACGGCTAAATCGCACAACATCGCTCGGAAAACGAGTATAATCGATAGTGCCCGACGTGGACAACTACACTGAGCACCACCGTCGTAGTACCCGTAAGGCAGAACACCCAGCTCGCGATGGGAAGTTCACGCCAAGGGCGAATAGTCCCTTCTCGCCCGACTGAGCAACTTCGCTCCATATGCCCGACAAGTCGTCAAGAATGGCGGGCCATCTAAAAGGGTCAAAGGAAAGTCTCTCCCCTCGAGCGCAACACTTAGGTGACTCTGGCCAGCGAAAGAAGGCCGGGCACATATACAAACAGAAGACGGGCAGACTCGCCCGCTAAATCGCAGCCACTTACGGGCACTCCTCGGGCCCATGACTTAGGCCAAATTTTATGCAAATATATAAGACTTCAAGCACGGGAAAAACATTCAAATGTAAAACATCATTCATTCAAACAAAAATGCCCGAAGGCGACAAAGTAAACAATTATAAACCGACCAAGAAGGCCGGCGATGTTCATAACATACAACTGACGGGCACGCAGGCCCAAAAAATACAAATATCAAAGGCACACAGGCCCGCTATCCTACAATCAAGCTTCCCCAGAACCATCATTGTCAACAAATGGAGAGTCGGGTGGGGGCACGATCACGCCATCCACGATCTGATGTGTGTGGCCCATCCCCTCAGTGACCAAACCAGGGTTTAACAAGGAAAGCTGGCCGACGGCGGAGTCGAACCCCTCCTCCAGAGCACCGACGCAATCTGCCTCGAGTAGCCGGATATGGGCGACCAGCTCCGATCGACTCTTCAAAGCCGCTATGTCCTCCGGCTCATCCTCGGCAGGGAGCATGGCGACTCTCATGTCCTCGATTTGTTGGGTCAAGCGCCCGATGTCAGTCTCCAGACGATTCCTGTCCGCACAGAGAAACTCTCCCTCCTCAGCCAGCTTCCCCGACCTTTCCTTCTCCAGGACCAGCATCTCCCTCTCAGCATCCAGCAGCACTGTCTGCTCGCGGAACATCTCCTCGGAGCGTTCCAGGGCATTCTTCAACTTCCGCGAGCTTGAGGCGAGGGCCGCTTTCTCCTGCTCAAGTTCTTCAATACGAACAGGATCCCCCCCTTCCTCGGACAGCACCAGGGCCATCTCGGCCATTTTCACCAGCCCGTCCATGCTGGTGGCCAGATGCCTCTTCCGATCCTCCTTACTCATCCTTTTGATGGTCTCAGCCTCGTCGGCAACCACTGACAAAGGGAATCTCTCGAAGAAACCCTCCTCTTTGAAACAAGGGGGAAAACCGAAAGACCTGGCGGCGCTGGTGTCCTCGCTGACAGCCGGACCGCTTTCCACCCGGGTCCTCTTTCTTTGTATCAGGTCGGCATTAGGATCGACCTCTTGAACCTCTGGGGTCCCGTCCGACGCGGCCCCCGAACTGGGCGACGAATCCACCCTCACCACCTGAGGAGCGCCCGGACTATGTGGCGGGCCCATCCTCGTCGCCTGGGGAGCCTTCACGACCCTCCTGCCCCGCTTCTGGTCGCAGGACAGCTTCAAAAGTCTTTCCCTTCGACCGGCCATTGAGCCTGCACAAAACAAAAGACGGGTTAGTGTCGAGCAAGTTCATAAATAAATGACGAGCAAAGAAATTCAAGCAATAAACGACCTAGCAGACGAGCAGCCTGCATAAACGTCTGACACTCCACAAGTGCCTTAGTATCAATCGGCCGAGACTCAAAGGTCGGATAGCCCTCTGCGTCCAAGACGTCTTCCCCTTCCCTCGTGGCCCACCGGGCGGGGTGGAAGATGTCGACGAACCGACACAGAGTGGCGTACGCCTCCTCGTCCTCCGAACACATGTCCCCGGCAGCAGTATGGTAGTATCCAGTCCCGTGCTCGTAGTGCCTGAACATCCAATGCACAGGGAACTTGGCGGTACGGGCCATCACGGGGTACCCACCGTCGTCCAAGACCGCCTCCCCGTCCTCATCGCTGATGGGCGCCTCCTCCTCGTACAAGGATCCTAAAGCAGACGTGGTAACCGGTCGCACAACGTACCACTTGTCTTTAAAACCCCTTACGGAGTCCATATACATTTTGAAGAGTCTCCTCGACTGCTTTAAGGAGACCCAGCTGTGTTTCCCTCCTCGGGACTGGCGCTGCAGATGAAAAATCCTGAAGAAGAGCGGTATGGTCGCCCCGATCCTCAGAAAGCGACACGTCAGCTCAAACGCCCGGATAAAGGCGAGTGAGTTCGGATGTAGCTGAGACGGGGCCAACTCCAGATGGGTGAAGACCCCGATCTGAAAGTCACCGAAGGGCAGCTGCAGCCCAAGATCTTTAAACGCGATCTCGTACATCGGGAAGCTATACTCTGGGTACACCGAGCAGATCCGGGCACGGGAGGTCGGACGCATGACAACGAAATTCTTTTGGAAGTCAGGCTGGCCCTGGCCCGCTTCGAAGACAGCATACGGATTTCGGTCACGCCGGCTATATATCGACGCGATCCCTCGGGGCTCGGCGCCCACCCAATCCAGCAAAGGGTCGTCGACAGTATCAATCAAGCTGACCGACTCATCGGCACTTTGTTCTTCATGTTCGTGGCGCCCAGAGGAGCACGGCTCGTCCGCCATGGTTACCTGCAGAGCACGGGAAACCAGTCAATTGGGCACGAAACCATACGCTCGACAAACCACGTCGTCCCATGCACGACCACAAAAGTCAGTTTACACAAGTATTCGCCTCCCCGACATCCAGAAAACTCGATGTGTTCTTCTCCAAACCGACTACGCAGCCACTCTCCAACATGCCGACCCAAGGTATGAACATGGCGAGCAACATCATGAGACCTACGGCCAGGACCATGAACATACCGGGCGCGGTCATGAATCAGGCGCCCTGGATCATGAAGACCCCGGGCAGCGCTGCTGATTATTACCTAAAACTATGAATCTACCGGCCACGAGCATGTGTTTGCCGGTCCTAAGCATGAATATGTCGAGCTAAGCATGAGTTTACCGGGCTAGTCCCACGCGCACAGTCCCTAAAACGTCTACAAACGCTGAAAATCGTGCATTACAACAGGAAAATGAAGAAGATAAGTCACTTACTTGAATCAAAAAATGGATTCGGCTACGGAGGAAAAGAATCTGTAACAGAAAATCACAGCTGTGAAAAATCTGGAAGAACAGCAGCAGTAGGAGCGCAAAGAATAGAAACGTGTTATGGGGCCCAAGGTTCCTATTTATAGTGATGACGTGGAATACCAAACGTCACCTCGGGCAACCACGGAGTCTCTCTCCTCGACACACTGCTCCCAACGCAATGATGACCCTACCATCATAGGGTGGCGGCACAGTTCCCGAAAGATACCTCGTGTGCTCGACAGACACGTGCCAGTGAGGATCCCCGAGCATCCACCACAGAAGATATCTTCGAGCACGGCACGGAGAGGCCCTCGAGGGCCTGCACCTCTGTCCCGGGCGCGAGACCCCGAAGCGGAAACGACCTGAGTTCAAGCCATGGCTCCTAACAAAGGAACCACGACTTGGGGGGGCTCCTGTTCTGGACTGGGCCCGACAGGCCCAAAAGCATTGCTAAGGCCCAATCCAAATGGACTTACTGAGGACCACGCCGACCAAAGGGTCACAGTCGTGCCCGACGTACTCCCTGAGGTCACGTGCTCGACCTCTACACCTCCAGCTCGACTTCCTGTTATCCAGCTCGACATCACCTCGAGCACCCCAATTGGGGCAGATTCAGTCCACTACACTCCCAACGAGGCCCCGAAAAGACCGCGTCTCCGTCCGCCCGCACTTCACGCAGAACATCCAGGAAGGGGACCACGTGCGGGTCCCCACTACGCACGTAGAACCTGGCAGTTCCTCCGTTGGGCCAAACTTGCCCGGCCCAATGAAGGAACCTTGGCCCAGCGCTGGGGGCTATAAATACCCTCTGTTTCCAGAGGGTCAGGTATTCATCATTCTAACCATACACTTGCCATTACCTGCTCGTGCTTCTACTTACTTCAGCATCGGAGTGTCTTGCAGGTACCCCCCCCCCCCCCCACCTCGTTCAAAAAGCTTTCTGCTCGAAGCCAGCCGTGACGGTCCATTTCTGACCAGGTCAGATCAGAATTGTAGAAGTCATTGGGTTTATATAAAGACTAAAAATATATTTTATTTTCAGAACAACATGATATAAAAGTTTGTCTCTTTCTCTAAATAACTAGAATCAAAGTATGTTCTCGTTCTAATAAATTTAGTATATTATACAAATAAATCTTTAAGGTTTATAAATTTTAACGTGGGGAGGAGACCATTAACCTTTAACACGCAAAGACATATAAGATTTTATTATGTCTTATTTCACCATCATTTATTTTATATCATACTATTTTTTAATGTTGTTTTTCTTGTCATATTCTTCTTATATATGACATATAAAGAGTATGCATTAATGGGTGATATGAATAAAAAAGTTAGATATAGATTTTCTTACATTGTTTGTCTCAACGGAAACTCGACATATGAAAATCCATGAAATGAAAAGTTTTTAGAGATATAGATCATTCTTTGTCTAGTTTCTTACATAAATATCTTGTATCGGTCACTTTTACTCCTATATAACAACCAATAAAATCATCTCTTCTTCATTCTTCTGACTTTATTTCTTTATATTTTTTTTCTCGTCCAAAAAATGTTAGTATTAATATAGGGAAATGAGTCCACCAACTTTATGATGCCCATGAATACAAATCCAACGAGAGATTTAAAAGGGATGGAAATTTATAATTCCATGAACTAAATTAAATTACTTGTAAATTCTACCAAAGACAAATATTCATACTTTTCTGGTTACTTTAACTATTTAACATCTTGTATTGCTAAAATATTACGATACATAAATTTTTATGGCGCACACACACAGATGCACATATATACTATACAACAATAATAACGTTAATAATCACTTAAACATATATTTTGATGATGTTATAAGAAAATTTAAAATATTTCGTGACAACAATGCTCAATGACATAAAAAAATGGATTCACGAATTAGTAAAGGTGCTTAGAGATAATACAATTGGTGCAAGTGGATATTCAACAGAAAGCATGTGCACGAAGGTTTGATAAGGTTTGATTTCCAGCCACATTTTAGTAGCTTAGTAGCATAGTAGCAAGAGAACTCTTTAAAGAATTGAGATAAATTTATTGGAAAAAGTTTGATTCGTCAACTAATCATTAGAGTTTTAATGATAACAAGTACGTTTGTATGAAGAATTTTTTTGTCTCTAATGGTTGTTTACTGTGCAGAACTAAGAAACGATTCTGACTTTTATGAAGTCAAGATTAAATGCACCTGATGCTAAGCTAAGTGTGATCGGTGGATCTGGAACTGACTGTTTTAAAGCTGGTTCGCGAAATGTCGCGGTAAGCAAGAGTCGCCACCGTCTTTTATTTTCTCCAAATGGAAAGGACAAAAGCACAGAAAAATTCCTTTTAAGAGATTGCTCTCGGTTCGGGAGGTAGGTTATAGAAAGGGAAGGTGTTAGCACCCTTTCTATCCATGGTTATCCATGGGCTCTTAGATACTTGCTCAATGTGTTTTCAAAATGTTTGCTTGCTTTTCAATGTGGGTTTCAAAAATATTCTTTGAAAAGTTTCGGTTCAACTCGTACGTCAGAGTGTTTGAAAAGTTTGTTTTGAAAGTTTTTGAAAGTGTTGGTGTGAAAAGTATTATTTGTTTTGTTTTTGAAGAGAGCAAGTATCCATGAGAACCTACCTACCCTAAGGAATTCGTCTGTGTAAATGTCCTTTAAAGTAGTGCCATCCCACCATTGAGAGGTAGGTAGCACCACCGTTGGAGGTGTTCGGGTCAATTCGAGTTTTAGGGACGTGGTGATCACCAGAGCAATGGGAAGATACCTTAGAAGCTACCCTTATGCCATTGATCTTTTATTCCGAGGCAACTTTGTTTTAGGCAACTAGATCAATGGACACAAGGACTTACTAAAATATCCTCTACTCGATGATCACCTTTCGAAAGGCAACAGTGAGGCGTACCCTAGGGGTGGTGTGTGCGAATTGTGTGTCATTTTCAGTTATTGTTTGTCTTGTCATGCATCGGTGATCTAACGATTCGATTTTATTTTTGGGCATTCATTCTTTCATGTATATTTATTAACAGTTATAAGTGCGGGAATTTAAAGTGCGGAAAAGATAAAAGTCCTACGCTATTACAAAGGCGAGGGTCTACAACGCCAAATTAATCCAGACCCATTTTAAAATAAATTGCAGAAAAGAAATGTCTAATAGCTATTACATGGCTTTGGTACAAGTACATTATATTCACAAAAGAAATAAATAAATGAAACGCGCGAAAAAAGAAAATAATCAAATGCGAGGGCGTTGAACCCTTTAAAGGAATTAAAATAATTAAGTTATCTAAAATTAAAATTAAATGAAAAATGGTATTTTTGTGTTTTTTAGATTTTAAAAGAAAAAAGAAAAATTAATTAAAATTAAAATGCTAAACCCTAGTTTTAATGTTTTTTTAAGTTTATTATGAAAATATTCACTTTTAATCTAATTTAACTCTAAATTAATTTATGTACAATTTTTAATTTATGAAAATAAAAATAATAAATAAATAGTATTGTGAGAACAAGAATAAAAATTAAAAAGGACATTAAAATTATCAATTAACCTAATTCTACATTTTTTGATTTTTATTAAAAAGGAATTAAAATTAAAACCTAATTAACCTAAATAATTTACATGTTTATTTGAAAATAATCATAATAAAATAAATATTATATTTTTTATATTTTTTTTTAATATTATGTACTTTTGTATTTTTGTTAAAAAATTAATTAATTAAATAAACATAATTAAATAAAAGTAATAAAAAAGAAAAAATTAAAGAAAGAATAAAAAATAAAGATGATAAAGCAAACCAGGGGGGGTGTAGCCCCAAATTTGTGAGGTGCAGGCCTGAAAAGCCTGGCCCATTTGCTGGCAATTTGTTGACTTTTCCAATCAGGTGTGGCATGTTGACTGGCGTCCACCATATGCCTTTGTTCTGAAACCTTTGATAAGTCTCCTAGGACACGTGTGCAATAGATGAGGAGTGTGCATGGTGAGCTTTAATGTTAGCGCTGCATGTGAATTCAAGTTGAAAAATAATATTGAATTTTGCAAGACCTGGGACTTGAACCCAGGTCATTGAGGTGAACGCATGGATAGCTTGCCAGCTGAGCTACTTGATTTCAATTAACATAATATAGTTAATAAATAATAAGAAACAAAACCAATGCATAGTCATCAAAACGCGCGCAAATTTAAATGGACGAACCACGCCTTGCCACGATGCCTTCTTCTTCACATCCCCTGTAAAACAAAACAAATGAGCAACGGTTTTGCAACCGTGGTGTTAGGGTGGCTATGGAAAAATAACGAATAGGGCTATGGTGATCAGAAATTAGGCGCGAGGTATGCTTCTTCTTCGTCCTGGTGTACTGAGTTCAACCATGGTGGTCCTGAGTCCTAATTTTTCCCTTACGCCAAAGCCCCAATTCAAGAAAATTGTAACCCTAGCTTTTGGTCATGGTGAAATCCCATACGTGGTGCAAAAATCAAATTGAATATAAGGGTTAGCTTGGAAACTTTGTAAGGAACACAAATATGTAATTAAAATGCAATGATCATGCTTAGAATTGAAAACACGATTTCAAAAAATGTTCTGTACAGTTTGAGTTGTCGTGACTGCTTCTTCGCGTTTTGATTGAAGTTAGGGGTTGGGATTTGTTCAGGAGTGCCTCAGGAAGCTATTGGTATATGAATCAAGCCTTGAAAAACTCTCTAACTTTGAAATCAGATTTGCCTTTTTATGTCAAAATTTCAAATTGCCAAAGCTTGTTTGGGCGCAGCTTGTGAGGTGTTAGGCTTAGGGTTTGACTTAGTGATGATCATGGAATGGAATTGGCTTGTTCTTTGGCCTTAATTCATGCTTAGGAATGAACAAGTCTTAGGGTTTTCATCCTTAACCATTTTCCCTTCTTTTTAGCCAAAACCTAGACCTAGTGTGCAAATGAACCCTAACCTGATTTCTTGAGTTGGTTCATGATACATTGAAATTGTCCAAGTTCATATGACACTATTCCATTGGTTTTTAAATTTTATTTGAATTTTCAAAGAATTAAAATGAATTAAATCATCAAAAATTAAATAAAATAAAAAAAATCAATATTTGGTCTTGAAATTAACCATGGGACACGTGTGTGGCATGACAAGGATGAACCAAGTGGAAAAAATGGGGCCCTTTTGTCAAAAATTGGATTTTCAAAGATAGTTGACTTTTGCCATTTCACAAAAATTTCCCAACTTCTACAAGGCATAACTTGCTCAATTTTTAAGCTTTTCACATGTTCTTGGACATTTTGGAAAGGTCTTTGAGTCCTTTAACCAATGCCTTTGGTCCCATGTCATTTTGATTTACCAATCTCAAGTTATGGCCTTTGACTTAAAGTCCCTTTTTGTTGACTTTTGAAAATGACCTATAATGTTGAAATTGATAACTTTTTGTGAGAGCATTTCTTGGACTTGAAGTATGAAGATGAGTTGTAGGAAATGTCTTTCTCTTCAAAATGAGCTTTGGATGGAATTTTTCTGATAATCCATGTGAAAGTTATGCCCTGGTCAATTTCAGTTGACTTTTTCAACTGTCCAAATATAGCAACTTTTGCATCTTTGATGATTTCTGAGCCAAACTTTGAGAATCATGATCAAGCATTGATCAAATGATGTTTGTGGCTTCAAAATGATATGTTGACCAAAAATTTGAACTTTTGACTGCCAAATGACCATTTTGCCCCTACAGTTGACTGTAGTGCAATTTAGGGTTTTGACTGTGCAATCTTGAGCTGAATGCCTTGAAACTTGGTATGAGGATGCTTGACCATGTTTGCAAGCATGTGAGACTTGATTGAGCCTTTGAAAACTTCCTTTTCTTGATCAGACTCAAAACCCTAGTTTTGACTGTATGGGAGACTGTTGCACTGCACAACCCTTGGGGAATTTTGTAGCTTGGCTTGGCAATTTCTTGAGGAATATGGGAGGGCAAATTTTGGGGTATAACAGTTGCCCCTGTTCAATCTTCTTAGACCTGAGGATGCAGATTGGCTGACGTGCCTTTCGTAATCCGAGGGTAAAAGATGATTGGACACTAGAGTGCCCGGAAATTTGCGCTCACATGTTAGCAATGAGGGGGAATGGGCTTATAGATGCCATCTGGATGTTTGATTGCGTAGGAGATTCCTTGGCGAGAACCTGTATACCTGCAAAACAGAAAAATGAGTACCTGACACGTTGCAGGAGCTGACTTTTAGATGCTTGGTATTGATGTGTCCTGACTGGTTACAGGAGCTGAGTCTGGAGCTTCAAACGGCGATGAAAGAACCAGGGATGATTACTTCCTTAGCACGAATGGTAAGAGAGCCTTGGGCGACTTTAACTTCAACAACGCTCGTTGAGAAAAATCTGGGGTGTCTTCTACTGGGATAAGAATCAGGGAGATCTTAGGATCGATCTGACTGAACCAGAGAGGCCTTTGACTGGGTAAGAATCAGGAAAATCTTAGGACGATTTAACTGAACCGGTCTAGGTCTTGAAATGTCTTCAACTGGATAAGCATCAGAGAGATCTTAGGGTCGATCTGACTGAACCAAGAGAAGGCCTTTGACTGGATAAGCATCAGGGAAATCTTGGGACGATTTAACTGAACCGGTCTAGGTCTTGAAATGTCTTCAACTGGATAAGCATCAGGGAGATCTTAGGGTCGATCTGACTGAACCAGAGAAGGCCTTTGACTGGATAAGCATCAGGAAAATCTTGGGACGATTTAACTGAACCGGTCTAGGTCTTGAAATGTCTTCAACTGGATAAGCATCAGGGAGATCTTAGGGTCGATCTGACTGAACCAGAGAAGGCCTTTGACTGGATAAGCATCAGGAAAATCTTGGGACGATTTAACTGAACCGGTCTAGGTCTTGAAATGTAGCTTGAGAACTTAACTGGATCTTTCCTGAAAGGTAAAACTCAGTCATATGCAATGCATGATATGGATCAAGCAATGATGTTCTCAACATAAACGAGATTTGTATGATGCAGGGCGTTATGCATGCTATAATGATGTATGTGATGTTTTATGTATGTTTTCGTCTAGGAAAGTAAATCCTTGACGGGTGCCGGGAAGTCGTATCCTGGGCTGATGTCGGAGAATAGATTTTGCTTCCGCTGGGGATGATAGTAGTTGCAAGGATACCGGTAGGAGACGATGACTCCGTTGCGGAATAAACTTGGAGAATGGAAGATTCTGCGGGGAGAAAATATACTCTAGCGATCATGCTGGAAAGCAATACTCTGTGGGAAGAGTGATGCCCTGCTGAATGTTGATAGTAACTCTGTTGGGGATACCGTTGTTGTATTGGAAGTGTGAATGAACTTCGCTGGGGATAGGAAGGAACTACATTGACGACGACCTTTCCGTGGCTTTTGGCTGAGGATAACCCAGTTATATCCTGTTAAGGAAATAACTCTTTGAATAAAGCCGGACGACGCGTTCGTGCTCTGCGAGGGGATAAGCTTCCAGAATCTACTGGGGATAAGCTTACTGCTTGGAGAGATGAATTCCAATTTTCCTGGGGAAACTGGAGTGGACTCTTCTGGGGAGATTTTGATATGCTGGGGAAGTGGTTCCTTTGAATGTTGATGTATGCCGCCGGGGACCAATCTTTAGACCAAGACTGCCGGGGATGCTTGTTAAGAATATATGCTGCTGGAGAATATTGGGATCTACTGGAGGATACCCAATTTCCTTTCCTTGAGACTTGTTAACTTTGTTTGGGGAAGAATGCACTGACTTGCTGTCTCACTCTCTGGGGAATTTAAGATGCCTGGTTAGGTTCTTTAGCTGAACCTGCCTTGGTACCTTGGAGGATAGAACAATTAGACTGCTCAGACAACTCTTTATTGCCCCTGTTTCTAGTGTCACCTGCAATTAATTCTTTGTTTCGCATGCAAATATTTATGAGTTAGCAAATTATTGTCAATGCATATATCATAAATTGAACCTTGGACGTTCTTCGCAAAACAAAAACAGAAAAAGAAAAACAGTTGGCACGTTTAACTGAAAAGTATATTTGTATTGATTTTGAATAGCCTGTGAATAGGCGTTTTGTGTACAAGAGGCTGACGTCCTAGTAAGCGGAACGTCGCCGAACAAGAGAGTTTATACAAGTTTTGTTCAAAAGAAAATAAACAGCTGTGTGAAATATGAATGATCCACTGGGTTTCAACTCTGCTATCGCCTTTATACTCCGTGCGTCTCGTCACTTGATGACCTTGGTTGAAGGTGAAGCTGACTGATCGATGCCGTCTGAACTTGATGTAGATACCGGATTCTGGATGCAAAGTGATCCAATGAGACATAGTATTACGCTTTTATCCCTAATTTTTGCCTGGACCGCCCTTTCGGGTTTTCAGTCCACCGGGATACCCATTTTTGCCCAAGCCGCCTTTTCAGGTTTTCGACTTGCCGGGTGTACAGATTTTTCATTTCATCCCTTCATTTTTCCCGAACCCTTTTGGTTCGACGGGAAGCCCTAACTTTTGCCTAGACATGTCAGCCTAGCGGGTCTTTTTTCATGCGTAGTACTTTTTAACTATGTCTGCATTGGCGGGGTGAGGAAGGTCGTCACCATCCATGTTGGTTAATATCATGGCTCCTCCTGAGAACACATGCTTAACCACAAATGGCCCTTCGTACGTAGGGGTCCATTTGCCCCTTGGATCACTCTGAGGAAGGATGATTCGCTTGATCACCAGATCCCCGACTTGATATTCCTGTGGTCTGACCTTTTTGTTAAATGCCCTGATCATTCGTTTCTGATACGTCTGACCATGGCAGATAGCAGCAAGTCTCTTTTCGTCAATAAGGTTGAGCTGATCAAGTCGTGTCTGGATCCAATCATCTTCATTCAGATTTGCATCCTTCATTATCCGGAGAGAAGGAATTTGTACTTCGACCGGTAAGACTGCCTCCATGCCATAAACCAGAGAGAAAGGAGTTGCCCCGGTTGACGTCCTAGCTGAAGTACGATACCCATGCAGAGCGAACGGTAACATCTCGTGCCAATCTTTATACGTTACTGTCATCTTCTGCACGATCTTCTTGATGTTTTTATTAGCTGCTTCTACAGCCCCATTCATCTTCGGTCTGTAAGGAGAAGAATTATGGTGCTGTATCTTGAACTGTTCGCAGAGCTCAGTGATCATCTTATTGTTCAGATTGGTGCCGTTATCTGTAATAATCCGCTCAGGGACACCGTACCGACAGATCAGATTTTGCCGAATGAACCGTGCTACAACAGTCTTGGTTACCGTAGCATAGGATGCTGCCTCAACCCACTTCGTAAAATAATCAATCGCCACTAGGATGAAGCGATGTCCATTAGATGCCGTAGGTTTAATCTCACCAATCATGTCTATGCCCCACATTGCAAATGGCCAAGGCGCAGTCAGAACATTCAGGGGAACCGGAGGAACATGCACCTTGTCTGCGTAGATCTGGCATTTATGGCATGTCCTAGAACGTTGGTAGCAATCAGCTTCCATGGTGGACCAGTAATACCCTGCCCGTAGGATCTTCTTTGCCATGGTATGTCCACTGGAGTGTGTACCAAAGGTCCCTTCATGTAGCTCTTCCATGATTCTTTCCGCTTCAGTCTTATCTACACAACGCAGTAGAGTTGAATCCTGGTTTCGCTTGTACAAGATGCCGTTGCTAAGAAAGAACTTGGCTGCAAACCTCCTCAGGAATTTCTTATCATTGACAGAGGCACCTTCAGGGTATTCCTGAGCTTCTAGGTATCTCTTCACTTCGTGGTACCAAGGCTTCTCAGTTACCAATTCAGTTTCGAGATCACAACAGTATGCCGGTTCGTCCAGTTTCCAGATGATGATCCGGGGAGCCTCGTTATCCCATTTAACCTTGAACATTGAAGACATTGTAGCTAACGCGTCCGCCAGCTGATTCTCTTCTCTTGGAAAGTGCTCAAAT
The DNA here is from genome assembly GCA_948472305.1 of Vicia faba. Lineage (NCBI taxonomy): Eukaryota > Viridiplantae > Streptophyta > Magnoliopsida > Fabales > Fabaceae > Vicia > Vicia faba. Next base: position 5,328,168 of record OX451740.1, read on the forward strand.
GTTATCTCTGTGAAATGGGGGATCAGGGCCAACACACATTCTCTGTAAGGAATCAAGTTTGGGTGTTTCGTATCCCATTCTCCTTTGATCTGATTGATCACAAGAGCGGAATCTCCGAAGACACTCAGAAATTTGATCCTCAGGTCGATCGCAGCTTGAAGACCCATAATACACGCTTCATACTCCGCCATGTTGTTGGTACAGTTGAAACACAGCCGGGCGGTGAGTGGGGTATGAGTACCTCGTGGAGATACGATTATGGCGCCGATACCATTTCCCAAAGCGTTGGAGGCTCCGTCAAAGTGCATAGACCATCGGGATCCTGGTTCAGGTCCTTCATCCGGTCCAGGTATTTCACAGTCAGTTACTATCATAATGCTTTCATCTGGAAACTCGAAGTTCATTGATTGGTAGTCATCCACAGCTTGATGTGCTAAGTGGTCTGCCAATACACTTCCCTTGATGGCTTTTTGGGTCGTGTACTGAATGTCGTATTCCGTCAAGATCATCTGCCATCTTGCAATTCTCCCAGACAGAGCAGGCTTTTCGAATATGTACTTTATAGGATCCATTTTTGAGATCAACAAGGTAGTGTGAGTCAGCATATACTGTCTCAGCCGGCGAGCAGCCCATACCAAAGCGCAGCAAGTTTTCTCAAGCAGTGAGTATCGGGTCTCACAGTCGGTAAACTTTTTGCTAAGGTAATAAATGGCATGCTCTTTTCGGCCAGACTCGTCATGCTGCCCCAGCACACACCCCATTGCATTATCAAGCACTGTCAGGTAAAGTATCAAAGGTCTCCCTTCAACTGGTGGCATAAGGATGGGTGGTTCTTGGAGATATTCTTTGATTCTGTCAAAAGCAGCTTGACATTCATCATTCCAACGTACTACTTGATCTTTCTTCAGCAGCTTGAAGATTGGTTCACAGGTAGCAGTTAAGTGTGAGATGAACCGAGCAATGTAATTCAGGCGTCCTAAAAAGCCTCTGACTTCCTTCTCTGTCTTAGGAACCGGCATCTCTTGAATAGCTTTGACCTTAGCAGGGTCCACTTGAATACCTTTATCACTAACCACGAAGCCTAGCAATTTCCCAGATCTTACCCCGAAGGTGCACTTGTTCGGGTTCAATCTCAGCCTGTACAGTTTCAACCGGTCAAACAATTTCTGCAGATGATCTAGGTGCTCTTCCTCAGTCTGGGACCTAGCGATCATGTCGTCAACATACACTTCTATCTCATGATGGATCATGTCATGAAATAAAGTAACCATGGCACGTTGGTAGGTTGCCCCAGCATTCTTTAGTCCGAAAGGCATAACTTTGTAGCAGAAGGTGCCCCACTGAGTAACAAAGGTAGTCTTTTCCATGTCTTCCGGAGCCATCTTGATCTGATTGTAGCCTGAAAAGCCATCCATGAAAGAGAACACTTTATGCTGAGCTGTATTATCAACAAGGACATCAATGTGGGGTAGAGGGAAGTCATCCTTGGGGCTGGCCCTGTTCAGATCCCTGTAATCGACACACATCCTGACCTTGCCGTCCTTCTTAGGTACCGGCACCACATTAGCAACCCACTGAGGGTAAGAAGTCACTGCAAGAAACCCGGCATCAAATTGCTTCATAACCTCGGCTTTAATCTTCTCAGACATCTCTGGACGCATACGGCGGACCTTTTGCTTAACCGGAGGGCAATCTTCTTTAGTTGGTAAGTGATGGACCACAATGTCGGTATCTAATCCAGGCATATCTTCGTAAGACCAGGCAAAGATTTCTTTATAGCCATGCAGCATCTGAGTCAACCGTTGCTTCACGCTGAGTTCCAGGTTGGCACCAATCTTCACCTCTTTCTTGTCTTCCTCAGTACCCAAGTTTATTATTTCCACTGGCTCTTCATGGGGTTGAATCGCCCTCTCTTCCTGTTGTAACAGTCTTGCAAGTTCACCAGGCACTTCGCAATCATCTTCACCTTCGTCTTCGGCTAAGTTGATCGGATTTTCGAAGTCATAACTGGCAGTAGCAGAGTCGTTACCAGTGAGATCCAGAGTGGATTGAAACCTGTATGAGTGAGTGTGTGTGTAAATACAGCTGTTTTGCAATATGTAAAGAAAGGAAAGAAAAGGAACGCAAAATTTGAATTGTGAAAAACGTCCAATGCTTTTATTCATGATATATGATAGTGACAAACAAAAGCCCTCATAAATAAAACCACGGTGCCCCGGGTAAGACACCGGGCCATATAGTCTCAAATTATTGTTTATTACAAATCAAAAACAAAGAAATTCATTACTGGGGAACAAAAGTTATGGGAGTAAAATCTTTGGCAGTCCAATTAGTCAATCCACCATCGGCCGTCGGGTAGATCCAGCTATCGAACTCTGACTCTTCTATTCCATCTTCCTCTCCAATAGCATTCACTTCTGAGTGAGTGATGAGCACCGGAGGTCTTCCAATTCTTGCCTTGCGCACCGCTTTCTGAGCTTCTGTGGTGAAACCCAGCCCAAACTTGTTAGTCTTAGGAGTAAGATCAGGGAGCTTGCCCCAGTTTGCACATTCGCCTTTTTCGATCACAGCCCGGGCGTCCTTTAAGGAGGCCATCTTCATAGGAGAAAACTCTTCATCTGCTTCTGCCGCTGCCAAGGTTTGTGGTACTTCCTCAAAATGTTGAAAGGGGGTTTCAATGAACTCCCCATCCATTTCCACATATCTGAAGGAGTTGAGGTGGCTGACCATGTACTCCTCTTCCCCTTGCACTGTTACGATCTTCCCCCTGACCGGGTACTTGAGCTTCTGATGCAATGTGGAGGTCACAGCTCCAGCCTTGTGGATCCACGGGCGACCCAGCAAACAAGAATAGGACGGATGGATATCCATCACATAGAATTTTGAATCGAATATCTGTGACCCAACCCTGATTGGGATGTCCACTTCACCATGTACCATTCTTTTGGACCCGTCAAAGGCCCGGACAACAATGGTACTTGGTTTGAGCTCTAGACCCTCACAATCCAGCCTATCCAGAGCCTTCTTGGGCAGCACGTTTAATGAAGAACCTGTGTCAACCAGCACATGAGCAAGAGTAGTGCCCCTGCATTCAATGGAGACATGCAGGGCATCATTATGGTTCTTCCCCTTTGCTGTCAGATCGGCATCAGAGAAACCCAGGCCATTATCAGCAGTTAGGTTGGCCACACAGTCGGTGAATTGGTCAGCAGACGTCTCTTGGGGTACGTGGGAAGTCTTTAAGAAAGCAATCAGAGCCTTTGCATGGGCCTCTGAACACAGCAGCAGTGACAACATGGAGATTTTAGAGGGGGTGTGCCCCAGCTGTTCTACAACGTTGAAATCACTTTTCTTTATTATCTTGAGGATTTCTTCCATTTCCTGCTTGGAAGCCTCAACAATGGTCTTTGGTGCCTCCGTCCTGGCAGGCATATCAGCAGCAATTCCCTTGCCCCGAGTATCAGATGACTCAGCAGCAGGGGTGGATACTTGGTCAGGGGGAGAAACAGGCACATTGGCAGGTGTGAAGATCAAAGGCCTATGAATTGCCGGAGGAGCAATGTCTGGCGAGAACAGTCTTCCACTACGAGTGACCTTAGCAGGCCCAATGATGTTGGTGACACCAGTATCAATGTTGAACTCTTGTTTCACACCCAGAACATAAACATCCGCCCCATAGTGCCATGGGACAGCCTTATCAGATTTGTAGGGTATAGGCCCCGGAACAGTAATAGTGATGGGAGCACTCTTGTGAACTGACAAAATTTGTATAGGCTTCTCTGAAGGAGCCTTGGAATAGTTGTTGAAGATGGTAACGATCGACACTTCTTCAACAGGAGCAGCAGGAACAATAGTCTTTTCGAACAAAATCTCTCTACTATCTATCAGGTTTTGGATGCCTGACTTCAACAGAGAACAACCAGCAGGGGAAGCAACACATAGAGGGCAACTTTCGCTACATCCCGGAAATAAACCGGCTAGCAACAGATTCCTCTTGACCATCAGCAATGGAGTAGCAACATCATCCACCGAAGCTACATACAAATTCTCTTCAACAGCATTCACTCCATGCTGGGGCATGGGAGCAGTTACAACATTCGGCTTCTCGGGCGCCTCAAACTGTATCTCCTTTGCATCAATGAGGTCTTGAACTTTGTTCCTTAGGGCCCAACAGTCATCTGTGTTATGCCCCGGGCTATCAGAGTGATAAGCACAGCGAGCATTTGGATTGAACTTGGGGGATGCAGTATTGGGAAACTTTGGAGCCTCCTTGACAGTCACTAAATTGGAGGATAGCAACTGTGGCAGGATCTGTGATAAGGTCATGCTTAACCGGGTAAACTCTCTCCGGGGTCTTTCAAACTTTTGAGGATTAGTTGGCCGAGGAGCGGCAGCAGGTTTGGCAATCATTACCGCACTGACAGATTGGCGGTGTTCAGGTCGCTCTGTTCTCCGGGAGTTATATACAGCACTAGCCTCCTTTTTGAAGGGTTTCTTCTCAGTACTGGAGGAGGCAACTTTCTGTATCTTCCCCGATTTTATACCGGCCTCAATCCTTTCACCAGTCAGGATTAGATCGGTAAACCCAGCAGAGGAATTACCAATGAGATGATTGAAAAATGGACCAGATAAGGTCCCCAAGAACATATCTACCAGCTCCCGATCCGTCAATGGTGGCTGCACCCTGCCAGCCAGGTCTCTCCATTTCTGAGCGTACTCCTTAAAACCTTCACCCGACCCTAGCGACATACCCTGGAGCTGGGTACGCGTAGGAGCGAGGTCGGCATTATACTGATACTGCTTGTAAAAAGCAGTGGCCAGATCCTCCCAGTTACGAATGCTGATTCCATCTAGCTGATAGAACCAATCGAGGTGAGTCCCTGAAAGACTCTCCTGGAAGAAGTGGATCCAAAGGTTCTTGTCTGCTGTGTAAGGCTGGATCTTCCTTACATAAGAACGGAGGTGCATCTTGGGACAGGAAGCCCCATCATACTTCACGAAGGCAGGTGTTTTGAACTTGTGGGGGATCACCACCCCAGTAGATAACCCCAAGTCTCCGAAATCCAATCCAGGCACCCGTTGAACTTCCACAGCCTTTAATCTGTCTTCCAGCTGTTTGTACCGGTCTTCAGCAGGAGGGTACTGGTCGTCGTTGAAGTCTGTTTCAGTATCAGAGCCCACAGGAGTAGTGACCTCCCTTTCATGGTGACTACCTTCTGTCACAGATGGAGGAGTCCTTTCAGCTTCAACCAAAGTGTTCCCGAGTCTGCGCCCAGTGTTAAATAGCACAGTCCTCCTCTTCTTCTTAGTCTTCTTCAGAAGCATGGTCTTCAACTCTTGTTGACCCTGAGCCAAGCCCTTTATCAGCTCCTGAAATTGGGCGTTCTGCGCCTGAAACTGGACGTTCTGCGCTTGAAGAGCCTTGATGGATGCCTCAGTTGATGATTCAGGATTCATGATGCTGAAATAAACAGCGAAGAACGGTAAACAACCTGAAAAGAAGAGTACTTATGATGCACATGATGAATGATATGTGTTTATGCAATGCATTCAAGAGTTCGAAAATTCAAATTTGTCGTAGACCAAAAGGAACGCACATTATTATTAAGAAAATCATTGTTTAATACATCAAAGCCTCATGGGCAAAAGTACAAAAAGATCAAATCACATCCAAAATATGTTGCGCATCTTCTTTGGAGCTATGTAAGTGTTGAGGTTCCTTTCCTCATGCAACAGGCGGGTGAGCTCCAAGACCTTCTTTTCACTGGCATGCAAACTAGTCTCAAGAGAATTCCGCTCTTCCTTAAGCTGGATCCAGCTCTTCTGCATCTCTTCCCAGGATGTGGGCATATCAGGGTGCTGAATAACATGAGACACCTCTCCTTCCAAGGCAGGCTCTTTGATTACTGGAAGCATGTGAGGATAAGGCATTACTAACTTCTGAGAGCGGGCTCGTACCCACTTGAGGTAAGGCTCCAAAGGGATGGAGTTCCTGTGCCCTAGTGTCTTGCTGTTTATTCTACTAGGCATCCTCCAAGCTCTGATAAATCTCTGGCGAAGTCCTTGAGTATCGTTGTCGAAGTCAAAAACTATGTCAGGAATCAGCATGTCATGAGGACCATCCCTCCGAGCATAACCAAACTGTCTCCAAGCCAGGCATGGACTATAAGTAATACCCCCTCTGATTCCAAGTAAAGGAACATTAGGATACTCCCCGCAACGATCAATGATAGTGACATCTTCTCTGGACCTAGGGCACCAATGTATATCTGCATGTGTAAGAGTCATCAACCGTTGTGACCATCTCAAACCCCGCTCGTTCTTCAGGACTGATTGTGGAAGGTGCGAAATAAACCACTTTCCTAGGAGAGGAGTGCAACACATAAGGACACCTCTTTTTCTCATGGTTCGAGTGTAACATGAGTGAAGGATGTCCCCCAGCAACGTAGGTATAGGGTTCCTGGACATAAAGATCTGGACAGCACTGATATCAACGAGCTGGTCTGGGTTAGGGAACAACACCAAACCATAAACAAGGAGGGCCACAACCTTTTCAAAAGCTTGTAAGTCAAGGGAATTCCAACAATCATAGGCCTTTTCAAACAGAAACCTGGCTAAGAACCCTTTGATACCACTTCTAACTTCCCAATGTCCCTTGAGGTCAGATGACTGTAGGTGCAAGGCTTTAGCAATCTCTTCAAGCTTAGGTTCCTTTTCTGTACCGTTGAAGGGTAGCTGATCAAGGATAGGGATCTTCAGGAGTCGGGAGAACTCCTCCAATGTAGGTACCAACTGATAGTCCAAGAAGGTGAAACAGTGATGCAGAGGGTCAAAGAATTGGAACAAGACCTTTATCATATCTTCCTCAATGTTGGTGTTGACCAAGCTGATGAGGCTTCCATGCCTTTCACTGAATGAAGAGTTCTCGGGAATCCTGGATATAAGCTCCTTAAGCTGAGGAGGGATCCTTACAAGACTGATTGGAATTGTCTTTCTACGAACAGTTTCCATGTCCTACAAAACAAGAACAAAGATGAAAATTCGAACCCCTGAAATGGTTAGTTAATGCATATGATGCTGGATGATGTCATGATGTTATGATTAAACACACCACAGATATTTACAAAGACAAACATGTAAGGCACACAAGGCACACAAGACAGGCCCTTAAGGTTTAAGGCCAGCATGGGGTCTGGGTAGTACCCTCTTGAAGTTGGTGGGTTCAACCTGTCCTAATCAAAGTAACCGGGTTCTAAGGTTCCCAATATCACGGGATTGCTTTCATTGTTCATCGTTTCGATTTAGCCACTGAACTGGCGACCGAAATATTCCAGGAAAGCAACCCTCAATTGAGTGTAGTATCGAGTATCAACCAACTTCGGACTGCACCAAAGTCAGTTATCTCACTACCCTAAAGAGGCCAAGATGGTTCAATTAAGGTTCCTAAGGTCTGTTGATGCTTCATGACACCACATGGAGGCCCCGTACTCTCCTTGACTGACTCAAGGGTTACCGGTACACACCAAAGTGCCACATCAACGTAGCAGACTGTTTCAACCATGTCGGTATACCCCGCACAGTTCCCTCACAGCCTTGTTGCTACTTTCTAAAAAGGTATCCCCCAGATCCGGGTTAGGATCTATAGAACTCCCAAGACGGTCCCACAATTTTAAAGCAAGCAAAGAATACAATTGAAAACACAGGTGAGAACTATCCCTAAGGTACACCTCACTTTAAGTTTATCCCCAGCAGAGTCGCCAGTTCTGTGATCGGTGGATCTGGAACTGACTGTTTTAAAGCTGGTTCGCGAAATGTCGCGGTAAGCAAGAGTCGCCACCGTCTTTTATTTTCTCCAAATGGAAAGGACAAAAGCACAGAAAAATTCCTTTTAAGAGATTGCTCTCGGTTCGGGAGGTAGGTTATAGAAAGGGAAGGTGTTAGCACCCTTTCTATCCATGGTTATCCATGGGCTCTTAGATACTTGCTCAATGTGTTTTCAAAATGTTTGCTTGCTTTTCAATGTGGGTTTCAAAAATATTCTTTGAAAAGTTTCGGTTCAACTCGTACGTCAGAGTGTTTGAAAAGTTTGTTTTGAAAGTTTTTGAAAGTGTTGGTGTGAAAAGTATTATTTGTTTTGTTTTTGAAGAGAGCAAGTATCCATGAGAACCTACCTACCCTAAGGAATTCGTCTGTGTAAATGTCCTTTAAAGTAGTGCCATCCCACCATTGAGAGGTAGGTAGCACCACCGTTGGAGGTGTTCGGGTCAATTCGAGTTTTAGGGACGTGGTGATCACCAGAGCAATGGGAAGATACCTTAGAAGCTACCCTTATGCCATTGATCTTTTATTCCGAGGCAACTTTGTTTTAGGCAACTAGATCAATGGACACAAGGACTTACTAAAATATCCTCTACTCGATGATCACCTTTCGAAAGGCAACAGTGAGGCGTACCCTAGGGGTGGTGTGTGCGAATTGTGTGTCATTTTCAGTTATTGTTTGTCTTGTCATGCATTGGTGATCTAACGATTCGATTTTATTTTTGGGCATTCATTCTTTCATGTATATTTATTAACAGTTATAAGTGCGGGAATTTAAAGTGCGGAAAAGATAAAAGTCCTACGCTATTACAAAGGCGAGGGTCTACAACGCCAAATTAATCCAGACCCATTTTAAAATAAATTGCAGAAAAGAAATGTCTAATAGCTATTACATGGCTTTGGTACAAGTACATTATATTCACAAAAGAAATAAATAAATGAAACGCGCGAAAAAAGAAAATAATCAAATGCGAGGGCGTTGAACCCTTTAAAGGAATTAAAATAATTAAGTTATCTAAAATTAAAATTAAATGAAAAATGGTATTTTTGTGTTTTTTAGATTTTAAAAGAAAAAAGAAAAATTAATTAAAATTAAAATGCTAAACCCTAGTTTTAATGTTTTTTTAAGTTTATTATGAAAATATTCACTTTTAATCTAATTTAACTCTAAATTAATTTATGTACAATTTTTAATTTATGAAAATAAAAATAATAAATAAATAGTATTGTGAGAACAAGAATAAAAATTAAAAAGGACATTAAAATTATCAATTAACCTAATTCTACATTTTTTGATTTTTATTAAAAAGGAATTAAAATTAAAACCTAATTAACCTAAATAATTTACATGTTTATTTGAAAATAATCATAATAAAATAAATATTATATTTTTTATATTTTTTTTGAATATTATGTACTTTTGTATTTTTGTTAAAAAATTAATTAATTAAATAAACATAATTAAATAAAAGTAATAAAAAAGAAAAAATTAAAGAAAGAATAAAAAATAAAGATGATAAAGCAAACCAGGGGGGGTGTAGCCCCAAATTTGTGAGGTGCAGGCCTGAAAAGCCTGGCCCATTTGCTGGCAATTTGTTGACTTTTCCAATCAGGTGTGGCATGTTGACTGGCGTCCACCATATGCCTTTGTTCTGAAACCTTTGATAAGTCTCCTAGGACACGTGTGCAATAGATGAGGAGTGTGCATGGTGAGCTTTAATGTTAGCGCTGCATGTGAATTCAAGTTGAAAAATAATATTGAATTTTGCAAGACCTGGGACTTGAACCCAGGTCATTGAGGTGAACGCATGGATAGCTTGCCAGCTGAGCTACTTGATTTCAATTAACATAATATAGTTAATAAATAATAAGAAACAAAACCAATGCATAGTCATCAAAACGCGCGCAAATTTAAATGGACGAACCACGCCTTGCCACGATGCCTTCTTCTTCACATCCCCTGTAAAACAAAACAAATGAGCAACGGTTTTGCAACCGTGGTGTTAGGGTGGCTATGGAAAAATAACGAATAGGGCTATGGTGATCAGAAATTAGGCGCGAGGTATGCTTCTTCTTCGTCCTGGTGTACTGAGTTCAACCATGGTGGTCCTGAGTCCTAATTTTTCCCTTACGCCAAAGCCCCAATTCAAGAAAACTGTAACCCTAGCTTTTGGTCATGGTGAAATCCCATACGTGGTGCAAAAATCAAATTGAATATAAGGGTTAGCTTGGAAACTTTGTAAGGAACACAAATATGTAATTAAAATGCAATGATCATGCTTAGAATTGAAAACACGATTTCAAAAAATGTTCTGTACAGTTTGAGTTGTCGTGACTGCTTCTTCGCGTTTTGATTGAAGTTAGGGGTTGGGATTTGTTCAGGAGTGCCTCAGGAAGCTATTGGTATATGAATCAAGCCTTGAAAAACTCTCTAACTTTGAAATCAGATTTGCCTTTTTATGTCAAAATTTCAAATTGCCAAAGCTTGTTTGGGCGCAGCTTGTGAGGTGTTAGGCTTAGGGTTTGACTTAGTGATGATCATGGAATGGAATTGGCTTGTTCTTTGGCCTTAATTCATGCTTAGGAATGAACAAGTCTTAGGGTTTTCATCCTTAACCATTTTCCCTTCTTTTTAGCCAAAACCTAGACCTAGTGTGCAAATGAACCCTAACCTGATTTCTTGAGTTGGTTCATGATACATTGAAATTGTCCAAGTTCATATGACACTATTCCATTGGTTTTTAAATTTTATTTGAATTTTCAAAGAATTAAAATGAATTAAATCATCAAAAATTAAATAAAATAAAAAAATCAATATTTGGTCTTGAAATTAACCATGGGACACGTGTGTGGCATGACAAGGATGAACCAAGTGGAAAAAATGGGGCCCTTTTGTCAAAAATTGGATTTTCAAAGATAGTTGACTTTTGCCATTTCACAAAAATTTCCCAACTTCTACAAGGCATAACTTGCTCAATTTTTAAGCTTTTCACATGTTCTTGGACATTTTGGAAAGGTCTTTGAGTCCTTTAACCAATGCCTTTGGTCCCATGTCATTTTGATTTACCAATCTCAAGTTATGGCCTTTGACTTAAAGTCCCTTTTTGTTGACTTTTGAAAATGACCTATAATGTTGAAATTGATAACTTTTTGTGAGAGCATTTCTTGGACTTGAAGTATGAAGATGAGTTGTAGGAAATGTCTTTCTCTTCAAAATGAGCTTTGGATGGAATTTTTCTGATAATCCATGTGAAAGTTATGCCCTGGTCAATTTCAGTTGACTTTTTCAGCTGTCCAAATATAGCAACTTTTGCATCTTTGATGATTTCTGAGCCAAACTTTGAGAATCATGATCAAGCATTGATCAAATGATGTTTGTGGCTTCAAAATGATATGTTGACCAAAAATTTGAACTTTTGACTGCCAAATGACCATTTTGCCCCTACAGTTGACTGTAGTGCAATTTAGGGTTTTGACTGTGCAATCTTGAGCTGAATGCCTTGAAACTTGGTATGAGGATGCTTGACCATGTTTGCAAGCATGTGAGACTTGATTGAGCCTTTGAAAACTTCCTTTTCTTGATCAGACTCAAAACCCTAGTTTTGACTGTATGGGAGACTGTTGCACTGCACAACCCTTGGGGAATTTTGTAGCTTGGCTTGGCAATTTCTTGAGGAATATGGGAGGGCAAATTTTGGGGTATAACACTAAGCATATGTTGATTCTAGAGTTCAGCATAATCTGAAGACTGGCGAAGTCTCAAGATTAGCGTCATCAGAAGCAAGATGAATCTGATGTAAAAGAGAATGACTTTCAACTCTGAACAAGCTTCATCAATATTCATCATAAGCCTCTGATTCAAAGGGAAAGCGTCTGAAAGAATATCTTAAAGAAACATCTAATCAAATTTAGAATATGGGTTATCAAGTCAATGCATCTACAAGAATCTATCTAGAAGGCATCTGAGATAGACTTTATCCTTCTACGACTATGATATCTGAAGCTCTGAGGAACTCACTCTGGTCAAGCTTCATCATACCAAATTAGAAGGATCTGACTCAAAGTAGCTAAAGTATGAAGAATACAACTGGCCTCTAATGAAACTTCATAAAACTCTATTAGAAGCCTCTGACTCATGATGTTGGTTGTAACGGGAAGAAGTGTGGAAATATTATTAAAATCATCATTACGTAACTGCAATACAACATCCTATCAACTACACTGCAAATCAGATAAAGAATTATTCACTGTACCATTACTGTTCACACGTCTCATCCTAGCTCTGTTACAATCACTCTAATCTTTTCTAGATAACGTCTCCAACAACTATCTATTGTGTGGATACTCAATCTCTGTCTTTCTTATTTAAAGAGAATTTGAAAGATTGAATAACACTCAAGAACGGTATGTTAACAATGTAGACATACACACACATGAAAGAGAGAGATATAACGAAAGAAAAAAGGAAATTCTACTCACAAAAGAAGATATAAAACTCAAAGAAGAAGAAGAAGCACACATAAAAAGAAAATATGTGCATTATTTAAGAGGATATTTGAGCTAGTGAAAAGAAGAATGTTACTGAAATGCATGAAATTGAACTGGAGAAAACACTTGTATGAAAAGGAAAACAAGACAGAAAAAAATATCATGAAGTTGAACAATGAAGATACATCTGATCTAAAAGAAGAAGCACAGTATTTCTCGATCGTAGAACATAAAGGAATTATCAGCAATAAAAGAAGAGTATGTTTTTTTATGAAGATTTTTAGACACAACAAAGGAGAAACGCTCTAATCTTTCAAATTATATCTTTTAAAGTGTTATATTTTATGCTTAAAATTCTATGTAATCTGCTTAACAAAGAAGCATTTTTTATACACAAACCTTGCAATCTTAATCTTGTAAGCTTAAGATTGCTTAGTTGATGAAATTATTCTACGATGATACCATAACTGAAGGTGAACATGCAAGGATAGGTGTTGTATGTTTTGTTTAAAATTTATAAGTGTTACAGAGCAAGTGATTTTTTTGAGAATGTGTGACAACTTATGTGTTTATGTGAAAAATATTTGAATTACTCTATGATTTAGGGTGTTACAACGAGTATTCGAATGAGAATATAGGTATGACTATTATCTAAATACTCGGAAAATAGAGAGGATAAGTACTTACTAACCATTCCTTTTTCAACCAAATCATTTTTATGAAAATGGTGAGACGAAGTAAGTTATGGGTCCTTAATGGAATCCAAACAGTCAAATGGGAAGCTAAGTATGACTATCATCCAAATGCTTTAGAGAACAAATGTGATAAGTACATTTAAACCATTCTTATTCATTTATTAAAGACCAAACTAAATTCAATTATTTAATGTGTTTTAAACAAAAGACAAGTGTTTGAATGGGAAGCTAAGTACGATTATCATCTAAACAATCGAGAAATAAAGAGGATAAGTATGTCCTAACCATTTCTTTTTCGACCGATTTTATTATGAAAAGGTTTTGAAAATGAGAAGTTGGTGTCGACCAGGTGATTATTTTTTGTTTGCACGAAAAATGGACTTGGTGTTGACAAATGGGTTTTATTCGCATTGATTGAAAATGATTGAGTGTGAGACAGTTTTGAAAATCAACTAGATGTTGATCAAGAGTTTTAATTGACGAATGGTTGATTTTAGTTGTCGCATTGTTCAATTAAGCAAGTTAACTAACTAACCTAAAACAAAAATCAAAACAAAATAAAGTACAGTCAAGGGATGAGAATATATTTTCAACACAGGGATAAAGAAAACAAGTCATAACACACCCATCAAGTAATCACACAAATAGTGTCACACGTGAATTATCACATAAGGAAAAGTATTGAACTCGCGTATCATGAGGATGCAAATTGGGTTCACGTAACGTGACGATGCAAATTCAAAATCGTCTACACAAAACTTAAATCTAACATACACACAATGAAATTGAAATGTCGTATCAACACGAGTCAAACCTCAAATTTATATCGCTTGACGCGATCATGGCAACCAAAATGACATATGAAACGTAAATTCAATGAAAGGGAGGAGATAACGAATTGTAACATTTTGAAAAGAAAGATAGAAATAATATTATGTAGCAATAAAACCAAGCAACTTTAATGCAAAGAAATGCAACCCTTTTCTTAATTTAAAAATAAATAGACTTAGGATTTTAAATCAAATTTCTTTCCATGGTAAAAAACAAACAAAAAGATTTCATGTTTATTAGGAGTTTTAAGATATATTTTTAATTCACGCGTTTACCTTTACTTTTGCACTTTTGCATATTATTGTATCTGCTTAATGAGATGTCATAGACTTAACTAGAACTTTACTTTTTTCCTGCTTTTTTCCCCATTTTGAACTTGTAAATTCCCCCTCCCCAAAGCCATGTAATAGTTAGGATTTTACATTTTTGCACTTTTAATTTCTGCAAATTATTAACTGCTTAGATATATGCTTAATAGGATTGTATGATAAGACTAAAAGCAAACATTAGCAAACCTAACATCAAACACAAAAATAACTGAATATAACACAATTTCACATGCGCACCTCTAGGGTATCCCACTTTGGGTGCCTTCGGAAAATAGTCACAACTCTCAAAACGTGAGAGATTTTAGTGGCTACCCTCCGGTTTAAAGATCATAAGTCCCTCGATGACCCTCTCGATGTTGCCTCGGTAAAAATGATCTTAAAACCCTAGGGTAGTTACTAAGGTTTCTTGCCCAGTTTTCTTTGTGACTATAAACGTCCCTTCAAATGTTCCTCAAACATCCAACGAATAGGGCTACCTACTCACTAATATTAGGATAGCACTGTCTAAAAGAAAAGAGGAAGAGAACAATCCTTTCGAGTAAAGTAGATAACTGTTAGATGTTTGCTCAAACAATTTTTACACTTACACAAAACAACTTTCAAAAACATTTTCAAAATGCTTTATCAACACTCTTGAGGACTGATACAAGAGTTATCATAAAGCAAATCGCCTTACCATTGGCATTTCAAAAATACTTTTCAAAACACACAAAACACAGGGTTTTTTTTTTCAAATGAGCTAAGCATCTAAGAGCCCGTAGATAACTACAGATGGAAAGGGTGCTAACACCTTTCCTTTCCATAATCTACCCCCTTACTTAGAAAACTCTCAAAAGGTTTTTTTCTGTTCTTTTCACCATTTCCTTTATTAGATAAAAGAAAAGTCGGTGGTGACTCTTGCTTACTGCAACATTTGCGAATACAAACACAAAACCAATATAACAGTCGGTTCTGCCACTGTATCACACCATGCTGCATAATCTAACTTTGTAGGCCTCTTGACTTGCAAATCTATCCATAATCATATATTTACACAATTGATAAAACCATTATCCAAGTGATTCAAGTATTGTCCATTACATCTTTCCATTTTTGGCACGAAGGCACCATTGTCATTCTTGCAAAGTTCACTTTAATCACAAAGTCACTTTCTTGAGCCTCAAACTTTTTGTTTTGGTCACACTAAACTCCTACAAATCAGAACAAACATGTTTAAAGTGATCAACCACTTTAGATAGCTTAGCACAAGCATTGGAAACATATTCTTCATGCTTGATTCAAAAACAAGCAAGATAGCCATAACATGTGATTCAAAATCTAAGTTGTTTCAAGTCTCAAACCTTCTCTATAAATAGAGAGGCCAATTGTAAGAGAAAGAGGTCAGAAAAATAGAGAGAAAAGTCATAAGTTTTGTTGATAAACCCTCAAAATATCATATTCACAAAAGCCATAACAATCCACAAAGCTTCCACTCTTGAGTTTTGAAGTCCAAACCTTTAAACCTCTCATACCTTGCAAAGCTCTGCCCAAACAAACTATCTAAAAACTCCACATACATCATATAGAAGTTTGTTTAAACTCAAGAACAAGCTTCTGTAACACCTCTGTTTTTTCCAAGTTCAAGAACAGTCAAGGCAGCAACTCAAACTCAAAGCATAAATTCCAGCTTCAAGGTAAGTCTTCTTGAATTTAACCCTTCATTTCAAGCATCATTAATGATTCATATTTGAAGATAAAATGTAGTAACTATTTCCCTTGAAGCTAACCTTTTGCTTGTCTTTCATCCTTGTCAATTATATGTTAAGAACTGACTTGTACAGACCATAAAACAATGTTGGAGTGAAAAAATTACAGTATGAATCGACACATACCTATATGAGTCGACACATCTTAGTGGAAAAATAGGTTATGAGTCAACACAAAACCTTTATGTGTCAACACATATTGTTATACAGGCACAAAATAGAAGGAATAAAAGGTGTGTGAGTAGACACAAAGCACGAATGTATCGACACATGCAGGGAATGAGTCGACACATATCCTTATGCATCGACTCATATTGAGTTGATTTGAACTTACAGGGGCAAGAAAAGCTTATGTGTCGATGCAAAGGAGCATGTGTCGACACATAATATTCAAAAATGCAATTTTTCTCTCTTTGACACTATTTTTACATATTTTACATATTTTCTTCATTTTTATTCAATATGGTTGTAATATTTAAGCTCCTATTCCATCCTCATTCATAAATTGTATCCCCATCCCCCTATTGATGTAATAGCGTAGGATTTTAATTTCCACAAATTTATCGTTTTCATATAATTGTTAGTAATTAGGGTGTGTATGGCAAGATAAAATCGATGCTTAGAAAAACCATAATCTCAAGACAAAAATGCATGCAATCAAACATACATTTCACACTTGCACCTCTAGGGTTAACTCCACTTGTTGCCTTAAAAATGGTCATGTTATGCATGTGAGACATCTTAGCAAAAACAAACAAAATACAAGATCAACGTCCCTCGATGACGCTTCGAACGTTGCCTTCAAAATAATCTTAGACCCTTAAAGAAAAATGCTAAGGTATCTTACAATATTGCTATCTATGACTATACGATGACCCACGCCCGTCCCTTCACATCCAAAGATAAGGTTTCTTATCAATCAATGGTAAAATAGCAATGTCAAAGGAAGAGAGAAATAAATAAAAGACTTTTGAGTAGGTAGGACGTTCTTAGTTGCTTGCTCATAATCCATCTTCAAAACAAACATCTTTTCAAATACACCAAACACTTTCAAAACATGAAATAAGTCCAACACTTTGTATGCATTCTTATAGAGACGAGAATCATTACAAAGTTTGTCTAAACGAATGCGCTTTTCAAAAATACATTCAAAATCCACCATTAACACATTTCAAACAAAGCAATTTCAAAAGTGATCTAGCAAGCAACTAAGAGCCCATAGATAACTATGGATGAAAATAGTGCTAACACCTTCCGTTTTCATAACCTACCCCCCGAACTCAAGAAAATATCTCAAAAAGTCTTTCCTATTCTTTTCACCCTTTCCTTTATTAGATAAAAGAAAAGTCGGTGGCGACTCTTGCTATCCGTAACAATTGCGATCAAATGCAAAACACCCAGGTCAGTTCTCCCACCGTATTACAACGCCAATAAGATATTGTTTCCAATGAGTTTCGAGTATATTAAAATATATGCATGCCCCAATGATTGCATATTATATAGGAAAAGTATAAAAATTTGGATCAATGTCCGAAATATGGTGAGTCGCGCTACAAGTTGAAGGACAAAAATGATGATCACAATGACAATGTTAGTCAGAAGTGTCCCTTGATAAAGTGTTATGGTACTTGCCAATAATTTCAAGATTCAAGTTACTTTTTGATAATGTGAATGACGTAAAGCATATTAGATGGCATACAAATGAAAGAAAATGTTATGCAAACATTCGCCATGTAGGTGATTCTTTGCAATGGACGAAAATTGATTTGTTGTTTCTGAATTTTCTCTTTGAGCCAATAAACCTTAGGCTTGGGCTTGCCACAGATGAAATGAATCCCTTTTGTAATCTAAGTACTAACATTCTTTGTGGTTTGTTCTTCTCACAATTTACAACTTATCTCTGTGGTTAAGCATGAAGCGCAAATATATGTTGTTAAGTATGATGATTTATGGACAAAAAATGGAAATGATATAAATGTTTATCTAAGTCCATTAATTTAAGATTTAAGACTTTTGTGGGAGGAAGGCGTTGATGTTGATGATGCATATTCTGGTGAAAATTTTAAGATGTGTGCAATGTTATTTTGCATAATCAACGACTTTCCTGCATATGATAATTTGGCTAGATACAATATCAAAGGACATAAAGTGTGTCCTATATGTGAATCTAATACATGTTTTCACCAACTTGAGTTTGAAAAAAAAACCGTTTACCTTGGGCATCAGAAGTTTCTAAAATTCAATCATCCTCATCGTAAACTGCGGAAGGCTTTTAATGGAGATCATGAGTTTGAAATTACTCCTAAACCTTTAATCGACGATGGAGTTTATCAATGACAAGAACACCTCATTATTGTCTTTGGAAAGAATAAAAAAGGTCATGTTGAGAGAAATATTTGGAGATTGATTATGTTATTTTCAAAGTGCCTTTATTTAAATACAAGTGGATTTCAAATAATAATGGTGTGCAAACTGATGACTTATATATGATTCATACAAGTTAACCTTGGCAAGGCAACTTATGTGATCAAACCATTCATCATGGCTACTCAAGCAAAATAAGTTTTTTATGCCACATATTCTCCAGACTTATCAAAGAGATGACCAATTTTTTTTCCAAAGAAAATACATTCCTCGTAGTGATGAAAATTTTGATATTCCTTCCACTCTTTCTTACGCAACACAAGTGCTTACTTCATATAAAGAAGTTGATAGAGATGATGTGCTTGTTATTCGTAAGGATCATTAAGAAGGAATATGGGAAAACTTACAAGTAAGTATTTTATATTCTTTATTCATAGTTTATTGTAATTTATAATTTCTATGGTTATTTACTAATAAGTATTATTATTTGAAATTATAGGTGTTTAAAGTCAAGACATCAAGATACTATTATGAATCAAAATGAATATGGTAGAAGATGGATTCTCATTGATTTGAAAATGATTACAACATTATTGTTTATATACATTCAAGGTGCCTTGTACTATAAGAAAACTAAACCATACTACACCATGATATAACTCTAATGGTGTAACTAATTCTAACTACTTTGTAATTAAAAATAACAGCATGACAAGTTAGTTGGTAATGTCTTTATTGTGTTCAATGGTAGTATTATTAACATGGTTAAATATTCCTCCACAAGTTGAAGGTTGATAAATGTTTATCATCTTCAACTTGACTAGTAGTGCATGGAATGTTAAGGTAGGAGAGATTTAGTAAACAAATCCGCAAATTGGTCATTGGATTTGACAGGTAGCAGTTTTAAGACTCCCTAGTTTTGTTTCTCTCAAACAAGGTGATAATCAATCTCCAAGTGTTTCGTGCGCTCATGAAAGACGAGATTTAAAGCGATATGTATCACACCCTGGTTATCACAGTAGATGGCATGAGTTTTGATACATGTGATGTGAAAATCTTATAGAAGATACAATAATCATTGAAACTCACGGGTCGCAGCCGCAAGAGCTCGATACTCAACTTCAGATAAGAAATGTGATACAATTAGTTGTTTCTTTGATCTCCATGATATCAAAGATCTACTAAGAAATAAACATTGACCTAATATAGACCTACGTATATCAACAGAGCATGTCCAACCTACATCAGAGTAGCCATGTAACGGTAGGAGAGAAAAGAATAGGTTTTGATGTGTTGGAAAATGTATGTATTAATATGTCTAAAAATATTATAGAATTTAGATATAAATTTTAAGAGAGATGAAAAAAAAAAAGAGTGACGTAGTATTTAGTTAGTTTAAAAATAAATTGTAATGAACGAATGGGTGGCAAGAAGTGGTCGATTTTAGGTTTCTCGGTCGGCGCTCGCTCATCCACCCACGCATCGTCTCTTTTATGCGAACCCTAGATCCCTGAATTCAGTCTTTATCAACCCTAGATTCCTTATTATTCTCTTTCAATTCAATCCCCTTTCTATGTATGTAGCCATCCATCCAGGTATGAATCTATTTATTTATATAATTTTGAATTTGAGTTTTGTCCTCCCAAACTGAGGTGAGTTGTAATGCAGGTTTGTTGGTGAAATGGTGTGTTGCAATAATGCGAATGAAACTGATTGTGTAATCCTTATTATACATTTCACGAAATGCAATTAGCTTCCAACTCTGAATCCCAACCCATCCTGAGTGAAATTATTCCCGACGATGACGATATAGAGAATGTTCTGATTCACTCTGATGATGACGATATAGAGAATGTTCTGATTCAGTCTGATGATGAGGATATAGAGAATGTTGTGGTTCAGCATTCAGATCAGCCACAGTGCCGAATATGCCTTGATTTTGAAGGACAAGACTTAATTGCCCCCTGCCATTGCAAAGGTACACAAAAATATGTCCATAGATCATGTTTGGATAACTGGAGGTCTACCAAGGTAACCCAACCTCCTTACTTATCATTCTACTGCCTATCCATCATGCTTATTCACTCACCCTGCTGCTCTACTAGGAGGGCTTTGCTTTTTCTCACTGTACAGAGTGCACAGCTCTCTTCCTTTTACGACCCAATGTCCCAAAAGATCGATGGTGGTTGAGGTTGAAATTTCAGTTCCTTGTTGCCAGAGATCATGCTTTCATTTTCATCACTGTTCAACTCGTTGTTGCTTTCTTCGGCCTCCTTATTTACAAATTCTATGGGGATGAACTTAGAGAAATGTTTGGTTATCAACAACATCCATATGGATTTTATACAATGGCTGGTATTCCCGTTTCTTCCACATCCACTTTAACTTCTCACTCTCTTAACCCAATCCAAGCTTCATATTACTGCTATGTTTTTGCAGTTCTCGCCATTATTTTGGTGGGTTTGCTCTATGGCTTCTTTATAGCAATAATATGTGGCCAACGAATCAATGAGCGCCACTACCACGTTCTTGCCAAACAAGAATTGACTAAGGTCTGCTATGTAATACTAATAAATGCTTTCAAATCTTTTCATTAACAATCCACACAATACCAAACCATTTCACGCAAAACTACTAAACACATCTTTGCTCATAAGATATGCAATTTCCGGGAAACAATCATTTAAGGATTATACTTGATTTCTAGTATCATATAAGCATATGGATTGTACTAATTTTCTTTTTATAAAAATTTAAGGTACTAAACTCTTCACTCTGTTCTTTACTTTTTTCAATGTCAGGAATATGTGGTAGAAGATCGAGAACATGTAAAGAATGTGCCCGAACTCGACCCCAGCCATGTGACAGAACTAAGGATGCTGGGCCTTTACTAGTCGCTATATGTATATCCCATTCTTTCCCGTTTAAATTTCCAGTCTTCCACTTTTAGATGTTAAATTACAAACAGTATAAAGAGAAAGGGAGACCAATGAAAAGTATAGGCAGAATTGTTAAAAAGATATTTAGATTTAAGTGAACTATCTGTAAACTTGGTCTCTTGCAAAATATTATGATTTCGTTTGATCCATGTAAGTAGAAAAAGATTTTGTTGTTAGTTGTTGTTGTTGTTGTTTTAGACTATCTGAACCTATTATTGTTATCTAAACCTATTAATTATTATTATCCTTGTATGGATATGGGCCTATTTACAGCTATCCATAGAAAATAAAAATTTCATGTTTTTTGCCTCCCTGATTAAAAAATTTCAGTTGTTAAAATCCTCATCAAATCACTTACACCTTTATTATTAAAACTAGAAAACCCCTCCTTTGAATTGATGGTGTATGGTGGAGTATAAAGAAGGGATATCCTAAGAACCATTGCTGCGATAAAGAGGATTTTCATACTGACTCATAAAATGTCTCATTTAGAAGTTAAACAGCAAATGTCTTGAAAATAACAGAGTGAGAATGATGATTATAAAACAACTTGTATGTCTCAAGTTTTCCCATATTTGTAGCATTCAAGAGCCAAAATCAATTTCATTTGGCAGGAGGCTTCTGAATTTGGATCTGTTATAAAAGAGTGTATGATTATTATTTTAGATTCTAATCCAAACTATGGTTAGTTTTGTCACGAGACAATTTTTTTTTTATTCTCTACCACTTGTATCTTGAATTCTATTGGTAATAATATGATCCTGTTTCAGTTTTAAAAAAATCCAAAATCATCAACTTTTTTGATTTTTTGAAAAAAAAAAACTGGTGTATTGCATTTTTGTCCACCAAAAATATGGTGACCTTAAATATAGTGTTAAATTACTCACAATAAATGCACTTTAGATGTATGGTTCCCCGGCATATTTTATATAATTTTTCACCAAAGTCAAAAAGTTAAACTGAAATTGCAAGGTTAGGATTGGATTGACACTTTTGTATGGTTAAGATTGTACCGACACTCTTGTATGGTCTATAATGCTTTAGAACATATATGAATATGCATTCTGTGTTGTTATAAAAACAGTTTAAAATTAACCAATATTGGTATATAATATTTGTTTACTTCAATGACATGAGACCTCCTATTGAATTTAGGGTTATAGAGGATACGCCTCTGATAGATTTGAAATCCAAACTACAGAACCTTTTACATTACACCGATAATCAAAGAGGGGCTAAGATCAAGTATCGTTCACCCACTATCGATAATGATGGGAAAATGAAGTTCAATAAGTTTGATGTAAATATGGATGTAAATGTAAGAGTTATGTGGGGTACATTTCACCATTACACAACCAAAAGTTCAATTAAAGTGGATGCGACACTTGTAAGATTAACTTATGACATTCTAAGATGATGAAACGTCCTAAACCATCTATTGGTTATGAAATGTCATATTAAAATTATGTTAAATTAATGTTATGTTTGTTTCATGTTAATCTATTATTATGTTTGATATATGTTAAAGTAATGTTATGTTTGATTTAAGTTAAGATATATGTAGTTCATCTTATGACCATTTATGTCATGTTCCAATATGTAATGTTATTTTGATTTCAATAACAACCAATAAAATCACAACAACATAGAACAATTCACAATAAAGCAAATAATGCCATACAATGTAACAACAAACAATGTGTCTTATTTGTGATGTCAAAGCATAAACCTTGTCATTTGGATTTATCATACCCATGAGGTTATTAGACATAAGAGTTATCATCTACATCTGTTGTTGATCAGTCACACCAGGTGGATGAGGCAACAAAATATCACATGAATATCCTCTAACAGGCGAAGGTCCATCATTATCCATAGAATCTGATAAGCTAGGAGGGATGATGTGAGGGTGTGATACCACTCTAAATAATCATTCACACAATATTTAAGAAAAGACATGACCACTGCATTTTGTCTAATCGAATTGACATTGTTCACCATGTTAGTAGAGAACCATCCACCAATGCTAGATGGTACAACATGGACTGATATATGTATGTCTTGGACATAGCCAAACTGGCAGAGACACCTCTTAGGTAAGTAAGAAATGATAGTACTCTTCCATCGCAGATAACCTAAAAAAATATAGTGTCTTCAAAATTCTGATGTACCCCAAGGATATCGTATCTATTGGGAGTGAATATACTTAGATTGATTTTGTAAGAAACTATCTTTTAAATTTAAGCATGAGTAAAGATAAAAAGAATATATGACAACCACAAGTTCAGTTTTCTTCTTAAACAAGATCCAATTAGTGTAGAATGAGTGTTGTGAATATTTCTGTGAAAGACTATGATGTAAGTTCAAAAGACTATGATGTTTTATTGTTTCGATTGTGTTATTGAAAAAGAGATGTAAGTGAAATTTATGAACATCAAATTAATTAGTGTAAAATAGCCTACTAACTGTCTGATGAAATTTCTGTGTTGTCGTAGGGGTTTCAAATTGCCAGGAAATGTTGAGGGCAATTTGAAATGAAGTCTGGAGCACGCTTGAAATTTCCAATGAAATGTGGAAGTTATTCTCCTTCATCCTCTAATCGAAGTGAAGAAAATGTGGACTCACAAGTTTTGATTTGCTAAAGTCACTAAGGTGGAACTGGAGGTTCTCTTAGAACATAAATCCAATATCGTGAATTTTGACAGCACAATACTTTTGTGCAAGTACCTCTGATTCTTGAATAAGTAACAAGGTCGGATTGACTTTGACATACTATCACTTTTAAGTATAAAGTTCATATATTTGAATTTTAGTATAATGAATTTGTGGTTTAAAGTTGCCATTAGTTAATCATCATTCTTGTGTTAGAAAAAGAACTATCATCATTTTTGTGCTACAAATCATCTTGATGCATTTATAAGCATATTAAATATGTCATTTTTACAAATCACATTGATGCCTTTATGAGTACCTTATATAATCTATCTTAAATCTGTTTAGAACCAGTTTGATGCGTTTAACAACAAACTTTACATGACAAGTTATAACTATAAACTTCTATTAACATAGTCTGATATTTAATATTTGTGTTTTTGTGTGTATGCTTCTATTCCCATAAATCTCATAATGTTATTAGCAAATTGACAATTCTGATATTCACGTAACCATGTGAATATTCACCAAGCTGAAAAAGTGGAAAGTTAAGATTCATAAATTAAGTTAAATTATGAATGGTCAGTATTGAAGAATTATATGCTATATAATATTATTTTTCAGCCTACACTATTTAATTTAGTCATTCTTATTAAATGTAAGTTTATTGAAAGACATTATAGGTGAGATAAAGTTTATTTAGTTGAAAACATGCAATTGAATGAAGAAAAAAAAGATTTGGAATAGTATGGAATATGTAGATATTGATTTAGAAGTTAATAAAAAAGAATAAAAATGTAGATGATTTGTGGAGACTATATTTGGAGAATGAAGCAATTAGTATTTGCCAAGAATAGACATTGGGAAATGGAAGGGAGATGCTTGTTTCTTTGTTTGTGCATTCACCAACAATAGTAAAATTGCATGCGAAGAACAACAACAAGGAAAGAGGGATTAGGGATTAGGAATTGCATGCATAGAAAAAGAAAAGAGGATTAGGAATTGCATGCATAGAAAAAGAAAAGAGGGATTAGGGATTTGAAAGATGAGCGATAGCATGAAAAACATGGCGGCCACGGGTTCCACATCCTCCAATGGACTCCTCACCGTCACCATTACCAACACCAGCCCTCGCCGCCGTGTCCTCGATTCTAATGACAATAATGACGATGACGAAGACGACCTCCTCATTGATCCCGACGATCCTTTCGACATTACCCAAACCAAAAATGCTCCTCCCGAAACTCTCAAACGTTGGCGAGTATGTATGCATGCCGTTTCTCTTTCTATAATCAACTTCTTATTTTCCCCCGCTATTTCTATAATCAACTCTTTTTTTTTTTTTTTTATAATTATTTTCCATCCAGCAAGCTGCATTTGTGCTCAATGCGTCTAGGCGTTTTCGATATACTCTTGATTTGAAAAAGGAAGAGGAAAAAGAGCAAAAGAAAAGCATGATTAGAGCTCATGCCCAAGTCATCAGAGTAATCTTCTATTACTTCTTTATATCCTAACCTTATATATTTTCTAATCCACTTTCAATTCTTCTTTTAGGCAGCTTTGCTTTTCAGATTGGCTGGTGAACGTCAACTAGGTATGCTTCCAACACTTTGCCATGCTTTTTCACCACTTGCATTCTATTTATTTCCGTTTTTCAACTGCAGTCACAGGTACAACAGTCGCACCCACAACTCCAGGTGCTGACTATACTGTTGGACTTGAACAGCTTGTTTCAATGTCCAAGAATCAAAATATTTCCGCTTTACAACAATATGGAGGGGTAGCTCTACTTTAACATTATTTTCTATCTCATTTTTTCTTTAACCAATCTGATTTGCTAATAATATTATATAGTGATGTCTTGTTCAGGTTAAAGGCTTATCAAATTTTCTAAAATCAGATCTAGATAAAGGGATTATTGGAGATGAAGCTGATCTATCAAAGAGGAAAAATGCATTTGGAACTAATACATACCCTCGCAAAAAGGGTAAAGGTTTATGGGTATGTCATATTTTATCTTTCTGTTAAAAAAAGTTAGCATTGTTGAATTACTTCCTTTGCTGTCGTACTAATTCTTTAAATTTGTTTTACAGAGGTTTCTATGGGAAGCTTGGCAAGATCTGACACTTATAATATTGATTATAGCAGCTGCAGTGTCATTAGTGCTTGGAATAAAAACAGAGGTTTGATCGACTACTCCTCATCAATCACAACAATAATATGAGCATAAATAGGTCCCCTGTTTTTGTGGAACTATAGGAAGCTTAATAGTTAAGAAGTTAGGTCTTAAAGCATGTGTGTTGGATACCTATGTTGTGCAAAGCTTTTGTCTCCCTTCATAAAGAGGATAGGTTTATACGAAATTCTTAACAGAGTTCTGCCATTCTTAAGCTAGGCACACTGCATAGACATAACCAGAAAAAGTGAATTCATTTCATTTTGTTCACAATCGATATGCACTTAAATATTTGACTTTCTATATTTTACCTTATTTTATGGGTTTATTTTGCCTTCTTTTTCTGTTTTTGCAATGCTTGGCTTCACTGGAATTTTCCTTTCATTCTAGTTCTTTGGAGTGCTCGGTTTCATTGCAATTTTTCTTTCATTCTATTTGAGTTTATATCCTCCTTGAAGGTTTATGCTTTATCTTTGTTTGAAATGGCTAGGGATTGAAAGAAGGATGGTTTGATGGAGGAAGCATTGCTTTTGCAGTTATGCTTGTCATTGTAGTTACAGGTAATGGAATCAACATTTTCTTTCATTTTAAAGATTACATATGTATTTAATCTTGACAAACTTTTGGTTGGTGTCTTGGATGGACCATACAATTAAAAAGAACACTCTGGTTTTACTTGCACTTATATAGCTGTCAAAATCAACATCCCATTCCCTAACAACTTAAGTTATTTTTTACTTCATGTATCACATATATTTTTTGTATTTTAAGTGGTACTAAAATGTTTGATATACAACGATTGATTGGGTTACTAAGTATTCATATAGGCGAGTTTTAAAAAACCCTCTGTAAAAAAAAAGTTTGAATTGCCCTCCTGCCATATGAAGATTCCTTTGTTTTGACCCCTCAAGAAACCTAATCATCAAAAATAATGACATGGCAGGGGTTTTTTCAAAAATTGCCAATTTGGCAGGGGCAAAATAGGTATAAATCCTTAAAAATTACATGACATTTAATAGGTTATTGATGGGTAAATTTCTTGAGGGGTCAAAACAAGGGAATCTTCATATGATAGGGGGGCAATTCAAACTTTTTTTCTTACAGGAGGATTTTTCAAAACTCGCCTATATGGTAGGTGGCAAAATACTTATTAACGCATGATTGATTAGTCTACAATCTATATGTAGTTTACATGGTTCAATAATAATTGATATATTATGAAGTTTGGAAAGGTGTGCATGGTATTATTGAAGAATCTAGATAGGAACTAGTAAATGTGTGTATAATCACAATCTCTTATGTTTTGCGAATTAACAAAATGAATACATTTAATTTAAATGTTTGGTATGATATAAAGAATATTAAATTCCCGAAGGCAGATCTTATGAAGGTTCTTAATTTAGTTATATTAACTTTGTGTTGTTACTTTTGTGTTTTTGTCTGTCAGCTGTCAGTGATTATCGACAATCTTTGCAGTTTCAGAACTTGAATGCAGAAAAACAAAATATACAATTGGAGGTGTGTAACATTATTATATTATTAAAAGATAGCATCATGTGGAAGTTGAACTAATCGATCATGTACTCATGAACTCACTACAGGCCATGAGAGGTGGTAGAACAATAAAAATATCGATATTTGAAATTGTTGTTGGTGATGTACTGCCCCTTAAAATAGGAGATCAGGTGAATATGCATAAATATCATTTTGTTTCTCTGGTAATTGAATTATGTTCATTCTATGTTAATTACTCTATTGATATCTCAGGTTCCTGCTGACGGAGTTTTAATTACTGGTCACTCACTTGCCATTGATGAATCCAGTATGACTGGGGAAAGCAAGATTGTATGTTGTTCATATATTCTATTGATCTAATTACTAGTTTTTAATCCTTATTGAATTGTAAGCAACAAGTATTCTGCAGGTTCACAAGGATCAAAAAGCACCATTTTTAATGTCAGGTTGCAAAGTAGCAGACGGAGTTGGTTCTATGCTGGTAATATATGAAACTATATTGTTTCTACTAGTCTGCTTGTTACGTGATGAGCAACGGCACGATTGTTTTCAAAACGTTCGAGTATTATAGTGCAAAAGGTTTCCCACTTATGAAGTTTGTCTGCATAATGCTCTTTAGCTGCATGGATGCTAATATTTTCTTTTGTAGTTTATGTTTAAACATTACTTACTATATGACATCTTGGTGTCATTTAATTTATGTGACTGACTCTTAATTGGCGGGAAAAGACTTCGATGTTATTTATGATATTTATGCACATGCAAAATAATTCTCTTACTTTGCTTCGACCCTACACATTTTATGCTGCCATCTGTAGGTAACTAGTGTTGGTATAAATACTGAGTGGGGATTGTTGATGGCAACTATCTCAGAAGATACCGGCGAAGAAACTCCCTTACAGGTTTCCCCTTCCCTATCCAAAATAAAGAAAGAAAATGTTGTTGCTTTGACTCCTAAAAGAAACCTACATCACTTATGTGTTAAAACTTGTTTTTGTTGGTATGTAATAGGTACGATTGAATGGAGTAGCAACTTTTATTGGTATTGTTGGGCTTACTGTAGCTGCAGCTGTTCTTGCAGTCCTCTTGGGAAGGTAAACATAAATTTCTCTTTTGGACGTACCAACTTATTAATGCAAGCTCGACGCCAACTTTAATTAGCTGTGTTTTGACTTCGGAATGTTAGATTTTTTTCTGGCCACACGAAAGATTTAACTGGAAAAGTGCAATTTGTTGCTGGAGAGACTAAAATCAGTGACGCTGTTGACGCATGCATCAAAATTTTTACCATTGCAGTAAGTGTGAATTCTAACTTCTGTTTTTTACATTACTCTTTTCTTCTTTAATTTTTTTGTAATAGTTTTTCTCAACTAAATATAGAGCCACGCAGGTAACAATTGTGGTTGTTGCAGTGCCAGAAGGTCTACCTTTAGCAGTTACCTTAACGTGAGTACATGTTGCTATTTTATTTTGTTGTACAACACAAGATGTAGCCAAAACTAAGCTGACTGGTGTCGTTTGTTCTATTTTCTGTTACTTACAACCCTCAAACACTCTCATATGACAGCCTGGCATACTCGATGCGGAAGATGATGGCAGACAAAGCCTTGGTAAGTATCTTATTATCCTCTCTTAGAATTTGGGCTGGCTTAACTCAACCTTACAAAACCGGTTTGTAAGGTGAGGATTGTCCCAATTATAAACATATTTTCAGGCCATATCTCATCCAATGTGTGGGACTTCTTAACATCCTCCAACAGTCACCCTAATATTCTCGTAACTTTTGTTGCAATTTGTCATATTCAGCGTTAAAACATATTCTAACAATGGTACAGGTGCGAAGGCTGTCAGCTTGCGAAACTATGGGTTCTGCTACGACAATTTGCAGTGATAAAACTGGAACCTTGACCTTAAACCAGGTGAGTTCCCTGATCAGAGGATTGGATAGTCTAAGAGGAGTTGGATTTAGATTTTTGCTTGTGAACAAATGCTTCAAAAGTTAGTTCATTGACACAACTCACGCTGGTATTGGATTTTGTTGAAATAGAGTGAAAATGAAACACTTGTGATGAAATAGTATGTCTGAACTACACAACAAAGTCAATTTAATATATAGGCTCTAAGTAAAAATTAAATTAAATAAATATAGGTGATACTCTCAGAATTTGAATTGGGCCTAGCTCATCCCTACAAAACCGACCTGTAGGGTGAGGATTGCCCCCACTTATAAACATAACACATGTCATATCTCTAAGCAATATGGGAATAAATCCACCCCTTCAAACCCAACACAATGTTGGAGACTGCAATGAAGGCGAGCCAAATGCCACAACAATTAAGGCGACTAGGGCCGGACCGCAATGAAGGTAGAAATTCAACACACCCTTTAACGATCGGGCCTCAATGAACCCAAAGCATGGACGATGTGGGAAGCCCAACAATGGATTTAGGATAGGCTCTGATACCATCTCAGAATTTGGGTTGGGCCTAACTCATCTCTACAAAACCGACTTATAGGTTGGGTCTAACTCATCCCTACAAAACCGGCTTGTAGGGTGAAAATTTCCCCCACTTATAAACATAAAACAAGCCATATCTGTAAGCAACATGTGACTAAATTCACCCCTTTAAATCCAACACAATGAAGGTGTTGGAGGCTGCAATGAAGGCAAGCCAAATGTCGCAAATAAGGCGACTAGGGGCGGACCGCAATGAAGGCGGAAATTTCAACAGATACTATTCCTATAAACATGATATGATATGCCTGTACACTAAATACAAAGATCAAAATAGATTTTTCAACATATTGTTAAAAGACTTTGATAGAGGATTAAGAGATTTGTGGAATGCTTGAGTGATTTGCACTCAGCTGATCTATTTATATATACTACTAGAAATAATTGTAATTTACATTTACAATGAGATTAATAATAATGCTATTTCCTAGGTGCATGGATGTTATTTCCTAGATGCAAGACTAACTAGATTCTGCAACTTCCCATACTAATAATTGTTACTGATTCCAACATTTCATAATTGCTAGTAATTCCAACACTCCCCCTCAAGCGGGAGCATATAAGTCAAATGTTTCAAGCTTGAAACAAATGTATTGAATTCTCGGTCCCCTTAGGGATTTTGTGAAGACGTGTCTGCCAATTGGTCATTTGAGGTAGTATACTCGGTGATGATTTCTTTAGATAGAACTTTCTCACGAACAAAATGACAATCAATTTCAATATGCTTAGTTCTCTCATGGAATACCGGATTGGAAGCTATATGTAGAGCTGCCTGGTTATCACAACATAGTTTCATTGGTTGAGTATCTCCAGACTTTAACTCTTGAAGAAGTTGTTTAATCCAGATAAGTTCACAAGTGGCTATAGCCACCATAGCTCTATATTCAGCCTCTGCACTAGACCTTGCAACCACATTTTGCTTCTTGCTCTTCCAAGAGACAAGATTCCCACTAATAGAAACACAATATCCTGAAGTGGAACGCCTATCAATAGGCGAATCTGCCCAATCTCCATCACAAAACCCAAATATTTGAGTGTCCCCTTTGTCTTCATAAAGTAGTCCTTGTCCTAGAGCCCTTTTAATGTTCTTCAGAATTCGGGTCACTGCATCCCAATGATCATTATGTGGACACTACATGAATTGACTTACTATGCCAACTGCAAAGGAAATATCTGGTCTTGTTATAGTTAGATAAATGAGTTTTCCAACCAATCTCTGATATCTTTCTGGATTAGAATAAGGCTCCCCCTGACTAGGAAGTAATTTTACATTCGGATCCATGGGACTGTAAACTGGTTTACATTGCAACATACCGGTTTCTTTGTGAGATGATAATTTCATCCTTTGACTGAGCAACTTCAATTCCAAGAAAATATTTAAGCTTCCCCAAGTTCTGTTATGACTATATCATCTACATAAACCACCAAATAAACACATTTATTTGGAGATGTATGAAAATAGAAGACAGAGTGATCTGTTCACTATGTTTCATTCCAAAAACTTGAATAACTGAACTAAATTTTCCAAACCATGCTCGTGGTGACTTTTTCAAACCATAGAGAGATCGTCGTAATCTGCATGGTGAGAAGTAAAACTTTTCTTCGAAGAATGTTACATCTGCAGAAGTAAAATCCTGACTTGAGTAAGTATGAGACTCAACTCTGGATGGTGAGAAGTAAAACTTTTCTTCGAAGAATGTTACATCTGCAGAAATGTAGTAACGATTCTGCATAGGGGAGTAACATCTGACTCAACTCTGGATGGTGAGAAGTAAAACTTTTCTTCGAAGAATGTTACATCTGCAGAAATGTAGTAACGATTATGCATAGGGGAGTAACATCTGTAACCTTTTTGTAACCTAGAGTACCCCAGAAAAACACATTTTATGGCTCAGGCAGAAAGCTTATCAAGACCTGGAGACAAGTCATGAACAAAACATATGCATCCAAATATCCGAGGAGCAATATGAAACAACGGTTCTTTGGGAAATAGAATGGAATATGGTATTTATGATCAAGAGAGGAAAAAGGCATTCGATTAATCAAAAAATAGGATGTCAAAACTGCATCACCCCAATGTCGGACATGTACATTTGCATGAAGTAACAAGGTTCGAGCAGTTTCAACAAGATACCTATTCTTCCTTTCAGCTATGCCATTCCGTTGAGGGGTATGAGGACAACTTGATTGATAGAGAATACCATATGATGACAAAAAGGAAGAAAGACTAGAAGAAAAATATTCTTTTGCATTATCACTTCTAAGAATATGAAAGCTTATCAAGACCTGGAGACAAGTCATGAACAAAACATATGCATCCAAATATCCGAGGAGCAATATGAAACAACGGTTCTTTGGGAAATAGAATGGAATGTGGTATTTTATGATCAAGAGAGGAAGAAGGCATTCGATTAATCAAAAAACAGGATGTCAAAACTGCATCACCCCAATGTCGGACAGGTACATTCGCATTAAGTAACAAGGTTCGAGCAGTTTCAACAAGATGCCTATTCTTCCTTTCAGCTATGCCATTCCGTTGAGGAGTACGAGGACAACTTGATCGATGGAGAATACCATATGATGACAAAAAGGAAGAAAGACTAGAAGAAAAATATTCTTTTGCATTATCACTTCTAAGAATTTTGATTTTCTTACTGAATTGTGTTTTAACCTCATTGACAAAAGTGGTGAGAATGGACAAAAGTTCAGATCGTTCTTTCATTAAGAAAACCCAAGTGCATCGGGAGAATTCATCAATGGAAGTAAGAAAATATCGGTAAACGTTAGAAGGCACACGACTTGCTCCCCATATATCTGAATGGATAACAGAAAAGGGAGAATCAACTCGACTTTCAACTTTGCTTGGAAAGGAAGAGCGAACATGCTTTCCTAGTTGACACGACTCACAATTTAATGATGAAATTTTTGCAAGATTCAGAACCATTTGTCTTAATTTTGACAGACTTGGATGACCCAATCGTTCATGAGGAAGGTTTGGAGACTCAATCGCAGTACAACTTACAGAAGTAACTGAATGGAGGTAATAAAGGCCATGTGATTCATGTTCTGAGCCAATCGTCCGACCTGTACCACATTCTTGTATAGTAAACGAACCAACATCAAAGGTTACTGTGCAATTTAGAGACCGAGTAAGTTGGCTAAGGGAGATTAAATTAAAAGGACAACCAGGTATAAACAAAACGGATTTCAAAGTTATAGAAGGAGTGACAGAAACATGGCCAGTTCCTTTGGCGGTGACCTTAGAACCATCTGCTAGAGTTATGAAGTGAGGAAATTTAGGAGAGGATATGGAAGAGAATAAGGAACGATTACCAGCAATATGATCAGAGGCGCTTGAATCAATTATCCAAAGTTTTTGATTGTTATAAGATTGAGATATGAAGGCTGCGGAAGCATGAACACTAGTGGCACTAAACCTATGAGATGATTTTCCAGGAAAACCATGAAGAGAGTAACATGTCTTTTGATTGTGATCCATACTACCCATTTTCTTCAAAAAAAAGAGTGGAACAGCAAGCAACAACTAGAAATGGAGACCAGAAAATGAAGGTAACAATGACTTTTTGATGGAAGAAATATTTTTTTCAAACCAAGGAAGATTCAAGGGTTCTACTGGACCGGAGATAGAAACCCTTAATGGAGAAATGAACAAGCTCTTGATACCATGTTAAAAGACTTTGATAGAGGATTAAGAGGTTTGTGGAATGCTTGAGTGATTTGCACTCAGCTGACTATTTATATATACTACTAGAAATAATTGTAATTTACATCTACAATGAGATTAATAATAATGCTATTTCCTAGGTGCATGGATGTTATTTCCTAGATGCAAGACTAACTAGATTCTGCAATTTCTCATACTAATAATTGTTACTAATTCCAACGCATTCCTGATTGATCATCTTCTCTCTAAACTTTTTAGCTTACATGTGGTCCACTTCATGTTTTTGTTGGATAACAATGCAAATGGTTTGGATTTTTTAGATCTCCGAAAATTTACATTGTAACTCTGCAAAGATTAATGCCATGAGATCGTTTGTGTTTACGGGAGAAGCATACATTAAGTATTTTAATATAATATGGAGAAGTAAAAATGGGACTCATAACAGATCAGCTGGTCAATAATAGATTCAATTACTTGATAGACACTAGAGGTTCAAGCTCATAGGTAATATAAGAGAATGAGCATAGTAAAGGATTGTGACAGAACCCCTGTAAAATCAAGATAAGGAAACTGTACTTTATTGAATGTAAAAGTTGAGCTCAAGAGCTCTACAAAGCTGGAAATGAAAAAATGAAATGATAAACAAGAGTTCTATGAACTCCTATACACGAGAGTTCTCTACTGACTGTTTTATAACAAACTTTTTCAATGCCTTCTCTAACCATTTCCCTCTCCTTTATAACAAATTTTTCTGAAATTTGTGTAAAATGAAGTACCTGCGAACCAAATATAAATTTCAAATTGAAATGACATAATATTTATCAAATAAATTAGAAATTATAAAAACTAAATTTTAACTAATTTTTTAATTATGATGAGGTTTGTATCACTTTGATAAAAGTGAATATTAATGACCATACTCAATTAATATTAAAGTTTTAGTGAGCTGATATTAGAGTTTTGAATATACACTATGTATTTATAACTGATTTTTCAAAGCAATATCAGTAATGTAGTCGATGTGGGACTACAAAGTTTTACTCCCAACCATGTTTCATTCTAAGTAAACCATTTCTTTCTTTAATAATAACGTACCGATTATTATATTTTAATGTACCACGAACCCAAATAGCACCGACTATGTATACCCCTCGCGTACCTAATTCTGAGAGTTGCGAACCGCATACCCGATTTCGTACCACGTATCGAAGCGAATTGCGAACCGTGTGACTATGACCTCACCTAATCCTGAATAATCTACAAGCTAGTAAACAATATCCATAATTTTGGTAAATGCATACAATATCTAATAGGTTTATACTTACTAGCTATTTATTTATTCTGCCGAACACCATTGTCTTTGCTGTATGCATTCTTCCTTTAATATACTTAGAATCCTTGAGTTATCAGGATGTGACCGTGGCTTATATTTTGGAATTGTAGATGACTGTAGTTGAGACATATGTTGGGAGGAAGAAATTAAATCCACCAGATGACTCATCAAAATTGCATCCAGAAGTTGTATCTCTGATAAATGAAGGCATAGCGCAAAATACAACTGGCAATATTTTCATTCCTAAGGTACATCTTGCTTTTCTACTTAGTTTTAATTTAACAACTATATATCTAGGTTCCCTTTATATTGTGATATTTGGCTATAGGATTACCCCAATTAAGGATCTTATCATAGTCCAATGACTAATACTAACAGTTTCTTATGGTTTGATTGGATTTATCATTTGAGAATCTTGATTCTTGTGATTTTTATTCACGAATGTTTTAATCATAGTATTATTAGAATTGCTCTTTGTGACCATATATTCTTTGGTAGGATGGTGGAGAGACAGAGGTTTCAGGATCTCCTACAGAGAAGGCAATTCTATCTTGGGCTATGAAGGCACCCTCCTTGATCTATTTCCTTTTCTTGTTCCTTTATTTATTTTATATGTCCTTCTCTCTTATTTGATTAATATATTGATTTTGGAGCTAAACTTTGAATCCTCATGGCAGTTGGGAATGAATTTTGAACTTATCAGATCAAGTTCAAAGGTTCTCCATGTCTTCCCCTTTAATTCTGAGAAAAAGCGAGGCGGCGTGGCTGTGAAACGGGTAACCAATTGATAAAGTTGTTTACCAACTCATCCTTTGATTTAATGTATTCTATAACTTTTGTGAGACATAAATATCTATCCCATGGTGCTTTTAATATTTTTGCTCTCACTTTTGAACCTATCTAGTTTCCCTAAGTGTTTTTTCTTTTTGATATATATATATATATATATATATATATATATATATATATATATATATATATATATATATATATATATATATATATATATATATATATATATATATATATATATATATATATCACTTGGATCTTGTTTCCATCGGCTTTCATATGCTAATCAGAAACACTTGTTGTAATCATGGCAGGCGAACTCTGGAGTGCATATACATTGGAAAGGAGCTGCTGAGATAGTTCTAGGAACGTGTACCCAATATATTGATTCAAATGGTCACCCGCAATCTATTGAAGAAGAGAAGGTTAGGAATAGCAGCTTCAAGACAGAAAGTTTGTTGGGGGCCTTAAAATCATTGAACTGAACAAATGGAAATATGAAAAACATTTTCTTTTGGTTGATAGCTAACCCAAATTTGAACACCGACACACAAGGCTGCCACCTAATCACTTTATTTATATCAATGAGGTTATAGTATTGTGTCAAGTTACTCTGATCGAATGCAACTATAGATCAGTATTACTTTCATTTTACCTACATGCGTAATATTCATTTAAAATCTTCAGGCATTCTTCAAGAAGGCGATTGATGACATGGCTACTCAGAGCTTGCGCTGCGTTGCTATTGCATACAGATCATACGAATTGGACAAAATTCCGTCCAAGGAGGAGGATTTAGACCAATGGACCTTACCCGAACACGAGCTTGTATTACTTGCTATTGTTGGAATAAAGGTAAGACAACAGTTTTGTTTCCGCTTTAAATGTGTTACAAATTCCAACCACTCACCCCATAACTTGCAATTTTCTGAATAATTTAGTTACGAACCTTAATAGTAGGTAGATATTAATATAGCTTTAAATATCACAGAGTGTTAGGTTGAAATTATTATTTAATTCTGAATATGGTGTACTGTTGTTAAATATCATGCTCTGATCGCTTTGTCCTTATATTTTCAAATTAACCCCTTTTTTTTTATAAAATTTCAAATTAACCCTGTATAATCCTTTTAACATACGTTTATATGAATGTTCAGGATCCTTGTCGCCCCGGAGTCAAAGACGCTGTAAGATTATGCACTGAGGCAGGTGTTAAGGTAAATTTTTCATATTGATCGAATCAATCAACTAGGTATCATCATATTTAGAATGCAGTTCATTGAAAGCACTAGTGTTTTCCAAAATGTAAAATCAAGGGATCCCAACACGTTGTATGTGTGTGAACTGTGAACCAATAGGTACGCATGGTTACTGGGGACAATGTTCAAACAGCAAAAGCAATAGCTTTGGAGTGCGGAATACTGGTTTCAATTGAAGATGCAGTTGAGCCAAATATAATTGAAGGAAAGACATTCCGTGAACTATCTGAAACAGAAAGGGAACAAGTTGCTATGAAAATAACTGTATGATTCTTTCATTTTGGTTTCTCGTTAGTGTTTTTAATCCACTAATAATTAATCTTACTCAAAGGAACACCATTCAAGCTAGTGATCCATACCATATTAAATCCCTCAGGTTTGATTGTCTGTACTTCTGATTTGCAAAATATATATAGGTGATGGGAAGATCATCTCCAAATGACAAGCTTTTGCTCGTGCAAGCACTGCGTAACGGAGGTGAAGTTGTTGCTGTCACAGGAGATGGCACTAATGATGCTCCTGCTCTTCATGAGGTCTGTATATTTCTGGGATGTACAGTATTCAGATTGAAAATTTCAAAGATTAAATACATTACTTGACACTAGCGTAAAGAAATATTACAATTTTTTCAAAAACTTTTTACTAATTTATTTTACCGACTTTATTATTTTGATGATAAAAATACAATGTTTTTAAGAGTATATTTTAATTTTATTCAATTTTAATTCTTAAATCCTGTATTTAACAAACTAATGTTAACTAACCACTGGGC
The DNA here is from genome assembly GCA_948472305.1 of Vicia faba. Taxonomy (NCBI): domain Eukaryota; kingdom Viridiplantae; phylum Streptophyta; class Magnoliopsida; order Fabales; family Fabaceae; genus Vicia; species Vicia faba. The sequence continues at coordinate 5,366,077 of OX451740.1, forward strand.
CTCTAGAGATGAAGCTTAGTACCCGAAGAGGCTTTACCCTGATGGAAAACTATTGAGTATCGACCCAGTTGTTTGAAGATAAAGCATATTACTCAGAGATTTCAACCTATGGGGAATCCTAATTGACTGCCAATTGTGATTCATGAAAAAGTACAATGTTAAGTCAAAATAAGCTAAATGAAGATGATATAATAAGAGAACATGCCTATATAGCAATGTCTTGTGGATTTTGTTAAAGATATGGTGTTATGTTTGTTGCTTGGCCCATTACTCGGCAGATTATACAAAGGGCAAAGGTGAGGTTAATGTTGCACATGGTGACTCAAACTTGGGGTTATGACATAGTAGACTTGGCATATTAGTGAGAAGGAACTAGAGATCCTTGTAAACAGGAACAACACACAAACTACAAAGGCATACAATGAAAACCAATAAGAACATGTAAAGCAAAAGTACTTTTTCTGAATTATCTATGTTCTGCGCAGAGACCAAAATGTTCTCCTCCTAATCCTTAGGCCAGATAATTAATTACTTGATCAATAGTTTTACTATTTATTTCCTCGTCTGTTTCATTTACTATTTATTTCCTCGTCAGTTTCATTTAGAAGAACGTGTGAATGTAGTCTTCATTTTTCCACATGGTATCCGAGTCTATCAATTCATTTGGGCCACCTACCGTTTATATTCACGCACCAAGCCCAATAGTATTGGGTGTGAAGAAGTGTGTTAGAAAAAATTCTCACATTGATTAAAGATAGAACTTGAAAAAAGTTTATATAGAGAGACACCCCTCACTTTACAAGCCAGTTTTATAAAGATGAGTTAGGTTAAACTCTAACTCTTTTAGAAGAGATATGCTATTTCTTAGTGTAGGTCCATAAAGAGATAAACAAGTATTTCTATTATAATGGTCAACCAAATCATATACTTGATGAGGAATATCATCGTATCTTATACAAAAAAAAAAAGCGTATAAATTATATATTGTTACAATAGAAACTATAGTAGGGAATTTTTATTACAAAAATACTCATACCCAACTAGATTCAATAACATCACTTCATTCAAATTCAAATATCCATAGACATGCTAAAATAAAAATCATCAAATTACTTAAAAAGGACTCACAAAATTTTCTACAATTATACTATTGTTCTTATTATAATTGATATCTTGTTTTACTATTTTTCATTTTAGGCAGATATTGGTCTTTCTATGGGCATCCAAGGAACTGAAGTTGCAAAAGAAAGCTCGGATATTATAATCCTGGATGATAACTTTGCATCAGTAGTGAAGGTAAATAATCATTCAGTTTAGCAGCAGTAGTAAAGTCATTTTTAACTTGTAGTCTGTGATCATCTCTTCACATGGACAAGTAAAAAGTCATATGCATTTTGTTTGCATTTGTTTCTCTACCTTTACTCTTAAGTTAATTGGGAAAACTAAGAAAACATATTTTTGTGATTATGCTTGAGTGAGTAAAGCATCTTGGCACCCATGATATATTTGTATACACTTCATAATTAATTACATGTTATGTTTATTAGGAGAAATGATTATAAGTGCAACTTCCTAAACTCCCTAACAAGTGCAGCTTCCTAAACTCCTTAAGTACATTAATCTAAACATACATGAACCTAAAACTTAAATGCTCCTATTTAGAATGGGAAACATACATGAATCTTGTTATTTCCAACACTACCTCTCAACTTAGTAATAGGTGTTCTCCTTTCCCAGCTTGGATGTAATTCGTTCACAATTTGAGCTACTCAATCCTTTGGTGAGAATGTTTGCAAGTTGACATACAAAGTGCAAATCGCCCCACTAACCGAGCTTCCCCTTTATAAAGTATCTATCAACCTCTATATGCTTAGTTTGGTGATGCCAAACTGGATTATGTCCTAATTGATTGTTGATTTGTTAACACAGTAGAGCTTCATAGGTCTTTCCCATTTGATCTTCAAGTCTTCTAAAATAATTCTAAGCTTAAGTAATTCACAAATGTAGGGTGCTATGACTCAAAATTCAGCTTCAGAACTAGAGTCTAGAATGCAATACTGCATTTTTCTAACTGTGACTTGTATTCAAGCTGCAATCGTTAGTGATATACTTCCAGTTTTTTTTTAAAATAAAAATAAAAGGCCAGTCTTGATTCGCATCCATGACTTTTCCCATTTACTAATTGCTTTTATGTTTCTCCACATATTATTACATCATCTAGTCTAAAGATGTGTAGTTCACTTTGTATAGGTTGTTCGCTGGGGACGTTCTGTTTATGCAAATATTCAGAAATTTATTCAGTTCCAGCTCACTGTAAATGTTGCTGCTCTTTCTATAAATGTGGTTGCAGCAGTATCTTCTGGTGATGTTCCTTTAAATGCAGTACAGGTACCTCAGCCTCTTTTTGAGTTTTGTATGTCTGAATCGAACTATGAATAAGAGTCACATATTGATTTCTGATGTACATGCTCTTGGTACAGCTTTTGTGGGTCAACCTTATTATGGACACACTTGGGGCTCTTGCTCTGGCTACTGAACCACCGACTGACAGCCTTATGAACAGATCACCAGTAGGCCGAAGGTTTGGATTGATTGGCTTCCTCACTATTTGCAGCTTAAGCTTAATAGTTAGTACTCTTGAACCTGCACGGTGCTGGTTAGCACATAAAAGAAAACCCACAAACCTATCACTTGCTGTTTGCTCTGTTAAACATTATGAGTTTTTCATAGAGAAGGCAATGGAGCAACCTCTTTCCCATAAAATAGTACTGACTGAGGTTATAGTTGATTTGGGCTTTGTATTATTAACCTTTCTGTGCACACTTTTAAAGTGATATTATGTTTGGCTTTCAGGGAACCTCTTATAACAAATATCATGTGGAGGAACTTGCTTGTACAGGTAAAATATATTTTGTTCCTTAAATCATCATTGAATTCATATCCTGGTTCTTAACTTTGGTATTGCAGGCTCTCTATCAAGTGATTGTTCTTCTGATTCTTAACTTTGGTAGTGCAAGTATTCTACGTCAAGATACTATGACACATACCTTAGAAGTGAAGAATACTATAATTTTCAACGCATTCGTCATGTGCCAGGTTAGTACATGTCAATGAAAATATAAGATATTTGTTCATACCCTTGCTTATTATTGTGTGGTCGGGGATTGATGTATTAAACTCCTCTTCATACCAGAGCCTCTTATTTTATGTTTGGATTGATAAAAAGAAATCACATGCAGTAAAATGAAATGGAATCATACTATGTTCCACTGTTTGGATTCTTTACAAAGGGTGGAATTGTTTTTTTCTCCTCTCTATTCTTTCATAAAAATATCCTCATCCTATTCCACTATAAGATATCGAATAAGGCTTGGAATCATCGAGTGGTATTCTCCCCCTATCATCAAATTCTAATTTGGAAGTTTTATGATGTTTTAACTGACAGATATTCAATGAATTTAATGCTCGAAAGCCAGAAGGAATGAATGTCTTCAAAGGAGTGACTAAGAACCGTCTCTTTGTGGGAATTGTTGGAATGACCTTTATTCTTCAGGTAAATAGGCATCATTCTTTTATTTATTTTCTTAGTTGGCAACATTTTGAGTGCATCTATAACGCTATGTCAAATTGATAGATAATCATCATCACGTTCCTTGGGAAGTTCACAACGACAGTGAGACTTAATTGGCAGCAGTGGCTTGCTTGTCTTTGTATTGGGCTGTTCAGGTTAGTACACTAAACCGCAGCAGGTTGATTATCCATATTGATAATCATTTTACAATCAAAAGTTGATAATCATTCTTCCCTCTCAATATATCTTAGTAATATTATTATGAGAAAAATAATTGGAAAAAAGAAATCCATGTGCAAGTTTGCAATCCATTTAGGAGCTTCAAATGCTGGCCCTGTCCCAGAGTACTAACCGGCTGATTTTGTTTTCCAACAGCTGGCCACTTGCAATAATTGGAAAATTAATTCCAGTTTCCAAAACACCATGGTCACGACGTGTTGTGAGGGCGTTTAGGCGCATGAAGAAGACACGGACTGCATAATGGTCTGCCAAACTTAGAATCAGCAATTCATAGTAAACTAACGACTGACAGACATGTGAGCGGACATAACGCCGAGCCGAGCCGAGTCTTCTTTCTAGAATTTGTAACATACTGTATATTCAACATATAACAATCATATCATATTGAGACTGAACATACTGTACATTCAACATATGCAGCAATCATATCATGCTTAGAGATGTTCTGAAAATATATGTCATAGTGAACAATGTATTTACCAATTTCCCCCCTTTTTTTAAGTCAGGTGGGGTGGAGTAGATCTTTGTCCAAATTCCTATTCAAATAGTAAAATATTATGATGTGAATTGTTAAGTTATTGAATCAGTTCAGTTTTCACTTCAAAATTCTTTAGAAAAAACGAACGACAGCCCTAAGTACATTCAAAATTTTTTCTTTCTGAAAGCTCACATTGTTAGAGCATAAAAATAGTTGAATAAATAAATGATGCAAGATCTCGGTCCTTCATGAATCCTTTATTGGAAGTGGTTTGTTTTGCTTTATGAACACGAGGGTTAAAAGTAACAAGACTATGCAAAGTGGTTTTTTTGTTCAACATGTTTAGCTTTGTTTTGCTTGTGAACATGAGTGTTAAAAGTAACAAGAATATGCAAAGTGTTTTTTTCCAACATGTTTAGTCTTATTTAGGTCCTTTTACATAAGGTCCTTCATAGGACTATGATGTTATTCACCTAATTTGAAGCTAAATGCATACAACAAAAAGTGTATGTTATGTAGTTTTCACTACACCACCCCATGAGTGGATCTGTGTTTGCAGATACTGTAGTAGATGATGTCTTGACCCTTTGAGTGATCAAAATGGTTTTGATGATGACTCAGATATTTGGAGGATTCATGTTGGTTGATCCTTTGCACGATCACGTTGATTCTTGGTGATATCTTTTCGGTTGCCTTTGATGAGGTTGTTCATCTAGAAGTTATCAAGTATCGCCAGAAAGAAAATTCAAAATTTCATTAAAGTGCTAAAGTCAAAGTATATAACAGGAATATTGAAAAGTTTTAAAATTGTGAAAGAGAAGAAGTGTGAAAGCTCATATGGTCAATCGTGCGTTTAACGTAGTGTTTGAGTGATCATAGTATTATAAAAGTGTTAGAGTAATTCATAATTAACTAAGGCAACTCTCACACAGTCATAAAATTACCAGAAAATATTTTCACGAATAGCTAATTGATTACAATCCCAAATAATCAATTACGAATAAAAATTACTTTGAATAATTGATTATCTATTAGGTCTAGTCGCTCATCTCAATTGTAATGCCTCTTAATCGATTACTAGAGTTGTTAGTCGATTAGTAACAACGTGATTTGAAACTTTCCTTTTCAACACTAGATAATCGATTATACATATGTCATAATAAATTATGAGCATTAAAAAACTCATGAACCTCTGTTTATCAAGAGGGTGATTCTCTTGAAATTTCTCTTGTTTGGTTTTTGAGATTATTCTGGTAAAATCTATGTTTGATTTCTGAGATCAGCTAGTCAAAAGCTTGTTAGTTCGTGAACTTAGCCAATGAAAAACTCCATTTTGGTTTGAGGGACCAGCCTTGTAAAATCTGTCATTCGATGGTTTATGGGCATAATCTGATAAAAGTTCAACATATATTATTAGTGGAACTGTCAATAAATTTTTCTTAGGGAGAGTATTAGACGAAGAGATGGACCACACCTCTATAAATCGAGTGCAATCTCTCTCAACAATCTCTATTTACTTTCACTCATTTACTTTCCTTATATTTTTCACTATTATATATAGTTTTAACTATCTTATCACAAACTTCAATTTTTAGTAATTAATCTTTAAGTAATCGAGAATTTTGAGTAGAATAATTTACTCCCCTCTTGTATTTAGAGTCACTTGCTCAACACCATGTAGTGATCACTAATCATATGAAATCCAAATACGCCCTTTGCAACGTCTGAATTTTGAAATGTGAACACACCAATTTATAACATTCTCTTCAGCATAAAAGAACTCATCCAAAAAGTAAGTCTGGATTTTGGAATCTAGATACTGTAACACCCTTAAAAAATTCACGAATATTATAATTAATATCAGAGTAATGTACCAAAAAGGTGTCACATGCTCCATAAAATATCATACATGCATCTCTTGCTCCGTAACCCAGGCTTTTCAACATTTATAATCATTTTCCTTTTGGAATATCAACACAATAGTTATTTACTACGCAACAAAAATCATAGTTTAAAACAACTTCATTAAAATTTCAACCAAACATCATCATTTCTTATCATTAGAGAGCTATAACTTAAAAAATCTTGAACAATTGAAATAACATCTAATTCATGTCAACAAAATGAAACATAAATTTCAATCCAAACATTTCTGACCCTGATGTTACATATCAGAGCAAGACCTTCTAAATCAACAGAAATAAACAACACACTCTGAATCTATTCTCTAAGCTTCAACGAACTATTTCTGATTACCTGCAAGTTACTTACGTATATAGGAAATATTTCTAAACAGTAAGGGTGAGTAATCACAAACTATTATAAAAGATATATGGAACATATATAGTAGCATAACAACAAGTTATCATAAATTTCACATATTATTATACTTCATAATTATACTCGCACTATTACATCATCAATATGCATCAAACACATCATTATGTCATCACGTTAATATTTATCATCAAACATCACATAAATCACAACACCATCAATATCTGTTAATCAATCATTATACAATGTAACAAATAATGCAATGCAACATCATTGACTCCTGCATGTGGTACTAAATCTTCACTAATGACCAAGTCATCTTCCTCCAAAGATCTCCACCATAAAATCGATTCCCGTTTGAAACCAGAGCACATCATAATATTACACTCAATCCACACTATGGAATTGATGCCATCACTAGACTAACGTCCTATCATCATGACTGGACCAATCATCCTAACAACTTCATTGGACCAAAGTCCAAATATATGCCATGAATGCATGATACCCAACAACACAATAAAACTTGACCACATCTAGTCAAAACACATCATCATCCATGAATTTCATCATAATATCATCAAGTACATCATAATACACATGACATCATCACAATAACATCAATCCATCATACAAACATACATCATGTTGCATCAATCGCATAATCACATCGATTCATCATAGTATTATCACAGTTCATCATTCAAGGTCTAGTTTAATATTAGAAAGGTACTGGAAATATAAATACTTCTACTTATTTTATTACACATAATTATAGTTCATCGGGTTAGATACCCAACAATTTGAACGGCGCGTTAAACGGAGTCCGGAAACTCAAGTTACAATACTTTCAAAATTCTACCGTCTGCCTCTCGCCTGAGGCTCGCCCGATGAAGCAGCTTACTCGCATGAGGCTCGCCCGACGACGCTGGGGAGAATCACCCTTCCCATACAAAATTCCAGGGGCATTGTTTCACTTTTGCCTCATTTTCCCTGCGAGTCTGTTCGTTCACCCGACGAAGCTGGAGCGAGTCCACTTCTCCCATACAATTTTAAGGGGCTCTATCGTCTTTCCACCAATCTCCTTCGTTTTTCTCTCGCCTGAGGCATCAAAGGCGAGGTGCCTTCACCCGACGAAGTATCCCACTCGACCAACGATACACGCGTGACAACACTCTGTTGTTGCGATTTCTGCACAACTCAGTCCCAATTTTCCTTGCGATTTTACATCAAATTAGACTCTAAACTCTCATAATTCATATATTTTCATCATATGAGAATAACACTTAATAGTACACATTACATACATCATTTTATGACATTATTAGCATCCATTATTCACAATTTCATCAAAGATTCATCACAATCATCATGTTATTAATTCATCACAAAACCCCAAACAACCTACATACATATAAACCCTATATCAATCATAATAATAAGGATAACCCCCTTACCTTAGATTATAGCTTTGATCTTCTTCTTTGTGTTCTACCAAAACTCTCTTTGTTCTCTTTCTGTCCTAGCTCTGCTGCATTCTTCCAACTCTTTTCACGATCGTACACACTAACACACTTTTCCATATATTCCTTGTTTAACCCTTGAACCCTTTCTATGGTCTTCCCATCTTACACTCACTAATCACTTCACCAATTAATATCTTTTCCTTATTATCTCTACACCTCATGTTATCTCTATTCCACTAAATAAAATAATTCTAAATAATTACTCTAATTATCTAAAATTATTAAAATACCCAATATCACTTAATTTCCACTATGCCCCACATAGCATCACATCACACATCATATTCATCAAAACATTACAAATACTCATTATAATATAATTAAATAATCAAATAAATAATCAAATTATTTTGGGGTGTTACAATTCTCCCCACTTAAAAGAATTTTCGTCCTCGTAAATTACCTAGCGGAAACAAAATCGGATAAGACTCTCTTATCAGATGCTCACGTTTCCAAGTCCAACTTTCACCATCTGGTCCACCCCACAACATCTTCACTAAGGCGATGTGTTTACCTCACAATTGCTTCACTTCCCGTCCTTTTATCCGCACGGGTAATGCTTTAATAGTCAGGTTATCTCTCACTTGTACACCATCCATTTGAATCACATGCGAAGGATCCAGAATGTACCTCCTCAATTATCTTCTATGATATCTGATATGGACCAACAAAACATGGCGTAAGCTTCCTTGATTTCAAAGTTCTACCAACACCGATTACCGGAGTAACTCTAAAAAACACGTGATCATTCTTTTGGAATTCAAGTGCCTTTCTCCTCTTGTCATGATAACTCTTCCGACAACTTTGAGAAGCTTTCATCCTCTCTTGGATCATCTTAATCTTTTTCTTCATTTCCTGCACAATCTCAGGTTCGAGCACAACACTCTCGCCTGACTCATACCAACACAATGGATTTATACATCTTCTACCATACAATACTTTGTATGGTGCCATACCAATACTCTCATGGCAACTATTGTTGTATGTAAATTTAATCAATAGCAAGTGGTTGTCCCAAGTACCTCCTTGTTCCAACAGACAAGCCATCAACAAATTCTCCAATGACTCAATAGTCCTCTCTGTCTGACTGTCCATCTGCGGATGATATGTGGAACTCAATCTCAACTTAGTACCAAAAGCATTCTGCAAACCTTCCCAGAACTTCGACGTAAACCTCGAATCTCTATCTGATATGATAGTCGAAGGTATCCCATGCAATCTCACAATCTCCTTAATATACATCTCAACTAGTTTCTCTATAGGATTATTAATCTTCATCGACAAGAAATGAGCCATCTTAGTTAACATATCCATAATCACCTAAATCGAATCATTTCCCTTAGTAGTCTTCAGCAAACCCGACACAAAACCCATAGAATTACTGTCCCATTTCCATTGCGAAATGTTCAATGGCTGCATTAGACCCAAAGGTTTCTGATGTTTAATATTCGACTTCTGACAAGTCATACAAGCATAAACAAATTTGGAAACTTCCTTCTTCATACCATACCACCAAAATAACTTCTTCAAGTCTTGATACATCTTTGTAGCACCGGTATGGATACTTAACCCACTTCCATGTCATTCCTCAAGAATACTCTTCTTAAGCTCTGACACGTCTGGAACACAAACTCTATCACTAAATCTTGGTTAATCAACGTCAATCGATAGACCAAACTCAAATCAGATTTTCGACCTTCTTGGATTTCGTCTAGAATACCACTAGTTAGTTTCAACATTCCTAGCTTCATACTATCAGGAGTCTCTTCACACACCAAACTCATATCTCTGAATTGTTCGATCATTTCTAACTCTTGAACCATAAGCATTGGCATGTGCAACAACTTTCTACTCAATACATCAACCACCACATTTGCTTTATCAAGATGGTAACTCAAATCAAATTCATAATCCTTTAATAATTCAAGCCATCTTCTCTGTCTTATATTTAATTCCTTCTGATCAAACAAGTACTTCAGACTCTTATGATCACTGAATACTTCAAATTTAGAGCCAAAAAGATAATGTCTCCAAATCTTCAACACAAATACCACAATTGCTAGATCTAAGTCATGCGTAGGATAATTCCTTTCATGAAGCTTCTGTTGCCTAGAGGCATAAGAAACAACCTGTACAATTTGCACAACTAACACCCAAGACCCATCTTAGACGCATCACAATACACCACGGACTCTCACTCGGATTGGACAAAATCAGTACCGGAGCAGTCGTCAACTTCTTCTTTAATTCTATAAAACTTTCTTCGCATGCAACATCCCAAACATAAGTTTGAACCTTTCGAGTCAACTGAGTTAAAGGTAACACCAACTTATAAAATACCTCAATGAACCTTTGATAATAACTTGCTAAACCAAGAAAACTTTGAATCTCAGTTGCAAACTTTGGAGTCTCCCATTGCAACACTACATCAGCTTTAGAAGGATCTACAATAATTCCACCACTAGAAATCACATGGCTAAGGAAACTCACTTCCTTCAACTAAAACTCACACTTCGACAACTTTTCTTACAACTTCTTCTCTTTTAACACTTACAACACCATTCACAAAAGTTTTGCATGTTCTTCTTTTGATTTAGAATAGATCAGAATATCATCGATGAAAACCACAATAAACTTGTCCATATAGGAATGAAATGTTCGATTCATATACTACATGAAAGCACCTGGAGCATTAGATACACCAAAAGACATCACAGTGTACATGTAATGAACATACCTTGTTCGAAAAGTTGTCTTCAGAATATCATCTGGTTTAACACGAATTTGATAATAACCTGACCTCAAATCAATCTTGCTGAAAACGCGCGCACCCACTAACTGGTCCATCAAATCATCAATCCTCGGGGGTGGATACATATTTTTAATAGTCACTTTATTCAATTTGCTGTAGTCCACACATAATCTCATACTTCTATATTTCTTCTTAACCAACAACACAGGTGCACCCCACAGAGAAACACTCGGTTGAACGAACTTCTTCTCGAGTATCTCTTCCAGTTGTTTCTTCAACTCACTCAGCTAGAAAGCTGACATTCTGTAAGGAGTCATTGACATTGGACTTGTATCTGACACCAATTCTATGGAAAATTCCACTTCATGTTCCAGAGGTAAATCACTTATATCATCTGGAAATACCTCAAAAAATTCATAGACAACAGGTAGTTCAACACTCGACTCTTCACGATCAACTTATAGCGACACAAACATAACAAACATCAAAGCTTCGCCTTCTAGGAATTTATTCACTTGCTTTGCAGACAACAACATCATTTCTCTATTTTCACCAAACTCAGGGAACATCTACGTCTTATTATAACAATTGATGTGAGCATAGTTGAACTCCAACAAATTCATTCCAAGAATAACATCAATTTGATGTAAGAGTAGGCACACCAAATCCATCACAAAACTCTTATCATAAATGGTCAGAGGGCATCTCGAACAAACAAAAGTAGTAGTAACAGAACCACTAGCAGGAGTATCTATTACCATACTGCCATTCATATTAGACAACTTGAATCCCAACATATTAGCACATTCACGCGAAATAAACGAATGACTAGCACCTGTATCAATAATAGCAACCAATTCAACATTATTAATAAAACAAGTACCTCAAATCAAGCTATCCTTCTTGGAATCTTCCGATCCACTCATCACAAACACTCTACTATTGGTCTGGGTAGCAGCAACATGGTTGTTTGTCTTCTAACACTGAGTACTGATATGATCCTGTTCTCTGTAATTAAAACAAGTTTGACCATCGTTCTTATACTCAGGAGCACGATGACCCGTCTTACCACATTTGTAACATCTCAGAACCTTATTTTCACATTCATTAGAATGGTGACCTTGTTCACCACACTTATAACACTTGATAGGAGTAGGAGCTCCCCCTACTTGTCTTCTTCCCATCGGAAACCTTCTATTTTCTTTTATCAGCTGAAGCATCATAAGACTTCCTACAGTCTTGTTGTTGTTTTCCTCTTTTCTCATTTAGACTCTTGTAGTGAGTCGAATGAGCTTTGTTGTCTTCTTCATAGATCCTACAACTGTTCACCAACTGTAGAAACCTACGGATCTACAGATACTCAATTGCCCGTTTGATCTCCAGACGCAAGTCATTTTTAAACTTGATACACTTCGAGAACTCAGCAATCACTTCACTATAATGTGGATAATACTTTGCTAACTCCATAAACCTCGAAGTGTACTCATAATTAAAGATAACTAAAATTTGATACACGTTTCATATTTCTTTAACTGTTTTTGTTTCTATGAAAGATTTGGTACTGATGATGAATTTTCAACTTTAATATGATTTTCTTGCCACTCCCCCAAATAGTTCCTTTGATAAAAACATTTCTCACATTATAAGCGGCTAGAATCTTGTTTAATTTTAAATAAGTAAAAAAATTAAGGGTAGGCTGCCTCATCCTATGGTCAAGGCACACCAAAGGCCAATGATGGTATTTATATTTGACCTACAAAGGGAAAAAAATATTGATATTTTTTGTTGTACACCTTTTTGGATTCTGGTATTAGGTTTCTAACGTGCCTCGGTGTTTCCACTTATTGTATCTATTTTGTGTTTTTCATAGGCTCTTTCATATGCAAAAGATTCTCGAAGATTACGTGGGACACTCTTCCATGCAAAAATTCTCACATAACATTGAGAAGCACAATGATGAAGAACAAAATTTAGTGAACGATTTCTCCAGGAACATTGTGGATATGAACATGTTCATTGCTAAGGAAATTTGTACGTTTGCTTCTTTTCGATAGAACTTAAATGATTCTTACGTTAGTAATTGGAAAGTTTTGCAAGGAAGGTTTGACTTTTCTTGAACTTGGGATTAAGTGTATCTACAAGATGTATGAAGGAAAATGAGAGTTTGTTCGAAGAAAACTTTCAATGAGCTTCCACACCCGATTAGGTACAAATGTTAAAATATTCTCTCTAGACCCTTTTAAGAAGTGGAGTATGGATTTATGTCCTCCACTATTTGTGAAGTATAAGTACTATGGTTAAAATATCTTATTTAAGACAAGTGTGAAAAGTATGTTATCAGCATTCTCATTCTTAATTAATGCGTGTCAACTGTTAAACTAAAAAAGCAAACATAGAGGTTTTTGGAGAGAAATATCTTATTGAGTTCAAATCAAAAGTTGGCTATATACTCTTACCCAACTGAAAACTTAACTAAACCAATAACAAACTCATGTTTTACATGGTCTGCAAAGTGGATTAACTATCTCATCAGACAGAAATCATAATCTAAATCTACAACTCTAGTTCATTAGGATTTTATTTAACAAATTGATAAACATAAAAACAATGTTAAAAGATAAATAAATTTAACATTCTCTCCCTTAAACTATATGCAATAAATGTTAGTTTACCACATTATGGGTTTTACAAATTATACTAATTTTATAGGTTTTGTCATTATGCCTGTAACTTGTTCTGGAGAAGTACAGTAGCTCAACTCTACAACTTTATTGCATGTCAAATCTTTAAGAAAATGAAACTTATGTCAATATATTTTCTTCTTCAGTTAAAGACTAGATTCTTGGATAACTTTTTATAGTAAAACTATTGTCACACTGAACTAGAGTACTCTTCTCTGTTTTATAATCAAGTTTCTCTAACACCTATCTCATCCAAACACAATGACACGCACAAGATACAACTGCTATGTATTCAACTGTATACAATGTCACTACATGTTTTTTTTAAGACCAAAAAACAGTTCCTGAACCAAGTAAGAAAACAAAGCTCGAAGTATTTCCCCGATCATCTAGATCACCAGCAAAATTGCGGTCTACATAAGCCACTAGATATGTGCAACCTTTATTTCTATAGAAAATTCCAAGCTCAATAGTACCTTTTAAATACCTTAGTATTCTTTTTGTTGTAAGCCAATGAGATTCAGTTGGACAAGATGTGAATCTACTAATAAGACTTGTTGGAAATCCACCAAAATCTATAATGAATTTCTATCAATCTTGATGGACAAGATTGATATCACCACACAATGACAACGAAAAATAAAAGATGGAGAAAGAAAGAAAGTATTTTTCTGTAAAATTTCTCTCTGCCCACAAACTTTGGAAAACTTCTTATTCACTTGCAACTGCAAATTCTGTGAATATAACTTGATTACAAAAATAGGGGTTACTCTTACTATTTATAGATTTAGGTTAGCTTGCTCTCTAAGCCAAAACCCGAAACTACAAAAGCCCAAAATACCTATTTTGAAACTAAATCAAATCTATCTATTTTAAACCTAAAACAAATCTATCAATTTTAGATCTAAATCAAATATGTGTGTAACAAACTGCTTCCACACTTTGACACTTCCTTGTTTTCTGTCAAGTAAGCTACTTCGACACAAGGAATTATGCTTTCAACACACCACCTAATTCATTGTGTCTAATATATATATATATATATATATATATATATATATATATATATATATATATATATATATATATATATATATATATATATATATATATATATATATATATCATAGCTCTTAGTCTTCTAAACACTTCGACCTACACACTCTTTGTCATGATGTCTGCAATCTGATTCTCAGTTCTGTAGTGTTCCATCTTCATCTTACCTTCTGCTACCTGCTCTTGAAGATAGTGAAACCTCATTTCGATGTATTTGCTTCAACCATGTTCTATCGGATTCTTCATCAGGTTGATAGTTGACATGCTGTCGATCTTCATGATAATTGCTCCATGATCTTTCCTTATAATTTCTTTGATCAAGTTCACCATCCATGTTGCTTGACATGCACAAAGAGAAGAAGCTATGTACTCTGCTTCAGACGATGATAACGCCACTACTAGTTCCTTTCTCGAACTCCAAGCAACTGGTGCACCACCTAGCATAAACACATATCCTGCTGTAGATTTTCGATCCTCAGCATCACTACACCAACTTGAATTAGTGTATCCCACTAACTTGTATTCTTTTCATTTATCAGTTGCAGGAAACAAAATTCCATAGTCGAGAGTTCCTTTCAAATACCTCAATATCCTCTTCCCCGCTGCTAGGTCTGATACTTTTGCCTTTTGCATGAATTTACTTACTATACCTACACTGTATGCTAAGTCAGGCCTCGTGTGACAAAGGTATTGTAATGACCTAATAATTATTCTATATTGGGTTGGATCGACATCATCTGAATCTAAATCTTTCGACAATTGTAACCTTGATTCTGCAGATGTTGAAGTCGAGTTGCATTCTTTCATCTCAAACCTCTTGAGGATTTCTCCTACATATCTTCTTTGATGCATCATCAAACCTCTAATACTCTTATAGAATTAGATGCCAAGGAAATATGAAATGTCACCCAAATCATACATTTCAAATTCCTTACTGAGATCACCTTTGAAGTCTTTGATCTCACTTTTGTAGCTACATGTTATGAACAAATCATCAAGATAAAGACATAGTATAAGAAATTCACTATTGCTTCTTCTTACATATACTCCGTGTTCAATTATGTACTTCATAAATTCCTTCTCCCTTAGAAAGCTATCTATCTTCTTATTTTAAGCTCTTAGAGCTTACTTCAACTCATACAGGGCTTTATGCAGCCTGTACACTTTTCTCTCTTCGACATACTTCACAAATCCAACTGGTTGTTTAACATAAACTTAATCGTCTAATGGTCCATTCAGGAATGCACACTTTACGTCCATTTGACATATGTGTTAACTGTTCATTTCTGCTAGACCAATAACTAACCCGATTGTTTCGATTCTAGCCACAGGTGCAAAAACTTCATCGAAGTCAATTCCTTCTTTCTAGAGAAATCCTTTCGCCACGAGTCTTTCTTTTGTCGAGTTATTTCCATTTGGGATTCGTCTTCACTTTGTATACCCACTTGACATCAATTTCCTTCTTGCCTTGAAAAAATTCGACAAGTGATCAAGTGTTGTTGTCTTCGATTAACTTCACTTCTTCATTCACTGCTTTCACCCACTTCGAATATTTCAATGCTTCAATTGCATTGACAGGTTTGACATATGCATAGAAAGAATAATGTACCATCTCACCTTCATCATCAACCACATCATCTAACGTAATAACACAGTCTTGCAACCTTGCAGGTATGTGTCTTGTTCTCTGAGGTCTGCTTGGTCCTAGTTGATCTATAACTGCTGGCTTCTTTTGTCGAACTTCTCTTTTGACTTCAACTATTGGTTCTTTGAATATGATTCTTACTAAATCTTGCTTAACATTTTTTGTCCGATACCATTCCTTAAGTTCATCTATGATCCCTTCTCTGTTGATCATAATTTGCTTGTTCACTGAGTCGAACAACTTGTAACCTACTGTCGAATGATATCCTACTAGGACCATTTGACTCGACGTGTCATCAAGTTTTCTTCTCAACTGATTTGGAACATGTCTATATGCTATAGATCCAAATACCTTCAGATGACTCAAGCTAGGCTTCACACCTGACCAACATTCTTCTGGAGTAATTCCTTCTAACTTCTTTGTTAGATATCTGTTCAAAATGTATGTTGCGGTCGACACAGCTTCACTCCAAAACTCTTTAGATAAATTCTTGCCTTTCAACATATTTCTCACCATATTCATGATGGTTCAATTCTTCGTTTCTGAAGTTCCATTCTGCTGTGGAGTGTAGGGTGACACTACCTCATGCACAATCCCTTCTTTTTCACATAATTTGTCAAAGTCCTTGGACACATACTCTCCACCATCATCAATTCTCAAAACTTTGAGCTTTCGACCACTTTGCCTTTCGACCATAGATTTAAACTTGTTAAATACCTCAATCACTTCATTTTTCTTCTTGATCAGGTAAGTCAAGAGTTTTCAACTAAAATTATCTATGAATGTGACAAAGTATTTGTTACCTCCATGCGAATTGACCTGAATTGATCCACATACATCAGAGTATATGATTTCAAGAATAACCTTTGACTTACTTCCTACATCCTTGTTGAACTTATTCTTGTACTGCTTCGCCTTCACACATTCCTCACACACCTCATTTGAAATGTCAATTTCTGGCAATCCAAAAACCACATTTCTTCTCTTCAAATCTCTGATATCTCTAAAGTTGAGATGGCCTAGTCGATAGTTCCATATCCATTCTTCTCTGCTAGCTGCAGTTAAAAGGAACTTGTGCTCCATCACATTAATTTCAATCTTGAAGGTTATGTTTTGAGACATGTGAGCCTTCAAGATTAACCTTCCATTTACATCGACGACTCTCATCATCTGGTCTTTGATTGACACTTTATAATTCTTTTCGACCAACTGTCCTATGCTGAGAAAATTGCTCTTCATGCCTAGTATGTACAACATATTGGAAATTACCGACCTCTTGCCATATTTCCTCATAATCATAACATCAACAATACCTTTAGCTGCTAGGGTATTATCATTTTCATTCACCATGTTCTTCATTGAGGGATTTATGTCGACAAATTAATCTTTCCTTCTAGACATATGTGATGAGCATCCTGAATCCAAGTACCATTGGTCCTTGAATCTATCTTCATCTTTTGTTGTGA
Source organism: Vicia faba (assembly GCA_948472305.1). NCBI lineage: Eukaryota > Viridiplantae > Streptophyta > Magnoliopsida > Fabales > Fabaceae > Vicia > Vicia faba. The sequence goes on from OX451740.1 coordinate 5,383,769, forward strand.
CCATCAGCATCATCTCTTCTTCTTCTTCTTCATACTTTGCGAACTTCACATTACTTTCTTGATTCTTTCTCTTTTCTGGACAATCACTAGAATAATGACCATACTTTTGACAATTGTAACACTAAATGTGACTCTTATCAGGTTTTCGACCACTACCTTTTCCTCTACCTCCAGCACCACCTCTTTGGTTGCCTTGGTATTGGGGCCTTCTCTGATTCAAAGAAATTCCTTTCTGCTCTTCTCTATCAGGTGAGTTGTTGTAGCCTCCTCTACCTTTGTTGTTGAACCACTTTGATTTTCCTTTCTTATATGTTATTTCTCTGAAATTATGATTGGCTTACATTTTGGTAAAACCGTTTTTATCAGCAACATGTTGAACAAGATGTCCTAACATTTTGTCTTCAACATGTCGAGTAAGATATCCCAATAAAGAGACAGGACATCGCGTCTGCAGTAAGCTGACAATTATGAATCAACTGATATTTAGCTACTGTATATTCATGGAATATTCAGTTAGCTTATGTGGCTTCCAAGATTGACAAAATAGAATATTCTTTGTTGGTTTTCGAAGATTTGGTTAGTTTCTAAATTTTGAGACTTTTTAGGAAACTAATGATTGAAGACCTATTTTCTTGGAGAATATTTTACAGACTTTGTGCAGCCTCACTACTGCAGTTTTGAAGTCCAACCCAATTCAGAATAAAGTTATAAATAGACTGGTGTATACCTAGTATTAGGTGGAACTTACAGATGTATTTATGTTAGGGTTTCTAGAATCCTTATTGTTGGGTTATAAGTTCTCTGTTAGAAGTTCATAAGCTTTTAAGCATTGAACATATTGTGTGTCGATTCTCATAAGCTTTTAAGCATTGAGTCTTGCGTGTTTTTAGAAGTATAACTTCCAGTTGTTTTTGTTCTCTACTTGTGTTTAGAGTTGCTTCAATTGTTGAGTGTAATCGAATAGGTATTTGAGGAGGGACTCATACCTACGTGTGTCTTAGGTAGAAGTTAAACAAAGGGTAGTGATTAAGTGCGTGAGCTGTGAACTGGAGGTTTGCTGTGAGGTCTACAAATTGATATTATCTAAGTAATTTTGTCTCTGGCTTGGTAGCCTCAAAAGTAGGAAGGTTATTCTGAATTAGGCAAACATATTCTATGTTATTTATTTTCAATAGTGTTATATTTTGTTTATACGTCTTGTTGTTGTGTGTGAAGTTAGATCCAGTGTCTTAACATCTCTTAGGACATCCGGGATCTCATAGCCAAAATTTCAATTGGTATCAGAGCAGGCATCCTGCTCTGACTCTAGGTGAGATTCGGGGAAGTTACTTTCTGGTGCAATGGACAAGAATGTTAGAATTATAATTAAAATACCAATTTTTGATGGTACCAACTATGACAGTTGGAAACCTCGTATGGAAACTTTCATAAAACCCTTGGGTGACAAGGCCTGGATAAATGTTATTAAAGGATGGAATCCTCCAAAGGTTTTGGATGCGGAAGGGAAGGCCATTGATGTGTTGAAACCTGAAGAAGAATGGAATGATGCTGATGAGCTATTAGCTCAAGGAAACTCCAAATTATTAAATATGTCATATTCAATGGAGTGGATAAGAATATCTTCAAGCTGATTAAAAATTGCAAGCATGCTAAAGTGGCGTGGTAAACTCTGAAGAAGGTTCATGAAGGAAATTCCAAAGTAAAGATGGCAAAACTTCAACTTTTATCTTCAAGATTTAAAAATTTGAAGATGAAAGTGATCAGGACTTTTATATGATTGTTTTGGATATTGAAAATGATTCAAAAGACTTGGGAGAGAAGATATCTGAAGATAAGTTGATCAGGAAGATGCTCAGGTCTCTTCCAAACTGCTTCTACACTTCGACACTTCCTAATTTTCTGTCGAGCAAGCTGCTTCGACACAAGAAATTATGCTTTCAACAAGACTCACCATACAACAAACCTGATGGCGTAGGAGTCAAGTATATCAGATTGCCAACAACTTGTTCGGACAAAGTTTCATCAACTTTGGTTCTGGTTTCATCCTTTAACAACTTTGTGTCTGGTACAATAGGATTCTTTACTGGATTACCTTTTTCCATTCGATACCTCGATAAAATTTCACAAGCATACTTTATTTGAAAGTTAAAAATCTCACATACTTTTATAATTTCCAATATATATTAAAGCATCAACATAAAGGCTTATTATTATAACTTTACCTCTATTTTTGAGTATGTGAACAATGTATACTCACAAAAATCTTGCTATAACATGCTCTCAGTGCTTGCTTCAAGCCATACAATACAACATCTTTCTTAGTTTGTAGACTTTTCTTTTTCACCTTTCTTTTCATATCCATGTGGTTGCTGCACAAATTCTTCTTCATTGAGTTCGCCATGAAGGAATGCACTATTTACATCAATCTAAAAAACATTCCAACTATTTTGAGTTGTCAAAGCAAGTATCAATCGAATGGTGTAAAGTCTGGCCACCGAAGGAAAAACTTTGATATAGTCCTACCCTTTTCCACTAGCCTTGTTTTCTATTCGTCTATTTCTTCATTCTTGTTAAGTTTCATCTTGGAAATCCACTTAACTTGAATGGAATTCAGTCCTTTAGGTAAAATAGTTAATTCTCATGTCTTGTTCTTTTCTATTCACTGAATACTTGCCATCATTGTGTCCCTCCACTTCACTTGAATTTCTTGCATCAACAAAATTACCTTCATCTTCATTGCCCACTCATCCACAATTTTCAAAATCATCTTTACAGTCTAAGACATCCAATCTACATTCTTCTTCATTTATGCCCCAATTCCAGCATTTATCTTGTTCAAAAATCACATCCTTGCTAATGATTATTTTTTTGAAAACCAGATCATATAATTGGTAGGCTTTTCAGTCATTAATTACTCACAACAAAACACATTTATTTCTCTTGTCGTCTAACTTAGTTCTTTTTTGGTATGGAACATGTGCATGACTACACATCCAAAATTAATTTTTGATTTCACACCACTCCATGCCTCATTTGGAGTTTTGTTTTTCACAATCATAGTAGGACATCTATTCCATTTTACAACTTGTGGTCAAAACATTTGGGAACCTGCTTTGCGGCGTCCTATTTTTTTCTCTCACACACTCTATTTTGTTGACAAGTATAAGTTACTATCAATTGTTTGAAATATTCTTCAAATTCATTTGAGGTGAACTCACCACCTCCATATATCCTTAAAGAATTGATATATTCATCAAACTCCTTTAAAATTTCTAAACAAAGTAAGAGCCTCATATTTTTCATTCAAGAAGTAAACTCAAGTTTTACAAGAGAAAGCATTTATAAAACTTTGAATTTGGTTTAATAGGTCCACATATGTCTGCATGCTCTCCATATACTCTTATTAGGCATTGAGCCTTTATGTTGGTTGTCGGTTAAAAATGAGATTTATTTTCTGACTCGGTTTTAAACTATTGGTATCATGGCATAATCAACCCTTTTGTAGGATGATATACCTTACACTTTCCATGTTGTATCAAGATAGATAAACCTTTTACTTGAAGTTGTTTATGCTTAACGCTTTTTTTTCAACTCAGCAATATAGTAAACATTAGAAATTACTTAAGCAACTACTCTCACTTGCATATGAAACCTTCCTTTTCCCACAACAACCACTTCAGTGTCATTGTCAAGTTTTACAATTTGCTTCAAGCTTTCATCCAAGTCTAGAAACCACTCATTGATTCCACTTATATGGTGGCTGCAACCAGAATGAAGAAATCACACTTCTTCCATTTTGGCTTATTTAACTTCAACGTAAGACATTAATAAAAGCTCTTATTCTTCCTCTTCCAATTCAATATACTTCTCTCTTTTCTCCCAATTTTGATACTCATATTCATACTGTGCTAACTTATAACATATTTGTTGTTGACTTGTCTTCCTCTGCCTCGGTCACCTCTAAATACACCTCTACCTCTTCCTCTTCATGAGATATCTTGAGATTATGCTCTTCTTCTTCATGGCTTCTCATCCTTTACTCATCAACAAAAAGACTATCATGCAACTCATCAATTTTCATTGTATCTAGCTTGTTCAATTCTTCCATTCACCATTCCACATAACCAAATTTTGAGACCATTGATCTCAAAATCTTGTCAATAATTATTGTTCCACTCATACTTTTACCATCAACTTTCATTTTGTTATTAATAATTATGATTGTTTCACTCATTCATTCACCATGAACTTTCATTTTATTAGCAATAATTAGAGTACGAGAGAAATAGGCATTCACTTCTCTCATATGAATAATCTCAAAATTCTTAGTAATGCTTGCAATTATGTCATTTTGATCCTATTTGAACCTTGGAATTTCTACTTCATTAAATCTCAAGTATCTTTAGAAGTGTCCTCGTTAAGAATTGTTTCAAACACATCACACGAAATTGCTTTGAAGAGGTAATTTTTTACTTTCAAGTCCTTTACTTTTGTTCTTCATTCAATTTACATTGTACCTCTATTGACTCTACTTCATCTACCACTACCAATATTTCATTTTTAATGAGACTTCAATATTCTTTGAAACGGAGAAAATTTTCCATCAACGTCACCCAATAGCATAATGCACAAAACTACCACTACCACTACCACTTTCTGTCATTCTTCTGAATTTCTTATACTTAGAATGGAAATTTTTCGTTTCTTTCCTAATACACGCTCACTGTTTTTTCTCACACTCACACACTTGGGATCAGGCCCCAATAATGGAGCTTTAGTATCAATTGTTGAAACTAAAAACAAACATAGAGGTTTTGGAGAGAATATCTTATTAAATTGAAAGCAAAATTTAGCTATATATACCGAAGGGAATTTCTTTTATCACCCTTATATAGGTGAAAAACACATCTGAAAATCCTAAAATACCTTTCGGATATGCATATCCAAACGAACCCTTAAAACTATTTTCAAGATATTTTCGATATGCATATCCGAAAACCCCTTTGTTTAAACGTTATAATTATTTAAACATTGGACTTAAACATTCAGTGATATTTTCGGATATGCATATCCGAACGAACCTTTAACTATATTTTCAAGGCGTTTCGGATATGCCTTGTATAATAACGTTGAATTTAGACATTCAGTGGTACTTTCGGGTATGCATATCCGAACGAACCCTTAAAACCATTTTCAAGATATTTTGGATATACATATCCGAAAACCCCTTTATCTAGACGTTATAATTATTTAAATGATGGACTTAAACATTCAGTAATATTTTCTGATATGCATATCCGAACGAACCTTTAACTACATTTTCAAGGTGTTTCGGATATGTATATCTGAAAACCCCTTGTATAATATTTAAACATTCAATGGTATTTTCGGGTATCCATATCCAAAAATACCTTTGTTACATAAGTTAGCTTCATGATCACCACTACCACTATTTCATTCATTCCATTTCTCCCCATAACCAAAACCTACCTCAAAACCTCAACCATTTTCAATCATTTTTTCGTCTTCAAATTAAGTTTCAAGTATTTTATCATATCAAAGAGAGCATAAAAAACTACAATTTAAAAGTGGTCAAGATCGAGTATCGTTCACCCTCACTTGACACTGAAGGTAAGATAAAGTTCACCAAATTTGAACTGAAGACAGATGATGATTTAAAGGTTATGGAAGTACTTTTCAGCAATATTCGACTAAGAGTCTAATTGATGTGGATACGAAACTTCAACGACCGAGAAAAGATGTTATCAAAATATTGCGGCATTTTCAACTACCCGTTTATAACAATATGTAATGTTAAAATTTTGTTCAATTATCTATGTAATTTCGACTATTTATGTTAAATCTATGATAAGTTACTTTGGTTTGATTTCAAAAGTTTTAATTCATTCAGTACTTCGGCATATTTCATATATAAATATCCAAAATAAATCGTTGGTGTCTTCCCAAAACCATTTGATAAAAAATAAAATATAGTAAATTCAGATATGTATATTTAAAACTAGAGAGTAAAATGAGAATTTCGCTAAGGAACTCTAAAAAGAGACAAGGGTGGCTAAAGAAATCTCAAATACCGAAATGAAAACTTAACCAAATCAGAAAAACTTAACCAAATCAGAAAGAAACAGACCCACGTTTTACATTGCCTGCAAAGTGAATTAGCTAACTGATCATAGAGAAATCCCAATCCCTATCTACAACTCCACTTCCTTAAAGAATAAGACTTCTCTAAAGGATAGGATTTTATTTAACAAACTGATAAACATAGAAACAATAATATCAAATGATAAATAAATATAACAAGAACTCTACTAATTTCAAAATAGCACCACTAAAACGGGAAAATGAAAAACTTTGAAATTATTTGTTATTTTCAAAGCAATTCAGTTAAAGATATGAGAACCGAAAAGGCTGTAAGATAAAATTTATGGTATAATGAATGAAAACTATGGAGATCAAAATAATACAAATTAAATCATCCATTCAAAATTCTGATATAGTACAAAGCTGAAGATTTTCAGTACAGTGCATTGCCTATGATCACACTTCATGGTTTTGGAAGCAGGATGAAGACTTTTTTGGGGAAATCTTTCAAACACACTGCTTACTATCCTTCCAGTATAGGCAACATGGACAGCTACCACTGCCGGGCACAATCACTATATTTAGTCATCATCTGCATATATGTCAGTAAACATCATTAAAAAGTTTCAATTTTATTCCTAAATTTCCTAAAGTAGACACCAATCATCTAGTACACAGCTTGAACATGACTAGATTGAAAACTGAGTGGTGCAAACTGACAACATTAAGAAACTGGACAACAAAATAGGTATGCTGGTTATTAAAAGATTTTCTTAGTCATAGGAGATTCGGAGATTCATCTAAAGCTTCTGCTTCGTGATAATATATAGGCAATGTATTATCAGTAAACTCACCACTTTTAGGGTCGACGTGTACAAAAAAACTGGCAGCAACTATAAGATAGCATAGAATAAGCATCAAGCCTTTAAAATAGTTTGAGGTCCCTTCCTGTAAGGATAAAAGCAATGTAAAAATGGTTATCAGTGTCACAGACATAAATAATGGTGGTAAATAGGAAGAACAAAAAACACACTGACAAAGAGAGTGCAACAAAAAGCTCATGCATAGACTAAACAGTTACTTGACCCTAACCATGCAAAATGAGACATAAATCATAAATAGCCAGTTTTAACAGCAAATTGAAAACCAAAATCCGTGCTTTTTGGACATAACTACTAGAATGAGTATACCATAGCATGAGACATAATATTCTATATAATAGAATGAGAAGTTGAAGCACTAAACATGCATTCTCATGTGAGATGTTGCTCCAATTTCCTGGTATCCCAAAAGTAATGTGCGTGTGTGACCTGTGTGTTTATATTACTGTTGTAGTACCTGGTCCATTCACATCACACTTTGTTTCAATTATCTATAGTAAACAGAAGAGATGTCCAACGCCAAAACAAGTGATGATACAAAACACACGTTGAGAAACATGTGAAAGAACCCGTGTGTGTGAATAATATACGAAGAATTGAGAAACAGGTGTCTAATGCATGTGCATTTAGGGGACATAGGGTATTAGCCGGTCAGCTTAATCCATTCTCTCAAATCATTCCCGTGTTTAAAAAGAGATGTGCACAACAAACACGGGATTATGGAATTTAGCAAAATAGATGAATTATTATTACTTTTGCCTAACTTTTTAATTAAGTTTCATAAGCAATAATCATGTAAGAAGCTTCTTATATGACTTTTTGATCAAACAAATGACAAATAATTGAATGAATCATGATTTTTCTGAAGGTCTTCTATCTCTAGTCATTTGGAATTTTCATTCTGAGTCAATATAAAAGACATGAACTTTTGTCTTGACTAAACAACTTATAGGTGAGAACTAAGTGATGTCCATTAATTGCATATAAAGTGGGAAAACATCAACAAATGCTGTAAGGATAATTTCATAGGGTTAAATAAGAAAACACATACCTGCATCATAAATGCAACTACCAGCACAGTGATAAAAAGTGTGGCAGTCTCAAAGAGTTGAAAATTCAAGTCCATTTCTTTTCCCATGCACCATCCAACAACCACACAGAAAGGGATCTACAAATTTCAAGAGAATAAGAATCAATCACTTTCAACAACCATCATCTAGTTTTAAGAAGTTCATAAACTAGAAACATCTTCCAATGACATAGGGAAATCGAGGTTATTTGATAACAGTTCAAGGCCATACCACAAACATTGATATTTGGGTTGACGATCCAACAGCAACTCCAATTGTGATATCCTGTGAAAAAATTGAATCCATTAACAGATTGAACAGTATTCATAGAACAAATGCAGGCTTTGAAAGCCACTTACTAGCTTGTCCTTTACGGCAAACATGATAGCACTTGCATGCTCTGCAGCATTTCCTACTATTGGAAGCAAGATGACGCTAATAAAAGCCACTGACATATTCAAGGATTCAGATGCTCCCTGCAAGAGAACAGAAACACAATATGCTTATGAATCAATTTAGGAGTTAATGTGATGTTTATGGAAAAGACTAGGGATGGTAGAGTTCTTCATTGTCGACAAGGAAAGGAATGACAGTGATGTTTCAGAGGCGTATAATCACAAAGCAAACATGGCTCTCAAAGCAATCATTAAGTTTTTGTTCGTGTGTAGCTTTTGGGTTTTGGGTAAGGATTAATGTGCGTTTAAACTCTTTCTTCTCTGTCGCTATATTTCCTTTTCATGACTTCAGAATCTTGCCTCGTGATTTCCTATAATATTTTGTTTTACAGCATGGGCCACTTAGGAGGTAACAGGAATTGCTTTGCTTAGGAATGGTCCAGAGTCGATCTATGCCAAAACGAAAAACTAAAGACGCTGAGGAGAAGAGGCTATACATGAATGGTATGATTGCAACTTTAACAAAAAGCAGCTTAACCAAACAGATTTAAGAGTCGAAATACAAACTTTGGTCCATAAAAAACATTAAAACAGTAAACAAAATCATCACAAATACTCTTTCTGATAGATCATTAGGGTTTTTTGTGTTGGATAGTATAATTGAATTGATTAATTATATTAAAAGTATTAGAGAGTTGGCCTAGAAAACTACTAGTACTTGATCTAGATTTTAGTACAGTAATACGTTTATAAAAGTAAAGTCAGCATTATTTAAAAAATAAAACCTATTAGCGGGTTAAATTATATCTCCACCTTTTCATATCAACCTTAAAAATCCAATGCCATATCATCACTCTTTTGACCCAATCCCATGACTGTTTCTTCAGAATAGTTCTAAAAATATAGAATTCCCTTCAGTCCGAGTACTAAATTTTTGCTCTAATTATTATCCGTGTTTTTTTTAAACTCCTACAATGTTTTTAAGTTATGCTACTTTTTAAGTTACTGTGCCATATTAAGCAACAGTATTGTGTTGGGAGATATTGAGCTGGGGTTACGCACTCCTTTTACTTGCCCCCCATACTTATGAGTATAAATGGTCTTATTTATCTGGTCTTTGACTTTGACCAGGGTGAACCAAAGGCATTGCAACGGCATGGTTCTATGGCACAATATAAGACTATGTACATGGTCTATGATTGAAGTTTTATGCAAAAATGAAGTAAACAATGAGAAGAACAAACCCAAATTCAACATTCCACAAGAATAACAAATAACAGAAGCTTAATGATTCAGAAATTCTGAAATACCTCTATGGCATCCACAAGGTATCCAGACAATACTGATACCCATACTGTCAAAATAGCAAGCCAGATTATCGCTTCCCACTTTGTTAACTCAAGTTCTTCCTCCTCGTCAGTGTTTTCGCTTGTATCTACTTCCTGTATTATAATTTATGGAGATTAACTGTAAAGAGACCATTGGGTAGTTAAGAAAAACAGCATCATAGGCACAAATTCTCTCATATAAACTCTTTTAGGTTTTGAAATATATAAAATAATTTTTAAACACTAAAGAAAAAGAGTGGTTCTCCTTTTGTAATAAATGCAAGACAAATCCGTGCATCAACAAAATGCAAAGTCCCAGACCAATTAGGGATAGTGTAGGGGAGTGATGAATATAAGGAAGGGAGAGATTGTTAGCAACAGGGATGGAACCCTGGTCATCCTTCTCAAACTCCTTTTCGTCCAAACTTATACCCCTAGACTACACCTTCGGGAACAGCTAACATTTTCCATTAAAAACAATTATACAGGCAGGCTTTGAGGAAACAAAATAGAATGGTAAATGATGGTGGTCCTTAGGTTTCCCCTTGTCTTGAGGAGTCCATCAAAATTCCATTCAAGTAGTCACCATCACGAAATGCACGTGTATGACTTCTCCCATTTCCATCCGTTTTACATGAATAATTTGGTAATAGTGTCATCAACTAAATAAAACCTCTGAAAAAGCATCCTGAATTGTTGACCATTCCTTTTCATTTGTTTTGTGTTTGGGGACGGGTAATAAGTTTTTATGTTACTAACATACACACATAATAAAGGTATTTAAATTGTCTGACTCGACTGAAAATTGTATGTTGGAGTTGTCAAAATGGATACCATGAATTGTGCAAACACTAGTTAACATAGAGGAAAAAGACAATAGGTAACATGAGTTAAAAAAATGTAACAAAAAGGATACATGTAGATATGACATATTAATAGGATGAAAAAAACATTGATAACAAAAAAAAAAGGGTTGAGTTGACATCAAGTACATGATGAGCGAAAAGAAGGAACCTCGTCAACTGGAGTATAAAAATTGTGTTGACTTCTAAGTTGAAAGAAAAGGTAGCTTGCATAGGCGAGTAGCATGATGCAGCTGCTAAATCTGGATAATGATAAGACGGACTTGCCAAGATGAACCTCAGAGTGAGTAAAATGAAGCACGGCAGGAAAGAGTATTCCCATTACAGCCATCAACAATAAGCCGGAATTGACAACAGCAGCAGCCTGTAGGAAAGTGAAGTGTGTGAGGTTAGAAGAGAGAGAGAGTAAGATGAATGGAGAGAGTGATGGATGATACCTTATTGAAAAGCTGAAGTTTTTGGTAGTGGACAATCCCACCAGTAAAGAATGCACAACCAAGAACTAGAAGCATATTAGAGAGGATAGAACCAAGTAAAGATTGCTGAACAACCCTAATCATATCGCTTTTCAAAGCGTAAATAGATATAATCATTTCAGTGGCATTTCCAAATGTAGCATTGAGCAAACCCCCAACTGTTGATCCGGTGTAGAAGGCAAGTTGTCTGTATGAGAGAGAACAAAAAAAAAAAAAGATAGGTTAGTAAATTAATGGTAAGAATAGTGAGAGAGAGAGAGAGAGAGAGAGAGAGAGAGAGAGAAAACGTACTCAGTAGCATAACCGAGACGTTCGGCCAAAGGGGCAATACCCAACAAAGCGAAGAAGAAAACCCAAACATGTTTAGCGGTGAAATAATGTAGGAAGATAGCCAAGGGGCCAAAAGGTAACAAGAGGTTGATCTTAGCTTTGATTAAAACAATATAAATACTCCTGCTCATTCGTCTTGCGGATGAATGGTTTAAGAAAGAAGAAGATGATTTGGGTAAAGGAAGTGATGAATCGAAATGAAAAGAGTGGGGTTTAGTAGTAATACTAGTAGCTGGTGGAGAAGAACTGAATGGAGTTTCCTCATCCAAATCAGTGTTCATTTTGTGCTCCGTAGAGATCAGATCAGATCAATTCAACATATGTGGACCCCACAACACCTTAACAATAACAGGAACAAGTTCTTAATCTGCTTTTTTTTTTTGGGGGGGGGGGGGGGGGGACGAAGAAGAAGAAGAAGAATAGATTGATATTTTTCGCGTTGAATTGAATTCAATCAAATGGCCTGCAAGTGGGAACCAAGTCACACCCGCGAAGCTTCCCAGAAATATCACACTTTTTTTTAAAACTAAATCTTAGACACGATTACGACGCAACATTTTTCTTTTTCTTCTAGTCTTTTCCTTTCTTTTCTTACCTATTTTTTATTCATTCATTATTCTAACTATTTTTCTCCTTAAATTACCTTCACGTTTTTTCACTAATCAAACCTTTTTTTTATATTAATTTAATCATTCTACCTTTTTAATGAATAAAAACTGTATTTTTAAAAACATAAAATAATAAAGAAATTCATTGCCCCAAATACAGGGGAAAACAAAAGGAAGCATATATATGCAATAACTAAAGTCAATAAATTGTAGAAATGAATAAATTGTACTTTTTTTTTTAAATGAAAGCCTTTATTTAAAAATTAAAAAACATTACAATAAAGACGATCAAATGATCCAACGACTCTAAAACAACAAGAAGAAAAGTACGGAATCATGTGTCTAACTATAAATTGTCTCAATCTATGTTTGACCCAACACCTATATATCACAATATCTATAATTTTGAGACATATTATGGAGTTGTCAATGTCTTTACCAAAGCAATGGATATTTCTATACAACCACACTTCATACATTGTCTCCGTAAAAGCACATTTAAGAATTTCAGCTCTGCTTCCTTTACCTTTTCTATTCTTCAATATCCAAATAAGCTCATCATCACACGTTTTTCGATCATTGTCTATAAGAGATAATCAATGGAGTGTTTCCTTAGTGCCAAGTTTATTGTGGCAAGTCATCCATAAGCTAAACTTGGCTCTAGGTCATGTTATGTTATTGAAGAACATCTTCTTCCAAGGAACATGAGGTTGTTGAAGGATACTTATCTTTTTCAAAATAGCCTTAAGAATCCAGAAACAATTACTTTTGATAGGCATATTCATGATATCCTCATTCTTCACATAGTAGTTGTGTATCCACTTAATCTAAAGGATGTCTGATTTTCTGCCCAGGTTCCAAAGCATTTTTAGTAGTTGTGTATCCACTTAATCTAAAGGATGTCTGATTTTCTGCCCAGGTTCCAAAGCATTTTTAGGGTACTAATAGTCCCCCGTGTATCTAAAGTTATAATATTTAGGCCACCCTTATTCTTAGGAGTACATGTCTTCCCCCGAGCAACTGGAGATTTACGGATGACCTTTTCTCTACCATAAGAAAGATCTACAAGTTGCTTCAACATCCTTAATTACCTTCTTAGGGGAGGTGCTTTGCATCCAGAAGTTGGTAATAGAGAATAAAACACTCTTTACAAGTTGCATTCTACCTGCCATGCTTAGGATTCTGTTGCTTCAATGCCTTATCCTAGAGATGATTTTTCCACTAAAATCAGAGTTTTTTGTTATATAAAGGAATGCCTAAATACCAAAAGGGAAGGCTTCCTTATTGGAAAGTTATAAAATCAACAAAGCTTTTGAAAGCTTGCATAAAGAGCCTGACAGAAATCATATCATCTGCAAAACTAAGGTTGATGATGCCCAATTTTTCGCATTTAGAGTGGAAGTTGAAATTAGGGTTATCCCTAAGTTTTTGAAGCACCCTGTGGAGGTAATCCATGACAAGTACAAAGATCATAGGGGAGAGATGGTCTCCTTGCCTGAGCCCTCTCTTAGCCACCAGGATGTTTGTGTGTTCAACATTGATGTTATATCTATAGAAAATTGTCTCGATGGTCATCATAATCCACCTTATGAATTCTTATGGAAAATTCATCTCATGAAGAATTATCTCAACAGCTCTCCATTCTACTGAGTCATATGCTTTTTACAGGTCCATTTGAACCATGCACTTAGGAGAACCACTCTTTTTATTACACATCTTAATCAGCTCATAATCAAGCAATATGTGGTCCTGCATAAGGATTCTTGGTATGAAAGCATTTTGGCTCTTGTTCACTACTTCCAATATCACTTTCCCCGTCCTGTTTACAATTATCTTCGAAATAATTTTGTAGATGATTGTACAGCATGATATAGGCTTATAGTCTTTTACCCTTGAGGCATCAGGTGACTTGAGAATAAGATTCACAATAGTACAGTTGACAGTTTTGCGAATTTCCCCTTTGTCAAAAAAATCTTTAACAACATTCTTCACGTCTTGTTTTATGATATCCCATGTAGACTTATAGAATTTGACACTATAGCCATCACAACTAGGGGCTGTAATATCATTTATGCTCTTAAGGCTATTGTATATTTCCTTATCTTTAATAGGGCTAACTAGAAATCCCCCCTGAACCATATTCAGTTGAGGACCCTTCTCTTAGCTTCCAAGTCAATTCCTTTAAGGTTGTTAGATGTAGACCCAACAAGATTACCATAAAATTGGAAGACCTATTCTTTAATATCAATCTGAGTGAATGTTATAGTCCCATCTTCCCTCACCAAAGAGTGCATTTGAGTTTGTTTAGTTTTTGCCTTAAGAGTAGCATGGAAGAAGGCATTATTGCCATTTCCCATTCTAAGCCAATCAACTTTAGCTTTTTGAAGCAGCATTTGTTCTTCTATGTTGTTCAGAGAGATTACCTCCTCAATGCAGGTCTTCACCTTCTCAATTAGGTGACCATTAATTCTGTCGACCAAAAGATTACCTCCTCAATGCAGGTCTTCACCTTCTCAATTAGGTGACCATTAATTCTGTCGACCAAAAGATTTTATTAAACGTTCTTCAGATTTTCTCTTGCCCTGTCAATCTGATATTTTTATCCCTAGATTTTCTCTTGCCCTGTCAATCTGATATTTTTATCCCTTTGAAAGATTTACTCAGATTTCTGATGCTAGGTTGCAACCTTTGCAGCTTCTTCCAGATTATAAACATAGCACTGCCCTCAAGAGGACCATTTTATTTAGATATAGATATTTTATGCAATTATGTTTGGAAAGGTTTCCTTAATTTATTTATAATTTATGTTTTATATAATTTACAAATGTATATATTTAAAAAATATTTTTTAATAATTAATATTTTATAAGGTAATATAAATAATTTATAAATTATTATTTTTCTTTCAAATAAATAATTGAAAAGAAGTAAAATATCGTTTAGCATATTTGTCTCTTATTTTATATTTATAAATTAATTCGATTATTACTTTTAACAAATATTATAAATTTAATCAATTAATTTATTCATTATTAATTAATTTATCAATTAACTACAATTTTTTCACCAAAAAGCATCTAAACCCCCTCCACGCTACTAACCTAACTAAGGTTTTGGATTCAAACACGGTTCAATAATTAGAGAGAATATAAAAAAGGTACTGATTGCTTAAGCATTCTAAGGATTATTTCTATACCCTCGTGAAAACCTACAAATACCTCAAGTTTCAGAGATATATCTCTGAACGCACCACAAACATATTCTTTCATAAATCATCCCTTAAAACTAGGCCAAAAAAATTACAGATATGCATCTTTGTCTAACTTACAGAGATACATCTCTAAACGCTGTTTAATCAAAAACGCGCACATCAGATTTATAGGGTGTTTTTCCACAGATTAGCAATTCCAAACAAAAAAAACAGAGCTTTGAATAAAGTACAAAACTTTTTTACATATATTTTTTATCTTTCTATGCAAGTTTAATATTTCTTTTCCTATTAAACTTTTATAAAGATGATAATAAACCATTATAAGAGTAACTAATTACTCCTAATTTAATGGTTCCTTCTAATTTTACTCTTTAAAGTTTCTAACAAAATGAACATGAGTAAATTATTTCTTAGATTTCAAATTCCTCACAACTACGTGATACAATACATACAATGTCATAGTATTTCTTTACTAAAATGATTTACAAACATGTTGCCGTACTATTTATAAAGACGAGGATTGATTGTCTTCCTTCCAATTAGGTGCCAGCATATGGCCCACTAGTGGAGACGGGCGGGCCATGTGAATATCTCCATTCTCCACAAGCTAAGCATCTATCAAGCTCAATACTATTTTCTAGAGTACAAAATTTGCAACACCAAACTTTCAACTTTCTAACATCTTTCTGCTTCTTTGTTCCACATGCTTCGCATAGCAACACCAATGGCTGCAATAAACATGAGAACGCAACATCACTCAGTTATATTCAATGTACATGATATCCGTTTAGGTCCAAATACAGCAAAATAACCAAGCCAAAAAAATCACTTGATATAATGTGTTTTGGAAGAGATGAGGGTAAAAACTGAAAAACTCCTTGGCGACTTTCAAGTATTCATAGATAAGTGTCACTTGGTATGTTTTCTTGTTTTTATTATGTCATTCAACAACACTGCGGTAAAAAATATGGAGAATCATGCTGCTTCTGTTACAGTTGGTAAAAAATCCACAAGTGCACACATTTGACTTGAGTACAACATGAAAAAACTAAGTGATGTCACTAAGATACAACATAAAAGTTATCTAAGTACAACTACTCATTTAAGTGACAAAGTTTATGTTATAACCACTACTGCAAAAGATTAATCAAGTGATGCCATGCCACCTAGTAAAGCTGACGTGTTCAGTTTTTTGGAAACATCTGTAAACTACATGTGCAGCACATGTTATGTTGGTAATGATCAATGTAAATTCAAATACTGTTCTAAATGAAAGTGATAGGGAATGAGCTGTATTTTACCAATGGAAGATAAAAGCTTACATAGTCTTGATAACTACAATACAGCTTCTATCAATTCTACATCTATCAATAGAGCTTGCAAGTTTACCCAGATCAGCCCATGCAATGAGTGTCAAGGTATAAAGTGACATTCTAATGACCTTTTTATTCTTCTATCTCATTTGAGTTGAAATTGAATGGATGGTGTAGATTGTGTCAACGTAATTGTCATGGTACACATAGCAATGTGGTCTGGGAAGCACTGATCGGTGGATAAAACTAATGAAGGATAGCCCTATAGCTAAAGGTAAAGGAAGATTAAGGAAAAGTATCGAAAAAACGATTAAGAGAGGTTGAGATGCAAATGATTGTTGTTTTTGTTGTATCAATTTTATAAGCAAAGAGATAAAACAATTTGTACCTTGTTTAACAAAGTGCATGTATTGCACTGCCATTTTGCTTCCCCAATTGTTTCCTTGGCTACTGCAGATTGAATAGATTTCTCAGAAGGCCCACTAGAGCTTCTACCCTCCTGAATGAAAGTGTCGCCCCCTGAAGACTTTGACCCACACCACATGTCATCATGCAGTCTCCTTTCAGCAGCCATGGCAGCAGCTTGTATTGGACTCAGGGCAGACTTAATATTGCTATCACCACCTAAACGCTGAGGTCCAGCAGGCAGCAAAACTCCACTGCGTGTTTGGCTTTCAGCCACAGCCAATGCAGTCTGGCGAAGTGACGACAAAGGTGGTTGGTGGCTGAACCCACCTAAACGTCTCCCGGGAACATCAAATCCTTTGACCATTAGTTCTTCACATTCCTGCATTCAAATAGGACCAAATGCAATCATCTATGATCAATACCAACAAGAATGTGCACATATATGAAAAGATAGCAAGACATTGCAAATAAGATTCTAATTTAACAGAGTATTATTACACAGCATATGTGACGGTGACGGGAGAGTAAAGATTCTACTTTAGATTCTGTATACGTTTAACGATGCTAGTCTTCTTTTGAATTTTATCAACACGTGAATGAAATGTCTTAAACTAGGCAAAATAAATAAGGAGATCAGTACACCTTCTAGAATAACTAGAATGCAATCTCAAGATGATTGAAAACCTTGGGGGGCTCAAGGTGACAACATACATGCTCCCCGACCCCATTTTTTTCATCCAAATTCTTTTGCTGCTTGTGTATATACGTGCTACACCCTCTAGAAATGAGCTAATTTTCAATCCATATAGGCAAAAGTAAAGTAATGCATGCATCACCCTAAGAATAGTGTTTTGCTGTTGTGTAAAATTTACATATCTCAATTCAATTATAAACCCCACCTGCACAGGACGAATGCGTATCATTGCAAAGCACAGGCTATAGTATAATGGACATCATTAGAATATATGTAGGCAGGGAGGAAAGGATCATTACCTTTCTAATTTCATCCAAAAGGTTATAAAATTGAGCATTGTGAGGACCATGTTCGTTATGACAAAGCTCGTGTAACATGGTATCGAGAACTTGTTCATACGGGAAGAAATCCCAGTCGCGGTTAGGTCTTCGTAATCTGAGCTTAACTTCAGCACCCGGCCCTATATTCATCCCTAAAAGGGATGGGTCGGCGGGACTGTATACTGAAATATTAGAAAGATAAAAGTGGAAAGAAAAAGTGTATGTAACAAGAAAGCATGAAATGAAAGGAAGTACCAGAATTCAGAAAGAAGCTTAACTTTCCATTTTCTTTTATGCATAATTGGTTGAACCTGCTTAGCAACTTTTTGAAGAATCTTGGTGGCTTCATCTTGTCCAATTTTGTTGAGAGACTTAACTTCCCAGACCTTGTTGAGATCATTAAGATTCATTCTAACTGGTGTTTAAGAAAACTATAAATCCCAAGTGTTACCAGATATTTGTGAGCTTAAAAATAAATCACTTAAAATTATTATTATGATTTAGGGGGAATGAAATTAGATAAATCGAGAAATCAAAATTAGTTGGGATGCATAATACTCAAACAAACCCTCACATAATTGAAACCTTACCTACTTCGATAAATACTAGTCATTTCCAGACACTAACCTGATTAAAGTTGTGAGGAATTTGATCTCTTGTTTCGTGCTCTTCAAGTTTTATTCTAGTCTATTCTATTCTATGAGTACACAACACCAAAGTCAAACCCTTCTTCCTTTGCTCGTTCCATCTTCGAACTAGAGGTGTTCTTTCTGGGGGTTTGGATCACTACTTAGCATATCTTTGGAATCATGGAATTTGATAAAACGGAATACAATATTTTTTTTTTTTACGGAAAAGATTAAATCATTTCATTAATAATAATATTCTAAATATAATGTTTGAATATTAATAAAATTACGAAGACTAACAAGAGATAACAAGAGATAGAACCACTCGTATCAAAGTATGAGTATCTCATTGATTTATCTTCGGACGAATTTAACATGAGAGTTTCTAAAAAAGAGAGTCATTAGCCTATTACAATCGTCGATAATAGCTTCGAAATCCGAGTCATTAGGCTTTCGAGAATTCACATTATCCACAATTCCCTTCACATCTAATTCAAAATCCATATTATCGTAACCCAGATTATTTACCCACTTTAAAGCTGTCAGAAGGCCTAGAGCTTCTCCAATAGTAACATCAGTGCAAGGTGAAAACAAATTTATTCTGACTGCAATAAAATGGTCTGCGTCATCTCTAATACAGGCACCGATGCCTACCTTATTATGAGAAAAGGAAGCATCAATATTGCACTTGAGACGATCCGTCGATGGTTTACACCACCTAGTAACAATTGAAGGAGGATTAATAATCTCAATGTTGGGACGATGCTGCTGAGCATCTCTCTATCCGACCAAAAGTTGAGATGCTCATTGTTGTACCCCAAAATTTGCCCTCCCATATTTCTCAAAACATTTCAAGAAAAATTCACAAGTCCAACCTGGCGCGTCATATTCAGGTATTCTTTCGCCAAGATATCTCTGATAACGTATTCTCAAATTCAGGTTCGGCTCAAGAGTCAATTCTTTAAAGAAGGTATCCGAATGTGTGAGTTTTCTCGAAGAAATATGATGGAAAAGTGTGCTGAAAGTGCAGTTTTTACGCGCTAAAAAATTCATAACTTGAAGATCGTGGCTCGTTTTGAACCCGTTCCAGTGGCTAAAATTCCGTCTTGACATTATCTACGTTTTCATCTCTCACGGCTGAAAGCCAATTTCGATCATAAGGTCTTCAAAAATGTGGATTTATCAAGTATTTTCGTGCAGAAAATTTGTGACAGAAGTTTATTTGCGTCATGTTCAAAAAATCATAACTTGGTCGATTTTCATCGTATCGAACTGGTTCTGGCGCCAAAATTTCACAAATTGAGTTGGCTACATTTTCACAGGAGGTATCGAGTTCAAACGGTATTCAAAAGGCCTTCGTTTTTTGCTCAGAATGCGTAACACGCTGAAAATCCTGAATGCTGAATATTATTTCATCTGGGCCGAAACTTCGAAAATTCATAACTCGGTCAATTTTTATCGGATTGGGCTCATATTTTTACACAATGTCCCTGACTCATAGATCTACAACTTTGCTTCAAAAGTCGAGACCAAATTATGCACCGATCAATACCAGTTTTTTATTGAAGAACGTGTCAGAGTCGACACTGGAGCCCAAAATAAGTTTGTCTGAGCTGAAACTTCAAAAATTCATAACTAATTCACCGTTTATCCGATTGAGTCGGTTTTCGGACAGGAGTTAGTTCTCGATGCCGGCTACATTTTGTTTTCACATTTCAACTTCAAAAAATGCACTTAAGTCCCTGCGATTTAGCCTGGAAAGTGACGAATTCAAATGAATATTGGAGGCCCAATTGCACATTCAAAGCCCATTTGCTTTACCCTAATTTCCATTATATAATCACCTTCTTTTCACACAAACCAAAGAGAAAAAAGAAAAGAGGAGGAGAAAAAGAGGAAAAGAGAGAAAAAACCTTGCCACAACACTGTTAGAATATCAAATTCTTTCAAGAACCCTAAAACCTTGAAATCCTTATTACAAATCCCTCTCTCACTACAAACAAGCCATCACAGTTACAAACCAACATCTTATTACTTCTTCAGTAAGGGTAAGGCTGGCTTGATCTCCATGATCCAAAGGGCATAAAAGCATTCATGTCACTACTTTTCCAGTAAGGGTAAGGTTGATTTGATCTCCATGATCAAAAGGGTATAATCATTCATACATGTCATATTGTGCCTAAACATTAAATTTCTTCATATGTTGGTTTTATTTGAATTTTTATTATTTTATTTAATGTGTTCGTGAGATTCAACACTGCAGATTTAGACAGGATCCCAGGTTCATTAAGGAACGTTGAGGCCAAAAGCCAAATGGCCAAAAGGCCAAAAGCCAAATGGCCAAAGTAGAAAAACTTATGCATGACAACAATACATGGCGAGACAGACATCCTGAGAAGATTAAGGAACGTTGAGGCCAAAACACAAATGGCCAAAAGCCAAAAGCCAAATGACCAAAGTAGAACAACTTATGCATGACACCAGTAAATGGCCAAACCACCCCAATTCACCTCCAATTGGGGACAGACCCCCAAGGTATTGTATTTCTTTTCTTTATTTTATTTGTTTCAATTATTTCTTTTTTTATTAGTTCCTTTAATTTAATTTATTTTCATAAAAAAATAAAACAATATAAAAATCAGAAAAAAGACAAAAAATAAGTATTTTTATTTAATGTTATTTTTTGTAAATAAATATCACTAATTAATTTTAGCTTTGTAAAATTAGGTTTAATTCAAACATTTTTCTTAATAAACTTAAAATTGGTATAATTAGGTTTTAATCAATTTTTATCCTTTTTTTCTTTTCTTTCACAATAATTAATTATTAAATATTATTTTTGTAATTAAATTACCATGTAAACAATTAGATTAATCTTAGGTTTAATTTTAACATGTTTTTCTTAATAAATAAAAAAATTAGAATTAGGGTTAATATTTTAATTTCATTTAATCTTTCTCATAAAAATACATAAAAAAACATAAATACCAAAAACTCAAAAAAAAAATAATAATTTCTTTTTTCTCTTTAATTTCATTAGTTTAATCATTTAATTTAATTTCATTAAAAAGGGTCCAACTCCCTCGCTTCCAATTTTAATTCCAATTCGCGCATTTTATTTTATTTCTTATAATATTAATGTAATTCTCCCAAAGCCTTGTAAACTCGGACATTTATATTTCTCGCACTTTACTTTATTTCTTTATTTTCTGTCAAATCGGGTCCTGGATTAAATTTTGGCGATGTGGACCCGCGCCTTCCTAATAGTTTAGGAACTTTTAATTTCCGCATCTTTTTAACTGTTAAATAAATGCATGCAAGAATGAATGACAAAAAAATAAAAACAAACGCATAGATCACCCATAACCTGACAAGACAAAAATAAATGAATCTGACACACAAATCACACACCACCCCTAGGGTACGCCTCACTGTTGCCTTGCATCGAAAGGTGATCGTCGAGTAGAGGATGTCTTAGTAAGTCCTCATGATCCGGGAACCTGGCATGAGGGTAGCTTCTAAGGTGTCTTCCCATTGCTCCGGTGATCACCATGTCCCGAACCTTCGAATTGACCCGAACACCTCCAACGGTGGTGCTACCTACCTCTCAATGGTGGGATGGCACTACTTTAAAGGACATTTACACAGACGAATTCCTTAGGGTAGGTAGACGACTCTAGATACTTGCTCTAAATTTCAAAACAAAACAAAATACTTTTCACATCAACACATTTTCAAAAGCTTTCGAAAGCAACTTTTCAAACACTCTTGAGGACTGATACAAGAGTCGAACTGGAATTTTCAAAGAAATTTTTTAAAACCCACAGTTGAAAAGCAAACAAACCATTTTGAAAACACAAATGAGCAAGTATCTAAGAGCCCATGGATAACCATGGATAGAAAGGGTGCTAATACCTTCCCTTTCTATAATCTACCTCCCGAACCGAGAGCAATCTCTTTAAGGAATTTTTCTGTGCTTTTGTCCTTTCCATTTGGAGAAAATAAAAGACGGTGGCGACTCTTGCTTACCGCGACATTTCGCGAACCAGCGTTAAACAGTCAGTTCCAGATCCACCGATCACACTCATTGACAGATTAAACCTGAGGTTCTTCTACATAATTCCAAATATGATTATTTTTCTCTTTTCAAATGCTCCATAAAATTACGAAGAAAATCAGTTGATGGTCATGATTTGAAACCTGCAAAAGGAAAAAAATCACAGAAGCAAACAACCCTCATTGTTACTAAACTGCTGCAACATTGATTAAAGACCTATTTTTCCCAACACTCAATGCTTTTGAGACACTGGAAAATAGATGATAAGTATTTTCCTCATTATTACTACAACCAACGCAGTTAGAGGGAGAATTAATCCCTTTATACAAAAGTCTCTGTCTAGTAGGCACGCAAACTCTACACAAACGCCACAAAAAATTCTTAACTCTGGGAGGAGTTTTAATGTTACACAACAGATTCCAACTCTCACTAATCCTAAGGTGAGAAGTATCAATAGCTTCGTTGATGCAGTATCTATAAGCACTACGAATCGAGAATTTTCCATTGATTTCACACTTCCAATGCAATTTGATATTTAGATTCCTCTAGTCTTTTAAAGATTTCCTCAATTTACCCTTTATCAGGCCAACTCATTAAAAATGCTTATGTGATACTGAATTTTTTCATTTATCCATATAATTTATATTTCACGTGTGTAATTTAAAATAAAAAGTGACCCATATAAATGACATTAATACCCCTTAGTTGTTGAAATTCTGGCTATCAGATCCTGAATGTCCTAAGAGATGTCGAGACACTAGACTCGACTTCAACATGCAACAACAGGATATATAAAACAAAACAAACAGTGTTGAAGGCAAATAACACACAAATATAATTACCTAGTTCAGAGCAACTCTCCTACTCCAAGGGCTACCAAGCCAGAGACGAAATTAACTAGATAATATTAATTTGTAGACCACACATCAAACAAATCAGTTTATAATCTACACACTTAATCACGACCATTTGCTTAACTTCTACCTAAGACACACCTAGGTATGAGACGCTCCTCAAATCCCTCTTCAATCACACTCAGCAATTGGAGCAACTCTAAACACATCAGAGAACAAAACACATGAAATCACTCTTCCAAGACACACAATCCTCAATGCTTAAAAGTTTATGAGAACTTACACACAAATACTCAATGCTTAACAGCTTATGAGCATCTGACACACAAACATCCAATGCTTAAAAGCTTATGGATGCTTGACAGAACTTATAATTTAACATAATCCTACTCTTCTATCAAGATGATATTAGAGAGACTCGCAAATAAGGATTCTAAAACCCTAACAAAACACACATGTAAGTTCCACCTAAAACTACGTATACACGACTCTATTTATAACATTATTCTAGAGTGGGTTGGGCTTCAAATCGCAGCAGTGAGGCTGCACAAAGTCTGCACAAATTTCTCCAAGAAAATAGGTATTCAATCATTTATTTCCTAAAATGTCTCCATATTTAGAAACTTTATATATATTTAAAAACCAACATAAAATCTCTGATTTGTCAATCTTGGACGCCACATAAGCTAACTAAATATTCCCTGAATATTCGGTAACTAACATATCAGTTGAACCATAAGTGTTAGTTGCTGCAGACACGATGTCCTATCCTCCTGGTTGGGACATCTTATTAGACATGTTAAAAATTACAAGTTGGAACATCTTGTTCAACATGTTGTTGCCAAGATGGTTTTACCAAAATGTATGTCAATCATAACTTCATAGAAATAACAATCGCCCCCTTTGACACATTTTTGCTAAAACAACCCAATAACCCATGCACAAGAAAGCACAAAAAATGTTTGAAAGTAAATCAAACACGTCTATCAGAGGCACATCAGCGAAAAATACATTAGTAAGGTTAGCAGAAAAGCAGCAAAATAATCAGACACACATTTAGTAGTTAGTTGATCTACTAACACAGCTGCAACAACCAAAGAACCTAAGTTCTCAATGGCATAATGTCAAGACATCATGTCTGACATCTCTGCGGAGAAAGGACTCCCTCTCAATATGAGAATCAGAAATTATGCCCCTCAACAAGTACCAGTACCAGCACCTTCAATATCATACTACTCCCCCTTTTTAGTCATAAAGTGACAAAGGTAAGTAGCAATATTAGCAAATTGTGGTACCTAAAGTTTTAGAGATAAGGTGCAAAAAAAACATCCTAGGCATTTAAACCTTAAAAAATCATAAACTAAGATAAACAGGATCATAAGGCAGACCCAAACAAAATTTCATGACCAAATGTCATGTATCATCATCTTCTTATTCTCTAATAGCACCGGCAAAATGTTTATCAGGTGCAACACCATCTTTAGCATCTTCATCAACAAATGTGACACCAATAGTAATTGCTATAATTCTTCATAAATACAGATCCCAAGTCTCCTTCTTAGGTTCTCAAACTGAACTGCATCAAGAGCTTTTGTAAAGATATCAGTAAGCTGGTTCTCAGTGTTAACATGCTCAAGAGTTATGACTTTGTCCTCCACAAATTCTCTAATGAAGTGGTGCCCAATGTCAATGTGTTTTATTCTACTATGCTGAATAGGATTTTTTGAAATATTAGTAGCACTCAAATTGTCACAAAATAATGTCATGACATATTGTGTGACATTATACTCAGACAACATTTGCTTCATCCACACCAGTTGAGAGCAGTTAGTTCTTGATGTTATGTACTCAACTTAATCAGTAGACAAAGAAACACAATTTTGTTTCTTGTTGAACCATGAAATCAAATTGTTTCCCATAAAAAACATCCTCCAGAGGTACTCTTCCTATCATCAGCACTTCCAACCTGTAATACAGTGGGAGAACTTACTTGGTTTTGTGTTTTATCGCAAATTTTATGGATAGAAAGAGTCGTCGCTGACTTTTATTTTATCCAATAAGGAAATGGTGAAAAGAACAGGAAAGACCTTCGAGAATTTTCTGAGTTTGGGGGGTAGGTTATGAAAAGAGAAGGTGTTAGCACTCTTTTCATCTGTAGTTATCTACAGACTCTTAATCGCTAGCTCATTTTGTTTGAAAATGTTTTTGTGTATGTGTTTGAAAATATTTTGGAAATGCCTAAGTTCGGGAAACTTTGTAATGATTCTCTTATCAGTTGAGAATGCATACAAAGTGTTTGTTTTGAAAATATTTCAGAAAAGAGTGTTTGTTAAAATATGTTTGTTTTTGTGAGCAAGAGATTATGAGCTATCTACCTACTCAAAGATCTTTCGTGTTATTTTCCTCCTTCTTAGGTAGTGCTACCCTACCATTAGTTAGTAGGAAGCCCCTTCGTTGGATGTGAAGGGACATGTGTAGGTCATCGTACATTTATAAAGGCAACTCGTATGGCGCTTTAACAATTTTATCGTAAGGGATTAAGATCGTTTACCGAAGGCAATATGTCAAAAGGGTCATCGAGGGACTATGATCTTTTTAATTGAGGGACAATGCTAAAGCATCCCCAGGTTCGAGGGACATGACTGTTTACTTCAAGGCAATGACTGAGGTTACCCTAGTGGTGCATGTGTGAATAGTGTGTTGGACTCAGTTATTTAATCTTGGATTTAGGGTTATCTAACATTTCGTTTGATGTCTTTTCATATAAACTCTAATTACTAGTAGTTATAAGGAAAGCAGTAAATCAGAAAGTAAATGTCCTACGCTATTACAAAGCTTCGGGGAAGGGGGTACAAAACCACAAAAAATTGGGAAAAGAAAGAAAGCAAAAACCCTAATTTAAGCTATTATATTTTGTAGCAGTTACATAATAGGAAAATGAATGCGAAAATAATAAAGCGCGAAACAGTAAAAAGGAAAAGAAATGGAGAAATTGTTTGATGAAAAAATGATTGATGATTTAACCTAAACTCAATTGATTTTAATTATAAAAAAAACTGATTAAGTGACTAAATCAACCAAACCTTAAAGTTTAGGTTGATTTTAATTAATTAAAAAAATTAAGTAATTAAATTAATCGAAATTAATTATCCTAATTAATTTAATAAATAAAAATCAAAGTTAGTTTATGAGAAAGAAAACTAAACCTAATTTGTTTTAATGTTGATTATGAAAATAATTAGGGTTTAGTAAAAAAATTAGGGTTAAGAAAAAGGAAATAAGGTTAGTAAAAAAATAGAGAGAAAAAAGAATTTTGGGATGGGGTGTTGAACCCACACCCCTTCATCTCCAAGCAACATGCTTACCAACTGAGTCAGGCGCGCGCCTGTGCAAGGATACGCAACCAACATTTTTTATAATCAACCTGCAAAAATATGAGAAATATGAAAAAAAAAAGTAAAATCGGGGATCAAACCCGTGATCAGAGAAAGGAATCACTTAGCGCGCATTTTAACTATTGGGGTGGTGATACATCCATTAATAAAAATGAAACAATAAATATATATTGTATAATTAAATGTACTGGCCGGAGAAGCGCTGGAGCCCTAGCTTCGGTCGTCTTCTCCGACGACCTGTTTTCTTCAATCTACAATATAAACAATGTTAATCATCAAAAACATCCTACCCCCCTAAATCGAGGACTACAAATTCAATGGCAATGTTATTTTGATCTAAAAGTTCATGGTTTTGGCCTCTATAACGCAAAGTATACCGATCAAATCAAATGTGGCACCCTATGGTTTTGACTGCATGGGATCATGGTAATGATTCAAACCTGTTCAAAGACATCTCAGGAGTGCACCAGTAACATTAATATGGCATAAAACAAAGCAAAAATTACAACATGAAATTAACAAAATTTATGCAATCAGAGATGCATGTATGGTGTTCTCGTGAGCTTTTGAATATCAAAATCGACCCAGCCTTACTTTGTATGGTGGTTAGGAGTGAATGAGATGTTTATTTTTGCATTGAGAGGGATTTGAAAGTAGGGTTTGAGAATTTTAGGGTTCTTGAAAATATTTGGAAAATTTTGACAATTTTGTGGTGCAAGGGTTTTCGTGTCTTGTTCTTGTCTTGAGGCCTGAATATATAGAGAACTTTTAGGGCAAAAATAAATGGACTTGGACTCTTGTACAAAAAGATATGATTTTATCTTATTTTATTTTATATTATTAATAAATTAAATCAAAAAAATTAAAAAAATTAAAATAATTAAAATAAAATAAGTCCAAAAGGTAGTGGATGAATTCTGAGGTGTATGAAAGGCATAAAACACGTTTGGACCTCAAACCATGGCCCAAAAGTCTAAAATAACAATCTTGCTCAATTTGATATCTTTTGCTTATTTTTATTCGATGATTATCTTTAAAATAGATACGCAAACGAGATATGGAAACAAAATGCCTTTAATGAAGGTAACATAATTCAGATATTGAAAAATATTACAATCTTAAACCAAAACTTTATTTGTGTGAAATCAAGCAAAAGGAAATAACGCTTCTAGGCGCGCCTGCGGATATCTGATCTGGAAGTCATCCACCTTGACCTGAAAAAGCTTGAGAAAATCATCAGCACGTCATTTCCTTTTCGTGGCCTTGATTTCAGACATGTTTGGCGTGTTAACTCGGGCAAGTTGTTTCCTTCGGTATCCATTTTTAAAGACAGTCACCGAGATCTTGATTTTATTTTTTTGTACCCCGTGAATAAGAAAAAGAAACGGGTGACGAATATATGATGAATGTATGACGAATACATGAAATATATGAATGCGTGGGTGTAAGGTTTTGAGTGACAAGACTTTTTGTAATAAGTACTTGTGATACGGTGGGAGAACTGACTAGTGTTTTGCGTTTGTATTCGCAAATGTTGCGGTTAGCAAGAGTCGCCACCGACTTTTTATTTTATCCTAAGGAAAGGTTAAAAAGCACAGCAAAAACCTTTTGAGATGTTTCTTGGGTTCGGGGAGTAGATTATAGAAAGGGAAGGTATTAGCACCCTTTCTATCCATGGTTATCCATGGGCTCTTAGTTACTTGCTTAGATCACTTGCCTTTTGTTTTCAATTGTTTTAAATGGTGCTTGAGTGTGTGGGTTTGAAAATGTTTTTGAAAAGAGGCCAATGTGGTGGCAACCTTTGTAATAATCCATGTGGGGATGTATACAAAGATGTATGTCTTTTGAAAAAGTTTTCGTTTGAAAGTTGTTTTGAAAGTGTAGTGATGTGTGATTTTGAAATTAGGCAAGTGTTTTGTTTTGCAAATTGATTCAAGTAACTAAGAGGTTATCTACTCCTAAATTTCTCAAAAGATCATTGCTATACTTTAACCCTTTTAACAAGTTTGCTCCACCATTGTATTTGGTGGGCAACCTTGCGTTAGGATGTGAAAGGGACAGGCGCGGGTCATCGTATGGACCATAATTGCAACGGCGTTGTTGTACCCCAAAATTTGCCCTCGTATTTTTCCCCAAGAAATCTCAGCTTCAAGCATTTCCTGACTTCTCAAACTGGCTCAAGAATCGGACAAACAAACTTTTCTTGACAGTCAAGCAAAATTAGGGTTTTTACTGAGTTTCAGAGCTCTGATTTGTTTCATACAGTGGGCCTAGGGTTTGATTGATTGTTGGTTCAATTTTGGTCAAGCGAGAGTGATTTGGCATTTAATCGGGAATTAAGTTTTTATGGGCATATTCTCAGAAGAATTTGAATTCCACAGCACTTTGCGATTTATTTCAAGATTCGGATTAAAATTCGCGTTATCTTGGTTTAATCAGTAAAAGAGACAGTGGTTTGAATTCAGTACGTTTTGATTGGGCCAGTCAGGTACAAGATGCAGTATTGGATTCACAGTGTTCATATGTTTGATCAGTCTATCTGGGTTAATTGCTGCTTTGCTTTGGATTTTGGATAAGACAGGTTTATTGGATCAATGTTGTTTTATTTTAGTTATTTATTATTCTAAAATTAAATGATTGAATTTATTTTTCAATTGTTTTAATTCTAAGAATTTTTAAATAAATAAATAAGCAATAAAGAAAATGGAACCAATTGGATAATTTGGATTTTTATTGATATTTGAATTATTTACAAATTGTTGTTTATTACAAATAATAATTTACATTTAATTTAAATATTACATAGAATGAAAAACTATCCTATTTTCTAAATATTCTTCGTGCTTCATTCCGCTCCGGTATTCCATTTTTCTCATCTGCAAAAAGAAATAAGAAAGTCAGAAAGAATTAAAATTAGCAGAGACAGATAAAAATGCTCATCATTAGGGACCACTGAATGGGATCAGTTGCCCTCTCTGCAAATCACGGGATTTCTCCCGGTTCACAAAGAGGGAAGATTATTTTTATTTCAAATGCAAATGCATAGTTTCTAAAAATAGTTTGCAAGCTACATAGAATCTCAATGTCCAATTCAAACCATATAGTTCAAATCCAAACTGAAAAAAATCAATCCAAACTTTCAATCCAAAAGCAAAAGGGATACTGTCAGAATGCCAAAAGATATCAAAGAAGTCAAAATGGCACAAGTTGCTACCAAAGCCTACAAGCTGTCAAAGGGACCTTTGCCAAGAAAAGCAAGAAAGCACACAAGCTGTCAAAAGGAGATGCAAGATATATTATGCTATGCAAACATCTCAATTCATCATTTCTCATCCAGGGCCCCTTCAGAAAAGTACAATTTAAATTATATAAAAATTCTCTATTGTACTGTAAAGAGAGAAGTAAAGAGAGATAAAGCAAACTCAGTTCAGGTTAGGCATAGACATCAGCACAGCAGGCAAAAGGAGGAGAGAGGAATGTGTACCAATTTCATCAACTCTGCATAATAACAGTTCACAGCAGACAGTAGCAGGAAGAAAAAGATACACAAAATCAGAAAAGAGCCAACTCAGTTCAGTAACATAGGCAGCAGGCATAGACAGTAGAGGCAGAAGAGATATACAACAAAGAGGATAATTCAGCATTGTTCAAAAAATTACACAGCATAGCCAATTACTGAAATGGAAAAATGAAACCTTGTGAAAATGTCCAGCAGACTTGGGTCAAAGAGAGGACGAAGACTTTGAAAAAAAGATTGGGCGCCAAGAGAAAAGACAAAAAAGATATATACAACTCAGTAGTTACACAAAGGTCAGGCAAGAAACCAATACCAAAAAACTCATAAACTTGCATTCTCCTCACCAACACCTCAAATATCTGTCTAAAACCTAAACCATAAAACATATACAAACACCAGTTCAAACCCAACCCTGAACCAATATGCAAACCTGCTGAAGCCAAAAGGAAACTAGCAAGTCAAAACCAAAACTGCATTAAAGATACAGACCTCAACACCTAAAACCTGTCTAACCCCTAAACCTTTAAACCTGTATCACCAAAACCTGGAACATACCCTGTCATAACAAAAGATCATCTAACCAATGCCATAACCATACAAAGAGCCAGCATTAGCCATAAACACAACAAAAAAAACTCAGGACCTGCCCACTACTGTCATAACAAAGAGCCATAACCTGAACAACCTCAAGCATAAGCATCAGTAATAACCACAAAACCATACCAATATCCTATCATATCCAAGCTCAAACCTCATCATTTTTATGAAAACCAACATATAAAATATTCAAACACCAAGCCTCAGAAGCAAGCTTCTTCATAGGCAAATCAGAAAAAGAAACGAAAGTGGAACAATACTCAGGCAAATCATCAGGGGCTTCATCATGAACATCTCAGTAAGGCAACAACAAGAAGCAATATCAACATAGTCAGGGCAACGCAAGCAGTAGAGAAGAAGAAAACTAGCCAAAACATTGTTTTAACAGTAGCAAAGGGACAAGAGGTAAAGAAGTGAGGAATTAGGGTTTCTCAGTGCATACATCATCAAACCCTAGAGACATAAGCAACAAGAGCGAAGTTACCAGGGAAGCGTCAAACGCGAAGCAAGTTCCATCACCGCCGTTCCGGCCTCCTGAAGCATCACCCCTTCGCCTCTCCTCCATCTCCCAAAATCAGGTAGCAATATTCTTCCCTTTCACCTCACAAAACGAAAATATAAAATTCAGTTTAAAACGAATCCGAACCACACGAATCCAGAAAAGAAAGATGAAGATATAACACCTTAGGACTAACCTTGTTTCAAAAGACGCGAAATTCTTGCCTTGGAGGGAAGAGAGCGTGAGGATGATGCTGGTGGCCGGAGACAACCAAGTGCTCAGGAAATCGAACGGAGAAGACGAAACTCAATGCGCCGTCGTCACCTTACAAACCCTCGTTTTCATTCTGAGAACAATTGCCTAACCCTAATTTCGTTCAGTATCCAACTTTGGGCTTAACCCATTCCTGATTCCTCTAAGCCCAACGAAAATCACCTCATTTTCTAACACTAACCTCATTCTCTAACACTAACCTTAGTTAACTTACTTCATTTTTTATAAAAAAGAAAACACTAATCTCTTTTTATTTTACAAAATAATGTTTGCTTTTTTTATCTTAATTAAAAAATACTTTTTATTATAAAATTAAGACATTTTTAGGTAGATATTTTATACATATATTACCTTAAAGAGATTAGTTTTGTACATATCATATAAACTAAATTTGAAAATACCTTTTTTAATCTAAATACTTTTTACACACAAATTAAAATAAAAAAAAAACATTCTTAATACATATTTGTATATATTATCTTTTCTTTTTATATACATACATAATTAAATTGAAAATACCTCTTTTAATTAAAACATGTTTGTACATATTATACGTAATTAAAATTAAACTTTTTTTAGTTAACATTCTTTTTGTACATAATGATTCAACACATTTTTCTAATATTAAAAACTCACAAACATTTTGACTAAAATATCTTTTAATTAAAACTTAACATTTAAACAAAACACTTCTTTTCTTTTGTACATAATTAAACATACAAAAATCAAGATCCATCTAAAAAACATTTATCTAGGTCAAAACCCTAATACGGCTCAATTTCACATTTCGCACCGGTACATAATTACACATACACAATTCACATACATATACATTTGTACACTTACACAAATACATTCATATTATCCTATACACATGTTTATCTTACATTTATATTTGATATTCATTTGATTGTGACATTCGATTTGGTTGTAAATTATTGGGTACTATAAATCTCATCCCCTTGTACATTTATACCCCCACTCCTGGATATTATTGTGTAATAGCGTAGATTTACATTCCGCAATTTATAGTTTTCCAATTATACCATGATTAGACCTAGGGTTTGTATGTACATAAAATCAAAACGCTAGATAACCTAATACAAGACAAATACATGTAATCAATACACAATCACACTTGCACCCTCTAAGGTAATCCCACATGTTGCCTTCCAAATGGACCATGCTTGCACGTCGAATGTCTTTGGCAAAACGAATTCAAAATGATCATAAGTCCCTCGATGACGCTTTCGAAAGTCGCCTATCAAAATGATCAAGTCCCTTCAAAACAAATTGCCAAAGACACTTGGCACCATTGCATTCATGGTCCATACAATGACCCGCGCCCGTCCCGAACAAGCTTCCTAAATACAAGATTGCCTACCAATTTCAATGGTAGAACAAAATTGTCAAAAGGGCTTAAAACACGACAAAAATCTTTTGAGAAAGCTTTAGGGTAGATAAACTTTTAAGTACTTGTCAATTTGCAAAGAAAACACTTGCCTAATTTCAAAACTCACTTCACAAACACTTTTCAAAAATCAAACTTTTCAAACCCTTGAAACATCTTTTTAAAAGATAAAACACCTTTTGTAAAACATTCGAGTAAAGAATTGTTACAAGGTTAGCCTAACATAAGGCATCTTTTCAAAAACATTTTCAAAACAATCCACAAAGCACCATTTCACACAATTGAAAACCAAGGCAAAGTCGATCTAAGCAAGTACCTAAGAGCCCATGGATAACCATGGATGAAAAGGGTGCTAATACCTTCCCTTTTCATAATCTACCCCCCGAACCCACGAAATATCTCAAAAAGGTTTTTGCTGTGCTTTTTTAACCTTTCCTTTAGGATAAAATAAAAAGTCGGTGGCGACTCTTGCTAACCGCACAAGTGCGAATACGAATGCAAAACACTAGTCAGTTCTCCCACCGTATCACAGAACTGGCGACTCTGCTGGGGAGATGGTTTAAGTGGGGTTACCTTAGGGCTTAGATCACTTTCTTGCATGACTAATTGGTTGGTTTGTTTGCTTTATACCTTGGTTCTATTGTTTGGGTTTATAATCCTCCGCCCGGATTTTGGGGAAACATTCATAGATAGCAATACGTTGTGGAAACTGTGCGGGGTATACCGACACGGTCTAAGCAATAGCTATATTAGTGCGACATATTTGTGGGTACCGGTAACCCTTGAGTTCAATCAAGGAGAGTACGGGGCCGCTGAGCGATGTCACTAAGCACTAATGACCTAGAACCTTACTTGACCATCTTGGCCTTTTATTAGGAGTAGTGAGATGACCGGCTTTGGTGCAGTCCGAAGTTGGTAGATACTCGATACTACACTCATTGAGGGTTGTTTTCTTGGAATATTTTGGTCGCCAGTTAAGTGGCTAAACCAAAACAATGAACAACGAAAGCAATCCAGTGATATTGAGCTCCTTAGAACCCGGTTACTATTTATAGGACAGGTTTTAAGCCAACTACACTCAAGAGGGTATTTACCTGTGAAACCCCATGCAGGCCTGAAACTAGGGTTTGGTGTGATTTGCTTGTACACATGTTTTATGCATACATCATAAACATCATGAAGCATCATATGCATTTACTAACCATTTCAAGGGTTTGGACCTTCATCATTGTTCTTGTTTTGTAGGTCATGGAAATATCTCGCCGAAACACCATTCAAGTCAACCTTGTGAGAATCTCTCCTCAACTCAAGGAGCTCACCTCAAGAATTCCAGAAAATTCATCCTTCAGTGAAAGACATGGTAGACTGCTCAACCTAGTCAACACCAACATCGAAGAAGACATGATGAAAGTGCTATTTCAATTCTTTGACCCCCTTCACCATTGCTTCACTTTCCCGGATTATCAGTTGGTGCCCACTTTGGAGGAGTTTTCTCAACTCCTAAGAATTCCTATCCTTAATCAACTACCCTTCAACGGTACGGAGAAGGAACCGAAGCCTGATGATGTTGCTCGAGCATTACATCTACAACCATCTGAAATCAAGGGGCATTGGGAAACCAGAAGCGGTGTCAAAGGATTCTTAGCAAAGTTCTTGTTTGAGAAGGCGCAAGAATGTTGGAACTCATTGGACCTGCAAGCATTTGAAGAAATTGTGGCACTCCTTATCTATGGGTTGGTCCTATTCCCAAATCCTGACCAATTGGTAGATGTCAACGCCGTCAAAATCTTCTTGTCCAGAAATCCAATACCAACATTGCTTGGAGACATCCTTCACTCATTTTACACACGAACAATGAGAAAGAGGGGTGTTCTCATGTGCTGCACTCCTATCCTCGCAAGGTGGTTTATTTCGCACCTTCCACAATCTGTCTTAAAGAATGATCAAGGTATAAGGTGGTCCCAGCGATTGATGACTCTCACTCATGCTGATATACATTGGTGTTCTCGGTCTAGAGAAAATATCGTCATCGTCGATCGTTGCGGAGAATTTCCTAATGTCCCCTTACTTGGAATTAGGGGAGGTATCACCTACAACCCTTGCCTAGCTTTGAGGCAATTTGGGTACGCACGGAGGGATGGCCCTCATGACATGCTGATTCCTAGCCTAGTTTTTGACTTCGACGACGATGTGCAAGGACTTCGCCAAAGGTTCATCAGAGCTTGGGGAAAACTCAACAAGATTGATAGCAAGACCCTGGGACACAAGAACTCCATCCCTCTTGAGCCCTACCTCAAGTGGGTACGAGCCCGCGCTCAAAGTCTGATGATGCCTTATCCCCATGTACTCCCAGTGATCAAGGAGCCCGTCAATGAAGGAGAGGTCCCCTACACCATCCTACATCCAGACATGCCTACATCGTGGGAAGAAATGCAGAGGAGTTGGATTCAGCTCAAGGAGGAACGGAACACTTTTGAAGCTAGCTACTACGCCAGTGAAAAGAAGGTCCTGGAGCTTACCCGCCGACTCCACGAGCAAGAGGCCCTCAACGCCTACATCGCACCGAAGAGGATGCGCAATGTCTTTCTGCCTTAAGAGGTTTATGTTGTAACATTTGGCCCATGGGGCATTTATGTATTAACAGATTTCTTCTTAATATGACGTGCGTTCTTCTTTGTCTGAAACGATTTTGAATGTCCTAAATCCTTGAATGCATTGCATACATCAGCATACCATTCATCATGTGCATAAGCAGGTCTCGCTCCCGGTTTCCTTATCTATCTGCTGTTTATTTCAGTAGGATGGATCTCGAGCAAATGGTCAAAGACCTACAAGCCCAGAATGCACAATTCCAGCAACTCTTGATGACCTTGGTCAAGAGTCAAGAGGATATCAAGGCTCATCTGGAGAGCAAAGACCCAGTGAAGAAGAAAAAGAGGGTCGGAGTGGCTACTTTGGGGAGAAGATTTGACAGAGAAGCTCGGAGGGTGCTCGAATTTCCCCCTACTTCTGATGAGGGGACTAGTAAAAGAGATCGGGTTGCAGTGCCTTCCGAGTCTGATGCAGAAGAGGAAGACGTGGAAGAGGACGAGGATTATTCGGACCAGCAGTATCCTCCCGCTGATGACAAGTACAAGGGTTTAGAGGACAGATTGGCTGCAATGGAATTGCAGAGGGTGCCGGGTCTGGATTTTGAAGACATGGGCTTGGTCGCCGGAATTATGATTCCTCCAAAGTTCAAGGTGCCGGCGTTTGTAAGGTATGACGGGCTGTCTTGCCCCAAAATGCACCTCAGGTCCTATGTGAGAAAGATTCAGCCCTATATAGCTGATAAAAATCTCTGGATTCATTTCTTTCAAGACAGTCTGGCGGGAGCCCAGTTGGAATGGTTTTATCAGTTAGAAGGAACCAGTGTCAGGAATTGGGAAGACTTGGCCACCGCTTTCTATAAACAATACCAGTATAATTCCAATCTTGCTCCTACCCGTACCCAACTTCAGGGTATGTCGCTAGGAACAAGTGAGGGATTCAAGGAATACGCACAAAAGTGGAGGGATTTGGCTGGCAGGGTGCAGCCTCCTTTAACCGATCGTGAGCTCGTTGATATGTTTCTTGGGACCCTATCTGGGCCATTTTTCAATCATTTAATCGGTAACTCTTCCGCGGGATTTACTGATTTGATCTTAACGGGTGAGAGAATCGAGGCTGGCATCAAGTCGGGAAAAATTCAGAAGGGTGTCGCCGCAAGTATGGAGAAGAGGCCGTTTAAGAAGGAGACAGCTATGGTATATTCTCAAAGGAGAGCAGGGAAGACGGAGCGTCGGCCGACTGTGGGGGCCGTAATGATTCAAAATGCTCCAAGCGAGCAGCCTCGCTACAACCCATCTAGACCGAACCAGTAACGGGTGGAAAGGCCACAACGGCAGTTCACTCGTATCAATATGACCCCAGCACAGGTACTTCCCCACCTGTTGAAATTGAATCTAGCCTCTATCAAAGAAGCGCCAAAGAATGTCAATACATCCTCTCCACACTACCATGCCAATGCTAAGTGCGCCTATCATTCAGACAGTGTTGGGCATGACACCAACGATTGCTGGGCCCTCAAGCATAAGATCCAGGACTTGATAGACGCCAAGGAAGTAGAGTTTGACGCTCCAGAAAAACCCAATGTGATCTCTGCACCTATGCCGAAGCACGGCCGGAACGTCAACGCCATTGAGGAGGATCGGTATGTTACTGACGTTAGTGATCTAACTACTCCACTGTTAACCGTTAAGCTAAATTTGTTAAGGGCCGGGATCTTCCCGGGATGTAATAGAGACTGTTACTGTTGTCACTCTCTGCCGTTGGGTTGTCCGCTACTAAAGGAAGGCATCCAAGGCCTCATAGATAGCCGACAAATTTTGTTCGAGAAAGTTCCTGTTGTTCCAGTTCACGTTGAAAGTATCTCAATCATAACCATCCACGCCAATCTTTCCGAGGCCATCAAAAAGCCAGTTAAGATTACGCCAGCCGCAAAGTCCATACCATTGAAGATAACGAGGCCGGGGCCGGTTCCCTATGTCTCCGAGAAGTCGATACCTTGGAACTATGGTGGTGACATCTACTACCATGGTATCAAGCAAGTCGAAATAACTGAAGAGGATTCAGATGATGATGAAGCCAGCATTAGTAACATTGCGGGCACCAGCAAAATCACCAGAAGTGGGAGGATATTTTCTCCAGAGATTGCTCCTCCAAAAGCAGTCTTTGGACCCTCATCAGTAAAAGAAATCATCCCTGCACCAGCAAGACTCTCTGCCAGAACTCCTTTGATCAAAGAAATTTTCGTTCCTAGTGCTGTCTCTCCTACCATCGCCGATAAAGGAAAAGGAATACAAGATGAGCCCGTCAGGACGAGGGCTCAACCCTTGGTGATTCCGGAAGCTTCCAAGAAAGAGATGGACGAAATTTTGAGGATAATCAAGAAAAGTGACTATGATGTGGTGGAACAGTTGGGGCAAACCCCCTCCAAGATCTCCATGTTGGCACTGTTGCTTTGCTCAGAAGCGCACGCTCAAGCTTTGATTAAGTTTCTAAAGGCAGCTCATGTGCCTCAAGAAACCTCCGCAGATCAATTTCAACATTGCGTGGCTAGCCTGACCGCAGACAATGGATTAGGCTTTTCTGATGCCGACCTGACCCCTAAAGGCTGAAATCACAATGATGCGTTGCATATTTCAATCGAGTGTCGCGGAACCACCCTTGCACATGTTTTGGTTGATACCGGTTCATCGCTGAATGTTTTGCCTAAGAAGGCCTTGGACCGGCTAGATTGCGAAGGATTGGAATTAAAGCCAAGTGATATCGTCGTCAGAGCCTTCGATGGGTCGAAAAGAATGGTCCATGGAGAAGTTGAAATTCCTGTCAAGATAGGTACCGAGGTGTTCAAATCCACTTTCTATGTAATGGACATCCGTCCATCATACTCCTGCCTGCTGGGTAGACCTTGGATACACCATGCTGGGGCAGTCACCTCCTCCTTGCACCAAATGCTGAAATATCCTGTAAAGGGTAAAATCATTACTGTCCATGGCGAGGAAGAGTACATGATTAGCCATTTAAATTCTTTCCGGTACGTGGAAGTCGAAGGGGAGTTCATTGAGACACCATTTCAACATTTCGAGGAGGTACTCCCTCAGATAGCAGTGGCGAAGTTGGCAGCTGAGACACCAAGGCAGATGGCCAGGATGGCATCTCTGGAGGATGCAAGGGCTGCAGTTAAAGAAGGAAAGAATTCAGCATGGGGACAGCTACCCGACTTTCCGCATAAGGTTGATAAGCTTGGTTTAGGCTTCACCACCGCTGGTCAGAAGGCCATGCGCCGGTCAAAGATTGAGAGAGCGCCAGTCAAGATTTCTCCTTACCAAGTCAGCGCCCTGGAAGATGAAGATGAAGAAAGCAACTTTGAAGATTGGATTCACCCGACGGTCAGAGGAGGGCTGAACAACTGGGAGGCTAAAGACTTTGTCCCTGTCACTTTTATTCCTCAGTAATTTATCTATCAAACATTTTCTATTTTGGTCTGTAATATTTTTACTTTCAAACAATCAGTACACTATCTTTCCACCTCCTGCCTTACCCGGGGCATGTAGGTCCACTTGTAAGGGTTTTGACTATCTTTCATATTCATATGCCATGTTTAACGATTCATTGGACGTTTTTCATTTGATAAACTGCTTGCGTTCATTTTCTTTCCTTCTGCATTTTTGTTTAAGGATGGCTATCCCTTACACACACCCACACTCACCAATGCAGGTACCCATCCACTCCGGATTCCATGGATGACTATTCTGCTGTATCTTTCAATAACTCTGAAGACCTGGTCAATCTAGCCGAGTATGAGGACGACGAGGGTTGTGAAGTACCAGGGGAACTAGCCAGGCTCCTGCAACAAGAGGAGAGGGCCATCTTACCGCATAAAGAGCCGTTGGAAACTATCAACTTGGGGACCGAGGAAAATCGGAAGGAGGTACAAATGGGTGCTAATCTGGAACCAGAAGTCAAGAAACGCTTGGTACAGTTATTGAATGAGTATGTTGAAATCTTCGCTTGGTCCTATGAAGACATGCCGGGCCTAGACACCGACATCGTGGTTCACCGTCTCCCCACAAGAGAAGACTGTCCACCGATCAAACAAAAAGTTCGCCGAATGAGGCCTGACATGTCCGAAAAAATCAAAGCAGAAGTGATGAAGCAGTTCAATGCTGGCTTTCTGGCTGTCACGTCCTATCCTCAATGGGTCGCTAATATTGTGCCAGTACCTAAGAAGGACGGCAAAGTCAGAATGTGTGTGGACTACAGGGATTTGAATAGGGCCAGCCCTAAGGATGATTTTCCGCTACCTCATATTGACATCCTAATTGACAATACAGCTCAGCATAAAGTGTTTTCTTTCATGGATGGATTCTCAGGCTACAATCAAATCAAAATGGCCCCCGAGGACATGGAGAAAACAACTTTTGTCACGCAATGGGGCACTTTCTGTTACAAAGTGATGCCGTTCGGGTTGAAGAACGCAGGAGCAACCTATCAACGCGCCATGGTAGCTCTATTTCATGACATGATACATCATGAGATTGAAGTTTACGTAGACGATATGATAGCTCGGTCACAGACAGAGGAGGAGCACCTCGAACATCTAGAAAAGT
Source organism: Vicia faba (assembly GCA_948472305.1). Classification (NCBI taxonomy): domain Eukaryota; kingdom Viridiplantae; phylum Streptophyta; class Magnoliopsida; order Fabales; family Fabaceae; genus Vicia; species Vicia faba. The sequence goes on from OX451740.1 coordinate 5,424,193, forward strand.
TGTTTGCCAGATTGAAAGAATACAAACTCAGGCTAAATCCAAGTAAATGCACTTTTGGAGTTAGGTCCGGTAAACTCCTGGGATTCATCGTAAGCAACAAAGGCATTGAAGTCGACCCGGCAAAAGTAAAAGCAATACAAGAGATGCCTACGCCTCGTACTGAAAAGGAAGTTAGAGGTTTCTTGGGGCGCATAAACTATATTGCCAGATTCATTTCACATCTGACTTCTACCTGTGAGCCAATTTTCAAACTCTTGAAGAAAGATCAGATAATTGAATGGAACGACGACTGCCAAGCTGCTTTCGATAGAATCAAGGAATATTTGCTAGAACCTCCTATTCTGATGCCACCCGTCGAAGGAAGACCATTGATCATGTATTTGACCGTTTTGGACAATTCAATGGGGTGTGTTTTGGGCCAGCATGACGAGTCTGGTCGAAAAGAGCATGCTATTTATTACCTTAGCAAAAAGTTTACCGACTGTGAGACTCGCTACTCACTGCTCGAGAAAACTTGCTGCGCTTTGGTATGGGCTGCTCGCCGACTAAGACAGTATATGTTGACTCATACTACCTTGTTGATATCCAAAATGGACCCTATCAAGTATGTCTTCGAAAAGCCCGCTTTATCAGGAAGGATAGCCAGATGGCAAATGATCTTGACCGAGTATGACATCCAATACACCACCCAAAAGGCTATAAAAGGGAGTGTGCTAGCAGACCATCTGGCTCATCAGGCTATCGAAGACTATCAACCCATGAAATTTGATTTCCCAGACGAGGACATCATGAGTTTGGACAACATTAAAGGTGACGGACCATATGACGGACCCGAAAAGAGATCCCGATGGACCCTGTACTTTGATGGTGCCTCAAATGCACTTGGAAACGGCATTGGCGCGGTACTTATTTCTCCGGAAGGATGCCACACTCCTTTCACGGCCCGACTTTGTTTCAGCTGCACAAACAATATGGCGGAGTATGAAGCCTGCATCTTTGGCCTCAAGGCTGCCATAGACTTGGGGATCAAAGCTCTGATTGTATTCGGGGACTCGGCTTTGGTCATTAGCCAAATCAAAGGAGACTGGGATACCAAGCATCCTAATCTTATTCCATACAAAGAACATGTTCTGACGTTGTTGCCTCATTTCGAGCAAATTACCTTCGAGCACTTTCCGCGAGAAGAGAATCAGCTAGCAGATGCTCTAGCCACAATGTCCTCCATGTTTAAACTCAACTGGGATAACGAGGCTCCCCAAATCACCATCGAGCGAATGGATGAACCAGCGCATTGTCACGAGATTAACACCGAAGAAGTAGTGGAACAACCTTGGTTCCATGAAATCAAAAAGTATCTCGAGACCCAAGATTATCCTGAAGGAGCTTCCGTGAATGACAAGAAGTTCTTAAGGAAATTCGCCGCTAAGTTCTTCCTGAGCAACGGCATCCTCTACAAACGAAGTCATGATTGTGTATTACTCCGATGTGTTGATAAGGCTGAAGCAGAGTTAATCATGACTGATATACACAACGGCACATTTGGCACTCACCTGAGCGGGCATACAATGGCCAAGAAGATCCTAAGGGCAGGCTATTATTGGTCTACCATGGAGGCTGATTGCCATCAACATTCCCGTACTTGTCATAAATGTCAAGTCTATGCCGACAAAGTTCATGTCCCTCCGGTTCCTCTCAACGTTCTAACTGCTCCATGGCCCTTCGCAATGTGGGGCATTGATATGATTGGAGAGATCAAACCCACGGCTTCCAACGGACATCGCTTCATCCTGGTTGCCATTGACTACTTCACTAAATGGGTCGAAGCAGCTTCCTTCGCTTCCGTCACCAAAAATGTGGTTGCCCGCTTTATCAAGCAAAATCTCATATGTCGGTATGGTGTTCCAGACAGAATTATCACAGACAACGGTACCAATCTGAATAATACAATGATCACTGTGTTATGCGAACAGTTCAAGATTTATCATCACAATTCATCTCCCTATAGACCGAAGATGAACGGTGCTGTTGAAGCTGCGAACAAAAATATCAAGAAGATCATTCAGAAAATGACAGTCACTTACAAAGACTGGCATGAGATGTTGCCGTTTGCGCTGCATGGATACCGTACGACAATACGTACCTCAACCGGGGCAACCCCGTTTTCTTTGGTTTATGGCATGGAAGCCGTTTTGCCTATGGAAGTTCAGATCCCGTCTCTGAGAATTATGAAAGACGCAGGTTTGAATGAAGATGAGTGGATTCAGACCCGACTTGATCAACTCAATCTGATCGACGAAAAGCGACTTGCCGCTGTATGCCATGGTCAGACGTATCAAAAACGAATGATCAAGGCCTTCAATAAGAAAGTCAGACGTCAAGTGTATCAAGTCGGAGATCTAGTAGTCAAGCGGATTATCTTACCGCAAAGTGATCCCAGGGGCAAATGGACTCCTACATACGAAGGGCCGTTTGTAATCAAGAGCGTATTTTCTGGTGGTGCGATGATCCTGACCACCATGGACGGCGACGATTTGCCGCACCCTGCGAACGCAGACATAGTCAAAAGATACTACGCATAAAATAACCCGACAAGTCGAAAACCCGAAAGGACGGCTTGGGCAAAAATGGGCATCCCGGTGAACCGAAAACCCGAAAGGGCGGTTCAGGCAAAAATTAGGGATAAAAACAAAAAAAATCTGTACACCCGGCAAGTCGAAAACCCGAAAGGGCGGCTTGGGCAAAAAGGGGTTTCCCGGTGGATCGAAAACCCGAAAGGGCGATTCAGGCAAAAGTTAGGGAATTTAAGCCTATGACTATGTCTCGTCAGATCACTTCAAAGACAGTCTCTTCACCAACCGGTCCCAGGTTTCTGATCAATCCAGTCATCGTCAAACGAAGCATTGAATGGACAGATGTTCGGAGTTGTGAAAGCTATAGCAGAGTGGGATCCCATGGAATTATTTCACATAGCCATCTTTGTTTTAAATCTTTCAAATATTTACGACAAGATCCTCTTACTAGGATGATTGTTTCCCTTGTATAAATATACTCAAAGAAAATCAATACAAATACTCTTCCCAAAATTTGTGTCATTTCCCTTTTCCTTTTTCTCTTGCACTATTCGTTTTATTTTGAGAAACGTCCAATGTTTTGTTAAATAGGCATATGCATTTGAAACATGATCACTTCCTAATTGAACCTAAGAAAAGGATTACTGATAGGATGAAAGTACGGACGAGTATTTCGACACCCTTCCAAAGGAAATCCCTCGAGATCTGTAATCCATGTTCCCAACAAACCTTGAGGTCTATCTCCAGCAGACCCTCGGAGCTTATCCCCGTAAGATTCCGAAAAGATAATCCCCGCAGAGTACGGACGTCCCTTCCAAGTTTTATTCAAAGTTATTCTCACAAAGGCGTATAACTGGTTTATCCTCGACTAACCGTCAGGAGAGGTCACTCGCCAGAATTCTTCCCATCCCCAGCGGAGTTCCTCAGAATTCCCCCAACAATAACTTATCAGTACTATCTCCGGAGAAGTCTATCCCCAGCCAAAGAATCTCCCGGAGATCATTTTTCCTCAGAGTTCAAGATTCGGTATCCCCAGCAGATCAAAAGCTTCAACGGGTCAATCCCCAGCGAAGTCAGACTTTTAAATCTTCTCCCCACAGGTTTTTAGAGGAAAATCTAGCATTCCCCAGTAGAGTCAGTCTTCAGAGATACATCTCTCCCAGTTGAAGATTCTCAATCTGGCCTCCCCAGCATTAAGTCTACTAGTTCAACACTCCCCAGTAGAAGACTTCAGGAATCCCCCCAGAAGATTAGCATGCAATACGAGCTCCAAGCTCCCCAGCAATGACCCAGGATTTATTTTCCCCAGCAGCAGTCAAGATACCTTTATCTCCAGCTTACATGCACATCCATTTACATTCATAAAACCATGATATATATTGTATCATGCATCATAGCATTGCATCCAGCTAAGTTTTTGCCCTTTTTCAGGCAAGATCAGTCGACAGAGTAAAATAATTCAACTTCAAGACTTCTGAAAACAGTTCACGGGTTCTCCAAGTAAACGGATGTTAACCTATCACTTGTTCAGATTCTTCTCGAGACCTCTGAAAACAGTTCATGGATTCTTCCCAAGTAACGGATGTTAATCTATCAGCTTGTTCAGATGCACCTTCGAATTCAGTTTACGGAAGCTTCCCAACAACGGATGCTGCTCTATTGCTAATTCAACTTCAAGACTTCTGAAAACAGTTCACGGGTTCTCCAAGTAAACGGATGTTAACCTATCACTTGTTCAGATTCTTCTCGAGACCTCTGAAAACAGTTCATGGATTCTTCCCAAGTAACGGATGTTAATCTATCAGCTTGTTCAGATGCACCTTCGAATTCAGTTTACGGAAGCTTCCCAACAACGGATGCTGCTCTATTGCTAATTCAACTTCAAGACTTCTGAAAACAGTTCACGGGTTCTCCAAGTAAACGGATGTTAACCTATCACTTGTTCGGATTCTTCTCAAAGACTTCTGAAAACAGTCCATGGATTCTTCCCAAGTAACGGATGTTAATCTATCAGCTTGTTCAGATGCACCTTCGAATTCAGTTTACGGAAGCTTCCCAACAACGGATGCTGCTCTATTGCTAATTTAACTTCAAGACTTCTGAAAACAGTTCACGGGTTCTCCAAGTAAACGGATGTTAACCTATCACTTGTTCAGATTCAACCTCAAGACTTCTGAAAACAGTTCATGGATTCTTCCCAAGTAACGGATGTTAATCTATCAACTTATTTAGATACGACTTCCTGAAAACGGCTTGTAGGTTCCCCCAACCACGGATGTCAACCTATTGCCTGTTCAGACCCCCCAATTCAGAAAGGGTCTAAAGCTCGGACACTTTCCTAAAGCTCCCTTCCAGATGGCATCTTTAAGCCCATCCCCGACAAGTTTCTGTCAATCCCCTAGATGGCATCGTTAAGCCCATCTCCAAATGGCATCTCTAAGCCCATTCCCGCATCCAGTACTATGATAAGTGCAAATTTTCTAGGCACATTAGTGTCCAATCTCCTTTTACCTTCAGGTCGCGAAAGGCAAACCTGCCAATCTAACTCTTCAGGTCAAAGAAGATTGAACAGGGGCAACTGTTGTACCCCAAAATTTGCCCTCGTATTTTTCCCCAAGAAATCTCAGCTTCAAGCATTTCCTGACTTCTCAAACTGGCTCAAGAATCGGACAAACAAACTTTTCTTGACAGTCAAGCAAAATTAGGGTTTTTACTGAGTTTCAGAGCTCTGATTTGTTTCATACAGTGGGCCTAGGGTTTGATTGATTGTTGGTTCAATTTTGGTCAAGCGAGAGTGATTTGGCATTTAATCGGGAATTAAGTTTTTATGGGCATATTCTCAGAAGAATTTGAATTCCACAGCACTTTGCGATTTATTTCAAGATTCGGATTAAAATTCGCGTTATCTTGGTTTAATCAGTAAAAGAGACAGTGGTTTGAATTCAGTACGTTTTGATTGGGCCAGTCAGGTACAAGATGCAGTATTGGATTCACAGTGTTCATATGTTTGATCAGTCTATCTGGGTTAATTGCTGCTTTGCTTTGGATTTTGGATAAGACAGGTTTATTGGATCAATGTTGTTTTATTTTAGTTATTTATTATTCTAAAATTAAATGATTGAATTTATTTTTCAATTGTTTTAATTCTAAGAATTTTTAAATAAATAAATAAGCAATAAAGAAAATGGAACCAATTGGATAATTTGGATTTTTATTGATATTTGAATTATTTACAAATTGTTGTTTATTACAAATAATAATTTACATTTAATTTAAATATTACATAGAATGAAAAACTATCCTATTTTCTAAATATTCTTCGTGCTTCATTCCGCTCCGGTATTCCATTTTTCTCATCTGCAAAAAGAAATAAGAAAGTCAGAAAGAATTAAAATTAGCAGAGACAGATAAAAATGCTCATCATTAGGGACCACTGAATGGGATCAGTTGCCCTCTCTGCAAATCACGGGATTTCTCCCGGTTCACAAAGAGGGAAGATTATTTTTATTTCAAATGCAAATGCATAGTTTCTAAAAATAGTTTGCAAGCTACATAGAATCTCAATGTCCAATTCAAACCATATAGTTCAAATCCAAACTGAAAAAAATCAATCCAAACTTTCAATCCAAAAGCAAAAGGGATACTGTCAGAATGCCAAAAGATATCAAAGAAGTCAAAATGGCACAAGTTGCTACCAAAGCCTACAAGCTGTCAAAGGGACCTTTGCCAAGAAAAGCAAGAAAGCACACAAGCTGTCAAAAGGAGATGCAAGATATATTATGCTATGCAAACATCTCAATTCATCATTTCTCATCCAGGGCCCCTTCAGAAAAGTACAATTTAAATTATATAAAAATTCTCTATTGTACTGTAAAGAGAGAAGTAAAGAGAGATAAAGCAAACTCAGTTCAGGTTAGGCATAGACATCAGCACAGCAGGCAAAAGGAGGAGAGAGGAATGTGTACCAATTTCATCAACTCTGCATAATAACAGTTCACAGCAGACAGTAGCAGGAAGAAAAAGATACACAAAATCAGAAAAGAGCCAACTCAGTTCAGTAACATAGGCAGCAGGCATAGACAGTAGAGGCAGAAGAGATATACAACAAAGAGGATAATTCAGCATTGTTCAAAAAATTACACAGCATAGCCAATTACTGAAATGGAAAAATGAAACCTTGTGAAAATGTCCAGCAGACTTGGGTCAAAGAGAGGACGAAGACTTTGAAAAAAAGATTGGGCGCCAAGAGAAAAGACAGAAAAGATATATACAACTCAGTAGTTACACAAAGGTCAGGCAAGAAACCAATACCAAAAAACTCATAAACTTGCATTCTCCTCACCAACACCTCAAATATCTGTCTAAAACCTAAACCATAAAACATATACAAACACCAGTTCAAACCCAACCCTGAACCAATATGCAAACCTGCTGAAGCCAAAAGGAAACTAGCAAGTCAAAACCAAAACTGCATTAAAGATACAGACCTCAACACCTAAAACCTGTCTAACCCCTAAACCTTTAAACCTGTATCACCAAAACCTGGAACATACCCTGTCATAACAAAAGATCATCTAACCAATACCATAACCATACAAAGAGCCAGCATTAGCCATAAACACAACAAAAAAAACTCAGGACCTGCCCACTACTGTCATAACAAAGAGCCATAACCTGAACAACCTCAAGCATAAGCATCAGTAATAACCACAAAACCATACCAATATCCTATCATATCCAAGCTCAAACCTCATCATTTTTATGAAAACCAACATATAAAATATTCAAACACCAAGCCTCAGAAGCAAGCTTCTTCATAGGCAAATCAGAAAAAGAAACGAAAGTGGAACAATACTCAGGCAAATCATCAGGGGCTTCATCATGAACATCTCAGTAAGGCAACAACAAGAAGCAATATCAACATAGTCAGGGCAACGCAAGCAGTAGAGAAGAAGAAAACTAGCCAAAACATTGTTTTAACAGTAGCAAAGGGACAAGAGGTAAAGAAGTGAGGAATTAGGGTTTCTCAGTGCATACATCATCAAACCCTAGAGACATAAGCAACAAGAGCGAAGTTACCAGGGAAGCGTCAAACGCGAAGCAAGTTCCATCACCGCCGTTCCGGCCTCCTGAAGCATCACCCCTTCGCCTCTCCTCCATCTCCCAAAATCAGGTAGCAATATTCTTCCCTTTCACCTCACAAAACGAAAATATAAAATTCAGTTTAAAACGAATCCGAACCACACGAATCCAGAAAAGAAAGATGAAGATATAACACCTTAGGACTAACCTTGTTTCAAAAGACGCGAAATTCTTGCCTTGGAGGGAAGAGAGCGTGAGGATGATGCTGGTGGCCGGAGACAACCAAGTGCTCAGGAAATCGAACGGAGAAGACGAAACTCAATGCGCCGTCGTCACCTTACAAACCCTCGTTTTCATTCTGAGAACAATTGCCTAACCCTAATTTCGTTCAGTATCCAACTTTGGGCTTAACCCATTCCTGATTCCTCTAAGCCCAACGAAAATCACCTCATTTTCTAACACTAACCTCATTCTCTAACACTAACCTTAGTTAACTTACTTCATTTTTTATAAAAAAGAAAACACTAATCTCTTTTTATTTTACAAAATAATGTTTGCTTTTTTTATCTTAATTAAAAAAATACTTTTTATTATAAAATTAAGACATTTTTAGGTAGATATTTTATACATATATTACCTTAAAGAGATTAGTTTTGTACATATCATATAAACTAAATTTGAAAATACCTTTTTTAATCTAAATACTTTTTACACACAAATTAAAATAAAAAAAAAACATTCTTAATACATATTTGTATATATTATCTTTTCTTTTTATATACATACATAATTAAATTGAAAATACCTCTTTTAATTAAAACATGTTTGTACATATTATACGTAATTAAAATTAAACTTTTTTTAGTTAACATTCTTTTTGTACATAATGATTCAACACATTTTTCTAATATTAAAAACTCACAAACATTTTGACTAAAATATCTTTTAATTAAAACTTAACATTTAAACAAAACACTTCTTTTCTTTTGTACATAATTAAACATACAAAAATCAAGATCCATCTAAAAAACATTTATCTAGGTCAAAACCCTAATACGGCTCAATTTCACATTTCGCACCGGTACATAATTACACATACACAATTCACATACATATACATTTGTACACTTACACAAATACATTCATATTATCCTATACACATGTTTATCTTACATTTATATTTGATATTCATTTGATTGTGACATTCGATTTGGTTGTAAATTATTGGGTACTATAAATCTCATCCCCTTGTACATTTATACCCCCACTCCTGGATATTATTGTGTAATAGCGTAGATTTACATTCCGCAATTTATAGTTTTCCAATTATACCATGATTAGACCTAGGGTTTGTATGTACATAAAATCAAAACGCTAGATAACCTAATACAAGACAAATACATGTAATCAATACACAATCACACTTGCACCCTCTAAGGTAATCCCACATGTTGCCTTCCAAATGGACCATGCTTGCACGTCGAATGTCTTTGGCAAAACGAATTCAAAATGATCATAAGTCCCTCGATGACGCTTTCGAAAGTCGCCTATCAAAATGATCAAGTCCCTTCAAAACAAATTGCCAAAGACACTTGGCACCATTGCATTCATGGTCCATACAATGACCCGCGCCCGTCCCGAACAAGCTTCCTAAATACAAGATTGCCTACCAATTTCAATGGTAGAACAAAATTGTCAAAAGGGCTTAAAACACGACAAAAATCTTTTGAGAAAGCTTTAGGGTAGATAAACTTTTAAGTACTTGTCAATTTGCAAAGAAAACACTTGCCTAATTTCAAAACTCACTTCACAAACACTTTTCAAAAATCAAACTTTTCAAACCCTTGAAACATCTTTTTAAAAGATAAAACACCTTTTGTAAAACATTCGAGTAAAGAATTGTTACAAGGTTAGCCTAACATAAGGCATCTTTTCAAAAACATTTTCAAAACAATCCACAAAGCACCATTTCACACAATTGAAAACCAAGGCAAAGTCGATCTAAGCAAGTACCTAAGAGCCCATGGATAACCATGGATGAAAAGGGTGCTAATACCTTCCCTTTTCATAATCTACCCCCCGAACCCACGAAATATCTCAAAAAGGTTTTTGCTGTGCTTTTTTAACCTTTCCTTTAGGATAAAATAAAAAGTCGGTGGCGACTCTTGCTAACCGCACAAGTGCGAATACGAATGCAAAACACTAGTCAGTTCTCCCACCGTATCACAGGCGTTAAATGTCTTTGAGCAATTTCTCTAAGGGACTTGATCATTTGTTTTTGTTTGTTTTTGAAAAGTTTTGTCGAGGGACTATGATCATTCAAATTGTTTGCTTTGCCCAAAGAAGTTCAACATACAATATGGCCCATTTATTTGAAGGCAATAAGTGGAATACCCTAGGGGGTGCAAGTGTGATTTGTGTGTCCATTTTCATGCTTGTTTATCTTGTATTAGGTCAAACTATTTTTTATCGTTTTTTCGCATACAAACCCTAATTCTAACATGTTATCATTAGAAAGCAATAAAGTGCGAAATTAAAATTACTAAGCTATTACAAAACCAAATATGGGAAGGGGGGTACAAATGTTCAAATGGGGGATATTGAAAAGAATTTAAATCTAAATTATTACATCAATTGAGTATTCGCAATTTAAATAATGTACAAAAATTAAATAAAAATGCAAGATGCACAAAATGTTTTGTATATGTATGAAAAAATATTATTTATGTAAAAGAGAAAAGAAAATAAAAAAATAAAAAAATGTATTATTTTTGGGGGATTTTGAACTTAGGGTAAAAACCCTAATTTTTTAAAGAAAAAAAAGGTATTATTTTCTAATTTAATACAACTATTTATTCATTATTTATAAAAATAAAATAAAATGAAGTGTATTATGGAAAAAGGTATTTTTATATCAAATATTAATAAGAATGAAAAAAAAATCAAGTATTTTTATATTTTGTCTTAAATATATTAATAATCACATATATATATATATATATATTAAACCCTAAATATGTATTATACACAAAAATAAATATTTATTTAATATTTTAATAAAATATAAAAAGAGTATTTTTTGTGTGAAATATTTTCAGAAAGTAAATAAAAATAAAAATTGTATTTACACTATTTTCTATTTATTCTAATAATAGTACATATATATATTATATACAAACAAAGAAAATAAACAAATAAATATGCAATAAATGCAAAAAATGATGAAAAAAATATTTTTAATTTTCTAATGTCATGAGAAAAAATAAACAAAGTCAACCAAAAAAGAAAAAAAAGTCAAAAATGTTAAGAAATGAACAAATGGGCTCAGGGGGTGTAAACATGGAAATGGGGTGTGAAAAGAAAATAAATCCAGGCCCAGCCCAGACCACTTCTTCTTCAACCTCTGTACAACCTTCTTCAAGCAAAAACACGCGTTTTTTATCTCTGGATTCCTGGACTTTCAAGCAAAACTCATAACATGAAAAGTGTAGAGCATTAAGAGACGGTTTCAACCATATAAAGAACATGACCTATCTCTCTAAGATGAGGGAGAATTTCTCTCCCCCCCATTTCTGACCTAACTTTTCATCAATGTTCAGACATGAAATTCTCTAAGCACACGAAATATAAATGAAATCTAAACATATGAGCATGTTCAGGGCTATGATTGTGACATGTTTTCTTCAAAAATCTAAAGCTAACAATGCCTAACAAGGGAGATAGAACTCCATGAATATACCTGTTCAGTTGGAGTCGAGCTTTGCAATGGAGGGTGTTTCAGAGTGAAATGATGACTTGTACAGCTTCCTTGAAGTGTAAGGATGCTTTTCCAATTCCTACTTTGTCTTGAAACTCCCTGAATCGAGCTAGTGAACTCCAACTGCAAAACAGAAAATTAAAAATGGTGAAGTGGCTTGGAGGTGTTACAGGTCTGATTTTAGGACATGGTTAGCTTGCATATGTTGTAGGGAAGGTAGAGGAAAAGGTTTGGATCAAAATGCTCGAAGGGATTGGGAGTTTGCACTCAAACTGCAGGGGCTCCCCTGTTTGTGCAGTTTTGAGGTGATTAGAGCAATGGGAGTGTTTCAGATGGCAAGGGCTCGTGTGTTAGCTTGGATTTTGTCTATGGAATGTGTTTGATAGCTTTTGTGTTGTGTGTCTAAGCTGAGATGATAGATAGCATAAGTTATGGACTTTTCTTCTATCTTAAGCAACAAAAGCAAGTTGGTTGTTTTAGGTTAGTAGGGGGCCTCCTAATGTGCTGCATAAGCCTCTCTTGATCAGTGTGTTATGCACATAATCTTGTGCAAAGCAGATCTTTCATGTACTTGTTGGATTACAAACTTGACATAAAGCTAAACTTTTCAAAAATGGAAATTTCACTTTATCTAGTTTAGGATTAAACCATTATGCAATGTTAGAACACAAAGAACATGACCTTAACACATTGAATATGCATTAAATTATTGAGTATGAAATGGTTCAAGGACCTGTAATCAAGCATAAAGCAAACTGATTTCAAATTGGCAAGATTATGAACATGTCTTGATGAAGAACAAAAGTGAATTTTTGCCAACTTGTGAAATTCGAATCTCTCAAGTTATGAGGTTGTTTGATGAGTTCTTGGACATTTTGGAAAGCTTGGAATGTGTACTACAATCCATCTTTGAAATGCAAATCAAAATTCCAAGTGGAAGGGTATGAAAAGTGGCCTTGAAGTGGGGTAGAAAACCTTGTCAAAATAGGTTAAATTTCACTAAGTTAAAAATGGTTTAGTGCCCTTATTCAAAAAATTATAACTTGAGATACAAGCTTCAAATGAGAAAACTTTGTGAATCAAAGTTGTAGATTATGCAACAAGCTACAACTTTCATGTTTTGACTTTTGTTTGAATCCAAATGGATCATGGTGAAAAGATGGGGCAAAGTTGGGAAAAAATTAGGGTTTTTCATAACTTAGAAAAATTCTAAGTTATGAAAAATTCCATTTTCAAACCCTAATTTGCATTTTGTGATTTCTTGATGAACAAGTTTCATGATTTGGCATGTTTTGATGAAAAATGAATCTTGACTCTTGATTTTGACCAAAAAGTCAAAGTTTGACTTTTCAGTATACAGTCAAAATTGATCAATTGACTGGGAAATTCAACTGTCAATCTTGTGTACTTGGGATCTTTTGAGCTTGATGAACATGTCAAGATAATTCCATGGGGTCCTTGAGTCCATATGGGAGCTTGGTTTGCCATTGGCTAGGTCAAACAGTCAAAAATTGCCTTTGTGCAGTCAAAACCCTAAAAATGACCATTTTGCCCTTTTGGTGATCTGATCAAATTTCTTGTGGAATTGTGATTCAAACTTGATCAAATAGTTCATATGAGTTCAATATGTTGATGTGGATCAAATTTCATGAGATTTGACTGTCAATTGGCCACAGTTGACTTTTTTCCCAATACAGCTGATTTCTAGGTCAACTGTCCAATTGACTGGGTAAAACTTGGAATCAAGACTTGAAACTTGGTATAGGTAAACTTGGGAGTCCAACATGAAGCATGAAAGTCATCTTAGGCATTTTAGGTCAAAACATCTTTAGGCAAACACAAACCCTAATTTTGAGTCCACAGAGCAAGGAGAAGTCTTGAGCAGAGGAAACCCTAACTGTATCTTGATCTTCAAAGGTCTTGTGATGAGAAAATGTTGAGGAAATGGGAGGGAAAATTTTGGGGTACAACAGTTGCCCCTGTTCAATCTTCTTGGACCTGAAGAGTTAGATTGGCAAGTTTGCCTTTCGTGACTCGAGGGTAAAAGGAGATTGGACACTAGAGTGCCCGGAAATTTGCACTCGCATGTTGAAGTATCAGCAATGTGATGGCGGGAATGGGCTTATAGATGCCATTTGGAAGTGTCGATCGCGTAAGAGATTCCTTAATGAGAAACTTGTGTATTTGAGGAAGGAGGATGTTTTCCTGGCTTGTTACAGGTGTTTGATCTTCAGTCTCCTTGTGCAGATATGCCCTGGCTAGATACAGGTATCGAATCTACAATCGGTTGCTCACAGATGTGCCCTGGCTGGATACAGGAGTCGAATCCGGAAATAGTTGTCAATAGATGTGCCCTGGCTGGATACAGGAATCGAATCTTCAAACTCTTCAGACGTGCCCTGGCTAGATACAGGAATCGAGTCTGGAAATGTAGTCAGCAGATATGCCCTGGCTGGATACAGGAATCGAATCTGGAGCTGTTATAGTTGACAGATGTGCCCTGGCTGGATACAGGAATCGAATCTTTGAACTCTGCAGACGTGCCCTGGCTAGATACAGGAGTCGAGTCTGGAAACTGATCACTCTCAGATGTGCCCTGGCTAGATACAGGTATCGGATCCGGAATTGTGACAGTTGAAGGTAGTCGTTTTTGAGATTGTCTTTTTCCTGTAAAGGCAAAAACGTAAGTTGTATGCAATGTCATGATGTATGATATGCATAATATCATGATGTTCAACATGAGATGTTGTATGCGTTTCATCATGTATGTAAGCAAGATGTATGAAAATGTAAAATGTTCATGAATGTAATTTCGTCTTTGGGGAAAATAAATCCTTGACGAACGGCCGGAGAATTGTTCTGTGGAAGAGATATTTGGCCGAAGTTTTGATGAGAGGCCTGCTGAGGACTTTAACGACGGATTCCGCTGAGGATAATGATGATAAACTCCGCTGGGGAACTCCAAAGATAAACTCTGCTTGGGAATACCAAAGATAGACTTCGCTGGGGATTGAAGGAACTTTGCTGAGAGCGGTCTTCCGTGGCTTTTAGCTGAGGATAACCCAGTTATAAGTCCTTGTGAGGAAATAACTCTAAATAAAACTCGGGAGAGACGTCCGTACTCTGCAGGGGATAAGCTTCCAGAATCCACTGGGGATGAGCTTTAAGACCTGCCGGGGAATGTTGTGCCTTTTCAGGATCGACGGGGAATCAACTCCGCTTGGGGAAAGTATTTGTCGCATCCTGTTTTACTCTGCGTGGAATTGAGATGATTTGGCCACATTCTTCAGTTGAACCTACCTTGGTGCCTTGGCGGACAAAACAACCAGACTGCATTAGACAACTCCACATTGCCCCTGTCTTTGATGTCACTTGTAATTAATCTCTTGTTTTATATGCAAATATTTATGAATCAGCAATTTAATGTCAAATGCATATATCAACAATGAACATTGGACGTTCTTCGCAAAACAGAAAAAGAAAACAATGGTAATTTGTATGGACAAGTGAATCTGTATTGATTTAAACTTTGCCTGTGAATAGGCGTTTTTTGTACAAGACGCTGACATCCTAGTAAGAGGACATCGCCAAAAAGTATAGAGTTTACAATTTTGAAAAAGGAAACAAAACAGCTATGTGAACAATCCCACTGGGTTCCAACTCTGCTATTGCCTTTATGTCTTCGAACGTTTCATCACTTTGCTACCTAGTTGAAGATGAAACTGATTGGTCGATGCCGAAACCTGAGCTAGATAGTTGATACCGAATTCCGGATGCGAAGTGATCCAATGAGACATAGTGTTACGCTTCTATCCCTAACTTTTGCCTGGACCGCCCTTTCGGGTTTTCAGTCCACCGGGATACCTATTTTTTGCCCAAGCCGCCCTTTCAGGTTTTCGACTTGCCGGGTGTACAGATTTTTTTTATTAATTTCATCCCTTACTTTTTCCCGAACCCTTTTGGTTCGCCGGGAAGCCCTTATTTTGCCTAGGTATGTCAACCTAGCGGGTCTCTTATTTATGCGTAGTATTTTTTCACTATGTCTGCATTGGCGGGGTGGGGAAGGTCGTCACCATCCATGGTGGTTAGGATCATGGCTCCTCCTGAGAACACACGTTTAACCACAAATGGCCCTTCGTAAGTAGGGGTCCATTTGCCCCGGGGATCACTTTGAGGAAGGATGATGCGTTTGATCACCAGGTCCCCAACTTGATACTCTTGCGGTCTGACTTTCTTGTTAAATGCCCTGATCATCCGTTTCTGATACGTTTGACCATGACAGATAGCAGTGAGCCTCTTTTCGTCAATCAGATTTAATTGATCAAGTCGAGTCTGGATCCAATCATCTTCATTCAAGTCTGCATCCTTCATTATCCGGAGAGAGGGTATCTGGATCTCGATTGGCAAGACTGCCTCCATGCCATAGACTAAGGAGAAGGGAGTTGCCCCGGTTGATGTCCTTGCTGAGGTGCGGTACCCATGAAGAGCGAACGGTAACATCTCGTGCCAATCTTTATAGGTCACTGTCATCTTCTGCACAATTTTCTTGATATTTTTATTGGCTGCCTCAACAGCCCCATTCATCTTTGGTCGGTAGGGAGAAGAATTGTGGTGCTGTATCTTGAATTGTTCGCAGAGTTCGGTGATCATTTTGTTGTTGAGATTGGTACCATTGTCCGTAATGATTCTTTCTGGGATGCCGTACCGACAGATCAGATTATGCCGGATGAAACGCGCCACGACGCTCTTGGTTACTGTGGCATAGGAAGCTGCCTCAACCCATTTCGTGAAGTAATCGATCGCCACCAAGATGAAGCGATGCCCATTGGATGCCGTTGGTCGGATCTCACCGATCATATCGATGCCCCACATTGCGAAAGGCCAAGGTGCCGTCAGGACATTCAAAGGAACCGGAGGGATATGCACCTTGTCAGCATAGATCTGGCATTTATGACAAGTTCGGGAGTGCTGGTAACAATCGGCTTCCATTGTGGACCAGAAATATCCTGCCCGAAGGATTTTCTTAGCCATGGTGTGTCCACTGGAATGTGTTCCAAATGTACCTTCATGCAGTTCCATCATGATTTTCTCTGCTTCAGCCTTATCCACACAACGCAGCAGAGTCGAATCATGATTCCGTTTGTAGAGAATGCCGTTGCTGAGGAAGAATTTTGTAGCAAACCTTCTCATGAACTTCTTATCATTGACGGATGCACCTTCAGGGTATTCCTGAGCTTCCAAGTACCTCTTTACCTCGTGATACCAGGGTTTTTCAGCCACCTTCTCAGCCTCGAGCTCACAGCAGTATGCCGGTTCATCCAACTTCCAGATTATGATTCGGGGAGCCTCATTGTCCCATTTAACTTTGAACATTGAAGACATCGTGGCTAGTGCGTCCGCTAGCTGATTCTCCTCTCTGGGGAAATGCTCAAAAGTTATCTCTTCAAAGTGAGGGAGCAAGGTCGACACATACTCCTTGTAAGGAATAAGATTCGGGTGTTTCGTATCCCACTCGCCTTTGATCTGATTGATCACGAGAGCGGAATCTCCGAAGACACTTAGAAATTTTATCCTTAAGTCGATTGCAGCTTGTAAACCCATGATACATGCCTCATATTCCGCCATATTGTTGGTGCAGCTGAAACATAATCGGGCGGTGAGGGGAGTATGAGTTCCTTTGGGAGATATGATTACAGCGCCGACGCCGTTACCCAAAGCATTGGAGGCTCCATCAAAATGCATAGACCATCGGGATCCTTCCTCAGGTCCTTCATCCGGTCCAGGTACTTCACAGTCAGTTACCACCATGATGTCTTCGTCCGGAAAATCAAAGTTCAATGATTGGTAATCGTCCACAGGTTGGTGTGCCAAATGATCGGCCAGTACACTTCCCTTAATTGCTTTCTGAGTTGTATACTGGATGTCATATTCTGTTAAGATCATTTGCCATCTCGCTATTCTTCCAGACAGAGCGGGCTTTTCAAATATGTACTTGATGGGATCCATCTTTGAAATCAATAAAGTAGTGTGAGTCAGCATATACTGTCTCAGCCGGCGAGCAGCCCATACAAGAGCGCAGCAAGTTTTCTCAAGCAGTGAGTAACGAGACTCACAGTCGGTAAACTTTTTGCTCAAGTAATAAATAGCGTGCTCTTTTCGGCCAGACTCGTCATGCTGCCCCAGCACACACCCCATTGAATTGTCAAGTACTGTCAAGTAAAGTATCAGAGGTCTTCCTTCCACCGGTGGCATAAGAATGGGTGGCTCTTGGAGATATTCCTTTATTCTTTCAAAGGCGGCCTGACACTCATCATTCCAGCGTACTACTTGATCTTTCTTCAACAATTTGAAGATTGGCTCACAAGTAGCGGTCAGATGTGAGATGAATCGGGCAATGTAATTCAGTCGTCCTAGGAAACCTCTGACTTCTTTCTCTGTTTTTGGAGTCGGCATCTCTTGTATGGCTTTTACCTTGGCAGGGTCCACCTGAATACCTTTATCACTTACAATGAAACCTAGCAATTTTCCGGATCTTACCCCAAAGGTGCATTTGTTGGGATTCAACCTCAGCTTGTATAACTTGAGTCGGTCAAACAACTTCCTTAGATGGTCAAGGTGCTCCTCCTCAGTTTGAGACCTCGCAATCATGTCATCAACGTATACCTCAATCTCATGATGGATCATATCATGAAATAAAGCAACCATGGCACGTTGATAGGTTGCCCCGGCATTTTTCAATCCGAATGGCATGACCTTATAACAGAAGGTGCCCCACTGAGTCACAAAGGTAGTCTTCTCCATATCTTCTGGAGCCATCTTGATCTGATTATACCCTGAAAAACCATCCATGAAGGAGAACACCTTGTGTTGAGCTGTATTGTCAACAAGGACATCAATGTGAGGTAGGGGGAAGTCATCCTTGGGGCTGGCCCTGTTCAGATCCCTGTAGTCGACACACATTCTGACTTTACCGTCCTTCTTCGGCACTGGCACAACATTGGCAACCCACTGAGGGTAAGAAGTCACTGCAAGGAACCCGGCATCAAACTGTTTCATAACCTCGGCCTTGATCTTTTCAGACATCTCTGGACGCATCCGTCGGACTTTTTGCTTTACCGGAGGGCAATCTTCCTTGGTTGGCAGATGGTGAACTACAATGTCGGCATCCAAACCAGGCATATCTTCATAGGACCAAGCAAAAATCTCCATGTAGTCTCGTAGCATCTGGATCAATCGTTGCTTCACGCTGAGCTCTAGATTGGCACCAATCTTGACCTCTTTCCTATCTGTCTCAGTACCCAGGTTAATTGTCTCCACAGGCTCTTCATGTGGTTGAATAGCCCTCTCTTCCTGAAGTAGCAGTCTCGCAAGTTCACCAGGCACTTCGCAATCATCTTCACCTTCGTCTTCGGCCAAGTTGATCGGATTTTCGAAGTCATAACTGGCGGTAGCAGAGCTGTTACCAGTGAGATCCAGAGTGGATTGAAACCTGTATAAGTGAGTGTGTGTAAATACAACTGTTTTGCAATATGTATAACACAGAAAGAAAAAAGAGCACAAGATTTGAAATGCAACAAACGTCCAATGTTTTGATTGATGATATATGAAAATGTCATACAAAAAGCCCTCACAAATGGAGCTACGATGCCCCGGGTAGGACACCGAGCCAACAAAGTTTTAACATATTGTTTATTACAAATTTGGAAATCAAAAGAAATCAATTACTGCGTGACAAATGTGATAGGGGTAAAATCCTTTGTCGTCCAGTTGCTTGGTCCGTTGCTGGTAGTCGGGTAGATCCAACTGTCAAACTCAGCTTCCTCCACATCCTCCTCGATAGCATTCACCCTTGAGCTGGTAATAAACACCGGAGCCTTTCTGATCTTCTCTTTGCGCACCGCCTTCTGAGCCTCTGCAGTAAAGCCTAGCCCAAACTTGTCGTTCTTCTGAGTGAAGTCAGGAAGCTGACCCCAGTGTGCACAATTGCCTTTCTGAACCACAGCCCGGGCATCCCTTAGGGAAGCCATTTTCAAGGAATCATTCTCTTCGGCTATTGTCTCTGCAGCTGCTGAAATTGGATGCACCTCCTCGAAATGCTGGAAGGGGGTTTCAATAAACTCCCCGTCCATCTCAATGTACCTGAAGGAATTCAAATGGCTCACCATATACTCCTCTTCTCCTTGCACAGTGACGATCTTCCCCCTGACGGGATATTTCAGCTTCTGGTGCAAGGTGGAGGTCACTGCCCCAGCTTTATGGATCCAAGGTCGACCCAGTAGACAAGAGTACGATGGACGTATATCCATTACATAAAAAGTAGAGTCAAACACTTGAGAGCCCACACGAATAGGGATGTTAACCTCTCCATGAACCATCCTTTTGGAACCGTCGAAGGCCCTGACGATGATATTGCTGGGTTTCAACTCCAGGCCTTCATAATCCAAACGATCCAAAGCCTTTTTCGGTAGAACATTCAAGGAAGAACCAGTATCCACTAATACATGTGCCAGAGTAGTGCCCCTGCATTCGATGGAGACATGCAGGGCATCATTGTGGTCTCTCCCTTTCGCGGTCAGGTTAGCATCTGAAAAACCCAAGCCGTTGTCCGCTGTCAGATTAGCTATGCAATCGGTGAACTGGACTGCAGACGTCTCCTGCGGCACATGGGCCGTCTTGAGAAATGAGATCAAGGCCTTAGCATGGGCCTCGGAGCATAGCAATAAGGAAAGCAAGGAGATCTTGGAGGGTGTATGCCCCAACTGCTCGACAACATTAAAATCACTTTTCTTTATTATTTTCAGAATCTCCTCCATTTCTTGTCGGGAGGCCTCAGCATTTATGGGTATTGGTGCCTCCATCCGGGCAGGCTCTTCTTCAATCCCTTTGCCCCGAGCATTTGATGACTCGGCAGCAGGGGACACAATTTGATCAGCAACAGGACCAGGTAAACTTGTAGGTTTTATGAGGAGGGGTTTTCGAATAGCGGGCGGCGCAATGTCAGGCGAGAAGAGCCTGCCACTGCGGGTAACTTTGGCTGGACCAGTGATATCGCAGATACTGGCACTAGCGTCGAATTCTTGTTTGATTCCATTTACGTACACGTCTGCCCCATAATGCCAGGGGACAGCTTTATCAGATATGTAGGGGAGAGGCCCCGGGATGGTAATAATCACAGGTGCAACAGTCATAATTTGAACAAGCTTCTTTGAGGGAGCCTTGATTGGATTTTTGAAGATGGTAATCACATAAACTTCTTTCATCGGAACCAATTGAACAGCAGTCTTTTTGAATAGAATCTCCTTGCTATCCATTAGGCCTTGGATGCCTAACCTCAGCAAGGGACAATCAGATAGGGAAATAGCACAAAACAGGCAACCTTCACCGCAACCCGGAAATAAACCGGCCCGCAGTAGGTTCTTCTTAACAGTCTTCAGAGGGGTAACAACTTCATCTACCGAAACAGCGTACGTTTCTTCCTCAATGGCATTTACCCTATGCTGGGGCATAGGAGCCGTTACAACATTTGGTCTTTCCGGCGCTTCAAACTGAATTTCCTTTGCGTCGATCAGATCTTGCACTTTGTTTCTCAAGGCCCAACAATCATCAGTAGTGTGCCCGGGACTATCAGAATGATAAGCACACCGGGCATTTGGGTTATACTTAGGAGACGCAGTGTTGACGACCTTAGGAGCTTCTTTGAGGGTTACCAGGTTGGTGGATAACAGTTGGGGTAAAATTTGAGATAATGTCATACTTAGTCGGGTATACTGCCTCTTGGGCCTTTCGCTTCTTTGTTGATTGTACTGCTGAGGAGCAGCAACAGGTTTGGAGATGACCAAAGCGTTGACGGCTTGGCGACTTTCGGGCTTGACTTGTCTTCTAGGACCATAGACGGCACTTGCTTCTTTCTTAAACGGCCTCTTCTCAGCACTTGTAGAGGCAGCCTTCTGTATCTTGCCTGACCTGATGCCAGCTTCAATTCTTTCTCCCGTCAATATCAAATCTGTGAATCCAGCGGAGGAGTTACCAACCAAATGATTGAAAAACGGACCAGACAAAGTCCCAAGGAACATATCAACCAGCTCTCGATCAGTTAATGGAGGTTGCACCCTGCCAGCCAAATCTCTCCATTTTTGAGCGTACTCTTTGAACCCTTCACCCGTTCCTAGGGACATACCCTGAAGTTGGGTACGCGTAGGAGCGAGATCAGAATTGTATTGGTATTGTCTATAGAATGCGGTTGCCAAATCTTCCCAGTGTCGGATGCTAGCTCCATCCAATTGGTAGAACCATTCAAGCTGTGACCCCGAGAGGCTGTCTTGGAAGAAGTGAATCCAGAGGTTCTTATCCGCCGTGTAAGGTTGGATTTTCCTTACGTACGACCTTAGATGCAGCTTTGGGCAGGAGACCTCATCATACTTGGCGAAGGCAGGCGCCTTAAACTTATGTGGAATGACTACCCCAGAAGATAACCCTAAATCTCCGAAATCCAGTCCCGGCACATTCTGAATTTCCATGGCGCTCAAGCGGTCCTCCAATTGCTTGTATCGGTCAGCAGCAGGTGGGTATTGTTCATCGTTATAGTCCGTCTCGTTGTCGGAGACTACGGGACTAGGAGCTCCTCCCCCTTAGGGACTATTTTTCTCAGCAGAAGAAGTGGTTGGATCAGCTTCATTGTGGAGTGTGTTCCCAAATCGGCGTCCGGTGTTGAACAATGCAGTCCTCTTTTTCTTCTTCTTCTTCAGGAGTAGAGTCTTCAACTCTTGCTGACCTTGGGCTAGGCTTAGGACCATCTCTTGAAACTGTGCACTTTGGGCCTGAAGGGCCTTGATTGCTTGCTCACTGGAGGAGTCTGGATTCATGATGATTGTTCACACAAACAGCGAAGAAAATTAAGCAACCTGTGAAATAGGGTACCTGCTATGCATATGGTGCAATGGAATGCGTATGTATGCAATGCATTCAAGGATTTAGAATATTCAAAATTTGTTGTAGACAAAAAGGAACGCACATCATATTAATAAGGAGAAATTCGTTAGTACATAAATGCCCCATGGGCCAAATATTACAAAATAACTCCTTAAGGTAAAAAAAACATTGCGCATCCTCTTTGGCGCGATGTAGGTGTTGAGATTCCTTTCCTCGTGCAGCAGGCGGGTGAGTTCCAGGACTTTCTTTTCACTAGCATGTAGACTGGTCTCAAGAGAATTCCGTTCTTCCTTAAGCTGGACCCAACTCTTCTGCATCTCTTCCCAGGAGGTGGGCATGTCGGGATGTTGAATGGTGTAGGATGCTTCTCCTTCCAAGACTGGTTCTTTGATCACAGGAAGCATATGAGGATAAGGCATCACTAATTTCTGGGAGCGGGCTCGTACCCACTTGAGGTAAGGTTCCAACGGGATGGAGTTCCGGTGCCCCAATGTCTTGCTGTCTATCCTACTTGGCATCCTCCAAGCTCTGATAAATTTCTGACGAAGTCCTTGAGTATCATTGTCGAAGTCGAAAACTATGTCAGGAATTAACATGTCATGAGGGCCATCCTTCCGAGCATAACCAAACTGTCTCCAAGCCAGGCATGGGTTGTAGGTAATACCTCCTTTGATTCCAAATAAAGGAACATTAGGGTACTCCCCACAACGATCAATGATAGTGACGTCTTCCCTGGACCTAGGACACCAATGTATATCTGCATGCGTGAGAGTCATTAACCGTTGTGACCATCTCAAACCCCGCTCGTTCTTTAAAACTGCTTGTGGAAGGTGTGAAATAAACCACCTTCCCAAGAGAGGAGTGCAACACATAAGGACACCCCTTCTTCTCATGGTTCGAGTGTAACATGAGTGAAGGATGTCCCCCAGCAACGTAGGTATAGGATTCTTGGTCATGAAGATCTGGACAGCACTGATATCAATGAGCTGATCGGGGTTAGGGAACAACACCAAACCATAGACAAGGAGGGCCATAACTTCTTCAAAAGCTCGTAGGTCAAGAGAGTTCCAACATTCTTGGGCCTTTTCAAACAGAAACCTGGCTAAGAACCCTTTGATACCACTTCTAACTTCCCAATGTCCTTTGAGGTCAGATGTCTGTAGGTGCAAGGCTTTAGCAATCTCTTCAAGCTTGGGTTCCTCTTCCGTACCGTTGTAGGGTAGTTGATCAAGGATAGGGACCTTCAGAAGTCGGGAGAACTCTTCCAATGTAGGCACCAACTGATAATCCGGGAAGGTGAAGCAGTGATGCAGAGGGTCAAAGAATTGGAACAAGACCTTTATCAAGTCCTCCTCAATGTTGGTGTTAACCAAGCTGATGAGTCTTCCATGTCTCTCACTGAATGAAGAACCCTCGGGAATCCTGGACAGAAGTTCCTTAAGCTGAGGGGGGATCTTTACAAGGCTAATCTGAATTGTCTTTCTGCGAGCAGTTTCCATGTCCTATAAAACAAGAACAAAGATGAAGATTCGAAACCCTTGAAATGGTTAGTCAATGCTCATGATGTTTGTATGATGTAATGATGTGATGATTAAATACACTATAAGTATTCACAAAGGCAAACATGGTAAGGCACACAAGTCACACAAACCCTTAGAGTTTAGGCCTGCATGGAGTCTGGGTATTACCCTCTTGAAGTTTGGTGGGCTCAACCTGTCCTATCAAAAGTAACCGGGTCCTAAAGGTCCCAATATCACGGGATTGCTTTCATTGTTCATCGTTTCGATTTAGCCACTGAACTGGCGACCGAAATATTCCAGGAAAGCAACCCTCAACTGAGTGTAGTATCGAGTATCAACCAACCTCGGACTGCACCAAAGTCAGTTACCTCACTACCCTAAAAAAGGCCAAGATGGTTCAATTAAGGTTCCTAAGGTCAGTTGATGCTTCACGACACCACGCGGCGGCCCCGTACTCTCCTTGACTGAACTCAAGGGTTACCGGTACACACCAAAGTGCCACATCAACGTAGCAGACTGCTTCAACCATGTCGGTATACCCCGCACAGTTCCCTCACAGCCTTGTTGCTACTTTCTAAGAAGGTATCCCCAGATCCGGGTTAGGATCTATAAAACTCCGATACAAAGCCCACAAATGTAAAAGCAAACAAGACAATCAATTGAAAACAAAGGTGATCTAAACCCTAAGGTTACTCCACTTTTAAGTAGTCTCCCCAGCAGAGTCGCCAGTTCTGTGATACGGTGGGAGAACTGACTAGTGTTTTGTGTTTGTATTCGCAAATGTTGCGGTTAGCAAGAGTCGCCACCGACTTTTTATTTTATCCTAAGGAAAGGTTAAAAAGCACAGCAAAAACCTTTTGAGATGTTTCTTGGGTTCGGGGAGTAGGTTATAGAAAGGGAAGGTATTAGCACCCTTTCTATCCATGGTTATCCATGGGCTCTTAGTTACTTGCTTAGATCACTTGCCTTTTGTTTTCAATTGTTTTAAATGGTGCTTGAGTGTGTGGGTTTGAAAATGTTTTTGAAAAGAGGCCAATGTGGTGGCAACCTTTGTAATAATCCATGTGGGGATGTATACAAAGATGTATGTCTTTTGAAAAAGTTTTCGTTTGAAAGTTGTTTTGAAAGTGTAGTGATGTGTGATTTTGAAATTAGGCAAGTGTTTTGTTTTGCAAATTGATTCAAGTAACTAAGAGGTTATCTACTCCTAAATTTCTCAAAAGATCATTGCTATACTTTAACCCTTTTAACAAGTTTGCTCCACCATTGTATTTGGTGGGCAACCTTGCGTTAGGATGTGAAAGGGACAGGCGCGGGTCATCGTATGGACCATAATTGCAACGGCGTTAAATGTCTTTGAGCAATTTCTCTAAGGGAATTGATCATTTGTTTTTGTTTGTTTTTGAAAAGTTTTGTCGAGGGACTATGATCATTCAAATTGTTTGCTTTGCCCAAAGAAGTTCAACATACAATATGGCCCATTTATTTGAAGGCAATAAGTGGAATACCCTAGGGGGTGCAAGTGTGATTTGTGTGTCCATTTTCATGCTTGTTTATCTTGTATTAGGTCAAACTATTTTTTATCGTTTTTTCGCATACAAACCCTAATTCTAACATGTTATCATTAGAAAGCAATAAAGTGCGAAATTAAAATTACTAAGCTATTACAAAACCAAATATGGGAAGGGGGGTACAAATGTTCAAATGGGGGATATTGAAAAGAATTTAAATCTAAATTATTACATCAATTGAGTATTCGCAATTTAAATAATGTACAAAAATTAAATAAAAATGCAAGATGCACAAAATGTTTTGTATATGTATGAAAAAATATTATTTATGTAAAAGAGAAAAGAAAATAAAAAAATAAAAAAATGTATTATTTTTGGGGGATTTTGAACTTAGGGTAAAAACCCTAATTTTTTAAAGAAAAAAAGGTATTATTTTCTAATTTAATACAACTATTTATTCATTATTTATAAAAATAAAATAAAATGAAGTGTATTATGGAAAAAGGTATTTTTATATCAAATATTAATAAGAATGAAAAAAAAATCAAGTATTTTTATATTTTGTCTTAAATATATTAATAATCACATATATATATATATATATATATATATTAAACCCTAAATATGTATTATACACAAAAATAAATATTTATTTAATATTTTAATAAAATATAAAAAGAGTATTTTTTGTGTGAAATATTTTCAGAAAGTAAATAAAAATAAAAATTGTATTTACACTATTTTCTATTTATTCTAATAATAGTACATATATATATTATATACAAACAAAGAAAATAAACAAATAAATATGCAATAAATGCAAAAAATGATGAAAAAAATATTTTTAATTTTCTAATGTCATGAGAAAAAATAAACAAAGTCAACCAAAAAAGAAAAAAAAGTCAAAAATGTTAAGAAATGAACAAATGGGCTCAGGGGGTGTAAACATGGAAATGGGGTGTGAAAAGAAAATAAATCCAGGCCCAGCCCAGACCACTTCTTCTTCAACCTCTGTACAACCTTCTTCAAGCAAAAACACGCGTTTTTTATCTCTAGATTCCTGGACTTTCAAGCAAAACTCATAACATGAAAAGTGTAGAGCATTAAGAGACGGTTTCAACCATATAAAGAACATGACCTATCTCTCTAAGATGAGGGAGAATTTCTCTCCCCCCCATTTATGACCTAACTTTTCATCAATGTTCAGACATGAAATTCTCTAAGCACACGAAATATAAATGAAATCTAAACATATGAGCATGTTCAGGGCTATGATTGTGACATGTTTTCTTCAAAAATCTAAAGCTAACAATGCCTAACAAGGGAGATAGAACTCCATGAATATACCTGTTCAGTTGGAGTCGAGCTTTGCAATGGAGGGTGTTTCAGAGTGAAATGATGACTTGTACAGCTTCCTTGAAGTGTAAGGATGCTTTTCCAATTCCTACTTTGTCTTGAAACTCCCTGAATCGAGCTAGTGAACTCCAACTGCAAAACAGAAAATTAAAAATGGTGAAGTGGCTTGGAGGTGTTACAGGTCTGATTTTAGGACATGGTTAGCTTGCATATGTTGTAGGGAAGGTAGAGGAAAAGGTTTGGATCAAAATGCTCGAAGGGATTGGGAGTTTGCACTCAAACTGCAGGGGCTCCCCTGTTTGTGCAGTTTTGAGGTGATTAGAGCAATGGGAGTGTTTCAGATGGCAAGGGCTCGTGTGTTAGCTTGGATTTTGTCTATGGAATGTGTTTGATAGCTTTTGTGTTGTGTGTCTAAGCTGAGATAATAGATAGCATAAGTTATGGACTTTTCTTCTATCTTAAGCAACAAAAGCAAGTTGGTTGTTTTAGGTTAGTAGGGGGCCTCCTAATGTGCTGCATAAGCCTCTCTTGATCAGTGTGTTATGCACATAATCTTGTGCAAAGCAGATCTTTCATGTACTTGTTGGATTACAAACTTGACATAAAGCTAAACTTTTCAAAAATGGAAATTTCACTTTATCTAGTTTAGGATTAAACCATTATGCAATGTTAGAACACAAAGAACATGACCTTAACACATTGAATATGCATTAAATTATTGAGTATGAAATGGTTCAAGGACCTGTAATCAAGCATAAAGCAAACTGATTTCAAATTGGCAAGATTATGAACATGTCTTGATGAAGAACAAAAGTGAATTTTTGCCAACTTGTGAAATTCGAATCTCTCAAGTTATGAGGTTGTTTGATGAGTTCTTGGACATTTTGGAAAGCTTGGAATGTGTACTACAATCCATCTTTGAAATGCAAATCAAAATTCCAAGTGGAAGGGTATGAAAAGTGGCCTTGAAGTGGGGTAGAAAACCTTGTCAAAATAGGTTAAATTTCACTAAGTTAAAAATGGTTTAGTGCCCTTATTCAAAAAATTATAACTTGAGATACAAGCTTCAAATGAGAAAACTTTGTGAATCAAAGTTGTAGATTATGCAACAAGCTACAACTTTCATGTTTTGACTTTTGTTTGAATCCAAATGGATCATGGTGAAAAGATGGGGCAAAGTTGGGAAAAAATTAGGGTTTTTCATAACTTAGAAAAATTCTAAGTTATGAAAAATTCCATTTTCAAACCCTAATTTGCATTTTGTGATTTCTTGATGAACAAGTTTCATGATTTGGCATGTTTTGATGAAAAATGAATCTTGACTCTTGATTTTGACCAAAAAGTCAAAGTTTGACTTTTCAGTATACAGTTAAAATTGATCAATTGACTGGGAAATTCAACTGTCAATCTTGTGTACTTGGGATCTTTTGAGCTTGATGAACATGTCAAGATAATTCCATGGGGTCCTTGAGTCCATATGGGAGCTTGGTTTGCCATTGGCTAGGTCAAACAGTCAAAAATTGCCTTTGTGCAGTCAAAACCCTAAAAATGACCATTTTGCCCTTTTGGTGATCTGATCAAATTTCTTGTGGAATTGTGATCCAAACTTGATCAAATAGTTCATATGAGTTCAATATGTTGATGTGGATCAAATTTCATGAGATTTGACTGTCAATTGGCCACAGTTGACTTTTTTCCCAATACAGCTGATTTCTAGGTCAACTGTCCAATTGACTGGGTAAAACTTGGAATCAAGACTTGAAACTTGGTATAGGTAAACTTGGGAGTCCAACATGAAGCATGAAAGTCATCTTAGGCATTTTAGGTCAAAACATCTTTAGGCAAACACAAACCCTAATTTTGAGTCCACAGAGCAAGGAGAAGTCTTGAGCAGAGGAAACCCTAACTGTATCTTGATCTTCAAAGGTCTTGTGATGAGAAAATGTTGAGGAAATGGGAGGGCAAATTTTGGGGTACAACAGTACTCTTATAAGGTAGGTTCCTTAGTCTTGACCTACAGTTGATCTACCCTCCCAAAAGGTGGTTTCCTTAAAGGTGTCATGAATAATGCCAAAGGGGAAAAGGCACAAAGGCCTCCCTCAAGTGGAGCCTCTTTACGGACTGAGACTTTCGTCTCAAAGTCATGAAAGGTCTCGTCATGAGATTTTAGGCTAAGGCCATTACAAAGAGTCATGGGTGACCTTCCAAAGTCCTACTCGTCAGGAGGATATCTCTCGATAAGCATTCCTTTTTCAGAAGTCCACCGACTCTAGGCGAAGTCGTCATATAAACTCGCAGGGATGATGTACCCCCTAAGCTAATAGTCGAACCTTCTTTCTAAGGGTTATATGGAAAATATTTTTGAGATAGAAAAATCCCGCCACGCAGTAAAAATATATGATAATAAGAGAAATTGACAGTGAATAAATAAATGCGATAAAGTAGGTAAATGTAATAAATAAAGCAATAAAAATAGAAACCCAAAAATACCTAAACCTAGGGTTAAGGAGAGTCCCCGGCAGAGTCGCCAGCGATTGCGACTGGTTTTTAAATCAGAGTCGCCACTATTAGTTTTTATCCTAGGGAAGGGAATCTAACAGAAAACTCTAATTTGCATACAGAGATTCTAGGTTTCGGACTTCATTAGACGAAAGGAAGGTGTTATGCACCTTTCATCTACCTTGTTTACAAGGATATTAGGTTTTAGGTTTAGGTTTGGGTAAAATAGGGTTTTGAATTTTATTAGGGGAAAGGGTTTAAATTTTTTATAGGGGAACTCAGTACGATTTTTGATTGTATGCCTACGTATCCTCTTAAGAGGAATCAGAGTCTCAATTCGTAGTTCATATGGGTTGGTGTTTTTAGGGGTTTGCAAACATATTTTGAATCACTTCGCACTCGGTCGAGAGTAGTGATTACGGAGATTTTGACTGAGTGCGCAGTAATTCAAAACTAGTTTGAAACTCTTTTGCAAAAAACAATTGATTAATTTAGTTTATTGCGAAAAATAATTTGATGATTCGTTTGTGTTTTTTAGTCATATTATTTGCATAGATCTTGATTAATGAATGATTAAAAAATAATTTAATGCAAATTATATATAAAGTAATATATGCAATTTTAATATAAAAAATAAATTTATTTGATAATATAGTAATATTTACATATAATAAATAATAATACTATAAATAAAAATTACTATTAATGATAATAATAATTATAACTAATAATAATAAAAATAATAATACAAAAAAGACAATAATATAATATAATAATAATAAAATAATAATTATATAGAAAATGTAGAAAATGATTAATTAGACAGGGGGTGCAATCTTAGTTTTTAAGTAAAAATAGGGGGGTGGAAAACAGTTGGATTAGGCCCATTATGATTGCTGGACATGCGGGTGTGAAGTGTTTGGTGTTTGGTTAAAACGATTGAAAGGGGATGCTAACCTTAATGGGCTTGGCCCATTACAGTTTGAAGGAAGTATCCGCGTGTTCTGGTGTGGCGAGGGTGTATGCTAACTAACACAGACTTGGCCTAGTGTCCATCTAATCATGATCTAAGGGATGTAAAACGAGGGAGTACAATAGACCAAATGAGCGCGTCTTACGGGATTGATACAAATCAAAATTGTTTTAATTTCATTTTACCATTTCATTTTTATTTATGTTTACAGTATCTCTTCTTTTTCTCTCTTACCAACCCTTCTCTTCACTTTCCTAACCCTACCACCTTCCCACATGGCGGCGCTTCACAATCCGGTAACCCTTAATCAAAACCCAACTAACAAAAACCCCAAATCAACAATTAAAGAAAATAAAAGCTAAGTTTATCTTTACCCCTTCTGCGTTTCTGATTGCGAATAATCGGTGATGTTAAATTGACCCCTTTTCTCTGGATTTCGCAGGCAATGGTGGTCTTAGAAGGTGACAACGATGGTGGTTGTAGCGGCTCGCGGTTAGGTAAGGGAGACCGATTAGGGTTTCAGAAATCGAAACCTCAACCGGCGCTAAATTCTCCTTCTCTCTGTAAACGTCTCTCTGTTCCTGTTCTTGATCTTCTTCTGTTTCTTTTTTTGCTTCTATAAAAATCCCCCGCCTGTATCTCCCCTTTCTTCTGTATTCGTCTTTAATATATATAGTTTTTTTGTTATTAGGGTTTTGAACTTTCAGTTAGAATTTTAGCTCAGATTAGGGAATTAGAAGAAAATTAGGGATTGGATTTCTGTATAATTGATTCGCAATTTGTAATGTTTGATTTGATTTTGGTAATAAGAGATTTGATTGTAATTTTGGTTTAGTTTGATAATGTAATGTAATATATTGGATTCAGCTTTCTGGATTTGATTGAGTAAATATCTGTTTTCTGGAGATTAATTAATGAAGATTGGATTGTTTTTTTAATTAATTTGAACAGTAGATGTTAGGCGCGTATCTTGGGGATGATTTGTACAATATACGTTAGTATAAAAAAACCAACATGAAATTTGTCTTGATGGGTACAATTGTTGTTAACCAGCCTTTGGGCCTGCACTATTCATTTTGTGGTCAGCCTAACTTATTTCATTATTTTTTTATTACAGCAAACAAAATTCAGGTTTTTTTAAATCAGTTGGGCTTTGGAACTGTTTTCAGACCCTAATCCAATAGATTTCTAAACCATACTCTTCTTTTAAAACATTATCATAATAAAAACTTAACATCAATATATACATATTACGCTTTTTCTCTTAATAAAGAGATAAATATTTCTTTTATTAAAACAATAATAGCAAGGAATATTGCTACTAATGACTTTTCTTTAAAAGAGAGTCCTTCCCTAACCAGTAAATGATTAAAACTCTTACTAAAAACTTGTAAAATAGATTAATCAAAAATCAAATAATAATCTTGCTTACAAATGCCAAATGGGCTAACTTAGAGACTATTTTAATGGGCCTGTAGTTTGTAACAGATTCAAAATTTTAAATATTATTTAGTTTACCCCCTTTTAGTAACAAATGAAAAAATAATTCTTTTAACAAGTTGTGAATAAGAATTTTCTTAGAAAAGTAACAGCGGACGTTTTATAATAATTTTTCTAAAATAAATCAACAACAAAAATGACAGATGAACTGATTTTAAAGATCTCAATGGGCCAGCTAAAGAAGAAACCTTAATGGGTCTATAATTCGGAATTGTACTAATTTTAATTCCAACTAACAACTTAAACTTAAGTTGGTTTTAAGACTTAAGGACATAACAATTATTTGAATAATTTTTCATTTTTGAATCGCATGGGCCATAGGCCAATATGCCCTACGGATAGGTTTATGGATACATGAGTCTTTCTGATTTAAAAAGCCGCGCCTTCCTAAATTAAAAATACACCCCTAGTCTTGGATAAAGATGGGATATTAGATATTGTTGTACCATCTTTAATTAAATATTTATTCTATTTAAATCGTGAAAAATAAAATCATCAAGGTAGGACAAATTAAGGGTACGACACAAGGCCCAGATCTTGTGCAAGCCCAAAGCCTGCGTGAGATCCAGTGGGAGGCATGCTTGGGGGTCCATCATGAGGATCACTAGGCACTGGATCTGGATCAACTGAGATCTGATTGTTGGATCTGAGGGTGCAAGCTATATGCGTGGGATGGTAATGCATTGGATCTGAAAGAAATTGGTTAGAAAATACAAAATGCGGGATTCTAGGATCGAACCCAGATCCTTCCTCTCACATACCTTATGCCTTTACCACCTGTGCTGCCAATTCATTCATTATTATGATGACTTAATAACATTATATGTAAAATAATGACCAAGTCCCATTCATAAAAAAAACTGCATGTCAACAATCTAATAGACCAATCAAAATGAGAGAGAGAAATCAAATTTTAAAATCAACCAATAGGAGAGGTGGGAGATTCCACGCCACCGTTTGACCTTGGTCTAGATGGTCTAACCACCGGAGTCGGTGGTTTCCACTGTCTTCTCCTGTGGGGTCACCTGAAAACGTGAGCAAACAAAAAAACAAACTATGCAGATTGACTTATAAAGGTCCCCTGATCATAAATATGGCCTTAAAATGGATAAATCCTCGCGTATTGCAAGATTCGAACCTAAAACCCTAACGGCGACCATCCATGGTGTATTGCGATTTCAGTCACTATTGCCTCATGTAACACGTAAAAAAGGAAGCAAACATCAGCAGTAGTACAAAGGTAATCTTAAAACAAATTTATATGGCCTAATATGCAAGTTTTAGATCCAAGAATCTACCATAAAAGTTGAGATTCGGTTGGGCAATCTCAGGATCTTTTAGGCGCGTATGAGGAATGATTTGCCTCCCGTGGAACCATAGGAGGAAGATTGACCCTTTTGTTTGGATTAACAAAGGCTGGAATTGATGTTTTTGATTTTCACGATTTTCCTTGAAACTTTGATCTTTGCTAGGGTTCTTTTGTGGCTGTTGTGCGTGTCCATTAGGTATGAACTTGTTGTGTATATGTAGTGAATCACATTAGGTTAACAAATATAGAAAAAGATCCATGGCATTGAGTGCAAGATTTGTTCCAAATATCCACTTGAAAATCTTTCTTATTTTGGAAATCCTTTCCCATCTTGGCTTGCACGTTTTTATTTTTATATGCCAAGATATTTTGTCCATCATTTGATAAGAAAAAGATTCCCAATCAAATCTTCCATTATTTTTATTATTTACTTTATTTAATTTTGCATTTTAATGGATAAAATATCAAAATAAATAGTATAAATAATAAAATAATGTATGACTGAGCTCAAAGGTCGTGGGCCATGTTAGAACCAAGTTTCAAACATAAAAAGATAGGCCCATTTGGAAAAAAAATTCAAGTTTGGTCAATATTGGTTTCATGCATTTTTCCAAAAATTGGTCAACTTTAGCAATGCATATATCTCTCAATTTTAACCCTAAGAGGGTGTTCTTGGACTTTTTAGAGAGCTTAGGATGTCCTCTAACCAACCCTTTTGGTTTAATCTCAATTGGGTGTTCCATGTTCATGTAAGGAGCCTTGACCCAAAAGGTGTTTTTGTTGACTTTTTGAAAGGACCTATAATGTATGAGCTTGTATCTTTTAACTGAGGCATTTATTGATCTTGAGGGATGAATAGAAGTTGTAGGGAATTGGATTCTCTTCAAAATGAGCTTTGGTGGAAGAATTTCTGATAAAGTATGAGAAAGTTATGCCTGGTCAAAGTTTGGTTGATTTTTCCTATAGAAACCCTAATTTGCCATTTTGACTTTTGATGAGTTAGGAGAATTTCTTGAGGAATCATGATCAACCCTTGATAAAATGATGGATATCACTTTAAAATGTTTAGGTTGACCAAAAATCTTGAAGTTTGACTGTATTTGGGCCACAATTGACTTTTGACCTAGTATAGTTGATTTTCAGGCATTTGAGTAGTTAACTGAGCAAACTTGTTGTTCAAGGCATGAAATTTGGCATGGATGATCTTGATGACATATTAGGACAATGGAGAACATTTGGGATCCTTGGGACTCAAACATCTTGCTTAAAATAAAAACCCAAGTTTGAGGTTCATTGCCTTTAGGGGGAGAGTTTGCCTGGTCAACTCTTAATCATCTTAGGGCAAGTTGGGGACCTCTAGAGGCATGTCTTGAGTGAAATGAGAGGGAAATTTTTTGGGTATAACATAACTGCTTTATTAGAGGAATATGGAATATGCTCAGCGACAATGATTATTAAAGGAGCAATGGTTGGTTCACTTGAAATCCTAATAGGACCCTTTGAGGGAATCCTAAGAGGCTTATTGGAGATGGTTATTATGGACAGGTCTTCAGCTTTGTTGGTTAAACTTTTGAGGGTAGGAATCTTCTCAAACAAAATCTCGCGGCTATCTATCAGGCATTGCACACTTTCCTTCAGCCACTTTCACCCATTTACTTGTTGATCACAGCAAACACAATCTTTAGAACATCCAGGGAACACCCTGGCTCTCAGCAAATTAACCTTAGTAGTTAACGGAGTTGTTAAATCTTCAATGGAAGAGAAGAAAGTAGTATCATCAATTGCTTAACACCTTTTCCATGATTCAGAATTGGTAGAGTTATCACATTTGGAGTAGCAGGTGAATCAAATTCAATTGTTTTATTGTCTATCAGATCTTGAATTTTATTCTTCAGAGCCCAGCATTGATCAGTTTCATGCCCGGGGCTGTTGGAATGATACACACACTTGGAATTTGGATTGTACTTAGGTGATGAAATGTTTGGATTGGATGGCGGATCGCACAATGACACCAAGTTGGCCTTCAACAAATGTTGTAAGGCTTGGGATAATGACATGCTTATCCTCGTGAACTGTCTCTGAGGAACTTCAGATCGTTGATTGTTGGATGATTGCCTTTAACTGATGGAGGGTTGGAGATTAACACAACATTAACAGAAGGTCGATGATCCTTCTTAGTATGGGCCTTTCCCCATACACAACATTTGTTTCCTTCTTTCCAGTGAAGGGCTTCTTTATAATATTGGACGCGGAGGCAGATGTCATGGGAATCTTCCCACTCTTAATTCCATTTCCACCCTTTCATCAGTTAGGATCAACTCGGTGAAACCAGACAAAGAACCGCCAATCAATAGGTTGAAAAATGGGTCGGTTAATGTACCCATGAACATGTCAACTAGTTCTCTGTCAGTTAGTGGTGGTTGGACCCTACCAGCAAAATCCCTCAATTTTTTTGCGTACTCCTTAAACCCCTCATTGGTACCCATTGTCATACCTTGAAGTTGGACTCTAGATGGTGTCAGATCAGCATTGTATTGATACTGATGATAAAAAGTAGTGGCTAGATCTTCCCATGTGTGGATGCGGGAACCCTCCAATTGATAGAACTATTCTAGTTGAGTCCCAGTCAGACTCTCTTGGAAGAAATGGATCCAGAGCTTTTTGTCAGTAGTGTGAGGCTGCATCTTATGCGCGTAAGACCTTAGATGAAGTTTCGGGCAAGAAACCCCGTCATACTTGGAAAAGACCGGTATTTTGAATTTATGAGGGATGACAACCCCAGGTATTAAGCCCAACTCACTAAAATCCAAACCAGGCACGACTTGAATTTCAACAACCTTCAGTCTATCCTCCAACTGTTTGTATTTATCCTCAGCCGGAGGATATTGCTCATCAAAATATTCTTCGCCTTCAGAATCTTGATTATTGGCACCCCTAGCACGGGTGCTCCTTGCCTCCTCGTCTTGATTTTCGTCCTCCTCAAACGATTCTTCGACTATCTGTACCTGACGAACCGGACCTTTGAACCTCTTACCCATGTCGATGAAGGCCTTCTTTTTGGTTTTCTTCTTGGCTACTAGCATAGTCATCAACTTTTGTTGCCCCTTAGTCAGGGTCAACAAGGTCTCTTGGAACTTGGAATTCTGCGCTTGCAAGTCCTTCACTGTTTGTTCGATATCCATCTTACTGAAATAAACAGTAGAAAGATAAGGAAATTTGTTGTGGAAAACCTATTTATGTTATGATGCATGAAAATGCGTATGGGAATGATTTCAAGGACTTAGAAAATTTATATTTGTTTAGACAAAAAGGAACAAACATTAATTGTATTAATAAATTCAAATTGATTACAACATGCCTCTTGGGCTTACATTGAAACAAAAGAAACAAAATGAACTAAAATACAATAAAAATGGCTCAAGTCTCCTATGGATGCTTCCTATTTGGAGCGATATAAGCATTCAAGATCCTCTCCTCATGAAGTTGTCTCGTGAGATCCAATGTCTTCTTCTGTCTTGCATAAAACTGGGCTTTAAAGGTGTCTCGCTCCACCTTTAGCTGAATCCAAGCTCTTTGCAAATCTTCAAGAGAAGTAGGCATATCAGGATAAAGGACAATATATGGAACATCTTCTTCGGCGACAGGCTCCATGATGATAGGTAGGATGGCTTCATAAGGCATCATGAGGTTTTGGGCGCGAGTTCGCACCCACTTGAGATAAGGCTCTAAACGAATGGATTTCTTATGCCCCAACGTCTTGCTATCAACCTTGTTAATCATGCCCCAAGCTCGTATGAATCTCTGACGATAACCTTAGACATCGTTCTCGTAGTCGAATGTAATTCCTTGGTGTGATCGGTGGATCTGGAACTGACTGTTTTAAAGCTGGTCGCGAAATGTCGCGGAAGCAAGAGTCGCCACCGTCTTTTATTTTCTCCAATAGGAAAGGACAAAAGCACAGAAAAATTCCTTTAAAAGAGATTGCTCTCGGTTCGGGAGGTAGGTTATAGAAAGGGAAGGTGTTAGCACCCTTTCTATCCATGGTTATCCATGGGCTCTTAGATACTTGCTCAATGTGTTTTCAAAAATGTTTGTCTGCTTTTCAATGTGGGTTTCAAAAATATTCTTTGAAAAGTTTCAGTTCAACTCGTACGTCAGAGTGTTTGAAAAGTTTGTTTTGAAAGTTTTTGAAAGTGTGTTGGTGTGAAAAGTATTTTGATTTATTTGAAATTAGAGCAAGTATCCTCGAGAACCTACCTACCCTAAGGAATTTGTCTGTGTAAATGTCTTTTAAAGTAGTGCCATCCCACCATTGAGAAGTAGGTAGCACCACCATTGGAGGTGTTCGGGTCAATTCGAGTTTTAGGGACGTGGTGATCACCAGAGCAATGGGAAGACACCTTAGAAGCTACCCTTATGCCATTGATCTTTTATTCCGAGGCAACTTATTCGAGGCAACTTTGTTTTAGGCAACTAGATCAATGGACACAAGGACTTACTAAAATATCCTCTACTCGATGATCACCTTTCGAAAGGCAACAGTGAGGCGTACCCTAGGGGTGGTGTGTGCGAATTGTGTGTCATTTTCAGTTTATTGTTTGTCTTGTCATGCATTGGTGATCTAACGATTCGATTTTATTTTTGGGCATTCATTCTTTCATGTTATTGTTTAACAGTTAAAAGTGCGGGAATTTAAAGTGCGGAAAAGATAAAAGTCCTACGCTATTACAAAGGGCGAGGGTCTACAACGCCAAATTAATCCAGACCCGTTTTAAAATAAATTACAGAAAAGAAATGCCTAATAGCTATTACATGGCTTTGGTACAAGTACATTATATTCACAAAAGAAATAAATGAAATGCGCGAAAAGAAAATAATCACATGCGAGGGCGTTGAACCCTTTAAAGGAATTAAACTAATTAAGTTATCTAAAATTAAAATTAAATGAAAAATGGTATTTTTGTGTTTTTTAGATTTAAAAGAAAAAAGAAAAAATTAATTGAAATTAAATTAAATATTAGACCTAATTCTATTATTTTTTAAGTTTATTATGAAAATTTTAACTTTTAACCTAATCTAATTCTAAATTAGTTTATGTGCATTTTTTAATTTGTGAAAATAAATAAATAATGTTATTATTCTGAAAAAAAGGGAAAATTAAAAAAAGAAAATAAAAAGTTATTAAACCTAAATTCTATTTTTTTGGATTCTTTATTAAAAAAGATTAAAATTGAATACCTAATTAAAACTAAATATTTACATGTATTTATTTAGAAAATAATCATAATAAAATAAATATCATATTTTTTTATATTTTCTGATTTTTGAATGTTTTTATATTTTATAGAGAAATAAACTAATTATGTTGAAACAATAAAATAAATAAAATAGCAAAACTAAAGGTAAGAAGAAAAATATAAAAAATGCAAACCAGGGGGGGTAACCCCAATTTGGAGGGTCCAGGCCTGGAATTTTTGGCCCATTAGCTTTGAATTTTATTGACTTTCTGGATAGAGTGCTGCACGTTGACTGGCATCCACCATATGCCTTTGTTCTGGACCCTTTGATAGACCTCTTGGGACACGTGGATGAGCTGATGTTGAAGTGTATGGTAGGCATCAATGTTAACGCTGCATGTGAACTCAAGTTGAAAAATAATATGAGAATTATTCAGACCTGGGACTCGAACCCAGGTCTTAGACAATGCAAGCGTAACAGCTGTACCACTGAAGCATTTGCGTTTCAATTAACATATAATGGTTAATAAATAACAAAAATTAAAACCAACGCATAGTCATCAAAACGCGCGCAAATTTAAATGGACCTGTCCCTGTGTGACACGACACCATCTTCTTCATCCCTGTAAAAAACAAAACGCATTGGCCACGGTTTTTCATGCGTGGCTTAAAGCTAGCTACAGAAAAATAGCGATTAGCTTGTTTCCAAATATAAATTAGGCGCGAGTATGTAGATCTTTTCGTCCAGATGCATGGAGTGTGATGGCAATGGTCTTGAGCTCTGATTTTTCGTATTTACAAAAGCCCTAAATTAAGCTCTACAAAACCCTAGAACATGAAAATGGTGGAATCACGTATGATCACTAAAAATGCAATTGAATATAATGGAGAGCTTAGAAACTTTGTAAGGAACAAGGATATATGTTTGAAATGTAATGAAGAGGCTTGGAATTGAGAACACGATTTCAAAAAAAGTTCTGTACAGTTTGAGTACGATCCACCAATTCCTTACGCTTTTGTTGTTGTTTGTGATTGAGATTCGTTCAGGAGTGCCTCAGGATGCTAATGGACAAAGAATTAAGGCTTAAAACTGTCCCTAACCTTGATTTCAGATTTTCAATATATGGCTCATTTTTCAAATTGTCCAATGGCTTTTCAGCGAGCCTTTTGCTGCATTATGGTTAGGGTTTGACTCAATGCCTATGCTGGAATGGAATTGGCTTGCTCTTTTGCCTTAATTCATGCTTGTGAGAGAATTGGTCTTAGGGTTTTCACTCTTAACCATTTTTCCTCCTTTTTAGCCAAAACCTAGACCTAGTGTGCAAATGAACCTTAGCCTGATTTCTTGAGTTGGTTCATGATACATAGAAATTGTCCAAGTTCACATGACACTATTCCATTGGTTTTTAAATTTTATTTGAATTTTCAAAGAATTAAAATGAATTAAATCATCAAAAATTAAATAAAATAAAAAAATCAATATTTGGTCTTGAAATTAACCATGGGACACGTGTGTGGCATGACAAGGATGAACCAAGTGGAAAAAATGGGGCCCTTTTGTCAAAAATTGGATTTTCAAGGATAGTTGACTTTTGCCATTTCACAAAAATTTCCCAACTTCTACAAGGCATAACTTGCTCAATTTCTAAGCTTTTCACATGTTCTTGGACATTTTGGAAAGGTCTTTGAGTCCTTTAACCAATGCCTTTGGTCCCATGTCATTTTGATTTACCAATCTCAAGTTATGGCCTTTGACTTAAAGTCCCTTTTTGTTGACTTTTGAAAATGACCTGTAATGTTGAAATTGATAACTTTTTGTGAGAGCATTTCTTGGACTTGAAGTATGAAGATGAGTTGTAGGAAATGTCTTTCTCTTCAAAATGAGCTTTGGATGGAATTTTTCTGATAATCCATGTGAAAGTTATGCCCTGGTCAATTTCAGTTGACTTTTTCAACTGTCCAAATATAGCAACTTTTGCATCTTTGATGATTTCTG
Source organism: Vicia faba (assembly GCA_948472305.1). Taxonomy (NCBI): domain Eukaryota; kingdom Viridiplantae; phylum Streptophyta; class Magnoliopsida; order Fabales; family Fabaceae; genus Vicia; species Vicia faba. Next base: position 5,464,432 of record OX451740.1, read on the forward strand.
AGCCAAATTTTGAGAATCATGATCAAGCATTGATCAAATGATGTTTGTGGCTTCAAAATGATATGTTGACCAAAAATTTGAACTTTTGACTGCCAAATGACCATTTTGCCCCTACAGTTGACTGTAGTGCAATTTAGGGTTTTGACTGTGCAATTTTGAGCTGAATGCCTTGAAACTTGATATGAGGATGCTTGACCATGTTTATAAGCATATGAGACTTGATTGGACCTTTGAACACTTCCTTTTCTTGATCAGAACACAAACCCTAATTTTGACTGTATGGGAGACTGTTGCACTGCACAACCCTTGGGGAACTTTGTGACCTGGCTTGGCAATTTCTTGAGGAATATGGGAGGGCAAATTTTGGGGTATAACAGTTGCCCCTGTTCAATCTTCTTAGACCTGAGGATGCAGATTGGCTGACGTGCCTTTCGTAATCCGAAGGTAAAAGATGATTGGACACTAGAGTGCCCGGAAATTTGCGCTCACATGTTAGCAATGATGATGGAATGGGCTTATAGATGCCATCTGGATGTTTTGATTGCGTAAGAGATTCCTTGGCGAGAACCTACACACCTGCAAAAGAAAAATGAGTACCTGACACGTTGCAGGAGCTGATTTTAGATGCTTGGTGATTTTAACTTCAACAACGCTCGTTGAGAAAAATCTGGGTGTCTTCTACTGGGATAAGAATCAGGGAAATCTTAGGGTCGATCTGACTGAACCAGAGAGGCCTTTGACTGGGTAAGAATCAGGAAAATCTTAGGGTCGACTTAACTGAACCGGTCTAGGTCTTGAAATGTCTTCAACTGGGATAAGTATCAGGGAGATCTTAAGGTCGATCTGACTGAACCAGAGAAGGCCTTTGACTGGATAAGCATCAGGAAAATCTTGGAACGATTTAACTGAACCGGTCTAGGTCTTGAAATGTCTTCAACTGGGATAAGTATCAGGGAGATCTTAAGGTCGATCTGACTGAACCAGAGAAGGCCTTTGACTGGATAAGCATCGGGAAAATTTTGGGACGATTTAACCGAACCGGTCTAGGTCTTGAAATGTCTTCAACTGGATAAGCATCAGGAAAATCTTGGGACGATTTAACTGAACCAGAGAAGGCCTTTGACTGGATAAGCATCAGGAAAATCTTGGGATGATTTAACTGAACCGGTCTAGGTCTTGAAATGTCTTCAACTGGGATAAGCATCAGGGAGATCTTAAGGTCGATCTGACTGAACCAGAGAAGGCCTTTGACTGGATAAGCATCAGGAAAATCTTAGGATGATTTAACTGAACCGGTCTAGGTCTTGAAATGTCTTCAACTGGGAGAAGCATCAGGAAAATCTTGGAACGATTTAACTGAACCAGAGAAGGCCTTTGACTGGATAAGCATCAGGAAAATCTTGGAACGATTTAACTGAACCGGTCTAGGTCTTGAAATGTCTTCAACTGGGATAAGCATCAGGAAAATCTTGGAACGATTTAACTGAACCAGAGAAGGCCTTTGACTGGATAAGCATCAGGAAAATCTTGGAACGATTTAACTGAACCGGCCTAGGTCTTGAAATATAGCTTGAGAACTTAACTGGATCTTTCCTGAAAGGTAAAAGTCAGTCATATGCAATGCATGATATGGATCAAGCAATGATGTTCTCAACATAAATGAGATTTGTAAGATATGATGTGTACATGCATGCTATAATGATGTATGTGATGTTTTATGTATGTTTTCGTCTAGGAAAGTAAATCCTTGACGGGTGCCGGGAAGTCGTATCCTGGGCTGATGTCGGAGAATTGATTTTGCTTCCGCTGGGGATGATAGTAGTTGCAAGGATACCGGTAGGAGACGATGACTCCGTTGCGGAATAAACTTGGCGAATGGGAGATTCTGCGGGGAGGAAAGATACTCTAGCGATCATGCTGGGAAGCAATACTCTGTGGGAAGAGTGATGCCTTGCTGAATGTTGATAGTAACTCTGTTGGGGATACCGTTGTTGTATTGGAAGTGTGAATGGACTTCACTGGGGATAGGAAAGAACTATGTTGACGATGACCTTCCCTTGGCTTTTGGCTGAGGATAACCCAGTTATATCCTGTTAAGGAAATAACTCTTTGAATAAAGCCGGACGACGCGTTCGTGCTCTGCGAGGGGATAAGCTTCCAGAATCTACTGGGGATAAGCTTACTGCTTGGAGAGATGAATTCCAATTTTCCTGGGGGAAACTGGATTGGACTCTTCTGGGGAAGTTTTGATATGCTGGGGAAGTGATTCCTTTGACTGTTGTTGTATGCCGCCGGGGAACAATCTTTAGACCAAGACTGCCGGGGATGCTTGTTAAGAATATATGCTGCTGGGGAATATTGGGATCTACTGGAGGATACCCAATTTTCTTGAGACTTGTTAACTTTGTTTGGGGAAGAATGCACTGACTTACTGTCTCACTCTCTGGGGAATTTAAGATGTCTGGTTAGGTTCTTTAGCTGAACCTACCTTGGTACCTTAGAGGGTAGAACAATTAGACTGCTCAGACAACTCTTTATTGCCCCTGTTTCTTGTGTCACCTGCAATTAATTCTTTGTTTCATATGCAAATATTTATGAGTTAGCAAATTATTGTCAATGCATATATCACAAATTGAACCTTGGACGTTCTTCGCAAAGCAAAACAGAAAGAGAAAACAGTTGACACGTTTAACTGAAAAGTATATTTGTATTGATTTTGAATAGCCTGTGAATAGGCGTTTTGTGTACAAGAGGCTGACGTCCTAGTAAGAGAAACGTCGCCGAGCAAAAGAGTTTATACAAGTTTTGTACAAAAGAAAATAAAACAGCTGTGTGAAAGATGAATGATCCACTGGATTTCAACTCTGCTATCGCCTTTATACTCCGTGCGTCTCATCACTTGATGACCTTAGTTGAAAGTGAAGCTGACTGATCGATGCCGTCTTGATATAGATAACGGATTCTGGATGCAAAGTGATCCAATGAGACATAGTATTACGCTTTTATCCCTAATTTTTGCCTGGACCGCCCTTTCGGGTTTTCAGTCCACCGGGATACCCATTTTTGCCCAAGCCGCCTTTTCAGGTTTTCGACTTGCCGGGTGTACAGATTTTCCATTTTCATCCCTTCATTTTGCCCGAACCCTTTTGGTTCGACGGGAAGCCCTAATTTTTGCCTAGACATGTCAGCCTAGCGGGTCTTTTTTCATGCGTAGTATTTTTTAACTATGTCTGCATTGGCGGGGTGAGGAAGGTCGTCACCATCCATGTTGGTTAATATCATTGCTCCTCCTGAGAACACATGCTTAACCACAAATGGCCCTTCGTACGTAGGGGTCCATTTGCCCCTTGGATCACTCTGAGGAAGGATGATTCGCTTGATCACCAGATCCCCGACTTGATATTCCTGTGGTCTGACCTTTTTGTTAAATGCCCTGATCATTCGTTTCTGATACGTCTGACCATGACAGATAGCAGCAAGTCTCTTTTCGTCAATAAGGTTGAGCTGATCAAGTCGTGTCTGGATCCAATCATCTTCATTCAGATTTGCATCCTTCATTATCCGGAGAGAAGGAATTTGTACTTCGATCGGCAAGACTGCCTCCATGCCATAAACCAGAGAAAAGGGAGTTGCCCCGGTTGACGTCCTAGCTGAGGTACGGTACCCATGCAGAGCGAACGGTAACATCTCGTGCCAATCTTTATACGTTACTGTCATCTTCTGCACGATCTTCTTGATGTTTTTATTAGCTGCTTCTACAGCCCCATTCATCTTCGGTCTGTAAGGAGAAGAATTGTGGTGCTGTATCTTGAACTGTTCGCAGAGCTCAGCGATCATCTTATTGTTCAGATTGGTACCGTTATCTGTAATAATCCTCTCAGGGACACCGTACCGACAGATCAAGTTGTGCCGAATGAACCGTGCCACAACAGTCTTGGTTACCGTAGCATAGGATGCTGCCTCAACCCACTTCGTGAAATAATCAATCGCCACTAGGATGAAGCGATGTCCATTAGATGCCGTAGGTTTAATCTCACCGATCATGTCTATGCCCCACATTGCAAATGGCCAAGGCGCAGTCAGAACATTCAGGGGAACCGGAGGAACATGCACCTTGTCTGCGTAGATCTGGCATTTATGGCATGTCCTAGAATGTTGGTAGCAATCAGCTTCCATGGTGGACCAGTAATATCCTGCCCGTAGAATCTTTTTTGCCATGGTGTGTCCACTGGAGTGTGTACCAAAGGTCCCTTCATGTAGCTCTTCCATGATTCTTTCTGCTTCAGTCTTGTCTACACAACGCAGTAGGGTTGAATCCTGGTTTCGCTTGTACAAGATGCCGTTGCTAAGAAAGAACATGGCTGCAAACCTCCTCAGGAATTTCTTATCATTGACAGATGCTCCTTCAGGGTATTCCTGTGCTTCCAGATATCTCTTCACTTCGTGGTACCAGGGCTTCTCAGTTACCAATTCAGTTTCGAGATCACAACAGTATGCCGGTTCGTCCAGTTTCCAGATGATGATCCGGGGAGCTTCATTATCCCATTTAACCTTGAACATTGAAGACATTGTAGCTAACGCGTCCGCTAACTGATTCTCTTCTCTTGGAAAGTGCTCAAATGTTATTTCTGTGAAGTGGGGGATCAGGGCCAACACACATTCTCTGTAAGGAATCAAGTTTGGGTGTTTCGTATCCCACTCTCCTTTGATCTGATTGATCACAAGAGCGGAATCTCCGAAGACACTCAGAAATTTGATCCTCAGGTCGATCGCAGCTTGAAGACCCATAATACACGCTTCATACTCCGCCATGTTGTTAGTACAGTTGAAACACAGCCGGGCGGTGAGTGGAGTATGAGTACCTTGTGGAGATACGATTATGGCGCCGATACCATTTCCCAAAGCATTGGAGGCTCCGTCAAAGTGCATAGACCATCGGGATCCTGGTTCAGGTCCTTCATCCGGCCCAGGTATTTCACAGTCAGTTACTATCATAATGCTTTCATCTGGAAACTCGAAGTTCATTGATTGGTAGTCATCCACAGCTTGATGTGCTAGGTGGTCTGCCAATACACTTCCCTTGATGGATTTTTGGGTCGTATACTGAATGTCGTATTCCGTCAAGATCATCTGCCATCTTGCAATTCTCCCAGACAGAGCAGGCTTTTCGAATATGTACTTTATAGGATCCATTTTTGAGATCAACAAGGTAGTGTGAGTCAGCATATACTGTCTCAGCCGGCGAGCAGCCCATACCAAAGCGCAGCAAGTTTTCTCAAGCAGTGAGTATCGGGTCTCACAGTCGGTAAACTTTTTGCTAAGGTAATAAATGGCATGCTCTTTTCGGCCAGACTCGTCATGCTGCCCCAGCACACACCCCATTGCATTATCAAGCACTGTTAGGTAAAGTATCAAAGGCCTCCCTTCAACTGGTGGCATAAGGATGGGTGGTTCTTGGAGATACTCTTTGATTCTGTCGAAGGCAGCCTGACATTCATCATTCCATCGTACTACCTGATCTTTCTTCAGCAGCTTGAAGATTGGTTCACAGGTAGCAGTTAAGTGTGAGATGAACCGAGCAATGTAATTCAGACGTCCTAAAAAGCCTCTGACTTCCTTCTCTGTTTTAGGAGCCGGCATCTCTTGAATAGCTTTGACCTTAGCAGGGTCCACTTGAATACCTTTATCACTAACCACGAAGCCTAGCAATTTCCCAGATCTTACCCCGAAGGTGCACTTGTTCGGGTTCAATCTCAGCCTGTACAGTTTCAAACGGTCAAACAATTTCTGCAGATGATCTAGGTGCTCTGCCTCAGTCTGGGACCTAGCAATCATGTCGTCAACATACACTTCGATCTCGTGATGGATCATATCATGAAATAAGGTAACCATGGCACGTTGGTAGGTTGCCCCAGCATTCTTTAACCCGAACGGCATGACCTTGTAACAGAAGGTGCCCCACTGAGTAACAAAGGTAGTCTTTTCCATGTCTTCAGGTGCCATCTTGATCTGATTGTAGCCTGAAAAGCCATCCATGAAAGAGAACACTTTATGTTGAGCTGTATTATCAACAAGGACATCAATGTGGGGTAGAGGGAAGTCATCCTTGGGGCTGGCCCTGTTCAGATCCCTGTAATCGACACACATCCTGACCTTGCCGTCCTTCTTAGGTACCGGCACCACATTAGCAACCCACTGAGGGTAAGAAGTTACTGCAAGAAACCCGGCATCAAACTGCTTCATAACCTCGGCTTTAATCTTCTCAGACATCTCTGGACGCATACGGCGGACCTTTTGCTTAACCGGAGGGCAATCCTCTTTAGTTGGTAAGTGATGGACCACAATGTCGGTATCTAATCCGGGCATATCTTCGTAGGACTAGGCAAAGATTTCCTTATAGTCATGCAGCATCTGAGTCAACCGTTGCTTCACGCTGAGTTCTAGGTTGGCACCAATCTTCACCTCTTTCTTGTCTTCCTCAGTACCCAAGTTTATCATTTCCACTGGCTCTTCATGGGGTTGAATTGCCCTTTCTTCCTGCTGTAACAGTCTTGCAAGTTCACCAGGCACTTCGCAATCATCTTCACCTTCGTCTTCGGCTAAGTTGATCGGATTTTCGAAGTCATAACCGGCAGTAGCAGAGTCGTTACCAGTGAGATCCAGAGTGGATCGAAACCTGTATGAGTGAGTGTGTGTGTAAATACAGCTGTTTTGCAATATGTAAAGAAAGGAAAGACAAGGAGCGCAAAATTTGAATTGTGAAAAACGTCCAATGCTTTTATTCATGATATATGATAGTGACAAACAAAAACCCTCATAAATAAAACCACGGTGCCCCGGGTAAGACACCGGGCCATATAGTCTCAAATTATTGTTTATTACAAATCAGAAAAACAAAGAAATTCATTACTGGGGAACAAAAGTTATGGGAGTAAAATCTTTGGCAGTCCAATTGGTCAATCCACCGTCGGCCGTCGGGTAGATCCAGCTATCGAACTCTGACTCTTCTATTTCATCTTCCTTTCCAACAGCATTCACATCTGAGTGGGTGATGAGCACAGGAGGTCTTCCAATTCTTGCCTTGCGCACCGCTTTCTGAGCTTCTGTGGTGAAACCCAGCCCAAACTTGTTAGTCTTAGGAGTAAGATCAGGGAGCTTGCCCCAGTTTGCACATTCTCCTCTTTCGATCACAGCCCGGGCGTCCTTTAAGGAGGCCATCTTCATAGGAGAAACCTCTTCATCTTCTGCTGCTGCCAAGGTTTGTGGTACTTCCTCAAAATGTTGAAAGGGGGTTTCAATGAACTCCCCATCCATTTCTACATATCTGAAGGAGTTGAGGTGACTGACCATGTACTCCTCTTCCCCTTGCACTGTTACGATCTTCCCCCTGACCGGGTACTTGAGCTTCTGATGCAATGTGGAAGTCACAGCTCCAGCCTTGTGGATCCATGGGCGACCCAGCAAACAAGAATAGGACGGATGGATGTCCATCACATAGAATTTTGAACCAAATACTTGTGACCCAACCCTGATTGGGATGTCCACTTCACCATGCACCATTCTTTTGGACCCGTCAAAGGCCCGGACAACAATGCTACTTGGCTTGAGCTCTAGACCTTCACAATCCAGCCTATCCAGAGCCTTCTTGGGCAGCACGTTTAACGAAGAACCTGTGTCCACCAGCACATGGGCAAGAGTAGTGCCCCTGCATTCAATAGAGACATGCAGGGCATCATTATGGTTCTTCCCCTTTGCTGTCAGATCAGCATCAGAGAAACCCAGGCCATTATCAGCAGTTAGGTTGGCCACACAATCGGTGAACTGGTCAGCAGTCGTCTCTTGGGGTACATGGGCTGTCTTTAAGAAAGCAATCAGAGCCTTTGCATGGGCCTCTGAACACAGCAGCAGTGACAACATGGAGATTTTAGAGGGGGTGTGCCCCAGCTGTTCCACAACGTTGAAATCACTTTTTTTTATTATCTTGAGGATTTCTTCCATTTCTTGCTTGGAAGCCTCAACAATGGTCTTTGGTGCCTCCGTCCTGGCAGGCACATCAGCAGCAATTCCCTTGCCCCGAGTATCAGATGACTCAGCAGCAGGGGTGGATACTTGGTCAGGGGGAGAAACAGGCTCTCTGGCAGGTGTGAAGATCAAAGGCCTATGAATTGCTGGAGGAGCAATGTCTGGCGAGAACAGTCTTCCACTACGAGTGACCTTAGCAGGCCCAGTGATGTTGGAGACACCAGTATCAATGTTGCACTCTTGTTTCACACCCAGAACATAAACATCCGCCCCATAGTGCCATGGGACAGCCTTATCAGATTTGTAGGGTATAGGCCCCGGAACAGTAATGGTGATAGGAGCACTCTTGTGAACTGACAAAATTTGGACAGGCTTCTTTGAAGGAGCCTCAGAATAGTTGTTGAAGATGGTAACGATCGACACTTCTTCAACAGGAGCAGCAGGAACAATAGTCTTTTCGAACAAAATCTCTCTACTATCTATCAGGTTTTGGATGCCTGACTTCAACAGAGAACAACCAGCAGGGGAAGCAACACATAGAGGGCAACTTTCGCTACATCCCGGAAATAAACCGGCTAGCAACAGATTCCTCTTGACCATCAGCAACGGAGTAGCAACATCATCCACCGAAGCTACATACAAATTCTCCTCAACAGCGTTCACTCCATGCTGGGGCATGGGAGCAGTTACAACATTCGGCCTCTCGGGCGCCTCAAACTGTATTTCCTTTGCATCAATGAGGTCTTGAACCTTATTCCTTAGAGCCCAACAGTCATCTGTGTTATGCCCCGGGCTATCAGAGTGATAAGCACAGCGAGCATTTGGATTGAACTTGGGGGACGCAGTATTGGGAAACTTCGGAGCCTCCTTGACAGTCACTAAATTGGTGGATAGCAACTGTGGCAGGATCTATGATAAGGTCATGCTTAACCGGGTAAACTCTCTCCGGGGTCTTTCAAACTTTTGAGGATTAGTTGGCCGAGGAGCGGCAGCAGGTTGGGCAATCATTACCGCACTGACAGATTGGCGGTGTTCAGGTCGCTCTGTTCTCCGGGAGTTATATACAGCACTAGCCTCCTTTTTGAAGGGTTTCTTCTCAGTACTGGAGGAGGCAACTTTCTGTATCTTCCCCGATTTTATACCGGCCTCAATCCTTTCACCAGTCAGGATTAGATCGGTAAACCCAGCAGAGGAATTACCAATGAGATGATTGAAAAATGGACCAGATAGGGTCCCCAAGAACATATCTACCAGCTCCCGATCCGTCAATGGTGGCTGCACCCTGCCAGCCAGGTCTCTCCATTTCTGAGCGTACTCCTTAAAACCTTCACCCGACCCTAGCGACATACCCTGGAGCTGGGTACGCGTAGGAGCGAGGTCGGCATTATACTGATACTGCTTGTAAAAAGCAGTGGCCAGATCCTCCCAGTTACGAATGCTGATTCCATCTAGCTGATAGAACCAATCGAGGTGAGTCCCTGAAAGACTCTCCTGGAAGAAGTGGATCCAAAGGTTCTTGTCTGCTGTGTAAGGCTGGATCTTCCTTACATAAGAACGGAGGTGCATCTTGGGACAGGAAGCCCCATCATACTTCACGAAGGCAGGTGTTTTGAACTTGTGTGGGATCACCACTCCAGTAGATAACCCCAAGTCTCCGAAATCTAATCCAGGTACCCGTTGAACTTCCACAGCCTTTAATCTGTCTTCCAGCTGTTTGTACCGGTCTTCAGCAGGAGGGTACTGGTCGTCGTTGAAGTCTGTTTCAGTATCAGAGCCCACAGGAGTAGTGACCTCCCTTTCATGGTGACTACCTTCCGTCACAGATGGAGGAGTCCTTTCAGCTTCAACCAAAGTGTTCCCGAGTCTGCGCCCAGTGTTAAATAGCACATTCCTCCTCTTCTTCTTAGTCTTCTTCAGAAGCATGGTCTTCAACTCTTGTTGACCCTGAGCCAAGCCCTTGATCAGCTCCTGAAATTGGGCGTTCTGTGCCTGAAATTGGACATTTTGCGCCTGAAGAGCCTTGATAGATGCCTCAGTTGATGATTCAGGATTCATGATGCTGAAATAAACAGCGAAGAACGGTAAACAACCTGAAAAGAAGAGTATTTATGATGCACATGATGAATGATATGTGTTTATGCAATGCATTCAAGGGTTCGAAAATTCAAACTTGTTGTAGACCAAAAAGAACACCCATTATTATTAAGAAAATCATTGTTTAATACATCAAAGCCTCATGGGCAAAAGTACAAAAGATCAAATCACATCCAAAATATGTTGCGCATCTTCTTTGGAGCTATGTAAGTGTTGAGATTCCTTTCCTCGTGCAACAGGCGGGTGAGCTCCAAGACCTTCTTTTCACTGGCATGCAAACTAGTCTCAAGAGAATTCCGCTCTTCCTTAAGCTGGATCCAGCTCTTCTGCATCTCTTCCCAGGATGTGGGCATATCAGGGTGCTGAATAACATGAGACACTTCTCCTTCCAAGGCAGGCTCTTTGATTACTGGAAGCATGTGAGGATAAGGCATTACTAATTTCTGAGAGCGGGCTCGTACCCACTTGAGGTAAGGCTCCAAAGGGATGGAGTTCCTGGGCCCCAGTGTCTTGCTGTCTATCCTACTAGGCATCCTCCAAGCTCTGATAAATCTCTGGCGAAGTCCTTGAGTATCGTTGTCGAAGTCAAAAACTATGTCAGGAATCAACATGTCGTGAGGACCATCCCTCCGAGCATAACCAAATTGTCTCCAAGCCAGGCATGGACTATAAGTAATACCCCCTCTGATTCCAAGTAAAGGAACATTAGGATACTCCCCGCAACGATCAATGATAGTGACATCTTCTCTGGACCTAGGGCACCAATGTATATCTGCATGTGTAAGAGTCATCAACCGTTGTGACCATCTCAAACCTCGCTCGTTCTTCAGGACTGATTGTGGAAGGTGCGAAATAAACCACTTTCCCAGGAGAGGAGTGCAACACATAAGGACACCTCTTTTTCTCATGGTTCGAGTGTAACATGAGTGAAGGAGGTCCCCCAGCAACGTAGGTATAGGATTCCTGGATATAAAGATCTGGACAGCATTGATATCAACAAGCTGGTTTGGGTTAGGGAACAACACCAAACCATAAACAAGGAGGGCCACAACCTTTTCAAAAGTTATCCAGTCAAGGGAGTTCCAACATTCATAGGCCTTTTCAAACAGAAACCTGGCTAAGAACCCTTTGATACCACTTCTAACTTCCCAATGTCCCTTGAGGTCAGATGACTGTAGGTGCAAGGCTTTAGCAATCTCTTCAAGCTTAGGTTCCTTTTCTGTACCGTTGAAGGGTAGCTGATCAAGGATAGGGATCTTCAGGAGTCGGGAGAACTCCTCCAATGTAGGTACCAACTGATAGTCCAAGAAGGTGAAACAGTGATGCAGAGGGTCAAAGAATTGGAACAGGACTTTTATCATATCTTCCTCAATGTTGGTATTGACCAAGCTGATGAGACTTCCATGCCTTTCACTGAATGAAGAGTTCTCGGGAATCCTGGATATAAGCTCCTTAAGCTGAGGAGAGATCCTTACAAGACTGATTGGAATTGTCTTTCTACGAACAGTTTCCATGTCCTACAAAACAAGAACAAAGATGAAAATTCGAACCCCTGAAATGGTTAGTCAATGCATATGATGCTGGATGATGTCATGATGCTATGATTAAACACACCACATATATTTACAAAGACAAACATGTAAGGCACACAAGACAAGCCCTTAAGGTTTAAGGCCAGCATGGGGTCTGGGTAGTACCCTCTTGAGTTGGTGGGTTCAACCTGTCCTAATCAAAGTAACCGGGTTCTAAGGTTCCCAATATCACGGGATTGCTTTCATTGTTCATCGTTTCGATTTAGCCACTGAACTGGCGACCGAAATATTCCAGGAAAGCAACCCTCAGTTGAGTGTAGTATCGAGTATCAACCAACCTCGGACTGCACCAAAGTCAGTTATCTCACTACCCTAAAGAGGCCAAGATTGTTCAATTAAGGTTCCTAAGGTCTGTTGATGCTTCATGACACCACATGGAGGCCCCGTACTCTCCTTGACTGACTCAAGGGTTACCGGTACACACCAAAGTGCCACATCAACGTAGCAGACTGTTTCAACCATGTCGGTATACCCCGCACAGTTCCCTCACAGCCTCGTTGCTACTTTCTAAAAGGGTATCCCCCAGATCCGGGTTAGGATCTATAGAACTCCCGAGACGGTCCCACAATTTTAAAGCAAACAAGGAAAACAATTGAAAACACAATGATCTTAGTCCTAAGGTACACCTCACTTTAAGTTTATCCCCAGCAGAGTCGCCAGTTCTGTGATCGGTGGATCTGGAACTGACTGTTTTAAAGCTGGTCGCGAAATGTCGCGGAAGCAAGAGTCGCCACCGTCTTTTATTTTCTCCAATAGGAAAGGACAAAAGCACAGAAAAATTCCTTTAAAAGAGATTGCTCTCGGTTCGGGAGGTAGGTTATAGAAAGGGAAGGTGTTAGCACCCTTTCTATCCATGGTTATCCATGGGCTCTTAGATACTTGCTCAATGTGTTTTCAAAAATGTTTGTCTGCTTTTCAATGTGGGTTTCAAAAATATTCTTTGAAAAGTTTCAGTTCAACTCGTACGTCAGAGTGTTTGAAAAGTTTGTTTTGAAAGTTTTTGAAAGTGTGTTGGTGTGAAAAGTATTTTGATTTATTTGAAATTAGAGCAAGTATCCTCGAGAACCTACCTACCCTAAGGAATTTGTCTGTGTAAATGTCCTTTAAAGTAGTGCCATCCCACCATTGAGAAGTAGGTAGCACCACCATTGGAGGTGTTCGGGTCAATTCGAGTTTTAGGGACGTGGTGATCACCAGAGCAATGGGAAGACACCTTAGAAGCTACCCTTATGCCATTGATCTTTTATTCCGAGGCAACTTATTCGAGGCAACTTTGTTTTAGGCAACTAGATCAATGGACACAAGGACTTACTAAAATATCCTCTACTCGATGATCACCTTTCGAAAGGCAACAGTGAGGCGTACCCTAGGGGTGGTGTGTGCGAATTGTGTGTCATTTTCAGTTTATTGTTTGTCTTGTCATGCATTGGTGATCTAACGATTCGATTTTATTTTTGGGCATTCATTCTTTCATGTTATTGTTTAACAGTTAAAAGTGCGGGAATTTAAAGTGCGGAAAAGATAAAAGTCCTACGCTATTACAAAGGGCGAGGGTCTACAACGCCAAATTAATCCAGACCCGTTTTAAAATAAATTACAGAAAAGAAATGCCTAATAGCTATTACATGGCTTTGGTACAAGTACATTATATTCACAAAAGAAATAAATGAAACGCGCGAAAAGAAAATAATCACATGCGAGGGCGTTGAACCCTTTAAAGGAATTAAACTAATTAAGTTATCTAAAATTAAAATTAAATGAAAAATGGTATTTTTGTGTTTTTTAGATTTAAAAGAAAAAAGAAAAAATTAATTGAAATTAAATTAAATATTAGACCTAATTCTATTATTTTTTAAGTTTATTATGAAAATTTTAACTTTTAACCTAATCTAATTCTAAATTAGTTTATGTGCATTTTTTAATTTGTGAAAATAAATAAATAATGTTATTATTCTGAAAAAAAGGGAAAATTAAAAAAAGAAAATAAAAAGTTATTAAACCTAAATTCTATTTTTTTGGATTCTTTATTAAAAAAGATTAAAATTGAATACCTAATTAAAACTAAATATTTACATGTATTTATTTAGAAAATAATCATAATAAAATAAATATCATATTTTTTTATATTTTCTGATTTTTGAATGTTTTTATATTTTATAGAGAAATAAACTAATTATGTTGAAACAATAAAATAAATAAAATAGCAAAACTAAAGGTAAGAAGAAAAATATAAAAAATGCAAACCAGGGGGGGGGGGGGGGGGGTAACCCCAATTTGGAGGGTCCAGGCCTGGAATTTTTGGCCCATTAGCTTTGAATTTTATTGACTTTCTGGATAGAGTGCTGCACGTTGACTGGCATCCACCATATGCCTTTGTTCTGGACCCTTTGATAGACCTCTTGGGACACGTGGATGAGCTGATGTTGAAGTGTATGGTAGGCATCAATGTTAGCGCTGCATGTGAACTCAAGTTGAAAAATAATATGAGAATTATTCAGACCTGGGACTCGAACCCAGGTCTTAGACAATGCAAGCGTAACAGCTGTACCACTGAAGCATTTGCGTTTCAATTAACATATAATGGTTAATAAATAACAAAAATTAAAACCAACGCATAGTCATCAAAACGCGCGCAAATTTAAATGGACCTGTCCCTGTGTGACACGACACCATCTTCTTCATCCCTGTAAAAAACAAAACGCATTGGCCACGGTTTTTCATGCGTGGCTTAAAGCTAGCTACAGAAAAATAGCGATTAGCTTGTTTCCAAATATAAATTAGGCGCGAGTATGTAGATCTTTTCGTCCAGATGCATGGAGTGTGATGGCAATGGTCTTGAGCTCTGATTTTTCGTATTTACAAAAGCCCTAAATTAAGCTCTACAAAACCCTATAACATGAAAATGGTGGAATCACGTATGATCACTAAAAATGCAATTGAATATAATGGAGAGCTTAGAAACTTTGTAAGGAACAAGGATATATGTTTGAAATGTAATGAAGAGGCTTGGAATTGAGAACACGATTTCAAAAAAAGTTCTGTACAGTTTGAGTACGATCCACCAATTCCTTACGCTTTTGTTGTTGTTTGTGATTGAGATTCGTTCAGGAGTGCCTCAGGATGCTAATGGACAAAGAATTAAGGCTTAAAACTGTCCCTAACCTTGATTTCAGATTTTCAATATATGGCTCATTTTTCAAATTGTCCAATGGCTTTTCAGCGAGCCTTTTGCTGCATTATGGTTAGGGTTTGACTCAATGCCTATGCTGGAATGGAATTGGCTTGCTCTTTTGCCTTAATTCATGCTTGTGAGAGAATTGGTCTTAGGGTTTTCACTCTTAACCATTTTTCCTCCTTTTTAGCCAAAACCTAGACCTAGTGTGCAAATGAACCTTAGCCTGATTTCTTGAGTTGGTTCATGATACATAGAAATTGTCCAAGTTCACATGACACTATTCCATTGGTTTTTAAATTTTATTTGAATTTTCAAAGAATTAAAATGAATTAAATCATCAAAAATTAAATAAAATAAAAAAATCAATATTTGGTCTTGAAATTAACCATGGGACACGTGTGTGGCATGACAAGGATGAACCAAGTGGAAAAAATGGGGCCCTTTTGTCAAAAATTGGATTTTCAAGGATAGTTGACTTTTGCCATTTCACAAAAATTTCCCAACTTCTACAAGGCATAACTTGCTCAATTTCTAAGCTTTTCACATGTTCTTGGACATTTTGGAAAGGTCTTTGAGTCCTTTAACCAATGCCTTTGGTCCCATGTCATTTTGATTTACCAATCTCAAGTTATGGCCTTTGACTTAAAGTCCCTTTTTGTTGACTTTTGAAAATGACCTGTAATGTTGAAATTGATAACTTTTTGTGAGAGCATTTCTTGGACTTGAAGTATGAAGATGAGTTGTAGGAAATGTCTTTCTCTTCAAAATGAGCTTTGGATGGAATTTTTCTGATAATCCATGTGAAAGTTATGCCCTGGTCAATTTCAGTTGACTTTTTCAGCTGTCCAAATATAGCAACTTTTGCATCTTTGATGATTTCTGAGCCAAATTTTGAGAATCATGATCAAGCATTGATCAAATGATGTTTGTGGCTTCAAAATGATATGTTGACCAAAAATTTGAACTTTTGACTGCCAAATGACCATTTTGCCCCTACAGTTGACTGTAGTGCAATTTAGGGTTTTGACTGTGCAATTTTGAGCTGAATGCCTTGAAACTTGATATGAGGATGCTTGACCATGTTTATAAGCATATGAGACTTGATTGGACCTTTGAACACTTCCTTTTCTTGATCAGAACACAAACCCTAATTTTGACTGTATGGGAGACTGTTGCACTGCACAACCCTTGGGGAACTTTGTGACCTGGCTTGGCAATTTCTTGAGGAATATGGGAGGGCAAATTTTGGGGTATAACACTTGGAAAGTGCATCATGAGGGACATCCCCCCTAGCATACCAAAACTGTCGCAAAGCCAAGAAAAGATTGTAGGTAATACCTCCCCTAATGCCAAGTAGAGGGACATTAGGGAATTCCCCACAACGGTCAATAATAGTAATGTCCTCCATGGATCGAGAACACTAATAAATATCAGAATGTGTGAGTGACATCAACCTGCTCGTTCTTCACAACAGACCAGGGTAGGTGCGAAATAAACCACATATCCAACAGAGGAGTGCAACACATAAGAAGTCCTCTTCTCTTCATGGTGCGAGAGTGAAGAGAATGTAAGATATCCCTAAGTAAAGTAGGCACCAGATTATGAGATATAATTTTTTTGATTGTGTTCACATCTATGAGTTGGTCAGGATTAGGAAATAGAACCATCCCATTGATGAGAAGAGCCAACACTTCCTCGAAGGCTTGTAGATCCAGAGCATCCCAAGAATCTTGAGCCTTTTCCAATAAAAACTTGGCTAGGAACCCTTGGACACCACTTCTCATTTCCCAATTGGCCACAATGTCAGATCATTGCAAATGTATAGCTCGAGTGATATCCTTGGGTCTTGGGTCTCTTTCAATACCGTTGAAAGGTAGTTGATCAAGAATAGGGATTCCAAATAGTTGAGAAAATTCTTCCATAGTGGGCACAAATTGGTAATCAGGAAATGTAAAGCAATGGTGTTTAGGGTCAAAGAATTGGAATAATACATGCATCATATCTTCTTCAAAGTTTTTTGTAACAAAATTGATGAGACGACCGTATTTTTGAGTTAAGGGAGAATCATTGGGGACCCTTGATGCCAATTCCTTAATTTGAGGAGGCACTTTGACGAGGTTAATTCGGATATTGTTTCATCTCATGGAAGTCATGTCCTACAAAACAACACAAAGATAAATCCCAAAGTCCTTGAAATGATTAGTGCCAAAATGCAATGGTATGATGTTATGATGTTCTGTACAAGTAAACATATACACAAGGCACACAATTACTTATGTTTAGGCTTGCATGGACTCATAGTTAAATACCCTCTTGAAGTTTAGTTGGTTCAACTTGTCCTAGAAAGTAATCGGGTTCTAGGGGATCTCAATATCATTGATCCTTTTCCATTGGGCATTGTTTCAGCGCAAGCCTCTTTATTGGCGACCGAAATATCCCAAGAGTCAGATCTCAATGAGTGTAGTATCGAGTATCAACCAACTTCGGACTGCACCAAAGCCATCTATCTCACTACTTCCTAATGGTCAAGTTGTTCAATTAAAGGTTCTAAGGTTCGTTAGTGCTTCATGACATCACTCAGTGGCGTTGTTTCCTCTTAATATGACGTGTGTTCTTTTTGTTTGCAACAAATTTGAATTTCCTGAATCCTTGAATGCATTACATGAATAACATATCTGTTGTACCCCAAAATTTTCCCTCCCATATTCCTCAAGACATG
Organism: Vicia faba; assembly: GCA_948472305.1. NCBI lineage: Eukaryota > Viridiplantae > Streptophyta > Magnoliopsida > Fabales > Fabaceae > Vicia > Vicia faba. The sequence continues at coordinate 5,482,034 of OX451740.1, forward strand.
TCAAGAATAATATTCAAGTTGCTCAAGTTGGCTCAAGAATTGGACAGTCAAATCACCTCCTAAGGCAGTCAATTCAAAATTAGGGTTTTGTGTTGCATCAAGGTCCTTACATCCAAATGGCATCAAGTGCTTCCCAATGTCCTAATATTTTTCTTAAGTTCATCCATGTCAAATTTCAATCCTTGTAGAGAAAGTTTGGTCAGTCAATTGCTCAAGAGGCCCAAAAATCGATTGTGTTAGGGCAAAAGTCAACTGTGTCCCAAATACAGTCAAACCTCAAGATTTTTTGTCAACATTCTCATTTTGAAGTATAATTCATAATTTTATCAAGGTTTGATCATGATTCATCAAGGATTGCTCAAAATTCATCAAGATTCAAAAGTTGCTAAATTAGGGTTTTGTAGGAAAAGTCAACTCAACTTTGACCAAGCATAACTTTTTCATACTTTATGAGAAATGACCCATCCAAATCTAATTTTGAATAGGATGCAATTTCCTACAATCCATCTTCATACCCCAAGATCAAGAAATGCTCTCACAAAAAGTTACAAATTTAGACATTATAGGTCATTTTTGAAAGTCAACAAAAACACCTTTTTTTCCAAAGCTTATAACTTGAGCACGGAACATCAAAATAAGATGATACCAAAAGGGTTGATTAGAGGATATCTCAAGGTTTCTAAAAAGTCTAATAACACCTCCAAACGTTCAAAATTGAGGAAGTTATGCATTATTGAAGTTGGGCATTTTTCCAAAGTTGTCAAAAGTCAACTATCCTCAAAACTCCAATTTTTGACAAAAGGGCCCACTTTTTTCCACTTGATTTGGTCTTGTCATTCCACACACGTGTCCCATCTTTAATTTCATGACCAAAAATTTATTTTTCTATTTTATTTCATTTTTATTGATTTAATTCATTTTTAATCAATATTAAATCAAATAAAATCTAAAAAATTATGTAAAGGGATTCTTGTGATTTGTACAGCTTGCAAATACCATGTGACACTCAACCAATTCGTATCAAGTCAAAACAAGCACACAAAAAATCAGATTTGGCCTATTTTTGGAAAGTTTATCAATGGTGATCAAATCTAATATTCCATCTTCAATGCACTTGATTTGAGACCAAAAGACCAACCCTAATTCACTCTATAACACTCACACAAGCAAGCCAGATCAAGGAAACGCACAAAACTCTGGAAACGGCCAGAACAAGTTTGCAAAAAAACCTTGAAAAAATGGTGATTGAATTTTGGTTTAGAGGCACTTTCAGACAAAAAGCTCAACGCTACTCCCTTGCCTGATATCCTGTGAAGCTGTAGGGATCAAAACCAAGCATTTTCATCGTCTATAACGCGTTGTAAGTCTCCATGAAGCTTTCTCTGAACATGAAATCGAAAACATCCATTATTGCATCTTTTCTTTAAAATATTGGCATATTTGTGATTGTTATTTGATTTAGAATGTTTTGGCATTATCCAATTTAATTTTCATGGCCTGTATAACGATACCCGAATCTAGGGTTTATATGTGTTGTTTTTAGGCGTTTATGTCATAGGGAAAATCAATGCAAACCATGGTTATAGGGATGACCAGGATGAAGAGACGAGTATGTTGGTACTCTTGGATTTCATTTTCATGGCCTAGGAGAGATTTTTGAAAGACCCTATGAATCTTCCTGCGGATAAAAATCCGCAGGTAAACGAACCAGGCTTTTGTGAAGAAGATGATAACATGGCTGGGCACGATTGGTCTGTTTGAATAATCGCGCATTTTATTTTTTTGCCAGGCATAATTAGTGGTTTACCATATAATATATGTTATATATTCCACTAACAAGTTAACAACATGGCTCAGCTGGCAAAGCGTTAGTGCGTAATACCCTTGGGACCTGGGTTCGAATCCCAGGTCCCCCAAAAATTTGATATATTTTGCTTTCAGGTAATTGCACGCGTTTCAGGTCCTGCAGTGCACCATATGCCCTCACCCAAATCTCTTCCAGGTGGCTTCAGGCCAAGATCCAGTGGTTCAGGATGAAGGACCACTATACTCCCTGGTCAACAAGCACACACGGGAATCCAAAAGGTCAAGCAAAGGATGGACGTATTGGGCCTCAGAATTGCTCTTTTCACTACCAAATTGGGCCCAACACCCCCCTGAGTTTGCTTTTTTTAAATATTATTTCTTTCTTTATTTTCTTATTTTACTTATAATTATTTATTTGTTATTTTAATTACTAACCCAATAATTTATTTTTCTCAATAAAACCAAAACCATAAAAAAATATTATTTTCATCATTAATTTTATTATTTATTTTTGTAAATAAACAATTAATTAATTTATTTAGTAAATAGGTTTAATAACAATATATTTTGCAATAAATTAAAATTAATATAGAATTAGGATTTTTTAACATTTTTTAACCATTCTCATTTTATTTCCTTAATTAAAATAAAAAACCCAAAAATATTTTCCTTTTATTAATTAATTCAATTATTAATTTAGATTAGCTTTTTAATTCAAAAAATAACAAAATATGCTTTATTTAATAAAAAAAGGGTCAAAACCCTAAAGGACACTCCGATTTAATTTTCTCGTGCGCGATTAATCTTTGATCAATATTGTAACTGTTTCGAGAATGTACTAGTTTTTAAATTAGGATTTCATTTATTGCTTTATTTACTTTCTGCAATTTAATTTTAAAGGGTTTGTTTTTGGCGATGTAAATACCCGACGCCTTGTAATAGCTTAGATTTATTTTCCGCAATTTAATTTCCGCAATCATTAACTGTTAGATGTTTGCATAATAGGCAATGCATGACAAGATCAACTTTTAACCTAAAATCAACAGTAGTTCACCATAACATGTACAAAGATAATATAACTGAAAAACAATACACCCACACATGCCACTCTTAGGGTACACCTCACTTGGTTGCCTCGAACGTGGTCATTAAGTATAGGAAGTTTTAGAGGTCGCCCTCTTGTCCAAAGATCATAGTTGCATCGAAACAGTTGCCTCGGAAAAATGATCTAAGACATTAGGGTTACCGCTAAGGCGTCCTAACATTGCTTTAGTGACCACACGTTCCTTAATCGAATTGAACCTTAAACTCCAACGATGATGCTACCTACTCCTCAATAGTGGGATGGCATTGTCTAAAGGACATTTGTACAGATTAATTCCTTTTTTGAGTAGGTAGATGGTTCTTAAGTACTTGCTCTCTTTTTTTAAAATAAAACAAAACTTTTCGCACTTACACCCCTTTCAAACAAAAAACTCTTTTCAAACCCACAAACACAAAGAAAAGCAAACTTTTGAAAATATAATGAGAAAGTACCTAAGAGCCTGTGGATAACCACAGATAGAAAGGGTGCTAACACCTTCCCTTTCTATAATCTACCTCCCGAACCCGAGAAATATCTCAAAAAGGAATTTTTCTGTGCTTTTGTCCTTTCCTTGTTGGATAAAATAAAAGACGGTGGCGACTCTTGCTTACCGCGACATTTTGCGAAAACAAACGCAAACGCGAACTAGCATTCCAAAACAGTCAGTTCTATCCCACCGATCACAGAACTAGCGACTCTGCTGGGGATATCTTATAAGTGAGGTGTACCTTAGGATTAGATCACTATGTTTTCAATTGTATGCTTTGTATGCTTTAATTTTGTGGGCTTGTATCGAAGTTCTATAGATCCTAACCCGGATCTGGGGATACCCTTTAGGTAAGTAGCAATAAATTATGAGGGATCTGTACAGCGTAGACCGATACGGATGAAGCAGTAGCTGCGTTGGTGTGGCACCTTGGTCTGTACCGATATCCCTTGTGTTGGAACGAGGAGAATATGGGTCTTCTAAGGAGTCATTAAGCACCAACTGACCTTAGAACCTTAAATTGACCAACTTGGCCATAGAACAGTAGTAGTATGCTACACTCATTGAGACTAAACTCTCGCAATGATTACGGCCGCAAGAAAAGGTTGCTAAACTGGAATTATGACCGATTGAGGGTAGTCAGTGATATTGAGATCCTCTAGAACCCGGTTACTATTTTTAGGACAGGTTTAAACCAACTGAACTGAAAGATGGTAGTACCTAAGCTCCATGCCAGCCTGAAATCTAAGGGCTCTTTTGTGTGACTTGTGTGCCTTTACCATGTTTTCTTTTTGTGGATACTTGTGGTGTGCCTTTACCATGACATCATGAGATTATAACATTGCATACATTTTGCATAAGGACTAACCTATTTCAAAGACAAGAGGGTTTCAGCTTTGCTCTGTTTTGTAGGTCATTATGATGCCCATGCGTAGGAATACTATCCGGATCAACTTTTTCCAAGTACCTACCCTGCTTAAAGATTTGGTTATCAGGATTCCAGACACTACTTCCTTCATCAGAAGGCATGGTTCTCTTCTCAGTCTGGTCACCTCAAAGTTGGATGAACAAATGATGAGTGTCATGGTCCAGTTTTATGATCCGCTGTACCATTGCTTCACTTTTCAAGACTATCAGTTGGTTCCTACCCTGGAAGAGTTCTTTGAGCTGCTTGGTATCTCCGTCCTGGACCAAACTCCGTTTACTAGTTGGGAAAAGACTCCTAAGCCCGAATAAGTTGCTGCAACCCTTCACTTGACTAAGGAGGAGGTAATGGCTAACTGGGAGACTAGAAGTGGAGCTAAGGGTTTTCTGGCTAAGTTTTTGGTTGACAAAGCTAATTACTTTTGGGACAACTTAGACTTCAAGGCGTACGAGGACATCTCTCTTGATTTATGGTCTGGTTTTGTTTCTGAATCCTGACACTTTTGTTAACATTAATGCCATAAAGATCTTCATCTCTCAGAATCTGGTACCCACTCTCTTGGGTGATATGCTTCATCAGCTCTATGCTCGTACTGCCCGAAAGCGGGGAACTTTGATGTGCTGTGTTCCTTTATTGTCGAGGTGGTTTATTTCGCACCTCCTTAAGTCCGTGCTGAAAAACAAAGAAGGAATGGGCTGGGCTTATAGGGTGATGTCTCTTTCTAGTGATGACATTGTCTGGACTCTCAAAGGTATGGATGAGGTGACTGTCATTGATTGCTGTGGAGAGTATCCTAATGTTCCATTGATCGGACTCCACGGAGGGATTTCTTACAACCCATGCTTAGCTCTCCGTCAGTTTGGAAGATCCAGAAGAGAAGGGGCCCATGAGATGCTGATGCCCCATATCATCTTTGATTTTCAGGGAGATAGCGACGAGCTGCGTCATAAATTCATAAGGGCTTGGGACAGAGTTCACCGATCTGACCCACATGAGTTGGGACCAAAGACTTCCCTGCCAATGGAGCCATATCTCAGATGGGTCCGCGTCCGTGCCTAGAAGTTAGGTATGCCATATGAAGCTGTCAGGCCTGTTACTCTTGAAGTTGCTAATGAGGAGGGGGTTCCTCCAACTATCCTCCAACCTTATATGCCCACTGATATTGGGACACTGAATAGGTCTTGGATGTAATTGAGGAATGAATGGGATTCTTATCGGGAGAGGTTCAATGAACAGGAGCAGAAGATCCAGAAGCTGATTAGGCAAATGGAGAACGAGCGGATCCTGAATGATTATGTCCGCACTGAGAAGAAGAGACCATGGGAGCATTGATGGACCTTTGATGATTTATTTTACAGTTTTTATTTACTTTTCCGTATTTCCATTCTTGTAACGCCTAAGGGCAGTTTGTTGAACAATTTAAATTTTGAAGTTTAAATCTAATAAAGTGTGTTTCCTTTCTTGTTTACAAATTTGAATCTCGATTGGCTTTGAAATCATAAATCATACGCATTTCATCCCATGCACTTCATAAACACGTACGCCATTACAGGTCTCTTATCTTCTTCGCTGTTTATTTCAGAAATCATCATGTCTGTTGAACCTTCAACTGAGCAAGCTATCAAGGCCCTCCAGGCCCAAAATGCCCAGTTTGAAGAGTTGTTCATGAATCTGGCTAAGGGTCAGCAGGACCTGAAGACTTTGATTCTGAAAGAGAAGAAGAAGAAGAAGAAGAGGACCATCCTGTTCAACACTGGACGCAGGTTTAGAAACGGGTTGCAGAATGAAGTTGATCTGACCACCTCATCTGGAGGGAAAGATAGTCCACAAGAAAGGAGGGCTCCTAGCCCTATGGTCTCCGACAACGAGACGGATTATGATGAAGAACAGTATCCTCCTGCTGAGGATAAGTACAAACAGCTGGAAGACTGTTTAAGCGCTATGGAGATACAGAAGGTGCCCGGTCTGGACTTCGGAGATCTGGGTCTATCATTTGGGGTGGTGATTCCACATTGTTGTACCCCAAAATCTGCCCTCCCTTTCTTCAGGAAAACCATCATAGATTTTTCAAAATCCCCTGAAACAAATCCAAGTCCTGAGTTATCCTTTTGCCCAAGCAAGTCACTTACAAGAGCAGGATGATCTCACAAACTCCAGAAACAACGCTTTCATCTTGAGGAAAATCAAATTCTAAGTGCTTAAAATGTTTTCTTTAAAGTAAGTGTTTTTTAGAAAAATCAGCGCTTCAGAACTTCTGGACCCATTCCAGATGAAGACGGTCAGAAGTTGCAAGTTTGGCTCAGCATGGTCAGAAGTTGGCTCTTCAGCAGCTACATCAGTTCAATCAGAAGTTGTAAACGTGGTTCAGAGTGTAAGCCTCAAACAGAACATGCCCCTTCAGCAGTTACACAAGCTCAGTCAGAACTTGCTAAAGGAATGCAAGAGAAACATGAAAGTATAAAGTCTCCTTCAGAACAGGTTGAAGTCAGAAGATGAAAGGTCAGAGGGATAGGTGTCACATTGATACAGAATCTCTAAGTCCAGATTGTCCAGAAGTAGATCCAAGGAACGTACCAGAAAACCAGGAGAATCTCCAGAGCTTGCTAAGACAACAGGTAGCCAAGGCCAGAGCAGGGTTTACGCTGCTGATTCAACAACCAGAATGTTGGTATTGACAGGTCTTGTCACCATTTAATGCCCATTAATGCTTCCAACCACTCCTGAGCGTTCACGTGTGGCTTGGAAAATGCTTTTGCACAGATTCTGGCATGGGTCTTCACGCCACCGCCCATTTCAGAGGTCACTTCCCCCAATCTACGCCTGCTGCTGCTACCTAGGCTGAAAAATAGTTGTTATCACAACTTCCCAGGAATTTCTGTCAAAGAACAAAGATTCAAACTTTGTTGGCGCCTTAAATGTTCAAGGCATCCACAAGAACTTTGCCTATAAATAGAGAGCTTTCACCACTGCAAAAGACGTTCAAGAAGAGAAACAAAAAAATTGCTAAGAGAGAAACCAAACTCCTAAGCAACACAGCGTTCTGAAACTCTGCCAAAAAAAATCTCCAGCTTTGTTTCATAACTTTAAGTTTCTTACCTTCAACTTCATCAAACATCCAGCTCTTTTCTGTAAACCAAAAACGTTCTTTCCAAACTTCTGACCCTATACACGTATACACCTTCACTTCCCCTTTTCCAAATCTGTCCAGAACACCACCAGAACCAAAAGCTAACTTTCACCCACCATTTTCCAGAAAGTCAGGTAAGCACCTGCTGACCATCACCACACTGTTAAGCATCATCAGCTGTGCATATTCAAGTAACATAATGTAAATATTCATGTTATTGCTGTTTATGTTCTGAGGACTCTCATACCTCAGAACGTTCTGAGCCAGTTTAGGACTTGCCCGTGACCTTGGTGATTCTGACCTCTGAGATATTTTGCTATTTTGCTGGATCTGTTCCAAATATGTTTTCTGTTTTGTGGAGTAACAACAGGATTGCAGATGTTCTGGTTAGTGCAGGAAAAAGCCAAGTGCTGACTTTGACGTTAGCACATCTGAAGCCTGTTTTGCTGTCAATGACATCAGAACCTCTGAGAGTTATTGCCTTTTCAGCAGAATCTGAACTTCTGGGTTCTCCACTAACAAACTTCTGTCTTGCTGCGCAGGGAAATCAGAACTTCTGGTTTCCCCACTAACCAAGTTCTGTTTTGCAGGTTCTAGAGTCAGAAGTTCTGACTCATCCAGTTTCACCAACAGGTTGATCATCTGACAGCGAATCTGGGTCAGAACTTCTGATGGCCTCCCAACAGCGCGCGGGCTCCCTCTCTCTCTCTATATATCTTGTTTTTTGCTATTTTCTTTTTTGTCTATTTTTCTCGTTGAACCCCCCATGTACAAATGTGTATCCCCCTCCCCTAATTGTTGTAATAGCGTAGGATTTTACATTTCCGCTTCTTATTGCTAGTAATTAGGACGTGTATGACAAGATAAAATCAATGAAATAGAAAAACCTAATTCAAAGAAAAACTCTTGTATGCAATAAAACACACTTGCACACTAACACCCCTAGGGTTATATCCACTCGTTGCCTTTCAAAATTGGGCCATATTGCATGTTAGGTCTCTTTGGGCAAAACAAAAACAATTCAAATGATCATAGTCCCTCGATGACGCTTTCGAAAGTTGCCTAAAAAATGATCAAATCCCTCAAGGAAAATGCCCAAAGATACTTGGCACCATTGCAATTATGGTCTAAACGATGACCCGCACCTGTCCCTCTCACATCCTAACACAAGATTGTCCACCAAATACAATGGTGGAACAAACTTGTTAAAAGGGTTAAAAACATAACAAAACCTTTGAGAACTTTAGGGTAGATCGCTCTTGAGTACTTATCAAACTTGCAAAATAAAAACACTTGCCTGTTTTTTCACACCTCACAACACTTTCAAAACAAACTTTCAAAAACAAAATGAAAACCTTTTCAAAAGACATACACCTTTGTATACATCCCAACATGGATCATTACAAAGGTTTCCACCACATTGGCTTCTTTTTAAAACATTTTCAAACCCACACACACAAACACCATTTCAAACAATTGAAAAAGGCAAGTGATCTAAGCAAGTACCTAAGAGCCCATGGATAACCATGGATAGAATGGGTGCTAATACCTTCCCCTTCTATAATCTACTCCCCGAACCCAAGAAAAATCTCAAAGGTTTTTGCTGTGCTTTTTAAACCTTTCCTTAGGATAAAATAAAAAGTCGGTGGCGACTCTTGCTCAACCGAAACATTTGCGAAAACAAACGCAAAACTCATAGTCAGTTCTCCCACCGTATCACAGAACTGGCGACTCTGCTGGGGATCGTCTTTAAAAGTGGAGTAACCTTAGGGTTTAGATCACCCTCTTGCATGACTAATTGTTTGATTTGCTTGCTTTATACTTTGGCTCTATTGTTTGGGTTTACAATCCTCCACCCGGATTTTGGGAAACATTCATAGATAGCAATACATTGTGGAAACTGTGCGGGGTATACCGACACGGTCTAAGCAATAGCTATATTAGTGCGACATATTTGTGAGTACCGGTAACCCTTGAGTTCAATCAAGGAGAGTACGGGGCCGCTGAGTGATGTCACTAAGCACTAATGACCTAGAACCTTACTTGACCATCTTGGCCTTTCATTAGGGGTAGTGAGATGACCGGCTTCGGTGCAGTCCGAAGTTGGTAGATACTCGATACTACACTCATTGAGGGTTGTTTTCTTGGAATATTTTGGTCGCTAGTTAAGTGGCTAAACCGAAACAATGAACATTGAAAACAATCCAATGATATTGAGCTCCTTAGAACCCGGTTACTATTTATAGGACAGGTTTTTAAGCCAACTACACTCAAGAGGGTACTTACCTATGAAACCCCATGCAAGCCTGAAACTAGGGTTTGGTGTGATTTACTTGTACATATGTTTTGTACATACATCATAAACATCATGAAGCATCATATGCATTTACTAACCATTTCAAGGGTTTTGGATCTTCATCTTTGTTCTTGTTTTGCAGGACATGGAGATTCCTCGCAGAAATACCATTCAAGTCAGCCTTGTGAGATTCTCTCCTCAACTCAAAGAGCTCACCTCAAGAATTCTGGAAAATTCATCCTTCAGTGAAAGACATGGTAGACTGCTCAGCCTAGTCAACGCCAACATTGAAGAAGACATGATAAAAGTGCTATTCCAGTTCTTTGACCCTCTTCACCATTGCTTCACTTTCCCTGATTATCAGTTGGTACCCACTTTGGAGGAGTTTTCTCAACTCCTGAGAATTCCTATCCTTAATCAACTACCCTTCAACGGTACGGAGAAGGAACCAAAGCCTGAGGATGTTGCTCGAGCACTACATCTACAACCATCCGACATCAAGGGGCATTGGGAAACCAGAAGCGGCGTCAAAGGATTCTTAGCCAAGTTCTTGTTTGAGAAAGCACAAGAATGTTGGAACTCATTGGACCTACAAGCCTTTGAAGAGATTGTGGCACTCCTTATCTATGGGTTGGTCTTGTTCCCGAATCCTGACCAATTGGTAGATGTCAACGCTGTCAAAATCTTCTTGTCCAGAAACCCAATACCAACATTGCTTGGGGACATCCTTCACTCATTTTACACATGAACAATGAGAAAGAGGGGTGTTCTCATGTGCTGTACTCCTCTCCTCGCAAGGTGGTTTATTTTGCACCTTCCCCAATCTGTCTTGAAGAATGATCAAGGTGCAAGGTGGTCCCAACGATTGATGGCTCTTACTCATCCTGATGTGCATTGGTGTTCTCGGTCCAGAGAAAATGTCACTATCATTGATCGTTGCGGAGAGTTTCCTAATGTTCCTTTACTTGGAATTAGAGGGGGTATCACCTACAATCCTTGCCTAGCTTTGAGGCAATTTGGATATGCCCGGAGGGATGGCCCTCATGATATGTTGATTCCTAGCTTAGTTTTTGACTTCGACAACGATGCGCAAGGACTTCGCCAAAGATTCATCAGAGCTTGGGGAAAACTCAACAGGGTTGATAGCAAGACTTTGGGACGCAAGAACTCCATCCCTCTTGAACCTTATCTCAAATGGGTACGAGCCCGAGCCCAAAGATTGATGATGCCTTATCCTCATATTCTCCCTGTGATTAAAGAGCCCGTCAATGAAGGAGAGGTTTCCTACACCATCCTACATCCAGACATGCCTACATCGTGGGAGGAGATGCAGAAAAGCTGGATTCAGCTCAAGGAGGAACGTAATACTTTTGAGGCTAGCTTCTACGCCAGTGAGAAAAAGGTTCTAGAGCTTACCCGTCGACTCCATGAGCAAGAGGTCCTCAACACCTACATCGCACCAAAAAGGATGCGCAATGTCTTTCTACCCTGAGAAATTATTTTGTATTCTTTGGCCCATGGGGCATTTATGTACTAACAAATCTTTTCTTATTAATATGACGTGCGTTCCTTTTGTCTACAACAATTGTGAATTTCCAAAACCCTTGAATGCATTGCATAGATAGCATCTCATGCATCATGTGCATAACAGGTACCCATTTTTTCTACAGGCTGCTTAATCTTCTTCGCTGTTTATTTGGAACAGTCAGTCATCATGAATCCAGACTCATCCAGTAAGCAAGCAATCAAGGCCCTTCAGGCCCAAAGTGCACAGTTTCAAGAGATGGTCCTAAGCCTAGCCCAGGGTCAGCAAGAGTTGAAGACTCTACTCCTGAAGAAGAAGAAGAAAAAGAGGACTGCGTTGTTCAATGCCGGACGCAGATTTGGGAACACACTCCATAATGAAGCTGATCCAACTACTTCTTCTGCTGAGAAAAACAGTCCCCAAGGGGGAGGAGCTCCTAGTCCCGCAGTCTCCGACAACGAGACGGACTATAACGATGAACAATACCCACCTGCTGCTGACAGATACAAGCAATTGGAGGACCACTTGAGCGCCATGGAAATTCAGAATGTGCCAGGACTGGATTTCGGAGATCTGGGGTTATCTTCTGGGGTAGTAATTCCACACAAGTTTAAGGCGCCTGCCTTCGCCAAGTATGATGGGGTCTCCTGCCCAAAGCTGCATTTGAGGTCGTACGTAAGGAAAATCCAACCTTACACGGCGGACAAGAATCTCTGGATTCACTTCTTCCAAGATAGCCTCTCGGGATCACAACTCGAATGGTTCTACCAATTGGATGGAGCTAGCATCCGACACTGGGAAGATTTGGCAACTGCATTCTACAGACAATACCAATACAATTCTGATCTCGCTCCTACGCGTACCCAACTTCAGGGTATGTCTCTAGGAACGGGCGAGGGGTTCAAAGAGTACGCTCAAAAATGGAGAGATTTGGCTGGCAGGGTGCAGCCTCCATTGACTGATCGGGAGCTGGTTGATATGTTTCTAGGGACGTTGTCTGGTCCGTTTTTCAATCATTTGGTTGGTAACTCCTCCGCTGGGTTTACAGATTTGATATTGACAGGAGAAAGAATTGAAGCTGGCATCAGGTCAGGCAAGATACAAAAGGCTGCCTCCACAAGTGCTGAGAAGAGGCCGTTTAAGAAAGAAGCAAGCGCCGTCTATGGTCCTAGAAGACAAGTCAAGCCCGAAAGTCGCCAAACCGTCAATGCTTTGGTCATCTCAAAACCTGTTGCTGCTCCTCAGCAGTACAATCAACAAAGAAGTGAAAGGCCCAAGAGGCAGTATACTCGGCTGAGTATGACCTTATCTCAAATTTTACCCCAACTGTTATCCACCAACCTGGTGACCCTCAAAGAAGCTCCTAAGGTCGTCAACACTACGTCTCCTAAGTATAACCCGAATGTCCGGTGTGCTTATCATTCTGATGGTCCCGGGCACACTACTGATGATTGCTGGGCCTTGAGAAACAAAGTGCAAGATCTGATCGACGCAAAGGAAATTCAGTTTGAAGCCCCGGAGAGACCAAATGTTGTAACTGCTCCTATGCCCCAGCATAGAGTAAATGCCATTGAGGAAGAAATGTATGCTGTTTCGGTAGAGGAAGTTGTTACCCCTCTGAAGACTGTCAAGAAGAACCTACTGCTGGCCGGTTTATTTCCGGGTTGCAGTGAAGGTTGCCTGCTCTGTGCTATTTCCCTATCTGGTTGTCCCTTGCTGAAGATAGGCATCCAAAGCCTAATGGATAGTAAGGAGATTTTGTTTCAGAAGTCTGTTGTTCAAGTAGTTCCGATAAGAGAAGTTTATGTGGTTACCATCTTTAAAAATCCAATCAAGGCTCTCCCGAAGAAGCCTGTTCAAATCTTGACTGTCGCACCTGTGATTGTTACTGTTCTGGGGCCTTTCCCCTACATGTCTGATAAAGCTGTCCCTTGGCATTATGGGGCAGACGTATATGTGAATGGAATCAAACAGGAATTTGACACTGGCGCCAGTATCTGCGATATCACTGGTCCAGCCAAGGTCACCCGCAGTGGCAGGCTCTTCTCGCCTGACATTGCACCGCCCGCCATTCGAAGACCCCTCCTTATAAAACCTGCAAGTTTACCTGTTCCTGCTGCTGATCAAGTTGTTTCCTCTGCTGCTGAGTCCTCAAATGCTCGGGGCAAAGGGATTGAAGAAGAGCCTGCCCGGACGGAGGCACCAATACCCGTAAATGCTGAGGCCTCCCAACAAGAAATGGAGGAGATTCTGAAAATAATAAAGAAAAGTGACTTCAATGTTGTCGAACAGCTGGGGCATACGCCCTCCAAGATCTCCCTGCTCTCCTTATTGCTATGCTCTGAGGCCCATGCTAAAGCCTTGATTTCATTTCTTAAGACGGCCCATGTACCGCAGGAGACATCTGCAGTCCAATTCGCTGATTGCGTAGCAAACCTGACAGCAGACAATGGCTTAGGGTTTTCAGATGCTGACCTGACCGCGAAGGGAAGAGACCACAACGATGCCCTGCATGTCTCTATCGAATGCAGGGGCACTACTCTGGCGCATGTATTGGTGGATACTGGTTCTTCCTTGAATGTTCTACCGAAAAAGGCTTTAGACCGTTTGGATTATGAAGGCCTGGAACTAAAGCCCAGCAATATCATCGTCAGGGCCTTTGACGGTTCAAAAAGGATGGTTCATGGAGAGGTTAACATCCCTATTCGTGTGGGCTCTCAAGTATTTAACTCTACTTTTTATGTGATGGATATACGTCCATCGTACTCTTGTCTACTGGGTCGACCTCGGATCCATAAAGCTGGGGCAGTGACCTCCACCTTGCACCAGAAGCTGAAGTATCCCGTCAGGGGAAAGATTGTCACTGTGCAAGGAGAAGAGGAGTATATGGTGAGCCATTTGAATTCCTTCAGATACCTTGAGATGGATGGGGAGTTTATTGAAACCCCCTTTCAGCATTTCGAGGAGGTGCATCCAATTTCAGCAGCAGCAGAGGCAACAATTGAAGAGAATGTTTCCTTGAAGATGGTTTCCTTAAGGGATGCCCGGGCTGCGGTTCAGAAAGGCAATTGTGAAAGCTGGGGTCAGCTTCCCGACTTCACTCAGAAGAACGACAAGTTTGGGCTGGGCTTTACTGCAGAGGCTCAGAGGGTTGTGCGCAAAGAGAAGATCAGAAAGGCTCCAGTGTTTATCTCCAGCTCAAGGGTGAATGCTATCGAGGAGGATGTAGAGGAAGCAGAGCTTGACAGTTGGATCTACCCGACCACCAGCGACGGACCAAGCAACTGGACGGCAAAGGATTTTACCCCTATCACATTTGTCACGCAGTAATTGATTTCTTTTGATTTCCAATTTGTAACAAACAATATGAAACTTTGTTGGCTCGGTGTCCTACCCGGGGCACCGTAGCTCCATTTGTGAGGGCTTTTTGTATGACATTTTCATATATCATCAATCAAAACATTGGACGTTTGTTGCATTTCAAATCTTGCGCTCTTTTCCTTTCTGTGTTATATATACTGCAAAACAGCTATATTTACACACACTCACTTATACAGGTTTCAATCCACTCTGGATCTCACTGGTAACAGCTCTGCTACCGCCAGTTATGACTTCGAAAATCCGATCAACTTGGCCGAGGACGAAGGTGAAGATGATTGCGAAGTGCCTGGTGAACTCGCAAGACTTCTGCTCCAGGAAGAGAGGGCTATTCAGCCACATGAAGAGCATGTGGAAACAATTAACTTGGGTACTGAGACAGATAGGAAAGAGGTCAAGATTGGTGCCAATCTAGAGCTTAGCGTGAAGCAACGATTGATCCAGATGTTACAAGATTACATGGAAATTTTTGCTTGGTCCTATGAAGATATGCCTGGTTTGGATGCCGACATTGTAGTTCACCACCTGCCAACCAAGGAAGATTGCCCTCCGGTAAAGCAAAAAGTCCGACGGATGCGTCCAGAGATGTCCGAAAAGATCAAGGCCGAGGTTATGAAACAGTTTGATGCCGGATTCCTTGCAGTGACTTCATACCCTCAGTGGGTTGCCAATGTAGTGCCAGTACCGAAGAAGGACGGTAAAGTCAGAATGTGTGTCGACTACAGGGATCTGAACAGGGCCAGCCCCAAGGATGACTTCCCCCTACCTCACATTGATGTCCTTGTTGACAATACAGCTCAACACAAGGTGTTCTCCTTCATGGATGGTTTTTCAGGGTATAATCAGATCAAGATGGCTCCAGAGGATATGGAGAAAACTACATTTGTGACTCAGTGGGGCACCTTCTGTTATAAGGTCATGCCATTCGGATTGAAAAATGCTGGGGCAACCTATCAGCGTGCCATGGTTGCTTTATTTCATGATATGATCCATCATGAGATTGAGGTATACGTTGATGACATGATCGCAAGGTCTCAAACTGAGGAGGAGCACCTTGACCATCTGAGGAAGTTATTTGACCGACTCAAGTTGTACAAGCTGAGATTGAATCCCAACAAATGCACCTTTGGGGTAAGATCCGGGAAATTGCTGGGTTTCATTGTAAGTGATAAAGGTATTCAGGTGGACCCTGCCAAGGTAAAAGCCATACAAGAGATGCCGACTCCAAAAACAGAGAAAGAAGTCAGAGGCTTCCTAGGACGACTGAATTACATTGCCCGATTCATCTCACATATGACTGCTACTTGTGAGCCGATCTTCAAATTACTGAAGAAAGATCAAGTAGTACGCTGGAATGATGAATGTCAGGCCGCCTTTGAAAGAATAAAGGAATATCTCCAAGAGCCACCCATTCTTATGCCACCGATGGAAGGAAGACCTCTGATACTATACCTGACAGTACTCGACAATTCAATGGGGTGTGTGCTGGGACAGCATGACGAGTCTGGCCGAAAAGAGCACGCTATTTATTACTTGAGCAAAAAGTTTACCGACTGTGAGTCTCGTTACTCACCGCTTGAGAAAACTTGCTGCGCTCTTGTATGGGCTGCTCGCCGGCTGAGACAGTATATGCTGACTCACACTACTTTATTGATTTCAAAGATGGACCCCATCAAGTACATATTTGAAAAGCCCGCTCTGTCTGGAAGAATAGCGAGATGGCAAATGATCTTAACAGAATATGATATCCAGTATACAACTCAGAAAGCGATTAAAGGAAGTGTACTGGCGGATCACTTGGCACACCAACCTGTGGACGATTACCGATCATTGAACTTTGATTTTCCGGACGAAGACATCATGGTGGTAACTGACTGTGAAGTACCTGGACCGGATGAAGGACCTGAGGAAGGATCCCGATGGTCTATGCACTTCGATGGAGCCTCCAATGCTTTGGGTAACGGCGTCGGCGCTGTAATCATATCTCCCAAAGGAACTCATACTCCACTCACCGCCCGATTATGTTTCAACTGCACCAACAACATGGCAGAATATGAGGCATGTATCATGGGTTTACAAGCTGCAATCGACTTGAGGATCAAATTTCTAAGTGTCTTCGGAGATTCCGCTCTCGTAATCAATCAGATCAAAGGCGAGTGGGATACGAAACACCCGAATCTTATCCCTTACAAGGAGTATGTGTCAACCTTGCTCCCCCACTTTGAAGAAATAACTTTTGAGCACTTCCCTAGAGAGGAGAATCAGCTGGCGGACGCACTAGCTACGATGTCTTCAATGTTCAAAGTTAAATGGGACAATGAGGCTCCCCGGATCATTATCTGGAAGTTGGATGAACCGGCATACTGCTGTGAGTTAGAAGCTGAGAAGGTGATTGAAAAACCCTGGTATCATGAGGTGAAGAGGTACTTGGAAGCTCAGGAATACCCTGAAGGTGCATCTGTCAATGATAAGAAGTTCATGAGGAGGTTTGCCGCAAAATTCTTCCTCAGCAACGGCATTCTCTACAAACGGAATCATGATTCGACTCTGCTACGTTGTGTGGATAAAGCTGAAGCAGAGAAAATTATGATGGAATTACATGAAGGCACGTTTGGAACACATTCCAGTGGACACACCATGGCTAAGAAAATCCTTCGGGCAGGATATTTCTGGTCCATAATGGAAGCTGATTGTTACCAACACTCTCGAACTTGTCATAAATGCCAGATCTATGCTGACAAGGTGCACATTCCTCCAGTTCCTCTAAATGTCCTGACTGCACCTTGGCCTTTCGCAATGTGGGGCATACACATGATCGGTGAGATCAAACCTACGGCATCCAATGGGCATCGCTTCATCTTGGTGGCGATCGATTACTTCACGAAGTGGGTTGAGGCAGCGTCCTACGCCACAGTAACCAAGAGCGTCGTGGCGCGTTTCATCCGGCATAACCTGATCTGTCGGTACGGCGTCCCAGAAAGAATCATTACGGACAACGGTACCAATCTCAATAACAAAATGATCACTGAACTCTGTGAACAATTCAAAACACAGCACCACAATTCTTCTCCCTACCGGCCGAAGATGAATGGGGTTGTAGAGGCAGCCAATAAAAATATCAAGAAAATTGTGCAGAAGATGACAGTGACCTATAAAGATTGGCACGAGATGTTACCGTTCGCTCTTCATGGGTACCGCACCTCAGCCAGAACGTCAACCGGGGCAACTCCCTTCTCCTTAGTCTATGGCATGGAGGCCGTCTTGCCAATTGAAATCCAGATACCCTCTCTCCGGATAATGAAGGATGCAGACTTGAATGAAGATGATTGGATCCAGACTCGACTTGATCAATTAAACCTGATTGACGAGAAGAGGCTCACTGCTATCTGTCATGGTCAAACGTATCAAAAACGGATGATCAGGGCATTTAACAAGAAAGTCAGACCGCAAGAGTATCAAGTTGGGGACCTGGTAATCAAACGCATCATCCTTCCTCAAAGTGATCCCCGGGGCAAATGGACCCCTACTTACGAAGGGCCATTTGTGGTTAAACGTGTGTTCTCAGGAGGAGCCATGATCCTAACCACCATGGATGGTGACGACCTTCCTCACCCCGCCAATGCAGACATAGTGAAAAAATACTACGCATAAATAAAAGACCCGCTAGGTTGACATACCTAGGCAAAAATAAGGGCTTCCCGGCGAACCAAAAGGGTTCGGGCAAAAATAAGGGATGAAATGAAAAAAATCTGTACACCCGGCAAGTCGAAAACCTGAAAAGGCGGCTTGGGCAAAAATGGGTATCCCGGTGGACTGAAAACCTGAAAGGGCGGTCCAGGCAAAAGTTAGGGATGGAGCGTAACACTATGTCTCATTGGATCACATCGCATCCAGAATTCAGTATCCACTACCTGGCTCAGACTTCGGCATCGACCAATCAGCTTCATCTTCAACTAGGTAGCAAAGCGATGAGACGTTCGAAGACATAAAGGCAATAGCAGAGTTGGAACCCAGTGGGATCGTTCACATAGCTGTTTTATTTCCTTTTCAAAATTCTATGTTATTTGGCGGCCTCCTCTTACTAGGATGTCAGCCTCTTGTATAAAAACGCCTATTCACAGGCAAAGTTCAAATCAATACAAATTCACTTGTCCATACAAATTACCATTGTTTTCTTTTTTTTTCTGTTTTGTCTTGCGAAGAATGTCCAATGTTCATTTTTGATATATGCATTTGACATTAAAATTGCTGATTCATAAATATTCGCGTATGAGACAAAAGATCAATTACAGGTGACATCGGACACAAGGCAATGTAAAGTTGTCTGATGCAGTCGGGTTGCTTTGTCCGCTAAGGTACCAAGGTAGATTCGACTGAAGAATGCGACTAAATCATCTCAACTCCCCGCAGAGTAAGACAAGATTCGGCAATACTTTCCCCAAGCAGAGTTGGTTCCCTATCAATCCTGAAAAAGGCACCACATTCCCCAGCGGAGTATAGGCATTCGTCAGCAAGCATCCCCGGCAGTCTTGATCTAAGTTTGTTACCTGGCGAAATACGGACACCCCAGTAGAACCATTTACCAGCACAATTCCAAAAGTTTCCCCAGGAAAGTGGGATTCTTGTCCCCAACAGGTCTTAAAGCTTATCCCCAGTAGATTCTGGAAGCTTATCTCCTGCAGAATACAGACGTCTCTCCCTAACTTGATTCAGAGTCATTCTCACAAGGGCTTATAACTGGGTTATCCTCAGCTAATCGCCACGGAAGATCGCCCCCAACAAAGTTCTTTCAATCCCCAGCGGAGTTTATCTTTCTATCCCCAGCAGAGTTTATCTTTCAAATCCCCACCAGAGTTTATCTTTCAAATCCCCAGCGGAGTTTATCTTTCAATCCCCAGCAGATTTTATCTTTGGTATCCCCAGCAGATTTTATCTTTGTTATCCCCAATGGAGTCCATCATCGAAACCCTCAGCGAAGCTCTCATCAAAACTTCAGCAAAGTATCTCGGCCACAGGGCAACTCCCCAGTCGGTCGCCAAAGACCTATTTTCCTAAGACGAAGATACATTCATAAGCATTTCACACTTTCATACATCTTGCTTACATACATGATAAAGTGCATACAACACTATCTCATGTCGAACATCATGACATCATGCATCATGACATGGCGTACAACTTATGTTTTTGCCTTTTCAGGGAAAAAGACGATCCCAAAAACAACTACCTTCAACTGTCACATTTCCAGACTCGATTCCTGTATCTAGCCAGGGCACGTCTGAAGAGTTCAAAGATTCGATTCCTGTATCTAGCCAGGGCACATCTATCAACTACAACGTTTCCAGACTCGATTCCTGTATCTAGCCAGGGCACGTCTGAAGAGTTCGAAGATTCGATTCCTGTATCCAGCCAGGGCATATCTGTGGACCACATTTCCAGACTCGATTCCTGTATCTAGCCAGGGCACGTCTGAAGAGTTCAAAGATTCGATTCTTGTATCTAGCCAGGGCACATCTATCAACTACAACGTTCCCAGACTCGATTCCTGTATCTAGCCAGGGCACGTCTGAAGAGTCCGAAGATTCGATTCCTGTATCCAGCCAGGGCACATCTATTAACGACTATTTCCAGATTCGACTCCTGTATCCAGCCAGGGCACATCTGTGAGCAACCGATTATGGATTCGATACCTGTATCTAGCCAGGGCACATCTGCATAAGGAGATTGAAGATCAAATACCTGTAACAAGCCAGGAAAACATCTGTCTTTCTCAAATATACAAATTTCTCGCTAAGGAATCTCTTATGCGATCGACACTTCCAAATGGCATCTATAAGCCCATTCCCGACAAGGTTCTGTCACGTCTCCAGATGGCATCTATAAGCCCATCTCCCTATCTACCGCCTCTCCAAATGGCATCTGTAAGCCCATTCCCGCCATCACATTGCTGATACTCTACTAAGCGAGTGCAAATTTTCGGGCACTCTGGTGTCCAATCTCCTTTTACCTTCGAGTCGCGAAAGGCAAACTCGCCAATCTAACTCTTCAGGTTCAAGAAGATTGAACAGGGGCAACTGTTGTACCCCAAAATCTGCCCTCCCTTTCTTCAGGAAAACCATCCTAGATTTTTCAAAATCCCCTGAAACAAATCCAAGTCCTGAGTTATCCTTTTGCCCAAGCAAGTCACTTACAAGAGCAGGATGATCTCACAAACTCCAGAAACAACGCTTTCATCTTGAGGAAAATCAAATTCTAAGTGCTTAAAATGTTTTCATTAAAGTAAGTGTTTTTTAGAAAAATCAGCGCTTCAGAACTTCTGGACCCATTCCAGATGAAGACGGTCAGAAGTTGCAAGTTTGGCTCAACATGGTCAGAAGTTGGCTCTTCAGCAGCTACATCAGTTCAATCAGAAGTTGTAAACGTGGTTCAGAGTGTAAGCCTCAAACAGAACATGCCCCTTCAGCAGTTACACAAGCTCAGTCAGAACTTGCTAAAGGAATGCAAGAGAAACATGAAAGTATAAAGTCTCCTTCAGAACAGGTTGAAGTCAGAAGATGAAAGGTCAGAGGGATAGGTGTCACATTGATACAGAATCTCTAAGTCCAGATTGTCCAGAAGTAGATCCAAGGAACGTACCAGAAAACCAGGAGAATCTCCAGAGCTTGCTAAGACAACAGGTAGCCAAGGCCAGAGCAGGGTTTACGCTGCTGATTCAACAACCAGAATGTTGGTATTGACAGGTCTTGTCACCATTTAATGCCCATTAATGCTTCCAACCACTCCTGAGCGTTCACGTGTGGCTTGGAAAATGCTTTTGCACAGATTCTGGCATGGGTCTTCACGCCACCGCCCATTTCAGAGGTCACTTCCCCCAATCTACGCCTGCTGCTGCTACCTAGGCTGAAAAATAGCTGTTATCACAACTTCCCAGGAATTTCTGTCAAAGAACAAAGATTCAAACTCTGTTGGCGCCTTAAATGTTCAAGGCATCCACAAGAACTTTGCCTATAAATAGAGATCTTTCACCACTGCAAAAGACGTTCAAGAAGAGAAACAAAAAAATTGCTAAGAGAGAAACCAAACTCCTAAGCAACACAGCGTTCTGAAACTCTGCCAAAAAAAATCTCCAGCTTTGTTTCATAACTTTAAGTTTCTTACCTTCAACTTCATCAAACACCCAGCTCTTTTCTGTAAACCAAAAACGTTCTTTCCAAACTTCTGACCCTATACACGTATACACCTTCACTTCCCTTTTTCCAAATCTGTCCAGAACACCACCAGAACCAAAAGCTAACTTTCACCCACCATTTTCCAGAAAGTCAGGTAAGCACCTGCTGACCCTCACCACACTGTTAAGCATCATCAGCTGTGCATATTCAAGTAACATAATGTAAATATTCATGTTATTGCTGTTTATGTTCTGAGGACTCTCATACCTCAGAACGTTCTGAGCCAGTTTAGGACTTGCCCGTGACCTTGGTGATTCTGACCTCTGAGATATTTTGCTATTTTGCTGGATCTGTTCCAAATATGTTTTCTGTTTTGTGGAGTAACAACAGGATTGCAGATGTTCTGGTTAGTGCAGGAAAAAGCCAAGTGCTGACTTTGACGTTAGCACATCTGAAGCCTGTTTTGCTGTCAATGACATCAGAACCTCTGAGAGTTATTGCCTTTTCAGCAGAATCTGAACTTCTGGGTTCTCCACTAACAAACTTCTGTCTTGCTGCGCAGGGAAATCAGAACTTCTGGTTTCCCCACTAACCAAGTTCTGTTTTGCAGGTTCTAGAGTCAGAAGTTCTGACTCATCCAGTTTCACCAACAGGTTGATCATCTGACAGCGAATCTGGGTCAGAACTTCTGATGGCCTCCCAACAGCGCGCGGGCTCCCTCTCTCTCTCTATATATATCTTGTTTTTTGCTATTTTCTTTTTTGTCTATTTTTCTCGTTGAACCCCCCATGTACAAATGTGTATCCCCCTCCCCTAATTGTTGTAATAGCGTAGGATTTTACATTTCCGCTTCTTATTGCTAGTAATTAGGACGTGTATGACAAGATAAAATCAATGAAATAGAAAAACCTAATTCAAAGAAAAACTCTTGTATGCAATAAAACACACTTGCACACTAACACCCCTAGGGTTATATCCACTCGTTGCCTTTCAAAATTGGGCCATATTGCATGTTAGGTCTCTTTGGGCAAAACAAAAACAATTCAAATGATCATAGTCCCTCGATGACGCTTTCGAAAGTTGCCTAAAAAATGATCAAATCCCTCAAGGAAAATGCCCAAAGATACTTGGCACCATTGCAATTATGGTCTAAACGATGACCCGCGCCTGTCCCTCTCACATCCTAACACAAGATTGTCCACCAAATACAATGGTGGAACAAACTTGTTAAAAGGGTTAAAAACATAACAAAACCTTTGAGAACTTTAGGGTAGATCGCTCTTGAGTACTTATCAAACTTGCAAAATAAAAACACTTGCCTGTTGTGATCGGTGGATCTGGAACTGACTGTTTAACGCTGGTTCGCGAAATGTCGCGGAAGCAAGAGTCGCCACCGTCTTTTATTTTCTCCAAATGGAAAGGACAAAAGCACAGAAAAATTCCTTTAAAGAGATCGCTCTCGGTTCGGGAGGTAGGTTATAGAAAGGGAAGGTGTTAGCACCCTTTCTATCCATGGTTATCCATGGGCTCTTAGATACTTGCTCATTTGTGTTTTCAAAAATGGTTTGCTTTTCAACTGTGGGTTTAAAAGTTTCTTTTGAAAAATTTCAGATCGACTCGTACGTTAGAGTGTTTGAAAAATTTGCTTTGAAAGCTTTTGAAAAGTGTCAGTGTGAAAAGTCTGTTTTGATTTGTTTGAAGTTAGAGCAAGTATCCTTGAGAACCTACCTGCCCTAAGGAATTCGTCTGTGTAAGAGTCCTTTAAAGTAGTGCCATCCCACCATTGAGAGGTAGGTAGCACCACCGTTGGAGGTGTTTGGGTCAATTCGAGTTTGTAGGGACATGGTGATCACCAGAGCAATAGGAAGACACCTTAGAAGCTACCCTCATGCCAGGTTCCCGGATCATGAGGACTTACTAAGACATCCTCTACTCGACGATCACCTTTCGAGGCAAGGCAACAGTGAGGCGTACCCTAGGGGTGGTGTGTGCGAATTGTGTGTCATGTTTCAGTTATTTGTCTTGTCATGTTTGTCGTGTTCTACGCTTGATTTTAATTTGTCCATTCATTCTTGCATGCATATTTAACAGTTATAAAGTATTTGCGGAAAATAAATCTAAGGCTATTACAAAGGCGCGGGTCCACATCGCCAAAATTAACCGGACCCGATTTAGCGGAAAATAAATAATGCGAATAAATAACAGTGCGAAAAGTAAAATTACAATGCTTTGGGACAATTACATAATTATAATAAGCAATGAAATAAATGCGCAAAAGAAAATAATTAAAACAAAACTAGGGCGTTGGACCCTTTTGCAAATAATTAGAATTAATAAGGAATTAAAAATTAAATGATTAAATGTTTTTGGTATTTTGTGTTTTTTAGATTTAATGAAAAAAAGGAAGTTTAATTGAAATTAAATTAGACGGCAAACCCTAATTCTAATATTTTTTTTTATTTATTATGAAAGAATTAAAATATGACCTAAATTAAACCTAATTCATTTATGTACAATTTTTAATTTATGAAAATAAAATAATAAATAAATAATATTGTTATTCTAAAAAAAAAAAGGAAAATAAAAAGATATTAAACCTAAATTCTATTTTTGGTGTTTTTTATTAAAAAAGATTAAAACTATAACCTAATTATACTAAATATTTACATATATTAATTTATTGATGAAAATAATTAAAATTAAAAATTATATTTTTATTTGGACATTCTTTATTTTTATGATGTTTTTCTGTATTTTTTGTAAAAAGGATATTTAATTAAATCAGAAAATAAATAAACAAATAAACAATTAAAAATAATAAAAGATAAAAGAAAATTTAGAAAAGAGAGAACCAGGGGGGGTTTCTGTCCCATTATGGAGGTGTTGATGTGAAAAGCCTGGCCCAATAAGCTGGACGTTGGTTGACTTTGTGAATCCCATGCAACGCGTTTGACCAGGGTTTATGTGTTCATCCATCCTAGACCCTTGATTTGTAAGCAGCTGGACGCGTGTTCATTGGATTTTGAGTGTGCATAGCATGCTGGGACACGAGCGCTGCATAGGATCAATTATAGAAAAATAACATTAAGCATTTGCCAGACCTGGGACTTGAACCCAGGTCTTGAAGGTTACAAGCACAACACCTAGCCACTGAACCACGCGCGTTTCAATTAACATATAATAAACAATAAAGAATATAATAATAACGCGTTAGCTGCTTTGGAATTTCGCGCGAAATTCAAACTATCCAATGGTTGATGGACACGATGCCTTCGTCTTCCTCACCCTGTAAAACAAAACTCAATGGGAACGGTTTTTGAAGCGTGGTTTTAGAGGGTATTCAAGAAAATAGCGAATAGCCCATATCCAAACATAAATTGGGCGCGATGGTATGGATCTTTTCGTCTCTAAGCCCTGAGTTCAACCATGGTATCCAGAAGTCCTAATTTTTCTTCTACACAAAATCCCCAATTCAAGCAACCTGTAACCCTAAAAAACGCATATGGTGGATTCTTATACACAACGAAAAAATGCAATTAAGCGTAATGGTTAGTTTGTAAACTTCATCAGGAACATGAATATGTAAACAAAATTGCAAAAAGACGCATGATTTATGATATGCGGTTTCAAAAATTTCAAGGTTCAGTCAAGGTTCTTGATACCAATTCAAGGCGTTTTGCGTGTTGTTAATGATTGGAATACGTCCAGGAAGTGTCAAGGAATCTATTGAAACGAGAATGGAACCTTGAATCGCCCTAGAACCTTGAAATCAGACTTGAGTTTTTCAACCAATTTTTCAAGTTTGTTTGTTGATTTCCTGCGCAGCTTTCAGTCTTCTTGGCTTAGGGTTGTGATCTCATACTTGTATGGAAGCAATTAGGTTAAAAAGATTCAATAAAATCCATGTCCATAATGATTTTGAAGATTTGATTTCACAAGATCTTTTTTGAATCTTTTTTCATGGTTTTTGTTCAATCATGATCCAAATCTCATCCAAATTTGCCTAATTGGGATATGCACGAAATATTATGAATAAACATGCATGAAAAGATTTTTTTAGGTTAAGTTTGATATTTTTCATATATTAAAATCATTTAAATGAATATAAATTAATATTAATTCAAATAAATAATTAAAAAATATGAGAATACTTCCCTTTGGGCCTAGTGGTCGTGCATAGGCTTGGCATGAAGAAATTTGGAAGAGAAATGGGCCCATTTGCATTTTTAGGCCTTTTGCATCAATGTTGACTTTCAAAAATTTCCAAAAATTTCCCAACTTCCACAAGGCATAACTTGGTCAATTTTTAAGCTTTTCACATGTTCTTGGACATTTTGGAAAGGTCTTTGAGTCCTTTAACCAATGCCTTTGGTCCCATGTCATTTTGATTTACCAATCTCAAGTTATGGCCTTTGACTTAAAGTCACTTTTTGTTGACTTTTGAAAATGACCTATAATGTTGAAATTGATAACTTTTTGTGAGAGCATTTCTTGGACTTGGAACATGAAGATGAGTTGTAGGAAATGTCTTTCTCTTCAAAATGAGCTTTGGATGGAATTTTTCTGATAATCCATGTGAAAGTTATGCCCTGGTCAATTTCAGTTGACTTTTTCAGCTGTCCAAATATAGCAACTTTTGCATCTTTGATGATTTCTGAGCCAAATTTTGAGAATCATGATCAAGCATTGATCAAATGATGTTTGTGGCTTCAAAATGATATATTGACCAAAAATTTGAACTTTTGACTGTCAAATGACCATTTTGCCCCTACAGTTGACTGTAGGGCAACCTAGGGTTTTGACTGTGCCATTTTGAGCTGAATGCCTTGAAACTTGACATGAGGATACTTGACCATCTTTGTAAGCATATGAGACTTGATTGGGCCTTTGAAAAGTTCATTTTCTTGACCAGAACTCAAACCCTAGTTTTGACTGTATAGGAGCCAGTTGAGCTGCACAACCCTGGGGGAATTTTGTGACCTTGACTTGGCAATTTCTTGATGAATATGGGAGGGCAAATTTTGGGGTACAACAGTTGCCCCTGTTCAATCTTCTTAGACCTGAGGGTGCAGATTGGCTGACGTGCCTTTCGTAATCCGAGGGTAGAAGATGATTGAACACTAAAGTGCCCAGAAATTTGCGCTCACATAGTGACAGTGATGGGGGAATGGGCTTATAGATGCCATTTTAGAGGTTGCTGGATAGGATGATGGGCTTATAGATGCCATCTGGACGTTGATCGCGTAGGAGAGTCCTTAGCGAGAACCTGCATACCTGCAAAAGAAAAAAATGAGTACCTGACACGTTGCAGGAGCTGATCTTTAGATGCTTGGTATAGATGTGTCCTGACTGGTTACAGGAGCTGAGTCTGGAGCTTCAAACGCTGATGAATGAACCAGGGATGGTTACTGCCTTAGCATGAATGGTAAGAGAATCCTGAATGATTTCAACCTCAACAACGCTCGTTGAGAAAGTCTTGGTGAGAATTACCATTTTCGTAGTGTCAGGAAGAGAACCAAAGGACATTATAATCTCAAAGGGAGTCACCTCACTCACCGCTGGAGAGGGAACTATATTATAATCTGAAAGGAGATATCACCTCACGCTCATGCCGGAGAGGGAAACATCTGAAGAAGGAATTACCACCTCACACGCCGTTGGAGAGGGGACCATAGGAGAATATCACCTCACGCTCATGCCGGAGAGGGAAACATCTGAAGAAGGAATTACCACCTCACACGCCGTTGGAGAGGGGACCATAGGAGAATATCACCTCACGCACATGCCGGAGAGGGGAACATCTGAAAAAGGAATTACCACCTCACACGCCGTTGGAGAGGGGACCATAAGAGAATATCACCTCACGCTCATGCCGGAGAGGGAAACATCTGAAGAAGGAATTACCACCTCACACGCCGTTGGAGAGGGGACCATAAGAGAATATCACCTCACGCTCATGCCGGAGAGGGAAACATCTGAAGAAGGAATTACCGCCTCACACGCCATTGGAGAGGGGACCATAAGAGAACTTCTACTGAGTCTTTATCAGAAAAATCTGTTTGGAGTCGATTTAACTGGACTGGAGAAATCCTTGAAATATGTTTGAGAATTTCAACTGCATCTTTCCTGAAAGGTAAAGGTCAGTTATATGCAATGCATGATATGGATCAAGCAATGATGTTCTCAACATAAATGAGATTTGTATGATATGATGCAGTGCGTTATGCATGCTATGATGATGTAGGTAATGATTCATGTATGTTTTTGTCTAGGAAAATAAATCCTTGACGGGTGCCGGGAAGTCATATCCTGGGCTGATGTTGAGTAAGAGATTTTGCTTCCGCTGTGGATGATTGTTGCAAGAATACCGGTAGGAGAAGATAACTATGTTGAGGAATCCACTTGGCAAATGAAATAATTCTGCGGGAGAAAAGATACTCTAGCGATCATGCTGGGGAGT
This sequence comes from Vicia faba, assembly GCA_948472305.1. Lineage (NCBI taxonomy): Eukaryota > Viridiplantae > Streptophyta > Magnoliopsida > Fabales > Fabaceae > Vicia > Vicia faba. The sequence continues at coordinate 5,510,291 of OX451740.1, forward strand.
GCTACTCTGTGGGGATAGCGATGCTTTGCTGAGTTGATGAAGATAATTCCGCTGGGGATACCGTTGATGAGTTATGCTGGGAGATTTGATGAATTCCACTGGGGATATACTTGTGGTGCTGGAAGTGTTGATAGACTTCGCTGGGGGTAGGAAGATACTTTGCCGAGGACGCTCTTTCCGTGGCTTTTGGCTGAGGATAACCCAGTTATATCCTGTTACGGAAATAACTCTTTAAATCAAGCCGGGACGACGCGTTCGTGCTCCGCGAGGGATAAGCTTCCAGAATCTACTGGGGATAAGCTTGCTGCTTGGGGAGATATGAATTCCAACTTTCCTGGGGAAATTGGATTGGACTCTTCTGGGGGAGGTTTGAATTGCAGGGAAGTGATTCCTTTGAATAGTGGTATACCGCCGGGGAACAGTCTTTAGACCAAGACTGCCGGGGATGCTTGTTAAGAATGCGTGCTGCTGGGGAGGTATTGAGAACTACAGGAGGATACTCAATTTCCTTGATATTTGATGATTTGCTCGGAGAAGAATGTATTGTTTTGTTGAACCACTCTCTGGGGAATTAAGATACATTTGGCCGTGTTCTTTAGCTGAACCTACCTTAGTACCTTGGGGGATAGAACAATTAGACTGCTCAGACAACTCTTTATTGCCCCTGTTTCTAGTGTCACCTGTAATTAATTCCTTTGTTTCGTATGCAAATATCTATGAGTTAGCAAATTATTGTCAATGCATACATCACAAATTGAACCTTGGACGTTCTTCGCAAAACAAAACGGAAAAAGGAAAAACACTTGGCACATTTAATTGAAGATATATTTTTATTGATTTTTGAATGGCCTGAAAATAGGCGTTTTGTGTACAAGAGGCTGACGTCCTAGGAAGAGGTACGTCGCCGAGCAAAAGAGTTTATACAAGTTTTGTACAAAAGAAAGTAAAACAGCTGTGTGAAAAATGAATGATCCACTGGGTTTCAACTCTGCTATTGCCTTTATAACTCCGAGCGTCTCATCACTTGATGACCTTGGTTGAAGGTGAAGCTGACTGATCGATGCCGTTTGAGCTTGATGCAGATACCGGATTCTGGATGCAAAGTGATCAATGAGACATAGTTTTACGCTTTTATCCCTAATTTTTGCCTGGACCGCCCTTTCGGGTTTTCAGTCCACCGGGATACCCATTTTTGCCCAAGCCGCCTTTTCAGGTTTTCGACTTGCCGGGTGTACAGATTTTTTCATTTTCATCCCTACATTTTGCCCGAACCCTTTTGGTTCGACGGGAAGCCCTAATTTTTGCCTAGGCATGTCAGCCTAGCGGGTCTTTTTCATGCGTAGTATTTTTTAACTATGTCTGCATTGGCGGGGTGAGGAAGGTCGTCACCGTCCATGTTGGTTAAGATCATTGCTCCTCCTGAGAACACATGCTTAACCACAAATGGCCCTTCGTACGTAGGGGTCCATTTGCCCCTTGGATCACTCTGAGGAAGGATGATTCTCTTGATAACCAGATCCCCAACTTGATATTCTTATGGCCTGACCTTTTTGTTAAATGCCCTGATCATTCGTTTCTGATACGTCTGACCATGACAGATAGCAGCAAGTCTCTTTTCATCAATAAGGTTGAGTTGGTCAAGTCGTGTCTGGATCCAATCATCTTCGTTCAGGTTTGCATCCTTCATTATCCGGAGAGAGGGAATTTGCACTTCGATCGGCAAGACTGCCTCCATGCCATAAACCAGAGAGAAGGGAGTTGCCCCGGTTGATGTCCTAGCTGAGGTACGGTACCCATGCAGAGCGAACGGTAACATCTCGTGCCAATCTTTGTAAGTTACTGTCATTTTTTGCACGATCTTCTTGATGTTCTTGTTAGCTGCTTCTACAGCCCCATTCATCTTCGGTCTGTAAGGAGAAGAATTGTGGTGCTGTATCTTGAATTGTTCGCAAAGCTCGGCAATCATCTTGTTGTTCAGATTGGTACCGTTGTCTGTAATAATCCGTTCAGGGACGCCGTACCGACAGATCAGATTGTGCCGAATAAACCGTGCCACAACAGTCTTGGTCACTGTAGCATAGGATGCTGCTTCAACCCACTTCGTAAAATAATCAATCGCTACTAGGATGAAGCGATGTCCATTGGATGCTGTAGGTCTTATCTCGCCGATCATGTCTATGCCCCACATTGCAAACGGCCAAGGCGCAGTCAGAACATTCAGGGGAACCGGAGGAACATGCACCTTATCTGCATAGATCTGGCACTTGTGGCATGTCCTGGAGTGTTGGTAGCAGTCAGCTTCCATTGTGGACCAGTAGTATCCTGCCCGTAGGATTTTCTTAGCCATAGTATGTCCACTTGAATGTGTACCAAAGGTCCCTTCATGTAGCTCTTCCATGATTCGTTCTGCTTCAGTTTTATCCACACACCGCAGTAAGGTTGAATCATGGTTTCGCTTGTACAAGATGCCGTTGCTTAGGAAGAACTTGGCTGCGAACCGCCTCAGGAATTTCTTATCATTGATAGAGGCACCTTCAGGGTATTCCTGAGCTTCCAGATATCTCTTCACTTCGTGGTACCAAGGTTTCTCAGTTACCAATTCAGTTTCGAGATCACAACAGTATGCCGGTTCGTCCAGTTTCTCGATGGTGATCTGGGGAGCTTCGTTATCCCATTTAACCTTGAACATTGAAGACATTGTAGCCAACGCGTCCGCTAACTGATTCTCTTCTCTTGGAAAGTGCTCAAAGGTTATCTCTGTAAAGTGGGGAATCAGGGTCAACACACATTCTCTGTAAGGAATCAAGTTTGGATGTTTCGTATCCCACTCTCCGTTGATCTGATTGATCACAAGGGCGGAATCTCCGAAGACACTGAGGAACTTGATCCTTAAGTCGATCGCAGCTTGAAGACCCATGATACACGCCTCATACTCTGCCATGTTGTTGGTACAGTTGAAACACAGCCGGGCAGTGAGTGGAGTATGAGTACCTTGTGGAGATATGATAATGGCGCCGATACCATTTCCCAAAGCATTGGAAGCTCCGTCAAAGTGCATAGACCATCGGGATCCTGGTTCAGGTCCTTCATCCGGTCCAGGCACTTCACAATCAGTTACAATCATGATGCTTTCGTCCGGAAACTCGAAGTTCATTGATTGGTAGTCATCTACAGCTTGATGAGCTAAGTGGTCTGCCAGTACACTTCCTTTGATGGCTTTCTGGGTTGTATACTGAATGTCGTATTCCGTCAAGATCATTTGCCATCTTGCAATTCTCCCAGACAGAGCAGGCTTTTCGAATATGTACTTAATAGGATCCATCTTTGAGATCAACAAGGTAGTGTGAGTCAGCATATACTGTCTCAGCCGGCGAGCAGCCCATACCAAAGCGCAGCAAGTTTTCTCAAGCAGTGAGTATCGGGTCTCACAGTCGGTAAACTTTTTGCTAAGGTAATAAATGGCATGCTCTTTTCGGCCAGATTCGTCATGCTGCCCCAGCACACACCCCATTGAGTTGTCAAGCACTGTCAGGTATAGTATCAGAGGTCTCCCTTCAACCGGCGGCATAAGGATGGGTGGTTCTTGGAGATACTCTTTGATTCTGTCGAAGGCAGCCTGACATTCATCGTTCCAACGTACTACCTGATCTTTCTTCAGCAGCTTGAAGATTGGTTCACAGGTAGCAGTCAGATGAGAGATGAATCGAGCGATGTAATTCAGGCGTCCTAAAAAACCTCTGACTTCCTTCTCTGTCTTAGGGACTGGCATTTCTTGAATAGCTTTGACCTTAGCAGGGTCCACTTGAATACCTTTATCACTGACCACGAAGCCTAGCAACTTTCCCGATCTTACCCCGAAGGTGCACTTGTTCGGGTTCAATCTTAGCTTGTACAGTTTCAACCGGTCAAACAACTTCTGCAGATGATCTAGATGCTCTTCCTCAGTCTGGGACCTAGCGATCATGTCGTCCACATACACTTCTATCTCGTGATGTATCATGTCATGAAATAAGGCAACCATGGCACGTTGGTAGGTTGCCCCAGCATTCTTTAACCCGAACGGCATGACCTTGTAACAGAAGGTGCCCCACTGAGTAACAAATGTAGTCTTTTCCATGTCTTCAGGTGCCATCTTGATCTGATTATAGCCTGAAAAGCCATCCATGAAAGAGAATACTTTATGTTGGGCTGTGTTATCAACGAGGACATCAATGTGAGGTAAGGGGAAGTCATCCTTGGGGCTGGCCCTGTTCAGATCCCTGTAATCGACACACATTCTGACCTTGCCATCCTTCTTAGGTACCGGCACCACATTAGCAACCCACTGAGGGTAAGAAGTCACTGCAAGGAACCCGGCATCAAACTGTTTCATGACCTCGGCTTTAATCTTCTCGGACATCTCTGGACGCATCCGACGAACCTTTTGTTTAACTGGAGGGCAGTCTTCCTTAGTCGGCAAATGATGGACAACAATATCGGTATCCAACCCTGGCATGTCTTCGTAGGACCAGGCAAAGATCTCCATATAGTCATGCAGCATCTTGGTTAACCGTTGCTTCACGCTGAGCTCTAGGTTAGCACCAATCTTGACCTCTTTTCTGTCTGCCTCAGTGCCCAGGTTTATGGTTTCCACTGACTCTTCATGGGGTTGAATTGCCCTCTCTTCCTGAAGCAACAGTCTAGCAAGCTCGCCAGGCACTTCGCAATCATCTTCACCTTCGTCTTCGGCTAAGTTGATCGGATTTTCGAAGTCATAATTGGCATTAGCAGAGCTGTTGTCAGTAAGATCCAGAGTGGATTGGAACCTGTATGAGTGAGTGTGTGTGTAAATACAGCTGTTTTTTTTGAAAATTATGTAAAGGAAATGAAAGATAAAAAAGGAACACAATATTTGCAATGCGAAAATAGTCCAAGATTTGCATTCATGATGTATAAAATGACAGTTTGTATGCCCTCACAAAATAGAACCACGGTGCCTCGGGTAAGACACCGGGCCATAGAGTTTATCATTGTTTATTACAAAATATCAAAACAAAGAAATTTATTACTTAGTGTCAAAAGAAACATGGAGATTGTCCTTGGCGCTCCAATTGTTAAGTCCACCATCAGCAACCGGGTAGATCCAGCTATCAAACTCAGCTTCATCAACTTCCTCTTCATCAACAATAGCATTAACTCCATGAGCAGGCAGGGGAGCTGTCACCACATTAGGCTTGTCAGATGCTTCAAACTGTACCTCCTTAGCATCAATGAGGTCCTGCAGCTTATTCCGTAGTGCCCAACAGTCATCAGTGGCATGCCCCGGGCTATCTGAATGGTAAGCACAACGGGCATTCGGGTTGTACTTAGGAGAGGTAGTGTTAGGGAACTTTGGTGCCTCCTTGACAGATACCAAATTGGTTGCGAGCAGCTGTGGCAGAATCTGCGATAGGGTCATGCTTAACCGGGTAAACTCTCTTCGGGGTCTATCAACCCTTTGAGGATTGTTCGGCCGGGGAGCGGCAGCAGGCTTAGCGATCATTACCGCGCTGACAGATTGGCGGTGATCAGGTCTTTCGGATTTCCTGGAGCCATACACAGCACTAGACTCCTTCTTAAACGGTTTCTTGTCTGAACTAGAGGATGATGCCCCCTTTGCAATCTTCCCAGATTTCAGCCCGGCTTCAATTCTCTCTCCGGTTAAGATCAAATCAGTGAAACCAGCAGAAGAATTCCCAATGAGATGGTTAAAAAACGGCCCAGATAGGGTCCCCAAGAACATGTCCACTAACTCTCGATCAGTCAAAGGTGGCTGCACCCTGCCAGCCAGATCTCTCCACTTCTGCGCGTACTCTTTAAAACCTTCACTTGCACCTAACGACATACCCTGGAGTTGGGTACGTGTGGGGGCAAGGTCGGCATTATACTGATACTGCTTATAGAAAGCAGTAGCCAGCTCCTCCCAGTTACGAACTTTGGTCCCATCCAGCTGATAGAACCATTCGAGATGAGTCCCTGAAAGACTCTCCTGGAAGAAGTGGATCCATAGATTCTTGTCTGCAGAGTACGGTTGAATCTTCCGAACGTAGGACCTCAAATGCAGCTTGGGACAGGATGCCCCGTCATACTTAGAAAAAGTTGGAGCTTTGAACTTGTGCGGGATAATTACACCAGTCGACAAACCCAGATCTCCGAAATCCAGCCCAGGTACCTGTTGAACTTCCATGGCCTTCAACCTGTCTTCCAGTTGCTTGTACCTGTCATCTGCAGGAGGATACTGTTCCTCATCAAAATCTGTCTCGTTGTCGGAGACTTCTGGAGTAGGAAGCTTTACTTCTGCCTGAGAAGGACTCTTGCCAACAGAAGAAACAACCTCTTCTTGGTGCAGAGTATTACCCAACCTTCGGCCCGAGTTGAATAGAACAGTTCTTCTTTTCTTCTTCTTCTCCTTCTTCAGGAGCATAGTCTTCAGTTCCTCTTGGCCTTTGGCTAGACCCAGGATTAGCTCTTGAAACTGCGCATTCTGCGCCTGGAGAGCCTTGATTGAAGTCTCAGTTGATTCAGATCCGGAATTCATGATGCTGAAATAAACAGCGAAGAACTGTAAGCAACCTGAAAAGGGGGAAAGACCTGCTATGCACATGATGTATGAAATGCGTATGGATTATGTTTTCAAAGACAATCGGGAATCAACTTTGTAAACAAAAAGGAACACACTTCATTAGATTCAACTTTGTAACTGAAATTATTCAACAAGTTGCCCTTAGGCGTTTACATGAAATAACTGGAAAGGAAATAACAACTGTAAAGGCACATTCAGAATTCCTCATTGATCCCATGGTCTCCTCTTCTCAGTACGGAGGTAGGCATTCAGGGCTCTCTCATTCTCCAACTGCTTTGTCAGCTTCTGGATCTTTGATTCCTGCTCGTTGAACTTTTCCCGGTAAGAATCCCGTTCTTCTTGCAGTTGCGACCAAGATCTCTTCAATGTCTCATAATCAGTAGGTATCTGAGGAGGAAGGACAGTTGGAGGAACACCATCTTTATCAGGACACTCAAGAATGACGGGTCTGACAGCTTCATACGGCATACCTAACTTCTGAGCACGGATGCGGACCCATTTGTAGTAGGCTTCCATAGGTAGAGAAGTCTTTGGCCCTAGCTCTTGTGGGTCAGCTTTATGAACCTTCTCCCAAGCCTTGATGAACCTACGACGTAGCTCGTCACTATCCACCTGAAACTCGAAACTGATGTGAGGCACCAGCATCTCATGGGGGCCTGCTCTTCTTGCTCTTCCAAACTGACGGAGTGCTAGACATGGATTGTAAGAGATCCCTCCTTGAGTACCAATCAGAGGAACATTAGGATACTCCCCGCATCGATCAATAATAGCTATCTCATCCAAACCTCTGCAAGTCCAAATGATGTCTTTATCGGTGAGAGACATTAACCTGTGAGCCCAACCTCTTCCTTCTTGGTTCTTCAGTACGAACTTAGGGAGGTGCGAAATAAACCACCTCACCAACAAAGGGATACAACACCATAGGGTTCCTCGTCTTCGGGTAGTACGGGCATGAAGTTGTTGCAAGATGTCACCCAAGAGAGTGGGCACAGGGTTCTGAGACATAAAGATCCTAATGGAAGTGACATTGATGAAGTTGTCAGGATTAGGAAACAGGACCAACCCATAGATTAGGAGAGCCAAGATGTCTTCATATGCCCTAAAGTCCAAGTCATTCCAGAAGCTGTTAGCTTTATCAATCAGAAACTTGGCCAAGAAACCCTTAACTCCGCTTCTAGTTACCCAGTTGTCTGTTACCTCTTGATGGGTCAAAGGAAGAGCTGCAGCAATGTCCTCAAGCCTAAGGGTCTTTTCCCAACCAGTAAAGGGAGTCTGATCCAAGATAGGGATACCAAGCAGATTAGAGAACTCTTCCATGGTAGGGACCAGCTGGAAGTCTTGAAAGGTGAAGCACTGGTACTGAGGGTCATAGAACTGGGTCAGAACACTCATCAACTGTTGATCCCGCTTTGCAGTGACTAAACTGAGAAGAGAACCATGCCTCTGAATGAAGGAAGTGGTGTTTGGAATTCTGCTAACCAACTCATCAAGCAACTCAGGTGAACGAACAAAGTTGAACCGGATAGTATTCCTTCGCACAGGCATCATAATGTCCTACAAAACAGAGCAAAGATGAAACCCTCTTGTCTTTGAAATGGTCAGTTCTTGTGCAGGATGCATGCAATGTTCATGATGCTATGATGTTATGATAAAGCACACCACATACAGATACAAAGGCAAACATAGTAAGGCACACAAGTCACACAAGGCAAGCCCCTAAAGTTTAGGCCAGCATGAGGTCTAGGTACTACCCTCTTTCAGTTTGTTGGTTCATACCTGTCCTAATCAAAAGTAACCGGGTTCTTAGAGGATCCCAATATCATTGACTACCCTCAATCGGTCATAACTCCAGCATCGCAATCTTTTCTTGCGGCCAGAACCATCACGAGAGTTTAGCCTCAATGGGCGTAGCATACTGCTACTGTTCTAAAGGCCAAGTTGTGTCAATTAAGGTTCTAAGGTTGTTGGTGCTTAATGACTCCTTAGAAGACCCATATTCTCCTCGTTGCGACACAAGGGATATCAGTACAGACTAAGGTGTCACACCAACGTAGCCACTGCTTCACCTGTGTCGGTCTACGCCGGACAGGTCCCTCACAGCTTATGCTACCTAAACAGGGTATCCCCAGATCCGGGTTAGGATCTATGTATCTCTGATGCAACCCACAATGGTAAAACAAGCAAAACAATACAAGTGAAAACACAGTTATGACCTAGCCCTAAGGTACACCCCACTTTATAAGATTATCCCCAGCAGAGTCGCCAGTTCTGTGATCGGTGGATCTGGAACTGACTGTTTAACGCTGGTTCGCGAAATGTCGCGGAAGCAAGAGTCGCCACCGTCTTTTATTTTCTCCAAATGGAAAGGACAAAAGCACAGAAAAATTCCTTTAAAGAGATCGCTCTCGGTTCGGGAGGTAGGTTATAGAAAGGGAAGGTGTTAGCACCCTTTCTATCCATGGTTATCCATGGGCTCTTAGATACTTGCTCATTTGTGTTTTCAAAAATGGTTTGCTTTTCAACTGTGGGTTTAAAAGTTTCTTTTGAAAAATTTCAGATCGACTCGTACGTTAGAGTGTTTGAAAAATTTGCTTTGAAAGCTTTTGAAAAGTGTCAGTGTGAAAAGTCTGTTTTGATTTGTTTGAAGTTAGAGCAAGTATCCTTGAGAACCTACCTGCCCTAAGGAATTCGTCTGTGTAAGAGTCCTTTAAAGTAGTGCCATCCCACCATTGAGAGGTAGGTAGCACCACCGTTGGAGGTGTTTGGGTCAATTCGAGTTTGTAGGGACATGGTGATCACCAGAGCAATAGGAAGACACCTTAGAAGCTACCCTCATGCCAGGTTCCCGGATCATGAGGACTTACTAAGACATCCTCTACTCGACGATCACCTTTCGAGGCAAGGCAACAGTGAGGCGTACCCTAGGGGTGGTGTGTGCGAATTGTGTGTCATGTTTCAGTTATTTGTCTTGTCATGTTTGTCGTGTTCTACGCTTGATTTTAATTTGTCCATTCATTCTTGCATGCATATTTAACAGTTATAAAGTATTTGCGGAAAATAAATCTAAGGCTATTACAAAGGCGCGGGTCCACATCGCCAAAATTAACCGGACCCGATTTAGCGGAAAATAAATAATGCGAATAAATAACAGTGCGAAAAGTAAAATTACAATGCTTTGGGACAATTACATAATTATAATAAGCAATGAAATAAATGCGCAAAAGAAAATAATTAAAACAAAACTAGGGCGTTGGACCCTTTTGCAAATAATTAGAATTAATAAGGAATTAAAAATTAAATGATTAAATGTTTTTGGTATTTTGTGTTTTTTAGATTTAATGAAAAAAAGGAAGTTTAATTGAAATTAAATTAGACGGCAAACCCTAATTCTAATATTTTTATTTATTTATTATGAAAGAATTAAAATATGACCTAAATTAAACCTAATTCATTTATGTACAATTTTTAATTTATGAAAATAAAATAATAAATAAATAATATTGTTATTCTAAAAAAAAAAAGGAAAATAAAAAGATATTAAACCTAAATTCTATTTTTGGTGTTTTTTATTAAAAAAGATTAAAACTATAACCTAATTATACTAAATATTTACATATATTAATTTATTGATGAAAATAATTAAAATTAAAAATTATATTTTTATTTGGACATTCTTTATTTTTATGATGTTTTTCTGTATTTTTTGTAAAAAGGATATTTAATTAAATCAGAAAATAAATAAACAAATAAACAATTAAAAATAATAAAAGATAAAAGAAAATTTAGAAAAGAGAGAACCAGGGGGGGTTTCTGTCCCATTATGGAGGTGTTGATGTGAAAAGCCTGGCCCAATAAGCTGGACGTTGGTTGACTTTGTGAATCCCATGCAACGCGTTTGACCAGGGTTTATGTGTTCATCCATCCTAGACCCTTGATTTGTAAGCAGCTGGACGCGTGTTCATTGGATTTTGAGTGTGCATAGCATGCTGGGACACGAGCGCTGCATAGGATCAATTATAGAAAAATAACATTAAGCATTTGCCAGACCTGGGACTTGAACCCAGGTCTTGAAGGTTACAAGCACAACACCTAGCCACTGAACCACGCGCGTTTCAATTAACATATAATAAACAATAAAGAATATAATAATAACGCGTTAGCTGCTTTGGAATTTCGCGCGAAATTCAAACTATCCAATGGTTGATGGACACGATGCCTTCGTCTTCCTCACCCTGTAAAACAAAACTCAATGGGAACGGTTTTTGAAGCGTGGTTTTAGAGGGTATTCAAGAAAATAGCGAATAGCCCATATCCAAACATAAATTGGGCGCGATGGTATGGATCTTTTCGTCTCTAAGCCCTGAGTTCAACCATGGTATCCAGAAGTCCTAATTTTTCTTCTACACAAAATCCCCAATTCAAGCAACCTGTAACCCTAAAAAACGCATATGGTGGATTCTTATACACAACGAAAAAATGCAATTAAGCGTAATGGTTAGTTTGTAAACTTCATCAGGAACATGAATATGTAAACAAAATTGCAAAAAGACGCATGATTTATGATATGCGGTTTCAAAAATTTCAAGGTTCAGTCAAGGTTCTTGATACCAATTCAAGGCGTTTTGCGTGTTGTTAATGATTGGAATACGTCCAGGAAGTGTCAAGGAATCTATTGAAACGAGAATGGAACCTTGAATCGCCCTAGAACCTTGAAATCAGACTTGAGTTTTTCAACCAATTTTTCAAGTTTGTTTGTTGATTTCCTGCGCAGCTTTCAGTCTTCTTGGCTTAGGGTTGTGATCTCATACTTGTATGGAAGCAATTAGGTTAAAAAGATTCAATAAAATCCATGTCCATAATGATTTTGAAGATTTGATTTCACAAGATCTTTTTTGAATCTTTTTTCATGGTTTTTGTTCAATCATGATCCAAATCTCATCCAAATTTGCCTAATTGGGATATGCACGAAATATTATGAATAAACATGCATGAAAAGATTTTTTTAGGTTAAGTTTGATATTTTTCATATATTAAAATCATTTAAATGAATATAAATTAATATTAATTCAAATAAATAATTAAAAAATATGAGAATACTTCCCTTTGGGCCTAGTGGTCGTGCATAGGCTTGGCATGAAGAAATTTGGAAGAGAAATGGGCCCATTTGCATTTTTAGGCCTTTTGCATCAATGTTGACTTTCAAAAATTTCCAAAAATTTCCCAACTTCCACAAGGCATAACTTGGTCAATTTTTAAGCTTTTCACATGTTCTTGGACATTTTGGAAAGGTCTTTGAGTCCTTTAACCAATGCCTTTGGTCCCATGTCATTTTGATTTACCAATCTCAAGTTATGGCCTTTGACTTAAAGTCACTTTTTGTTGACTTTTGAAAATGACCTATAATGTTGAAATTGATAACTTTTTGTGAGAGCATTTCTTGGACTTGGAACATGAAGATAAGTTGTAGGAAATGTCTTTCTCTTCAAAATGAGCTTTGGATGGAATTTTTCTGATAATCCATGTGAAAGTTATGCCCTGGTCAATTTCAGTTGACTTTTTCAGCTGTCCAAATATAGCAACTTTTGCATCTTTGATGATTTCTGAGCCAAATTTTGAGAATCATGATCAAGCATTGATCAAATGATGTTTGTGGCTTCAAAATGATATATTGACCAAAAATTTGAACTTTTGACTGTCAAATGACCATTTTGCCCCTACAGTTGACTGTAGGGCAACCTAGGGTTTTGACTGTGCCATTTTGAGCTGAATGCCTTGAAACTTGACATGAGGATACTTGACCATCTTTGTAAGCATATGAGACTTGATTGGGCCTTTGAAAAGTTCATTTTCTTGACCAGAACTCAAACCCTAGTTTTGACTGTATAGGAGCCAGTTGAGCTGCACAACCCTGGGGGAATTTTGTGACCTTGACTTGGCAATTTCTTGATGAATATGGGAGGGCAAATTTTGGGGTACAACACCTGTTTTTTCACACCTCACAACACTTTCAAAACAAACTTTCAAAAACAAAATGAAAACCTTTTCAAAAGACATACACCTTTGTATACATCCCAACATGGATCATTACAAAGGTTGCCACCACATTGGCTTCTTTTTAAAACATTTTCAAACCCACACACACAAACACCATTTCAAACAATTGAAAAAGGCAAGTGATCTAAGCAAGTACCTAAGAGCCCATGGATAACCATGGATAGAAGGGGTGCTAATACCTTCCCCTTCTATAATCTACTCCCCGAACCCAAGAAAAATCTCAAAGGTTTTTGCTGTGCTTTTTAAACCTTTCCTTAGGATAAAATAAAAAGTCGGTGGCGACTCTTGCTCAACCGAAACATTTGCAAAAACAAACGCAAAACTTATAGTCAGTTCTCCCACCGTATCACACACATAAATTCAAGGCACCTGCCTTTGCCAAGTATGACGAAGCTTCCTGTACAAAGTTGCACCTCCGGTCATATGTGAGGAAGATCCAACCTTACATTGCTGATAAGAACTTGTGGATCCATTTCTTTCAAGACAGTCTCTCACGGACTCAGCTTGAGTGGTTCTATCAGTTAGACAGAGCCAGTATCCGTAGTTGGGAAGATTTTGCTATTGTATTCTATAGGCAGTATCAGTACAACTCCGACCTTGCTCCTACGCGTACCCAACTCCAGGGTATGTCAATAGGAACGGGTGAAGGATTCAAAGAGTATGCGCAAAAGTGGAGAGACCTTGCCGGAAGGGTGCAACCACCTTTGGCTGATCGTGAACTTGTTGATATGTTTCTGGGGACCCTGTCTGGTACATTCTTTAACCATCTAATTGGAAGCTCTTCAGTTGGGTTTACAGATCTTATTTTGACTGGTGAGAGGATTGAAGCTGGTATTAAGGCTGGAAAGATACAAAAGAGTGCCTCATCTAGCACAGAGAAGAAGTCGTTTAAGAAAGAGTCCAGTGTTGTCTACAATTCGAGAAGACAGAATAGACCTGAACACCGCCAAGCTGTTAATGCGGTTGTCATTTCAAAACCTGCTGGTGCTCCTCAGCATCACAATCAACAAAAGGACGAGAGACCTCGAAGGAAATTCACTCGTCTCAGCATGACTTTGTCTCATATTCTGCCACAGTTGCTGAAGACCAATCTGGTGACTCTAAAAGAAGCTCCGAAGAATCCAAGTACCACATCACCAAAGTACAACCCTAATGCCCGTTGCGCTTTTCACTCTGATAGCCCAGGGCATAATATAGATGATTGTTGGGTTTTGAGGAACAGGGTGCAAGACCTAATTGATGCAAAGGAGATTGAGTTTGAGGCGCCCGAGAGGCCTAATGTTGTGACTACTCTCATCCCCAAACATGGAGTAAATGCTGTAGAGGAAGACTTGTTTGTTATTTCCGTGGATGATATTGTTACTCCTCTAATGACTGTCAAGAAGAACTTGTTGATGGCCGGTTTATTTCCGGGTTGTGGCGAAGGTTGCCATATGTGTTATGTTTTACCTACTGTTGCCCATTTTTGAAGTCAGGTATCCAAAACCTGATGGATAATAAAGAGATCCTGTTTGAGAAGATTTTTGTTCCTCCCATTCCTACTGAAGAAGTTGCCATTATTACCATTTTCGACAATTCTTCCAAGGTTCCCTCGAGGAAGCCTGTTAGAATTACGTCTGTTTCGAAGATCGCACCTGTAATCATCACTGTTCCAGGGCCCATCCCCTACACCTCTGACAAAGCTGTCCCTTGGCACTATGGGGCAGATGTTTATGTTCTTGGAGTTAAGCAAGAGTTGGATGCTGATACCGGCGTCAGCAACATTACTGGGCCTGCTAAAGTCATCCGCAGCGGTAGACTTTTCTCACCTGATATTGCTCCACCAACTGTCCAAAGACCTATTGTCATTACACCTGCAAGTGTACCTACTGCCATTCCTAATCAAGTTCTTAGTCCTACCCCTGTCGCCGAGTCATCTAATGCTAGGGGCAAAGGGATCACCACTGATGTGCCTGCCCGGACGGAGGCACCAAAGACCATTACTGTTGAAGCTTCCAAGCAGGAGATGGAAGAGATTCTGAAGATTATTAAGAAGAGTGATTATAACTTAGTTGAGCAGCTGGGGCAAACCCCATCCAAGATTTCTATGTTGTCACTATTGTTGTGTTCAGAGGCCCATGCCAAGGCTCTGATTACCTTCCTGAAGTCTGCCCACGTGCCACAAGAGACATCAGCTGATCAGTTTACCGATTATATGGCCAATTTAACTGTTGATAATGGTTTGGGTTTCTCCGACGCTGATTTGACTGCTAAAGAGAAGAACCATAATGATGCCTTGCATGTCTCCATTGAATGCAGGGGCACTACTCTTGCACATGTATTGGTTGACACTGGTTCCTCGTTGAACATATTGCCCAAGAAAGCTCTAGACCGGTTGGATTGCGAAGGGTTGGAGCTAAAGCCAAGTGACATCATTGTCAGGGCCTTTGGCGGGTCTAAAAGGATGGTGCATGGTGAAGTTGATATTCCAATAAATGTTAGTTCTCAGGTCTTCAATTCTACGTTCTACGTGATGGACATTCGACCATCCTATTCTTGTTTGTTGGGTCATCCATGGATCCACAAAGCTGGAGCCGTAACCTCAACCCTCCACCAGAAGCTGAAGTACCCGGTCAGGGGGAAGATTGTGACAGTTCAGGGGGAGGAAGAGTACATGGTCAGCCATCTCAACTCGTTCAGATACGTAGAGATGGATGGGGAGTTCATTAAGACCCCATTTCAGCACTTTGAAGAGGTTCCTCAGACGTTGGCATCAGGTGAGACTGTGGTTGAAGATTCTCCTATAAAGATGGCTTCCTTAAAGGATGCCCGGGCTGTTATTGAGAAGGGTGAGTGCGCAAATTAGGGCCGACTTCCTGATTTTACACATAAGACTAACAAGTTTGGTTTGGGTTTCACTGCAGAAGCTCAAAGGGCTGTTCGTAATGCAAGGATTGGAAGACCTCCCATGTTCATCAGCAACTCGAGAGTAAATGCCATTAAAGATGATGTGGAGGAGTCTGAATTCGACAGCTGGATCTATCCTACGACCAACAGTGGACCAAGCAATTGGACAGCAAAGGACTTCATCCCTATTACTTTTGTTACCCATTAATAAACTCTTTGTTTTGAACTTGTAACAGACAATGTTTTGAAACTTTATGGCCCGGTGTCTTACCCGGGGCACCGTGGCTTCATTTGTGAGGGCTTTTGTGTGTCATTTTCATATATCATTAATAAAAGCATTGGACGTCTTTTGCATTTCAAATTTTGCACTCCTTGTTTTTCTTTATATATTACAAAATAACTATTTTACACACACTCACGTATACAGGTCTCAATCCACTCTGGATCTCACTGGTAATGATTCTGCTACTACCAGTTATGACTTCGAAAATCCGATCAACTTAGCCGAAGACGAAGGTGAATATGATTGTGAAGTGCCTGGTGAACTTGCAAGACTGCTACTCCAGGAAGAGAGGGCCATTCAGCCACATGAAGAGCCGGTGGAAACAGTGAATCTGGGTACTGAGACAGACAAGAAGGAAGTCAAGATCGGTGCAAATTTGGAGCTTAGTGTGAAGCAACGATTGATTAAGATGTTGTATGACTATGTTGAAATCTTTGCCTGGTCTTACGAATATATGCCTGAGTTGGATACTGACATTGTGGTTCATTGCCTGCCTACCAAGGAAGACTGCCCTCCGGTAAAATAGAAGGTTCTCCGTGTGCGCCCAGAGATGTCTGAGAAAATCAAGGCCGAAGTTATGAAATAGTTTGACGCCGGTTTTCTAGCAATTACTTCTTACCCTCAGTGGGTCGCCAATGTGGTTCCTGTGCCGAAGAAGGATGGTAAGGTTCGAATGTGTGTTGACTACGGGGATTTGAACAGGGCAAGCCCTAAGGATGACTTCCCTCTACCTCACATCGATGTTTTGGTTGACAATACTGCTCAGCTCAAGGTATTCTCCTTCATGGACGGTTTCTCCGGTTATAATCAGATAAAGATGGCTCCCGAAGACATGGAGAAGACCACTTTTGTTACTCAGTGGGGTACCTTTTACTATAAGGTCATGCCTTTTGGGTTGAAAAATGCTGGGGCAACGTATCAGCGTGCCATGGTTGCTTTGTTTCATGATATGATCCATCATGAGATTGAAGTATATGTCGACGATATGATTGCCAGGTCCCAGACTGAGGAAGAACACCTTGACCATCTGCAGAAGCTGTTTGACAGGTTGAAGTTGTACAAGCTGAGATTGAACCCGAACAAGTGCACCTTCAGGGTGAGGTCTGGTAAGCTACTGGGATTCGTCGTGAGTGACAAAGGTATTCAAGTGGACCCTGCCAAAGTGAAATCCATACAAGAGATTCCAGTTCCCAAGACAGAAAAGGAGGTCAGAGGCTTTCTAGGACGACTGAACTACATTGCCCGATTCATCTCGCACCTAACTGCTACTTGTGAACTAATCTTCAAGCTACTGAAGAAAGATCAAGTGGTACGTTGGAACGATGAATGTCAGGCCGCTTTTGAAAGAATCATAGAGTATCTCCAAGAGCCACCCATCCTAATGCCACCAGTTGAAGGGAGACCTCTGATCTTATACTTAACAGTACTTGACAACTCAATGGGGGTGTGTGCTGGGGCAGCATGACGAGTCTGGCCAAAAAGAGCATGCTATTTACTACCTTAGCAAAAAGTTTACCGACTGTGAGACCCGATACTCACTACTTGAGAAAACTTGTTGCGCTTTGGCATGGGCTGCTCGCCGGCTAAGACAGTATATGCTGACTCACACTACTCTATTGATTTCAAAGATGGATCCAATCAAGTATATCTTCGAAAAGCCTGCCTTGTCCAGAAGAATAGCAAGATGGTAGATGATCTTGACTGAGTATGACATCCAGTACACAACTCAAAAAGCAATTAAGAGAAGTGTATTGGCAGACCATTTGGAACATCAGGCAGTGGATGATTACCAGTCTATGAACTTTGAATTCCCGGACGAGAATATCATGTTGATAACTGATTGTGAGACACCTGGACCGGATGAAGGACCTGAGGAAGGATCCTGATGGTCTATGTACTTTGATGGAGCTTCGAACGCTTTGGGCAATGACATTGGCGCCGTGATCATATCCCCTAAAGGCTCTCATACTCCGTTTACCGCCCGACTATGTTTCAACTGCACCAACAACATGGCAGAGTATAAAGCATGCATCATGGGTCTTCAAGCTGCAATTAACCTAAGGATTAAGTTTTTAAGTGTCTTCGGAGATTCCGCTCTCGTGATCAGTCAGATCAAAGGCGAGTGGGATACGAAACACCCAAATCTTATTCCTTACAAGGAGTATGTATTGACGTTGCTTCCCCATTTCGAGGAGATAACCTTTGAACACTTCCCCAGAGAGGAGAATCAGTTGGCGGACGCGCTAGCTACAATGTCTTCTATGTTCAAAGTCAAATGGGACAACGAGGCTCCCCGGATCATTATTGAAAAATTGGACGAACCTGCACATTGCTGTGATATTGAGACTGAGGAAGCAACAGAGAAGCCCTGGTATCATGAAGTGAAGAGGTATCTTGAAGCTCAAGAATACCCCGAGGGTGCATCTGTTAATGACAAGAAGTTTATGAGGAGGTTCGCGGCAAAGTTCTTCATCAACAATGGCATTCTTTACAAGCGTAACCATGATTCGACCTTACTGCATTGTGTGGATAAGATTGAAGCAGAAAGGATCATGGAAGATCTACATGAAGGTACTTTCGGGACTCATTCTAGTGGACACACCATGGCAAAGAAAATCCTTCGGGCAGGATACTACTGGTCCACAATGGAAGCTGACTGTTATCAGCATTCTCGGACATGTCACAAGTGCCAGGTCTATGCTGATAAGGTGCACATTCCTCCAGTTCCTCTGAATATTCTGACAGCACCTTGGCCTTTTGTGATCGGTGGATCTGGAACTGACTGTTTAACGCTGGTTCGCGAAATGTCGCGGAAGCAAGAGTCGCCACCGTCTTTTATTTTCTCCAAATGGAAAGGACAAAAGCACAGAAAAATTCCTTAAAGAGATTGCTCTCGGTTCGGGAGGTAGATTATAGAAAGGGAAGGTGTTAGCACCCTTTCTATCCATGGTTATCCATGGGCTCTTAGATACTTGCTCATTTGTGTTTTCAAAAATTGTTTTGTTTGCTTTTCAACTGTGGGTTTTTTAAAAAAGTTTCTTTGAAAATTCCAGTTCGACTCTTGTATCAGTCCTCAAGAGTGTTTGAAAAATTGCTTTCGAAAGCTTTCTGAAAAGGTGTCGGTGTGAAAAGTATGTTTGAATTTTTGTTTCGAAATTAGAGCAAGTATCTAGAGTCGTCTACCTACCCTAAGGAATTCGTCTGTGTAGATGTCCTTTAAAGTAGTGTCATCCCACCATTGAGAGGTAGGTAGCACCACCGTTGGAGGTGTTCGGGTCAATTCGAGGTTCGGGACGTGGTGATCACCGGAGCAATGGGAAGACACCTTAGAAGCTACCCTCATGCCAGGTTCCCGGATCATGAGGACTTACTAAGACGTCCTCTACTCGACGATCACCTTTCGAAGGCAAGGCAACAATGAAGCGTACCCTAGGGGTGGTGTGTGATTCGTGTGTCGTTTTCATTTGTATTTGTCTTGTCATGTTATTGGTGTTCTACGCATCGCTTTTATTTGGACATTCATTCTTGCATGCTTTTTGTTAACAGTTAAAAGATATTTGCGGAAAAAGTAAATCTAAAGCTATTACAAATGGCGCGGGTCCACATCGCCAAAATTAAACCGGACCCGATTTGACAGAAAAGTAAATAAAGAATTAAAAAGTGCGAGAAGTAAATGTTACAAAGCTTCGGGAGAGATACATAATTATTTGAGCGAAATAAAATAAATATGCGAAATAAAAGAATTATCGAAACGAGGGCGTTGGACCCTTTTGCAAATTTAAATTAATAAGGAATTAACATTAAAATTAAAAGAAAATGTTTTTGGTATTTTTATGTTTTTTAAGATTTAATAGAAAAAATTAATTAAAATAAAATACTAAACCTAATTCTAATTATTTTTAAGTTATTAAGACAAATATTGAAATTTTAAATCTAAGTGAAACCCTAATTAATTTACAATTTTAATTATGAAAATAAAATGAATAATATTATTATGAAAAAGGAAAAAAAATTAAAAAGGAATTAAAAACTAATTAAACCTAATTCTATATTTTTTATATTTTATTATGAAAAGAATTAATATTAAAACCCTAATTTAAAGTTAATTTATTTACATGCAATTTGTTTATGAAAATAATTAAAATAAAATACTTATTATATTTTTTCATCTTTTCTGATTTTTATGAGGTTTTTGTATTTTGTAAAAAAAATAATTAATTAAATTAAAACAATCAAGAAAATAAAATAACAATTGAAAATAAAATATAAAGAGAATTGCAAACCAGGGGGGGTTCAGGCCCCAATTGTGAGGTATGGACTCAGCAATCTGGCCCACTTGAGCATGGCCTTGTGGACCTTTTTTAGCAAGCGTGTAGCAACGTTGACTCACGCTCATGGTGTGCTTCAGATCTAGGCCTTTGGTTTGATCTCCAGGGGAACGTGTCACACTTGATTTGGGAGTGCATGGTATATCTCAACGTAAGCGCTGCATAGGAATTCACATGGAAAAATAATATTGGAAATTATACAGACCTGGGGCTCGAACCCAGGTCTTGGACATTGCAAAGGCGTACACCTGCCACTGAAGCGCTTTGTTCATTCATAAATTAATATAACAACTAAATATTATAAAAGAAAATGGTTAGTGGCCTTGGAAACGCGCGCGAGATTTAAACGGACCAACTGATTCCTGCCACGACATCATCTTCTTCGTGGCCTTTTTTATTTTTCTGAAACAAGCATATAAAGCAACGGTTTTAAACGCGTTGTGTTAGGCTGCTTTAGAGAAAATAGCGAATAGCGCTATAGGGTCAATAAATTTGGCGCGATGGGTGCTTCTTCTTCGTCCACACGCGTTGAACTCAATGGTCTTGGTCTCAGCCTCTAATTTTGCCTTATTGCAAAAGCCCTATTTTAACATTCTGCAAACCCTAAATATCAAACATGGTGAAATCGCGTTGAGAGCACAAAAACACAATCAAATGGTACGGTTAGCATCAGAATATCATAATGAACATGAATTAACAAATAAAAAATGCAAAGGATGCGTGAATCATGATGCACGATTGTCAATTTTTCTCTGTACAGTTTAGGTTCAATATACCAATTCTTGAGGTTTTGATGGCTGTGCTTGATTGGAACACGTTCAGGGAACCTTGAGGAAGCTATTGGAATGAAAATTATCCTTTGAATCGCCCTCTAACCTTGTTTTCAGAATTGACTTTTTGAGAGAAATTTCCAAGTTTGCAATGGCCTCTTCTGCGCAGCTTTGTGTCCTCTTGCATTAGGTTTTCACTCAGGCTTATGTACTGAATAGATTAGGTTAACAAAATTGATCCAAATATCTTTCATTCATGGATTTGGAGATTTGATTTTTTCACCATTATGTTTTCAATCTTTTCCATGTGCTCTTGTATCAATTATGCTCAAATCAAATCAAATCTTCCTATTTTTGAATGTGCACGAAATATTGAGGGCAAAACATGCATGAAAAGATTTATTAGGTCAAATTATATATTTTTCACATATTTAAATGATTTAAATGAATTAATATAAATAAAAATTCAAATAAATAAATAAAAAATGAGAAAATACTTCCCTTTGGGCCAAATGGTCGTGCACATGCTTGGAATGATGAATCATGGAAGAAAAATGGGCCCATTAGCAATTTTAGGTCATTTGAAGTAATGTTGACTTTTCAAAATATCCAAAAATTTCCCAACTTCCACAAGGCATAACTTGCTCAATTTTTAAGCTTTTCTCATGTTCTTGGACATTTTGGAAAGGTCTTTGAGTCCTCTAACCAATGCCTTTGGTCCCATGTCATTTTGATTTACCAATCTCAAGTTATGGCCTTTGACTTAAAGTCCCTTTTTGTTGACTTTTGAAAATGACCTATAATGTTGAAATTGATAACTTTTTGTGAGAGCATTTCTTGGACTTGAAGTATGAAGATTAGTTGTAGGAAATGTCTTTCTCTTAAAAATGAGCTTTGGATGGAATTTTTCTGATAATCCATGTGAAAGTTATGCCCTGGTCAATTTCAGTTGACTTTTTCAGCTGTCCAAATAAGGAAACTTTTGCATCTTGATGATTTCTGAGCCAAATTTTGAGAATCATGATCAAGCATTGATCAAATGATGTTTGTTGCTTCAAAATGATATGTTGACCAAAAATTTGAACTTTTGACTGCCAAATGACCATTTTGCCCCTACAGTTGACTGTAGTGCAATTTAGGGTTTTGACTGTGCAATTTTGTACTGAATGCCTTGAAACTTGATATGAGGATGCTTGACCATATTTGTAGGCATATGAGACTTGATTGGGCCTTTAGAAATTCCATTTTCTTGATCAGAACACAAACCCTAGTTTTGACTGTATAGGAGACTTTTGCACTGTGCAACCTTTGGGGAATTTTACAACTTGACTTGGCAATTTCTTGGAGAATATGGGAGGGCAAATTTTGGGGTACAACAGTTGCCCCTGTTCAATCTTCTTAGACCTGAGGATGCAGATTGGCTGACGTGCCTTTCGTAATCCGAGGGTGGAAGATGATTGAACACTAAAGTGCCCAGAAATTTGCGCTTACATAGTAGCAGTGATGATGGGAATGGGCTTATAGATGCCATTTAGAGGTTGCTGGATAGGATGATGGGCTTATAGATGCCATCTGGATGTTGATCGCATAAGAGATTCCTTAGCGAGAACCTGCATACCTGCAAAACGGAAAATGAGTACCTGACACGTTGCAGGAGCTGATTTTTAGATGCTTGGTATAGATGTGTCCCGACTGGTTACAGGAGCTGAGTCTGGAGCTTCAAACATCGATGAATGAACCAGGGATGGTTACTGCCTTAGCATGAATGGTAAGAGAACCTTGGGCGATTTTAACTTCAACAACGCTCGTTGAGAAAAATCTTGGGTGTCTTCTACTGGGACAAGCATCAGAGAGATCTTAGGGTCGATCTGACTGAACCAGAGAAGGCCTTTGACTGGATGAGAATCAGGAAAATCTTAGGGTCGATTCAACTGAACCGGACAAGGTCTTGAAATATCTTCAACCGGATAAGCATCAGGGAGATCTTAGGGTCGATCTGACTGAACCAGAGAAGGCCTTTGACTGGATAAGCATCAGGAAAATCTTAGGGTCGATTTAACTGAACCGGTCTAGGTCTTGAAATATCTTCAACTGGATAAGCATCAGGGAGATCTTGGGGTCGATCTGACTGAACCAGAGAAGGCCTTTGACTGGATAAGCATCAGGAAAATCTTGGGGTCGATTTAACTGAACCGGACAAGGTCTTTGAATATCTTCAACTGGATAAGCATCAGGGAGATCTTGGGGTCGATCTGACTGAACCAGAGAAGGCCTTTGACTGGATAAGCATCAGGAAAATCTTAGGGTCGATTTAACTGAACCGGTCTAGGTCTTGAAATATCTTCAACTGGATAAGTATCAGGGAGATCTTAGGGTCGATCTGACTGAACCAGAGAAGGCCTTTGACTGGATAAGCATCAGAAAAATCTTGGGGTCGATTTAACTGAACCGGACAAGGTCTTTGAATATCTTCAACTGGATAAGCATCAGGGAAATCTTGGGGTCGATTTAACTGAACCAGAGAAGGCCTTTGACTGGATAAGCATCAGGAAAATCTTAGGGTCGACTTAACTGAACCGGTCTAGGTCTTGAAATATCTTCAACTGGATAAGCATCAGGGAGATCTTAGGGTCGATCTGACTGAACCAGAGAAGGCCTTTGACTGGATAAGCATCAGGAAAATCTTAGGGTCGATTTAACTGAACCGGACAAGGTCTTGGAATATCTTCAACTGGATAAGCATCAGGGAGATCTTAGGGTCGATCTGACTGAACCAGAGAAGGCCTTTGACTGGATAAGCATCAGGAAAATCTTAGGGTCGATTTAACTGAACTGGACAAGGTCTTGGAATATCTTCAACTGGATAAGCATCAGGGAGATCTTAGGGTCGATCTGACTGAACCAGAGAAGGCCTTTGACTGGATAAGCATCAGGAAAATCTTAGGATCGATTTAACTGAACCGGACAAGGTCTTGGAATATCTTCAACTGGATAAGCATCAGGGAGATCTTAGGGTCGATCTGACTGAACCAGAGAAGGCCTTTGACTGGATAAGAATCAGGAAAATCTTAGGGTCGATTTAACTGAACCGGACAAGGTCTTGGAATATCTTCAACTGGATAAGCATCAGGGAGATCTTAGGGTCGATCTGACTGAACCAGAGAAGGCCTTTGACTGGATAAGCATCAGGAAAATCTTAGGGTCGATTTAACTGAACCGGACAAGGTCTTGAAATATCTTCAACTGGATAAGCATCAGGGAGATCTTAGGGTCGATCTGACTGAACCAGAGAAGGCCTTTGACTGGATAAGCATCAGGAAAATCTTAGGGTCGATTTAACTGAACCGGACAAGGTCTTGGAATATCTTCAACTGGATAAGCATCAGGGAGATCTTAGGGTCGATCTGACTGAACCAGAGAAGGCCTTTGACTGGATAAGAATCAGGAAAATCTTAGGGTCGATTTAACTGAACCGGACAAGGTCTTGGAATATCTTCAACTGGATAAGCATCAGGGAGATCTTAGGGTCGATCTGACTGAACCAGAGAAGGCCTTTGACTGGATAAGCATCAGGAAAATCTTAGGGTCGATTTAACTGAACCGGACAAGGTCTTGAAATATCTTCAACTGGATAAGCATCAGGGAGATCTTAGGGTCGATCTGACTGAACCAGAGAAGGCCTTGGAATATAGCTAAGAATTTAACTGGATCTTTCCTGAAAGGTAGAGGTCAGTCATATGCAATGCATGATATGGATCAAGCAATGATGTTCTCAATATAAATGAGACTTGTATGATATGATGTGTCTATGCATGCTATGATGTATGGAAGTGTTTTATGTATGTTTTTGTCTAGGAAAGTAAATCCTTGACGGATGCCGGGAAGTTAACTCCTGGGCTAGTGTTTGAAGAATAGATCTTGCTTCCGCTGGGGATGATAGTTGCAAGAATACCAGCAGGAGAAGATAACTCCGTTGGGGAATAAACTTGGCGAATGGATAACTCTGTGGGGAGAAAAGATACTCTAGTGACTATGCTGGGAAGCAATACTCTGTGGGAAGAGGGATGCTTTGCTGAGTGTTGTTAGTAGTAATTTGCTGGCGATATCCTTGCTGTACTGAAAGTGTTGATAGACTTCGCTGGGGTAAGAAGACTCTATCGACGACGATCTTTCCATGGCTTTTGGCTGAGGATAACCCAGTTATATCCTGTTAAGGAAATAACTCTTTAAATAAAGTCGGACGACGCGTTCGCGCTTTGCGAGGGATAAACTTCCAGAATCTACTGGGGATAAGCTTACTGCTTGGGGGAGATGGATTCCAACTTTCCTTGGGAAACTGGATTGGACTTTCTGGGGAAGTTTTGATATACTGGGGAAGTGATTCCTTTGAATGTCTGGTATACCGCCGGGGAACAATCTTCAGACCAAGACTGCCAGGGATGCTTGTTAAGAATATATATGCTGCTGGGGAATGTTGAGATCTGCTGGAGGATACTCAACTTCTTTGAGATTGGATAACTCTGCTTGGAGAAGAATGCACTGACTGCTGACTTACTCTCTGGGGAATTAAAATGTACTGGTCATCTTCTTTAGTTGAACCTATCTTGGTACCTTGGAGGACAGAACAATTAGATTGCTCAGACAACTCTTTATTGCCCCTGTTTCCAATGTTACCTGTGGAGGTGCTTGGTGATTGCCAATTGACAAATCTTCTTTTGGTAGGCGAGTGACAAGATTCTGGGACATAGTCGTACGCTTTTGATCCCTAACTTTTGCCTGGACCGCCCCTTCGGGTTTTCAGTCCACCGGGATACCCATTTTTGCCCAAGCCGCCTTTTCAGGTTTTCGACTTGCCGGGTGTACAGATTTTTCATTTCATCCCTCATTTTGCCCGAACCCTTTTGGTTCGCCGGGAAGCCCTTATTTTTGCCTAGGTATGTCAACCTAGCGGGTCTTTGATTATGCATAGTATTTTTCCGACTATGTCTGTTCTCAGAAAGTAGGGAGTTGCCCCTGTTAGAAGTGTTTTGTCGTGCCACCAGAAGATTTTCGACCAGGCAAGATTCATTGTTGAAATGCCCCAGGTGGCTCATGTGGAGATTTGCCCCAGGCTATTTGACTTTTGAGAGATTCTCCGAATCTTGATTGGATTGCCCCAGATGATGGACCATGGTCATGCCATGCCCCTTGATTGGAGATACTCTTGCTCATTAGACTTTCATTGTGCGAATTTCCCTGCTGTTCAAACAAAAAGTCATACGCAAACAAAGTTATGTTAAAAATGCAAAGCCTATGTCTGTCTTGAAGATTTTAAAAATGCATTCTTTTTCATAAAACAAGTGAATGTTTGTAAAACGTGATGTCAACTCCGTATTTACCGTAGGCCTTAAGGAGTCAGGATACCTTTCGTAACAGTATGCTTTCGAACTAACCCATGCTTCAGCTAGGACTTTTAAGGGTTATAACGTGGCCTGGTTCACGGTTTAAGAAACAAAGGATAAAGGCTCAAATTATTTGTACCCACCCACTCTTCGTGATGTTCTCCAAACCTAAACTCAGTTGATCATATGTTAGACCTGGTTTGAGTCTTTGCTTTGATTTTCCAATGATGATTCGGATGTTGACAGTTCATTTTGAATAGGCAGTCATTCCTTTTCTGTTGAGGGTTTGTAGGACCTCTTTCTTTTTGATTTTATGATCCCTTTCTTTTTTTTTTTTTTTTGCCTGAACTGTTTCCTTTTTGGAATTACAGTCAGCGGGATGCCCCAGTTTTGTAAGTCTCCTTCATGGGTTTTGACTTTTTGGGCTTTTTATTTATGAACTTTTTTGATAATGACTGCCTGTCTTTACGATTGTTCGGAACCATCACTGTCTTTCTTTTTTCGTAAGGATCTCTTTGGTGCCCTTTGTTGCGCACTTGGATCAACTGAGAGAACTACCCTGCCCCAGGTTATGATTAAGGGTTTTAATTTTCGAAAAGAAAAACTCCTACTTCTTTGGCTCAGAGGGGTTGACGAGGGATTATCATCCTTATAACTCCAGTGTTTAGGGATTGAAACAATGCCTGTACCTCATCAGCGGGGTCTGTTCAAAAGCATATTGTAGATTATGGTATCGTTTTCGTCATCCTCCCTCAAGAGGCTTAGAATTTTTAGATCAAGAGTTGACATCAGAAAAAGTATGAAAACAATTTGCATATAGTGAATGCGAATATATTGCTTCAAAACAGACATATGCGATGCATTAATGAACTAACAACGTTTAATCATGAATAAATGTTTGAACAGTTAAAAGAAAGTTACAACTTGAACATTCTAATAAACACAAGTCTTCCAGTCTCAGGGCTTATTACTTCGCCTGGTACATCTTGTAGGGATGGCAGGAGCATTCAGCCCGGCCCATCTGGGTGAAATCCACAACTCTTTCATTAATCAGATCTTGAATCTTATTCTTCAAAGCCCAGCAGTCGTCGGTGTCATGTCCTGGACTGTCAGAGTGGTATGCACATCTTTCCTCAGGATTGTACTTTAGGGAGGTTGTGTTGAGATACTTAGGAGGGTCCCTTAACGTCACCAGATTCAACCTCAACAATTGTTGTAAAGCTTGAGACGGTGACACGTTGAGTTTGGTGAACTGCCTCTTGGGTTTGTCGGGCTTGCTCTGATCAGCCCGTTGTTCTCGGCGAGGCCGTTGTTGGACCTGTGAAGTAATAGCAGCTTGAAGAGGCCCAAACCTTTGACTTCTTGGAAGTTGATTAATGACTGGGTCCCTGACTTGGGATGGTTGCTTCACGTCTTGATGAAGCTGACTGATCATGGCCCTCAACTCCCCTTGCTCCTGAGCTAAACTTTGGATGAGAGTCCTTTGCCCCAGCATCTGGGTTTTCAATGTGTCTACCTCAGCTTGTAGACGTTTCAGCCATTCGTCCTTGTCGTCCTCAGCATTGTTCCTGACCAAAGTCCCCATGAGGAGTGTTTTCAGCTCTTCCTGCCCCTTGGATAGGCTTAGGAAGATCTCCTTGAACTGAGTCTCTTGAGTGTGAAGGTCCTGGTTATCTGGTTGGGGAGCCATTGCTGAAATAAACAGCGAGAAGGGTAAGTGACCTGCAAAGAACGGGTACCTGTAATGCAATGATATGTATGATATGCGTGCAATGTTTTCAAGGACCTCGCGGGATAAACAAGAAAATTTGTTAGAATTTGGGTCCGGTAGCTTGATTGAAAGAACTTCATATTTGTTGAGAGTCTTTCTTCAAGGGTCAAAGGCTCACCATATCCAGTGGGTCATAGCCCCTGACAACCTTGGCTAGAGGAAAATAAATCCTCTTTGCCCCTTGTTGGGATAGCTGATTCACCATGACCTGCATCACAAGCCCTTGAGATCCTTGAAATGGGTTAGGATGTATGCAATGGTATGATGTTATGCTATGCATGGGGTAATGTAAGTAAACCCTGTTACGAGTCCCAATTAAGGACTGCAAACCAAAACCTGCAAGAAACTAAAGTAAAACCTGTCATGAGTCCCAATTAAGGACCAAATAAAACCTGTAAAACACTCAGTAAACCCTGTTATGAGTCCCAGTTAAGGACTATAAACAAAACCTGCAAGAAACTCAAGTGTCAGATAACAAGCATGCAAGTAGTCAAGTTGGAAGGCACACAAGTCACACAAAAGAGCCCTTAGAGTTTAGGCCAGCATGAGGTCTGGGTATTACCCTCTTGAAGTTGGTGGGTTCAACCTGTCCTATTAGAAGTAATCGGGTTCTAAGGGTCCCAATATCACTGGATTGCTTTCATTGTTCATCGTTTCGGTTTAGCCACTGAACTGGCGACCGAAATATTCCAGAAAAGCAACCCTCCATTGAGTGTAGTATCGAGTATCAACCAACCTCGGACTGCACCAAAGTCAGTTATCTCACTACCCTAAAGAGGCCAAGATAGTTCAATTAAGGTTCCTAAAGTCTGTTGATGCTTCATGACACCACGCGGAGGCCCCGTACTCTCCTTGACTGAACTCAAGGGTTACCGGTACACACCAAAGTGCCACATCAACGTAGCAGACTGTTTCAACCATGTCGGTATACCCCGCACAGTTCCCTCACAGCCTTGTTGCTACTTTCTAAGAAAGGTATCCCCAGATCCGGGTTAGGATCTGTAGAACTCCCGAGCAACCCACAATTTAAAGCACACAAGGAAAACAATTGAAAACACAGTTATGACCTAGCCCTAAGGTACACCCCACTTTAAGTATTTTTCCCCAGCAGAGTCGCCAGTTCTGTGATCGGTGGATCTGGAACTGACTGTTTAACGCTGGTTCGCGAAATGTCGCGGAAGCAAGAGTCGCCACCGTCTTTTATTTTCTCCAAATGGAAAGGACAAAAGCACAGAAAAATTCCTTAAAGAGATTGCTCTCGGTTCGGGAGGTAGATTATAGAAAGGGAAGGTGTTAGCACCCTTTCTATCCATGGTTATCCATGGGCTCTTAGATACTTGCTCATTTGTGTTTTCAAAAATTGTTTTGTTTGCTTTTCAACTGTGGGTTTTTTAAAAAAGTTTCTTTGAAAATTCCAGTTCGACTCTTGTATCAGTCCTCAAGAGTGTTTGAAAAATTGCTTTCGAAAGCTTTCTGAAAAGGTGTCGGTGTGAAAAGTATGTTTGAATTTTTGTTTCGAAATTAAAGCAAGTATCTAGAGTCGTCTACCTACCCTAAGGAATTCGTCTGTGTAGATGTCCTTTAAAGTAGTGCCATCCCACCATTGAGAGGTAGGTAGCACCACCGTTGGAGGTGTTCGGGTCAATTCGAGGTTCGGGACGTGGTGATCACCGGAGCAATGGGAAGACACCTTAGAAGCTACCCTCATGCCAGGTTCCCGGATCATGAGGACTTACTAAGACGTCCTCTACTCGACGATCACCTTTCGAAGGCAAGGCAACAGTGAAGCGTACCCTAGGGGTGGTGTGTGATTCGTGTGTCGTTTTCATTTGTATTTGTCTTGTCATGTTATTGGTGTTCTACGCATCGCTTTTATTTGGACATTCATTCTTGCATGCTTTTTGTTAACAGTTAAAAGATATTTGCGGAAAAAGTAAATCTAAAGCTATTACAAATGGCGCGGGTCCACATCGCCAAAATTAAACCGGACCCGATTTGACAGAAAAGTAAATAAAGAATTAAAAAGTGCGAGAAGTAAATGTTACAAAGCTTCGGGAGAGATACATAATTATTTGAGCGAAATAAAATAAATATGCGAAATAAAAGAATTATCGAAACGAGGGCGTTGGACCCTTCACCAAATTTAAATTAATAAGGAATTAACATTAAAATTAAAAGAAAATGTTTTTGGTATTTTTATGTTTTTTAAGATTTAATAGAAAAAATTAATTAAAATAAAATACTAAACCTAATTCTAATTATTTTTAAGTTATTAAGACAAATATTGAAATTTTAAATCTAAGTGAAACCCTAATTAATTTACAATTTTAATTATGAAAATAAAATGAATAATATTATTATGAAAAAGGAAAAAAAATTAAAAAGGAATTAAAAACTAATTAAACCTAATTCTATATTTTTTATATTTTATTATGAAAAGAATTAATATTAAAACCCTAATTTAAAGTTAATTTATTTACATGCAATTTGTTTATGAAAATAATTAAAATAAAATACTTATTATATTTTTTCATCTTTTCTGATTTTTATGAGGTTTTTGTATTTTGTAAAAAAAATAATTAATTAAATTAAAACAATCAAGAAAATAAAATAACAATTGAAAATAAAATATAAAGAGAATTGCAAACCAGGGGGGGGTTCAGGCCCCAATTGTGAGGTATGGACTCAGCAATCTGGCCCACTTGAGCATGGCCTTGTGGACCTTTTTTAGCAAGCGTGTAGCAACGTTGACTCACGCTCATGGTGTGCTTCAGATCTAGGCCTTTGGTTTGATCTCCAGGGGAACGTGTCACACTTGATTTGGGAGTGCATGGTATGTCTCAACGTAAGCGCTGCATAGGAATTCACATGGAAAAATAATATTGGAAATTATACAGACCTGGGGCTCGAACCCAGGTCTTGGACATTGCAAAGGCGTACACCTGCCACTGAAGCGCTTTGTTCATTCATAAATTAATATAACAACTAAATATTATAAAAGAAAATGGTTAGTGGCCTTGGAAACGCGCGCGAGATTTAAACGGACCAACTGATTCCTGCCACGACATCATCTTCTTCGTGGCCTTTTTTATTTTTCTGAAACAAGCATATAAAGCAACGGTTTTAAACGCGTTGTGTTAGGCTGCTTTAGAGAAAATAGCGAATAGCGCTATAGGGTCAATAAATTTGGCGCGATGGGTGCTTCTTCTTCGTCCACACGCGTTGAACTCAATGGTCTTGGTCTCAGCCTCTAATTTTGCCTTATTGCAAAAGCCCTATTTTAACATTCTGCAAACCCTAAATATCAAACATGGTGAAATCGCGTTGAGAGCACAAAAACACAATCAAATGGTACGGTTAGCATCAGAATATCATAATGAACATGAATCAACAAATAAAAAATGCAAAGGATGCGTGAATCATGATGCACGATTGTCAATTTTTCTCTGTACAGTTTAGGTTCAATATACCAATTCTTGAGGTTTTGATGGCTGTGCTTGATTGGAACACGTTCAGGGAACCTTGAGGAAGCTATTGGAATGAAAATTATCCTTTGAATCGCCCTCTAACCTTGTTTTCAGAATTGACTTTTTGAGAGAAATTTCCAAGTTTGCAATGGCCTCTTCTGCGCAGCTTTGTGTCCTCTTGCATTAGGTTTTCACTCAGGCTTATGTACTGAATAGATTAGGTTAACAAAATTGATCCAAATATCTTTCATTTATGGATTTGGAGATTTGATTTTTTCACCATTATGTTTTCAATCTTTTCCATGTGCTCTTGTATCAATTATGCTCAAATCAAATCAAATCTTCCTATTTTTGAATGTGCACGAAATATTGAGGGCAAAACATGCATGAAAAGATTTATTAGGTCAAATTATATATTTTTCACATATTTAAATGATTTAAATGAATTAATATAAATAAAAATTCAAATAAATAAATAAAAAATGAGAAAATACTTCCCTTTGGGCCAAATGGTCGTGCACATGCTTGGAATGATGAATCATGGAAGAAAAATGGGCCCATTAGCAATTTTAGGTCATTTGAAGTAATGTTGACTTTTCAAAATATCCAAAAATTTCCCAACTTCCACAAGGCATAACTTGCTCAATGTTTAAGCTTTTCTCATGTTCTTGGACATTTTGGAAAGGTATTTGAGTCCTCTAACCAATGCCTTTGGTCCCATGTCATTTTGATTTACCAATCTCAAGTTATGGCCTTTGACTTAAAGTCCCTTTTTGTTGACTTTTGAAAATGACCTATAATGTTGAAATTGATAACTTTTTGTGAGAGCATTTCTTGGACTTGAAGTATGAAGATGAGTTGTAGGAAATGTCTTTCTCTTCAAAATGAGATTTGGATGGAATTTTTCTGATAATCCATGTGAAAGTTATGCCCTGGTCAATTTCAGTTGACTTTTTCAGCTGTCCAAATAAGGAAACTTTTGCATCTTGATGATTTCTGAGCCAAATTTTGAGAATCATGATCAAGCATTGATCAAATGATGTTTGTGGCTTCAAAATGATATGTTGACCAAAAATTTGAACTTTTGACTGCCAAATGACCATTTTGCCCCTACAGTTGACTGTAGTGCAATTTAGGGTTTTGACTGTGCAATTTTGTACTGAATGCCTTGAAACTTGATATGAGGATGCTTGACCATATTTGTAGGCATATGAGACTTGATTGGGCCTTTAGAAATTCCATTTTCTTGATCAGAACACAAACCCTAGTTTTGACTGTATAGGAGACTTTTGCACTGTGCAACCTTTGGGGAATTTTACAACTTGACTTGGCAATTTCTTGGAGAATATGGGAGGGCAAATTTTGGGGTACAACACCTTTTGCAATGTGGGGCATTGATATGATCGGCGAGATCATACCTACGGCATCCAACATGCATCGTTTCATCCTGGTAGCGATTGATTACTTTACGAAGTGGGTTGAAGCAGCTTCCTTTGCTACGGTAACCAAGAACGTCGTGGCACAGTTCATTCGGCATAACCTAATCTGTCGATACGGTGTACCAGAGAGGATCATTACGGACAATGGTACCAATCTTAATAACAAAATGATCATTGAGCTCTGCGAGCAATTCAAGATACATCATCATAACTCTTCTCCCTACCGGCCGAAGATGAATGGTGCTGTTGAAGCGGCTAATAAGAACATTAAGAAGATTGTGCAGAAGATGACAGTGACATATAAAGACTGGCACGAGATGTTACCGTTTGCTCTTCACGGGTACCGTACCTCAGCACGGACGTCAACAGGGGAAACACCCTATTCCTTGGTTTATGGCATGGAGGCAGTCTTGCCTATTGAAGTTCAGATATCCTCTCTCCGGATCATGAAGGATGCAGGTTTGAGCAAAGATGACTGGATCTAGACCCGACTCGATCAACTGAATCTAATCGAAGAAAAGAGACTTACTGCTATTTGTCATGGTCAGACGTACCGAAAACGGATGATCAAGGCATTTAACAAGAAAGTCAGACGACAAGAGTATCAAGTTGGGGACCTGGTAATCAAGTGCATTATCTTACCTCAAGGTGATCCCAGGGACAAATGGACCCCTACTTACGAAGGGCCATTTGTGGTTAAGAACATCTTCTCAGGAGGAGCTATGATTCTAACCACCATGGATGGTGACGACCTTCCTCACCCCGTCAATGCAGACATATTAAAAAGATACTACGCATAATCAAAGACCCGCTAGGTTGACTGGCCTAGGCAAAAATAAGGGCTTCCCGGAGAACCAAAAGGGTTCGAGCAAAAATAAGGGATGAAAATGAAAAAAATATGTACACCTGGCAAGTCGAAGACCTGAAAAGGCGGCTTGGGCAAAAATGGGTATCCCGGTGGACTGAAAACCCGAAAGGCGGTCCAGGCAAAAATTAGGGATTAAAGCGTAATACTATGTCTCATTGGATCACCTTGCATCCAGACTTCGGTATCAACTATCAGGCTCGGACGACACCAATCAATCAGATTCATCTTCAACTAAGCAGCAAAGTGATGAGACGCTTAAAGATATAAAGGCAATAGCAGAGTTGGAACCCAGTGGGATTATTCACATAGCTGTTTTGTTTTCTTTTCACAAATTGTATAAATTCTATTTGTTCGGCGGCGTTCTCTTACTAGGACGTCAGCCTCTTGTACAAAAACGCCTATTTACAGGCAAACTTCAAAATCAATACAAATTCATTTTCAGACAAATTTCAAATTGTTTTTCCTATATCTGTTTTGTTTTGCAAAGAACGTCCAATGTTCATTTTTGATATATGCATTTGAAATTAATTGCTGCTCATAAATATTTACATGCGAAACAAAGGACGAATTACTGGTGATATCAGAAGTAGGGCCAATAAGAATTGTCCGAGCGGTCTAGTTGCTCTGTCCACCAAGGTACCAAGGTAGGTTCAGCTGAAGAATATGACCAAGATACCATCACTCCCCGCAGAGTAAAACAGTAATGGTAGCTCTCCCCACTAAGACTTGCGACTATTAACGAATCAGCAATGCTCTCCCCAAGCAGAGTTAATCTACCATCATCCCTAAAAAGGTTGGGTATCCCCAGAAGGTCTTAATCTTCCCCAACGGAGTATAAAGATATTCCCCAGCAAGTATAAGAGCATCCCCGACAGTCTTAATATTCTTCAACGGAGTATAAGAATGTTCCCCGGCGGAATACAAGACACCCCTAGTGGAGCCATTTCCCCAGTGCAGTCTAAAAAAGGCTTCCCTGCCAGAGTTGAATCATCATCCCCGGTAGACTCTGGAAGTTTATCTCCAACAGAGTATAAAATAAATCTCCCCAGCCAAATTTAGAGGGTTATCCCTACAAGAGTCTAACTGGGTTATCCTCAGCAAGTTGCAACTGAAAGGTCATCCCCAACGAAGTTCTTTCTTTCCCCCCAGCAGGACTTCTATCCTCAACAGACTCAATATCACCAGCAACGGTAATCCATCCCCAATGGAGCTCATAATTAAAATCCCCAACAGAGCTTATCAATGGAATCCCCAGCTGAGTTTATTGTTAAAATCCTCAGCAACACATCAATTCCCCACAGAGTAATTCCCCTCAGAGTAATCTCTTCATCAAAGTTTATTCCCCAACGGAGTTCTTTTCTCCTGCAGGTTTATTCTCACAACCATCTTCGTTCATCATCCCCAGCAGAAACGAAGAACTCAACTTTATTCTCCAGCAGCTCCAGGATTTATTTTCCCCAGCTAAAACATCACATTTCCAGACATCATGATACATGCATATACGCATCATACCATACAATCTCATTTATGTTGAGAACATCATTGCTTGATCTATCTCATGCATTGCATGTGACTGACCTTTTACCTTTCAGGAAAGATGCAGTTAAGTCCCCAGCTTAGTTAAAGACCTGACCAGTTCTTAAATCTCAATTGATTTATCGTCGGTTGAATTTCAGATAAGGTCCTCAATCTCGATAGTTTCCCTACATCATAGTGTGGACGAGTACTATAACCACGACGGTATACTCCGTGGAGCACGAGTCAGTTCCTAGATCTTGATGTTTTCCTCCGTCATAGTGTGGACGAGTTCTATAACCTCAACGGTATACTCCATTGAGCACGAGACAGTTCCTAGATCTTGATGAAGATGTTTCCCTACGTCATAGTGTGGACAGGTACTATAACCTCGACGGTATACTCCGTGGAGCACGAGTCAATTCCTAGATCTTGATGTTTTCCTCCGTCATAGTATAGACGAGTTCTATAACCTCAACGGTATACTCCATTGAGCACGAGACAGTTCCTAGATCTTGATGAAGATGTTTCCCTACGTCATAGTATGGACGAGTACTATAACCTCGACGGTATACTCAGTGGAGTACGAGTCAGTTCCTAGATCTTGATGTTTTCCTCCGTCATAGTGTGGACGAGTTCTATAACCTCAACAGTATACTCCATTGAGCACGAGACAGTTCCTATATCTCAATGAAGATGTTTCCCTACGTCATAGTGTGGACGAGTACTATAACCTCGACTGTATACTCCGTGGAGCACGAGTCAGTTCCTAGTTCTTGATGTTTTCCTCCATCATAGTGTGGAAGAGTTCTATAACCTCAACGGTATACTGCATTGAGCACGAGACAGTTCCTAGATCTTGATGAAGATGTTTCCCTCCATCATAGTGTGGACGAGTACTATAACCTCGACGGTATACTCCGTGGAGCACGATTCAGTTCCTAGATCTTGATGTTTTCCTCCGTCATAGTGTGTACAAGTTCTATAACCTCAACGGTATACTCCATTGAGCACGAGACAGTTTCTAGATCTTGATGAAGATGTTTCCCTATGTCATAGTGTGGACGATTACTATAACCTCAACGGTATACTCCATTGAGCACGAGTCAGTTCCTAGATCTTGATGTTCTCCTCCGTCATAGTGTGGACGAGTTCTATAACCTCAACGGTATACTCCATTGAGCACGAGATAGTTCCTAGATCTTGATGAAGATGTTTCCTCCCAGTTGAATTATGGACAGGTTCTTAAGACTCAGTCGAGGCAATCTCTCAGTTGTAGTACAAGCAAGTTCCTAAATCTCAACAAAAACTAGACTTCCCCAGTGGAATCTCATACAACAACAGGTATGCAAGTGCTCGCTAAGGAATCTCTTATGCAATCGACACTCATGCAGATGGCATCTGTAAGCCCATACTCCTATCATCAATCTCCAAATAGAATCTGTAAGCCCATTCCCGATATCACAATGTTGATACTACACCATGTGAGTGCAAATTTTTGGGCACTCTAGTGTTCAATTATCTTCCACCTTCGGATCACGAAAGGCTCCAAAGCCAATCTACATCCTCAGGTTTAAGAAAATTGAACAGGGGAAACTGTTGTACCCCAAAATTTTCCCTCCCATATTCCTCAAGACATGTCAAGAATAATATTCAAGTTGGCTCAAGAATTGGACAGTCAAATCACCTCCTAAGGCAGTCAATTCAAAATTAGGGTTTTGTGTTGCATCAAGGTCCTTACATCCAAATGGACTAAAGTGCTTCCCAATGTCCTAATATGTTCTTAAGTTCATCCATGTCAAATTTCAAGCCTTGCAGAGAAAGTTTGGTCAGTCAATTGCTCAAGAGGCTCAAAAATCGATTGTGCTAGGGCAAAAGTCAACTGTGTCCCAAATACAGTCAAACCTTAAGATTTTTTGTCAACATTCTCATTTTGAAGGATAATTCATCATTTTATCAAGGGTTGATCATGATTCATCAATGATTGCTTAAGATTCATCAAGATTCAAAAGTTGCTAAATTAGGGTTTTGTAGGAAAAGTCAACTCAACTTTGACCAAGCATAACTTTCTCATACTTTATGAGAAATGACCCATCAAAATATCATTTTGAAGAGGATGAAATTTACTACAATCCATCTTCATACCACAAGATCAAGAAATGCTCTCACAAAAAGTTACAAATTTGGACATTATAGGTCATTTTTGAAAGTCAACAAAAACACCTTTTTTGCCAAAGCTTATAACTTGAGAACGGAACATCAAAATGAGATGATACCAAAAGGGTTGATTAGAGGACATCTCAAGGTTTCTAATAAGTCTAATAACACCTCCAAAAGTTCAAAATTGAGGAAGTTATGCATTGTTGAAGTTGGGCATTTTTCCAAAGTTGCCAAAAGTCAACTATCCTCAAAACTCTAATTTTTGACAAAAGGGCCCACTTTTTTCCACTTGATTTGGTCTTGTAATGCCACACACGTGTCCCATCTTTAATTTCATGACCAAACATTTATTTTTCTATTTTATTTCATTTTTATTGATTTAATTCATTATTAATCAATATTAAATCAAATAAAATCTAAAAAATTATGTAAAGGGATTCTTGTGATTTGTACAGCTTGCAAATACCATGTAACACTCAACCAATTCGTATCAAGTCAAAACAAGCACACAAAAAATCAGATTTGGCCTATTTTTGGAAAGTTTATCAATGGTGATCAAATCCAATATTCCATCTTCAATGCACTTGATTTGAGACCAAAAGACCAACCCTAATTCACTCTATAACACTCACACAAGCAAGCCAGATCAAGGACACGCACAAAACTCTGTGGAACTGGCCAGAACAAGTTTGCAAAAAAACCTTGAAAAAGTGGTGATCGAATTTTGGTTTAGAGGCACTTTCAAACAAAAAGCTCAACGCTACTCCCTTGCCTGATATCCTGTAAAGCTGTAGGGATCAAAACCAAGCATTTTCATCGTCTATAACACGCTGTAAGTCTCCATGAAGCTTGCTCTGAACATGAAATCGAAAACATCCATTCTTGCATCTTTTCTTTAAAATATTGGCATATTTGTGATTGTTATTTGATTTAGAATGTTTTGGCATTATCCAATTTAATTTTCATGGCCTGTATAACAATACCCGAATCTATGGTTTATATGTGTTGTTTTTAGGCGTTTATGTCACAGGGAAAATCAATGCAAATCATGGTTACAGGGATGACCAGGATGAAGAGACGAGTACGTTAGTACTCTTAGATTTCATTTTCATGGCCTAAGAGAGATTTTTGAAAGACCCTATGAATCTTCCTGCGGATAAAAATCCGCAGGTAAACCAACCAGGCTTTTGTGAAGAAGATGATAACGTGGCTGGGAACGATTGTTCAGTTTGAATAATCGCGCGTTTTATTTTTTTTGCCAGGCATAATTAGTGGTTTACCATATAATATATGTTATATATTCCACTAACAAGTTAACAACATGGCTCAGCTGGCAAAGCGTTAGTGCGTAATACCCTTGGGACCTGGGTTTGAATCCCAGGTCCCCCAAAAATTTGATATATTTTGCTTTCAGGTAATTGCACGTGTTTCAGGTCCTGCAGTGCACCATATGCCCTCACCCAAATCTCATCCAGGTGGCTTCAGGCCAAGATCCAGTGGTTCAGGATGAAGGACCACTATACTCCCTGGTCAACAAGCACACACGGGAATCCAAAAGGTCAAACAAAGGATGGACGTATTGGGCCACATAATTGCTCTTTTCACTACCAAATTGGGCCCAGCACCCCCATGAGTTTGCTTTATATATATATATATATATATATATATATATATATATATATATATATATATATATATATATATATATATATATATATATATATATATATATATATATTATTTCTTTCTTTATTTTCTTATTTTACTTATAATTATTTATTTGTTATTTTAATTACTAACCCAATAATTTATTTTTCTCAATAAAACCAAAACCATAAAAAAATATTATTTTCATCATTAATTTCATTATTTATTTTTGTAAATAAACAATTAATTAATTTATTTAGTAAATAGGTTTAATAACAATATATTTTGCAATAAATTAAAATTAATATAGAATTAGGATTTTTTAACATTTTTTAACCATTCTCATTTTATTTCCTTAATTAAAATAAAAAACCCAAAAATATTTTCCTTTTATTAATTAATTCAATTATTAATTTAGATTAGCTTTTTAATTCAAAAAATAACAAAATATGCTTTATTTAATAAAAAAGGGGTCAAAACCCTAAAGGACACTCCGATTTAATTTTCTCGTGCGCGATTAATCTTTGATCAATATTGTAACTGTTTCGGGAATGTAATAGTTTTTAAATTAGGATTTCATTTATCGCTTTATTTACTTTCCGTAATTTAATTTTAAAGGGTTTGTTTTTGGCGATGTAAATACCCGACGCCTTGTAATAGCTTAGATTTATTTTCCGCAATTTAATTTCCGCAATCATTAACTGTTAGATGTTTGCATAATAGGCAATGCATGACAAGATCAACTTTTAACCTAAAATCAACAGTAGCTCACCATAACATGTACAAAGATAATATAACTGAAAAACAATACACCCGCACATGCCACTCTTAGGATCACCTCAATTGGTTGCCTCGAACGTGGTCATTAAGTATAAGAAGTTTTAGAGGTCGCCCTCTTGTCCAAAGATCATAGTTGCCTCGAAACCTTTGCCTCGGAAAAATGATCTAAGACATTAGGGTTACCGCTAAGGCGTCCTAACATTGCTTTAGTGACCACACGTCCCTTAATCGAATTGACCCTTAAACTCCAACGATGATGCTACCTACTCCTCAATAGTGGGATGGCATTGTCTAAAGGACATTTGTACAGATTAATTCCTTTTTTGAGTAGGTAGATGGTTCTTAAGTACTTGCTCTCTTTTTTTAAAACAAAACAAAACTTTTCGCACTTACACCCCTTTCAAACAAAAAACTCTTTTCAAACCCACAAACACAAAGAAAAGCAAACTTTTGAAAACATAATGAGCAAGTACCTAAGAGCCCGTGGATAACCACAGATAGAAAGGGTGCTAACACCTTCCCTTTCTATAATCTACCTCCCGAACCCGAGAAATATCTCAAAAAGGAATTTTTCTGTGCTTTTGTCCTTTCCTTGTTGGATAAAATAAAAGACGGTGGCGACTCTTGCTTACC
This sequence comes from Vicia faba, assembly GCA_948472305.1. Lineage (NCBI taxonomy): Eukaryota > Viridiplantae > Streptophyta > Magnoliopsida > Fabales > Fabaceae > Vicia > Vicia faba. The sequence continues at coordinate 5,550,874 of OX451740.1, forward strand.
GCGATATTTTGCGAAAACAAACGCAAACGCGAACCAACATTCCAAAACAGTCAGTTCTATCCCACTGATCACAATATCATTCATCATATGCATAAACAGGTCTTCACACCAGGTTTCCTTATCTTTCTGCTGTTTATTTCAGCAAGATGGATTTGGAGCAGACGGTTAAGGATCTACAGGCACAAAATTCGCAATTCCAGCAACTCCTCATGACCTTAGCAAAGGGTCAAGAGGACTTAAAAGCACTGTTGGAGAAAGAGAAGGAACCAGAAAGGAAGAAAAAGAAAAGAGTTGGGGTAGCCACTATGGGAAGGAGATTTGAACATCAGGCTAGGAGAGTTCTGGAATTTCCCTCGACGTCAGACGAAGGGGTTGGTAAAGGAAAAGGTGTTGCGATGCCTTCTGAATCTGAAGTTGAAGAAGAAGAAGAGAAAGAGGATGAAGATTACTCAGAGCAACAATATCCCCCAACAGATGATAAGTATAAAAATCTTGAGGACCGGTTAGCGGCCATGGAGTTGCAAAGGGTACCTGGTTTAGATTTCGAAGAACTAGGGTTGGTCGCTGGGATCATCATTCCTCCCAAGTTCAAAGTACCTACATTTGCTAAGTATGACGATCTGTCGTGTCCGAAGATGCATCTGAGGTCCTACGTCAGAAAGATCCAACCCCACTCATCTAATAAGGATCTTCGGGTCCATTTTTTACAAGATAGTTTGTCAGGCACACAATTGAACTGGTTCTATCAACTTGAGAGATCGGATGTTCATAATTGGGAAGAATTAGCTGCTGCTTTCTACCGACAATACCAATACAATGCAAATTTAGTGGCTACTCGTACTCAGCTACAGAGTATGGGTATGGCCTCTAATGAGGGATTTAAAGAGTATGCCCAGAAGTGGTGGGACTTGGCTGGAAGGGTGCATCCACCTTTGTTGGATAGAGAGTTGGTTGACATGTTTTTAGGGACCCTGTCTGGCCCTTTCTTCAATCATTTAATTGGGAGTTCCTCTGCAGGATTCACTGAATTAATTCTGACCGGTGAAAGGGTCGAGGCTGGTATTAAAAATGGTAAAATTCAGAAAGATGCTTCTGCTTCCACTACCATTAAGAAGACCTTCCCAGCTAAGAAGGAAGTTTCTGCTGTTCACAACCAGAGGAACCAAGGAAGAACTGAGCGCCGACCAACGGTGGGGGCTGTGATGATCCAAAACTCTTTAACCGATCAACCTTGCAACAATCAACCAAGAGCAAATCAACAAAGGGTAGAAAGGCCACAACGACAATTCACCCGAATCAACATGACACCGGCTCAAGTCCTCCCTCATCTGTTAAAAACTGAATCTTACCAATTTGAAAGAAGCGCCGAAGAACCCTAATACCTCTTCTCCTTATTATCATTCCAATGCAAAATGTGCATACCACTCTGATAGTGTAGGGCATGATACCAACAACTATTGGGCTCTAAAAAACAAGATCCAAGACTTGATAGACGCCAAGGAGGTAGAATTCGATGCGCCCGAAAAGCCGAATGTGATTTCTACCCCCAATGCCCAAGCATGGTCATAATGTTCATGCCGTTATGGAAGATCTTCATGTCACCAATGTTGCTGACCTTTTGACTCTGTTACCAGTGATTAAAGTGAATTTGATGAAAGCCGGAATATTTCCAGGATGTGGAAAAGACTGTTACTTTTGCTCAAACTTGCAAGCTGATTGCCCACTGTTGAAATCAGGCATCAAATGCGATGGATACCAAAGAGATCCTTTTTCAAAAGACTCCTGTTGATATTATCACTCATGTTACTCCTGCTACCTTTGATACTCCAACAAATGACATTGCTATAATAACCATCTTCAACGATCTTTCCAAGACCTGCAAAAGGCATGTTAAGATCACGCCTAATCCTAAGTTTGTGCCGTTGAAAATCACCATGCCAGGGCCTGTCCCGTATAAATCTAACAAGACGATACCATGGAACTATGGAGGAGAAATCTTCTATCATGGTATAAAGCAGATTGAATCAGTCCAAGAGAATTCCGATGATGAGACCCCTGATATAGGGAATATTGCGGGAACGAGCAAGATAACTCGCAGCGGAAGGATCTTCTCTCCAGAGATTGCTCCTCCACGGGAAGTCTTCAGACCCTCGAGAGTTTCTGTACCTGTCAAGCCATCTGTGCAAAGCCCGATAATTGAAGAACTTGATACTCCTGAAGTTAGACCCTCTGATGTTACTACCAAAGGTAAGGGGATACTAGAAGCGCCTGTTAGGACGAAGGCTCAGACTGTGGTAATCCCCGAGACCACCCAGAAAGAGATGGAAGAAATCTTAAAGATAATCAAAAAGAGCAACTACGATGTTGTGGAGCAGCTAGGGCAAACCCCTTCCAAAATCTCCATGTTGGCTCTCCTACTCTGCTCTGAGGATCATGCTAAGGCCTTAATCAAATTTCTCAAGACGGCACACGTGCCTCAAGAAACTTCTGTTGACCAGTTTCAAGAGTGCATGGCTAGCCTTACTGCTGATAATGGTCTTGGTTTTTCCGATGCTAATTTGACCCCCAAGGGAAGGAAGCACAACGATGCACTGCACGTCTCGGTGGAGTGCAGGGGAACCACACTTGCCCATGTTCTGGTTGACACCGGTTCATCTTTAAATATGCTACCAAAGAAGGCGTTGGACAGATTGGACTGCGAAGGTCTAACCCTAAAGCCCAGTAACATCGTTGTTAGAGCCTTCGACGGTTCCAAGAGGATGGTTCACGGAAAAGTGGACATTCCAATCAAAGTGGGCACAAAATTTTTCAACTCTACCTTTTATGTGATGGACATCCGTCCTTCATATTCATGCTTGTTGGGAAGGCCGTGGATCCACAATGCTGGGGCAGTCACCTCCTCTCTGCACCAAATGCTAAAATATCCAATTCAGGGAAAGATCATAACGGTTCACGGTGAGAAAGAGTACATGATAAGTCACCTCAACTCCTTCCGCTATGTGGAGTTGGATGGCGAGTTCATAGAAACGCCTTTCCAACATTTTTTTACTGTGTTCACATCTATGAGTTGGTCATGATTAGGAAATAGAACCATCCTATAGATGAGAAGAGCCAACACTTCCTCGAAGGCTTGTAGATCCAGAGCATCCCAAGAATCTTGATCCTTTTCCAACAAAAACTTATCTAGGAACCCTTGGACACCACTTCTCATTTCCCAATTGGCCACAATGTCAGATCGTTGCAAATGTAGAGCTCGAGCGATATCCTCAGGTCTTGGGTCTCTTTCAATACCGTTGAAGGGTAGTTGATCAAGAATAAGGATTCCTAATAGTTGAGAAAATTCTTCCATAGTGGGCACAAGTTGGTAATCAGGAAAGGTAAAGCAATGGTGTTTAGGGTAAAAGAATTGGAATAATACATGCATCATATCTTCTTCAAAATTTTTTTGTAACCAAATTGATGAGACGACCGTATTTTTGAGTTAAGGGAGAATCATTGAGGACCCTTGATGCCAATTCCTTAAGTTGAGGAGGCACTTTGACGAGGTTGATTCAGATAGTGTTTCATCTCATGGTATTCCCAGATCCGGGTAGAGGATCAATATAAATCCAAACAAGGATCCATAAATTTAAAGTAAACAAATCAAGCAAAGAAATCATTTAAAGGTGATATAGCTCAAAGGTAACCCCACTTTTAATAAGTCCCCAACAGAGTCTCCAGTTCTGTAATACGGTGGGAGAATTGACTTGGGTGTTTTGTGTTTGATCGCAATTATTGTGGATAGCAAGAGTCGCCATCGACTTTTCTTTTATCCAATAAGGAAAGGGTGAAAAGAACAGGAAAGACATTTGAGATATTTTCTTGAGTTTGGGGGGTAGGTTATGAAAAGGGAAGGTGTTAACACCCTTTTCATCCATAGTTATCTATGGGCTCTTGGTTTCTTGCTAGATCACATTTGAAATTTCTTTGTTTAAAATGTGTTTGTGGTGGGTTTTGAAAGTATTTTTGAAAAGAACCTTTGTTTAGGTAAACTTTGTAATGATTCCCGTCTTTATAAGAATGCATACAAAGTGTTAGACTTTTTGAAAATATTTCATGTTTTGAAAGTGTTTGGTGTGTTTGAAAATATGTTTGTTTTGAAGATGGATTGCGAGCAAGCAACTAAGAACGTTCTACCTACTCAAAATTCTTTTATTCGTTTCTCTCTTCCTTTGAAATTGCTACCTTACCATTGATTGGTAAGTAGCTTATCTTTGGATGTAAAGGGACGGGCATGGGTCATTGTATAGTCATGGATAGAAATGTTGTGAGATATCTTAACATTTCTCTTAAGGGACTAAGATCGTTTGTAAGGCAACATTCGTAGCGTCATCGAGGGACTATGATCTTGTATTTTTTTATTGTTTTTGCTAATATGTCTCACATGTGTATCATGACCATTTTTTAAGGCAATAAAGTGGAGTAATCCCTAGAGGTGCAAAGTATGCAAGTGTTTTGTATTTCATGCTTGATTTATCTTGGATTAGGATTTTCTAAGTATTGATTTTATCTTTCCATATAAACCCTAATTACTAGCATTATATGAAAGCAATAAAATACGGAAAATAAATGTCCTACACTATTACATCTTTTTTGGAGATGGGGTATACAAATGTATAAATGGGGATTTGCAAGAAATTAAATCCTAATTATCTATTACAACCATATTGAATTTGAATAAATATACAAGAAATGAAATGAATATAATGTACAAGTATAAATGAATAAGGAATGGATTTTGTTTGGTTTTTGTTAACAAAAATAATTTTGACCTAATTGACTTAAGAGAAAATAATTACCTAAAATAAGAAAGTTAAAATTAAGTTAACAAAAGAAATTAATTTATTAAAGAAAACAAGTTTTTTAGGGTTTTGTTTGTAAAAAGTTTTAAATAAATTAAACTAGTATAAAAATTAATTAATTAAAAGAAAGCCTAAGTTCTAATATAATTTTTAATTAAAAAGGAAACAAATAAATAAAATCTTAATCTAAATATTAATTGATTAATAAAGCAAATAAATTATGTTTGTAAGAAAAATGTTTTGATGTTTTTGTCTTGAAAGAAAAATAAAATAGTATATAGTATAATAAAAATATTTTTTGGTCCTTTTTTATTAATAAAAATAAATATTATAATAATATTAATAAAAAAAATAAAATAAAATAAAATAAGTAAAATAAGTCAGGGGGTGAAATTTGAATTTGGGGTGTTTAGAAGTAAAACCAAATTATTTTGGGCCAAAAACTTGTTTTTAATAAACATAAATAAAAATGATTAAAAAAAGTTGGGTTGTGTTGTTATAAGTGAAACGGGGGGGTTAGCCAGAGTAAAAAGGGGAAAGCCCAATGATGAGGTCCCAAGCATGCTTGGCTGGAAAAAAAGAAAAAAAATGAAAATTGTTAGGAAAAAATGGCAGCGCTGGGGCTTGAACCCACACCCTTTGCATAATACGCGCGCTGCCTTACCACTGGGGTGACTATACATTTGTTAACTTAACAAAACCATAAATATATAATACAAAACAGTTTCGTGGCCTGAACTTCATCTTCAACCTCACGCCAACCAGACCACGTGTATCTCATTCATTTCTCAACCAAAATGGAAAATGCAAACATGAAAGCTGTGTAAAATCTCATCACGATTTCAAAAATATAACTCATTAAAACTATAAGTCAAAGATGAGTGAGAATTTTTCTGACCCTAATCTGAAACCTAATTTTTCAAGAAATTTCAGTCTCCAAATTCTCTAAGCTCAGGAAATATAAATGAAAACTATGGACATGGTTAGTTTCAAGGCAATGATGTATACATTTTGTCTTTGAAAATGCAAGCCTAACAATGCCTACATGAAGAGATGAAAGTTCAGAAAAATACCTCAAAAACTGGAAATCATGAAATGAGTTTGAGCTAGTTTCAAGTGATGGTGATGATCAAGTTAGCTTCCTCAAGTCTCCAGGAAGCTAATGTAATGCTTATCTTGAGCTATGGATGGCTGGAATGGTCTAGAGAAGTCAAGATGCAATGCCCTATTTTTGAAAATGGAGGTTGGTGAAGATGGAGTTACAGTTGGATAACATGTGTTGGGATTGTTTATGTATGATGTTTTAGAAACTTTGGGAACCAAAAGGCCAAGAAACGCACGAGTAGTTTCTAAGTTTGGAGTTTTTTAGTCAAAATGTGCAACAATGGAGGTTTGTTATGCAATTCTGAATTTGGGAGAGTTTAAGGGCTTGTGAAATCGTGCTTTTACTTGCAAATAATGTATGTATTTATAGACAAGAGGTTTTGTGTGCTATAACAAGTCAGAATTTGAATTATCAAGTTATAACACCTTTACTTGTTTTTGAAGCAACCATGACAAACATCTTCCCAAAGCTTGTACCATGCTATTGTAGAGTGGTTGAACTTTAAACAAGATTTCTTATGACTTATAGATGTTGTGTGTGCAAAAAGAACAAGTGCAAAGCTCAAGACAAGTTGACTTTGCATAAAGCTTGCTTTTTCAAAATGGAAGTGGTGACTTTCTTCCTTAAATGACAAGGTGTATTGGACAAAGCTTAAATCAAGTGGTTCATAGCTCAAAAACTTGTGTAATCTTCTAATTAAGAATAGATACACAAGTTATAGGGTTTGAAAAGTGGGATTATGCATCATTGCTTGGAATTGGATCAAGTGTTCATCATGAAAATGACTTGAAAAACAAGTTTGAAACCCTAACTTCTTGCCTTTGATTCTCCTAGCTCAAGAATGATCTCAATGTGTTCTTGGACATTTTGGAAAGCTTGTAACATGTTCTACAACCTTTATGGTGGACGTTTTTAAAGAATAAATTTGGAACTAGGTGAAAAGTTTCCATGAATTTGGTACCAAAAATCTGCCTAACTAGGGCAAAATTTCACTAAGTGTTTAAGTTTCATGAGCATGTCTTCATGAATTAATAACTTGCAATCCAAGAATTTTTAGAACTTGATTCCTTATACAAAGTTTTAGATCTAATTGAGATCTAAAACTTTAATGTTGGAAGTTTTTCTTGAATCACCTTGCATCATGATGAAAAATTGGCACAAAGTTATGAAAAAAGTAAATTTTCCAACACTTAGAAAAAATTTTAAGTCTTGGAAATTTTGACTTTTCAAAGTGAATTTTGACTTTTTGATTTCTTGATGAAAAAAATTCATATTTTGACATGTCTTGATAAAATATAATTTTTGAAACTTGATTTTGATCAAAAAGTCAAAGTTTGACTTTTCAGTGTATTAGTTGACTTTTCATCAATTGACTGAATTTCTACTACCAATCAATTGATCTTTGGAAGTGTTTTGAACCATACCATTAGGAAAAAATGATACATTTGAATCATTAATATCATTTCTCAAACCAATAAGTCATGCATTTGGTCAACAGTAAAAAATTAAGCCTCTTCAGTTAAAACCGTAATTTTGACCATTTTGCCCTTTTGGTGATTTGATCAAATTTCTTGAGGAATTGTGATCCAAAATTGATCAATTGACATATATGAGTTCAAAATGTTGATATGGATAAAAATTATGGAGTTTGACTGTAAATTGACCACAATTGACCTTTTCCCCAATATAATTGATTTTAGGTCAATTGATCAATTGATTGAGCAAAAATGTGATCCCAAGCTTGAAACTTGACATGAACAATCTTAGGAGTCCAAAATGATCCATGAAAGTTATATGAAGCATTAAAAGTCCAATTTTCCTTGTATAAACCCAAACCCTAAATATTGAGTCATTAGTGTTTGAGGAGGTGTCTTGAGCTGATCAAACCTTGTGCAGTCTTGAATTAATAGAGATCTTGTGAGAGAATTATTAAGAAATTGAGAGGGAAAATTTTGGGGTACAACAGATGCTTTGTTTATTATGATGGTATGATGATGTTATAACGATGCTTTGTTTATTATGATGATATGATAATATTGTGATGAATTCATGAATGATGATGCATTTTGACTAGTCATGGTTGTATTTATCATGTTGTTGCGCATCATGCATTCATGGAATAGTTTAGGACTTTGGTCCAATGGTGTTTTTAGGACTTCAGTCCAGTGAAGACGATAGGATAATAGTCCAGTGAAGGCATAAATCCCATAGTGTGGATTGAATGCAAAATCATGAAGTGCTCTGGTTCCAAGTGGGAATTGATCCTATTGGTGGGGATCTTTGGAGAAAATGATGACTGGATCATCATTGAAGTTTTGGTACCACATGCACGAGTCTATGATGTTGCGTTATATTATATGTGATGTTCCATAATGATTTGATTAGATGATGCTCGATGATAAATGTCGTGTAATGATATGTTGTTGTGTATTCATGATGTTGTGAAGGTGTGAGTACAGCATGAGGTTCTAATGATGTGTGATTCCTTTCCTATGTACATGTCTACTATATTTATTCCTTATGTATTTTAGAATGATTATGATTTACTCATCCTTTCTGATTGGAAATGTTACCTCTATCTGTGGGTAACTTGCAAGTGATCAGGAATAGTACACTGAAGGTTAGAAGATAGCCTCAAATTATGTTTATTTGCTTTTCGTTGAACAAAAGGAGTCTTGCTCTGATATCTAACATAGGGGTTGGGATCGATTGGGTGTGAACCATGCATTATTTTATTATACCGAGATTTCGTATTACATTCATCATTTTTGCTATGTTTCGCATCATGATGTTATAAACATGAAGTGTGATGATTTTATTAACATGTGAACTACCTTTTATGATTTTGAGATTATTTTATGAACAAGTTTAAGACTCATTAAATTCCGCTGTGAAGTCTGAAATGAATTAGTTCTGATACTAAAGATTATATTTAAGTGTCTTGTTGAAACCCTTGTTACGGAGCAGGATTATTTGTGAAATGATGCTTATACGAAGATGTGACACCTTTGTTATTGTTTTACAATTATTTATTTATTAAAAATATTCTTGAAAATCATGGGGTTTTAGAAGGGTGTTACAAAGTCCAACTCAGCCATGTCATTCTCAAGGGTTACTCCCAATTTCTCCACCAACATATCCAACACCTTTATTTGTCAATCCTTTCATGGTCTAAGAATGTCCCTCTAATCGATAGATGCAGCAGAGACGCGACATCGTCTAGTGTGATCGTCATCTCACCATGTAGTAGATGGAATACTGACGTCTCATAGTGCCATCTCTCAACAAAAGCGTTAATCATACCATGATTAATGGTGCTATAACCACACTTGGTCAAATCTTTTAACCATGTAAGCATCAACAACTCATCAAACCATGGATCAAAAGGGGCTTTGAGTTTACTGATCTTACGCCCATGATTAATGACCTTCAGCGGATCACGTACCTGTATTCATGATTGAAAAAATTCATTCAACAAAAATCCATAATAAAATGTAATAGAAGGAACAAGTCAAAATTTATACCTCTATGTCCCATATATATCTAGCAACATGGTCAGGATACAAAGGCAATAGAGATAAATCAGACGGTCCTCCTCTAAAACTCTAAGGCTCTGCAGGTGCCGCCTGAGGTACCTGAGATGTCTGGGGTGCCTGCTCAGGTTCTGTCTCAGGTGTAGACTCAGATGCCTAGGACGCCTCAGGTGCCTGGGATAAAGGTTATGGTTGGGCCTGAGGTGTTGGTTGTGTGACCTCTAGCGTTGGCTGGGAACCGGATGTGTATCCCGCCTCAAATATCATAGGTGAAGAAGTGCGTCTACGGGAGGACGGAGGTGGTGAGAGATGAAATGGAGAATCCCATGTGATGTGGGAGGACGATGAAGCCGGAGTAGAAACAGGAACACCAGAGATAGATGTTGTAGTATGCGCATCCAACACAGCCTGTCCAGAGGCAGGAGGAGCTTGAGATGCCTGACTCCTTTCTTTCTGCACAGAAACATGATGTGCAAGCAAGTCGTGCCTCAATCTAGATGGTCTCTTAGCCATTACTCCCGTAGAAGTACGAAAAAAATATTAACACAAGGAGCACTGTTCAAAATGATGGGGAAAATAAAAATAGACTAAAATCGAAAATGCATTTCCGGTTCGACTTGTAATTTCAAGCTTCGTCAATGGCGAAGCAGAGGCACAAATAACCTCAAATAAAATGTCATTTTCAAGCAGTTAACTAATGATGCCTAATATTGAAAACAAACAACAAAATCTCAATTTCTAACCTAAATCACTAAATCGAGTAGAAATTACATAAACTCCAAAAAACTCAAAAATAACTTACAATTGTTGATTTTCCTTGATTGAATGTGGTTGAACACTTGAGTTAACTAATGCTTGACGATTTGTGATATTTTTTTTGTGAATTTGGTTTGATTTTGTAACAATTGTGTTTGAGAGAAATGAGTATTTGAGTGTGGTATGCTTTTGTTGTTTTGAAAACAATTTTGTAATGAGTGAGGGAAAGAGGTGTGACGCGTTTAAGTCGCAATCAAAAACCGAAATTATATTTCCAATTTATACCGTAATTGAATTTATGGTTTATATATTGCTTTTAACTTGGATTTTTAGGTCACACTTATGTTTGGGGTGATATCGAAAATATATTTTTAATTTGCGTTCAACTTTTTTATAAATTTATTCTTGTCATAATGTGCACCGAAAATATATTTTCGATTTTAAAAGGTATTTAATTAATTTAGCATGAGTTAGAAAACCATAGGATTGAATAAGAGATTGCCTATATTTCAACATAAACATCGCATTAAATTCTATATGTGTTTAATGCATGTTTTCAGGAAAAAAGTAAACCGCTCATGAAGAAATTTTAAACCGCTCATGAAGAACGAAGAGAATAATGCATGTTTAAACCGCTCATTAAATTTATAAAAATAAACCGCTCATTAAATTTATAAAAATAAACCGCTCAATCTAATTTATTAAAAATTTATTGCCTTAAAACGAAGAAAATAAAATGCCTCAAAAGGCATTAAACTATATGTGTTTATGTAACGAAAAATTCAGGAAAAAAATCTAGAAAATTCTTCGTTTAATTGAGCGGTTTATTTTCTTCATTTTATTTTCTCTATCTGTTCATTAAATTCTATATGTATTTGATGCTTGTTTAAACCGTTCATGAAGATCGAAGAAAATTTTCTTCGTTTTAAGGCAATATATGGAATAAATGTCATTTAATTTATATATACTTTTACTATTTTGATTTATATTTTTCTTATATATGTTACAAATAATTAATTATACTATTTTCACGTCTGCAAGAGTTTATTTAAGAATCTAACTAACTTATTTTTGATAGAAAACTCTTTCAAATATTTAGCAAGAATGTTTGGTTTTTCATGTTCGATACTTATTTTCTTCTGTTTTTCTTATTTCATTTGTCTTTCTCATGCATTAAATAATGGTTTCAGTATTGAACTTATTCATCGCGACTCTTCAAAATCACCTATCTATAATCCAATGGAGACTAAATTCCAAAGAGTATACAATGTTGTTAATCGTTCAATCGATCGATCTAATCACTTCAGCAAACAATTTTCACTCAATATAAAAAAACCCGTATCAACTTTAATCCCGGACTCTTTTGAATATTTCATGAGTTATTCTATTGGTACCCCACCTTTTAAGACCTATGGTATTATGGATACGGGTAGTCCCTTAGTATGGCTTCAATGCCTCCCTTGTAAGACATGTTACAATCAAACGTCTCCTATATTTAATCCTTTAAAATCTTCAAGTTACGAAACTATACGTAGCTCTTCTAGGAGATGTAAACTTGCGAAAGATTTAGTTCCATCTTGTTCTCAAAATAAAGATGTTTGTCAATATAATATTACTTATGGTGGTGAAATAAAATCACAAGGAGATCTTAGTCTGGAGACTCTAACATTAGATTCCACTTCTGGCTCATTTGTTGTGTTTTCTAAAATTGTGATAGGATGTGGACACATAAGTATGCTTCCGATATTAGATCGAGGCTCAGGTATAGTTGGAATGGGAAGTGGGCCAATGTCGCTTATACAACAATTAGGTTCGTCAATTGATAGAAAATTCTCATATTGTTTGAATACTTTTAATAGTGATTTTGATGAATCAAACTTCTCTAACAAACTCAACTTTGGAAATGCTGCTATTATTTCCGGTGAAAGAGTTGTTTCAACTCCCATGATCAAATTCAAAGGTGCTTACGCTATAACATTGGAAGCATTTAGTGTTGAAAACCAAAGAATAGAATATGAAGGAGCAAATACTTATAATAAAACCATCATTATTGACTCGGGCACACCATTGACGATGTTGCCACCTCATTTTCACTCTAAGTTGGAATCTGCAGTTGCAAAACTAGTTAAACTACATCGAATTGAGCTACCTAATCGTGAATTGAGCCTTTGTTACAATACTACATTGGAACAATTAAATAATGTTCCTATTATCACGGCACATTTTAGTAGTGCAGATGTCAAGTTAAATTCTAATAACACATTTATTGAATTTCAAAAGGGAACTTTTTGTTTTGCTTTCATCCCATCCAGAGGTTCTATCATTTTTGGAAGCATTGCACAACATAACTATTTAGTTGGTTATGATCTCGAAAATAATGTAATCTCTTTTAAGCCTACCGATTGCACCAAGTATTAATGGAATCAAATTTATTTGGTTAATCAATAATATGAATAAAAATGCTTTATTAATGCAAAAATTACAACATCCTTTCAACTCGTAACTATTTACTATTTCATTGCCTAATCCATAAATTGTAGTTTTTTACTACCCCATACTACATTAACTATTTAATCAGATCTAAGAAAAATGACTGTAATTTTTCTTGTCTTTCATGTTTTTTTTTAAAGTGATCGATAAACTATTGTTCAAGCGCTTTACTCTAAGCGTTTAGGTTGCTATGAATTTAGTTTCATTATTATGTCTATTAAGAATCTTTTGAATTTGTTTTCAAATTTTAAAGTAAAATTCATTAAATGCTAAGTTAATTCGATTGTCTATATATTAACTAAGACGATCAATTTTTAGATAGACGCAATATCTTTAGTATGATACCTCTGTTAATTGAACATTATTTGTTTAATGATAATGTTAAGTTTGTTTTGTCAAAAAAAAATTCACGTGTGTCAAAATTTAATAGGAGCAGTGTTTAGGACCAGTAAATGTGATGAAGATTAATTCACTTTTTCAGAGTTGATCACTTGGAAGTTTATAATAATGATAATCTCTTCATAAGATTGTAAATTGGGTTGTCACAAGCCATTCCAATATGTTCTGATCTATCGCATGCATTTAGTTATAGATGAAAGCGGATTCCTTTTATATTTTCATTAAAATTAAAATTCTGTGTTCCCTTCAAATTGTTGATGTTTCTACACTTAACAAATGAGCATTGTTCGTTTATTAGCTTTACTTAAGAATTAGAGTTAAGTGTTTAGTTGTCTACCATCGGACTTATTTGTGTTTAATCCCATTCTGTGGAAAATATTTTATTTCGTTTCCGTTTAATTTTTTTACTCTATTAAAGAGAGAATTAATTATAATTTATGATATTCTCACTGTATACAGACTGAGGAAAAAAATATACATCTTTTACCATTCTCTTCAATATGATAACAAGAGCACTACCCTAAGGGTAGGTTAGGGTTTTACCATTCACTTCAAATTCTATCCGTCCCGCTTTTTTATTTGGTGGAAGATGAATTGGCGGTGGTCGCAGAAAGGGAAAACAACAAAGTTTATAGTGAGAGTTATTCCAATACAGACGGCATGATCAAGAGGGTCTCATAAGTTGGAATAAAATTTGTTCATATTCACTATTACGGAAAATCTATTTCACAATTGTTGAAATAGGGATACCATCACGCGGGTCATACCATTGTTAAATAGCGTGTGGTTGTAAGTAGTCATTTTCCACCATAGTTTAGAAATCGTCATAGAAAGACAGGACGCGCGCTACTAATCACAATGGTTATGAGTAACAACCGTTGTGAGATAGGCATATAAATTACATTTGATTACGGTTACCGTAAGTAACTGTTGTTGAAAGTTACCAGAGTTTATTATATAATATGTAGATTGCTTGTTTTTCCATATACCTCACTAAAGAAATAAAAACATTCAAACTGATGAAGATGTATATAATCTGGAAATTAAACTATTCTTGAAACCCAAATTAAACAAATCACTTTTTTCTGAATTGCATGTCTCTCATCATTCATTTCTAGATCTTTAACATATAGAATATGGTTTAATGGTGTGGCTCCTTCATGGAATCGATATCTTCTCACATAGTTTAATTTCAATAACAATAATTTGTTGACTAAGTCTACCTCATCATCGTCACTTATCATCATGATTGTTTTGATGACTTATCATCATAACAATTACGATGATTAGTGACGATGATGAGGTAGACTTAACCTATAAATTATAATTATTGAAATTAAATTATATGAGAAGATATCAATGTAATAAAGGAGCCAGATCATTATACCATGCTCTATATGTTAAAGAGCTTGTGATGAATGATGAAACCGATGCAATTTAGAAAACATTGATTTATATAAATTGGTTTTTAAATGCAACTTAATTTTTAGATTATAACTATCTATATCAATGTAAATGAATGTAATTTAAGTGAGGGTTAGTGAAACAAATAATCTACGTAGAATATAATAAACTCAAGTACAACAACAACATACAAAAGCGTTTATCAACAAAACAACATCATACTACAGCATTCAGGACATACCTTTTATTGAAACTAATAATGGAAATTCATCTAGTTTACGATAGAATATAATAAACTCAAGTACAACAACAACAACAACAACATACTAAAGCATTTATCAACAAAACAACATCATAATACAACATTCAGGACATATCTTTTATTGAAACTAATAATGAAAATTCATCTAGTTTGCAAAGCTATTAAAAAGAAATATAAGGAGTAAAAAATTTAAACAACAACTTCATAATTCTTATATTTTTTCTCATAGGTTCTCAAACTAGATGAAGTTTTTTGCCGTTGTTATTTCTTTATTTACTAAAATGTTTTGTTCTTGTTGAGACCTACAATAACCATGAAAGTTATCAACATGTGTAACCGCAAAATTATTTGTCAACATAGTATGAAAATCATCTAACAACTTACATCATCAATGAATATACATAAATTCGTGGAACTATAACAAAGTATGAAGTTCATATTATTTGTGAAGCTATGAAGAAAAAATACAAGGTGAGTGAAGTTTCCTTTGATAAGGTAATGAAGACGAATATGAAAAAAAGGAGTACAATCAACAAAAACAACATGCAACAAACGAGATAATGGGGAACTATCTAACAAGAAGGTGGAAGAAGAAGCATACCTTAATGTATGAAGCACAAGATTCACGGCTAATGACAAAGAAGAAGGAAAAATGGGTGCTAGGGTTTCCTTGTGAAGGAAACGACGTTACTATCATTAACTGAGAGTTAATTCGCTTATATATGGGTAAACTATTTCACAACGGTTAACACTACCAACTGTATAGATAAGTATTTATTTATTATAAATATATCACAATAATTAATCAAAAGCACCGTAGCGGTATCCCTTTTATTTGTGAGTTTTAAAATAAATAAAAAAGAAAAGGTCCGCCTTAACGTTAAAGAAATAAAATATTTTATGGCGTTGAGGTTCAAACCCATAAAAGTTTGATTGTATCACCATGGTTGGTACACCAACCACTACTATATACAAATAATTTTTAATCAATAAACAAAATAAATATGTCAACGCCTCATTTTAGAGATGTCACCACGTTGTAGGTAAGAACTGTGGTGAACATGGCGTTGTTGAATGTGCGTTTTGTAATAGTGACTCCTTGTGTTTTGATGATAACAAAGTATTTAAAGAATAACATTTGATCATACTCCTTATATTTTGATGATAACAATATTTGATAAGAATCTAATGAAAATCCATGGATGGAGGAGAGCATTCGAGCGACAAGCCATACCGCAGGTGTCCTAGTACTCGGAACAAAACGACATACATCTAATTATTCCTTCTCCATCACTTAGGACTTGTGATATTCAATTGCGTTTATCACGTTTTTCAGCGGAGATGAGTATCCAAACAATAAACTATACAACATGCACCCAAATACAAGGTCGGCTCAAGAGTAAGGCGGACTAGACCCTTGTCTTGGATCTCAATTTTTTTTCCTTAAACGGTATTTAGCCTAAAAAAAACGTAAACGTTTATATCTTGAAAGCAGTGAAACCTAGTTCATATTGAATGCTTGGCTTAGCAGGTTGGTGAGATGCTCCTTATCAATAAGGTTGGGTGTTGGAAATTAACTATAATTTTACTATATCTTTTCTGTTAGAACTAATTATTTTTTAGTTCTCTTGTTTTTTACTTAACCATTAACTTTATTTTTAACTATAATTTTACTATATTATTTCTTTTAGAACTAATTACTTTTTTAGTTCTCTTGTTTTTTATTTAACCATTCTCTTTATTTTAACAAGGAAAAAATATTTATTTATTAATTAAAGGATAATTTAAATAAATAAATTATTATTGGATAAATTTTTTTTATCTATTTAATTATAATATGAACTTAATATTTAACGTTAAAAATAAATATTTTTTAATTTGTTCCTTACTTAAAAATTAAAACATAAATATTTTTGAAATTGATTATTTCGAGAAATGATGGAACCTTAATAAAAAATATAAATATCTAACTGCCAACTTTAACATTAGTTTCATATATAAAAAAATTTAATTATAAACGTCTTCTGAAAAATGTTTTAATTATAGTAGATGAATAAAAAATATTTTGTTTTAATATTCATTTTAGGTCTCATATTATGTTGGGTCAGCACTGTCCAAATATTCGAGGAAAAGAGGCGCATACGCTTAGCTAGTTCCTTTTCATCCGACTTTATTAAGAAAAAAATTGAAATATTTAGGTTAAGAAAAAAAACTTGGTGTTGATCAAGTGGTTTGATTTTGAATCAAGAGATGATTTGATTTACTTACAAATGAATGGTTGTTAAGCTATTGACTTTACTAAAAAAAGGTTTTGATTTAGTTTTGAAAATGGATTGATTTTTGATCAAGCGTTTTATTCTAGAAAAAGGTTGATTTTATTTTCCCCTTTATTTAATTAGTCAAGTTAATTAATTATCTAAAATGGAAATTAAAAATAAATTAAAGTACAATCAAAGAATGGGGATATATTTTCTACATGAGGATAAAGAAAACAACCAAAAGTTATCCGACTTAAGACCCTATGAAAATAACAAGAGAAACAACTAATTTCTAGCACAAAGCGCGATCATTGCAATCAAATTGAAATACTAATATGCATAAAGTAACTTATCGTGCGAAGCGTGACACCGCAAATTGTGTTGCAATAGTGTATGACTCGATGTAATAAAAATAAAGCAACGCAACAAGAATTAACGTAATGGGAAGGTAACGTAACAGAACGACAATGAACTGAAAATGGCGCACATAAATTCAAGAAAATCCAGTAATTTGCTAACGCACGAGGCGTTCATTGTAAACGAATCAAAAAGTATACCAGACATAACAAACATATGGTTAATACGCATAAATTCGAATAACACACGAGTTGTGACGTAACACAATGTAATGACACATAATGGTGTCGCACGCGTATTGACTATGTGAGGACGCGTCATGTGACGCAATGATGCGTAACACGAAGCTACAAACAAAACAAATTCGAAATAACAACACCAAAGCTACAATCGTTCACAAACAAGTTAAATACGCAAACACAAAATCGACATTCTGATATGATTTCAAACTTTAGTCTAGTTTCAATGCGAAGAAAACACAAACAGCAGCACAACACACGCATACACGTTTATAATATCATTACAAAACCAATACACACAAAAAATTTAAAATAATCGGCATCACAAACGATATTGAATCAGAAAATCTAAAATAAATGTGCAATAACAAAACACACAGAACTATAAACGACTTTAAAATTGAATCAAATAACAACTAGAGCGGGTAATCGAGTCATACTGATGATGGTGATTTGTTGTTGTCAAATATTATGAGTTGTTGACGAAGTAGATATTTATAGAAGAAGTTTGGCCTCAAACATGATTTCACAGCAAGATCATTTTTTGTGGGTGGCTGCTTGTGTCCTAGAATAATGTGATGTGAAGCCAAGGAGTTGTTATGGTTGTTATTATTCATAGATATAAATATGGATTCTGGTTGTGTTCATGGAGGTGAAGAGTGAGTTGAAGCCGAAATTGTGGTGATGGTATTGTGACAGATCGGAAAAAGGTGAAAACATGTCAGTTGAAGTGAGCATTTCAGTTTTTTAGGGTTGAGTTTCGAAGGTTGCAGACCAATTTATATTGTTGGTTGAATATAAAGAAGGAAACTCACAGTTTTTGCTCAGTGGAAGTTTAGATTTGTGGATAATGTTGAGGTTGGTTGAGATATATAGTGGTGATATGTTTATGCAGGTTGCCATTTTAATGGTGAAGAGGAATTGGTGAATGTGTTGGAGCTATGAGCAGGACACAGAGTTAAAGGTGACTGAGTGTCGCGGTGCAAAAAATACTCGACTGTATCGCACACTGGAAATACAACAAAGTCGCCACCAAATTTTATTAATTCCAAAAGGAATGAGAAAAGATTGAGAAAACCAAAAAAAAAACAAGAAATGGATAAGATGGTCATCACAACCAAATTAGGGTTCACGAGTCAGTTATACAAGGGGAAGGCATTAATGTAACAACCTAGGGCCCTCACAAGGCTCTCCCGACACTTCCACCTCACGATCTTCTCTATCCCCTCACTAGTAGAGTTTTTGCCTTTCATGGGTGTTGTACCCAAATATTTTCCCTCTCATTTTATTCAAAACCTACTCCTAGAGGTCCTTAACTTGCCCAAAGTTGACTAAGGATTGACCAAATAAACTCTCTCCTAAAGCAATGAGTCTCCAACTAGGGTTTCCATTTTCATCAAGATGGGTGAGCTCCAAAGGTCTCAAATCTCATATATTCCATGGTCCTAATATGTACTCAATATCATCCATGCCAAATTTCATCCCTTGCACAAAGGGTTTGCTCAGTCAACTGCTCAAATGCCTGAAAATCAACTATACTAGGTCAAAAGTCAACTGTGACCCTCATGCAGTCAAACTTCAAGATTTTTGGTCAACATCAACATTTTGAAGTGATATTCATCAATTGATCAATTGTTGATCATGATTCCTCAAGAAATGCCCCAAATTCATCAGAACTCAAAAGTTGCTAAATTAGGGTTTCTATAGGAAAAGTCAACCAAACTTTGACCAGGCATAAATTTCTCATACTTTATCAAACATTTCCCATACAAGGCTATTTTTAAAGAGAATTCAATTACCTATAACTCATCTTCATCCATCAAGTTCAAAAAATGCACTCATGAAGAGATATAAATTCAGACATTACAGGTCATTTCAAAAAGTCAACAAAAACACCTTTTGGGTCAAAGCTTCTTACATGAACATGGAAGATCTAATTGAGATGAAACCAAATGGGTTATTTAGGGGACATCCCAAGCTTTCCAAAAAGTCCAAGAACATCTTCTTAAGATTAAAATTGAGGGAGATATGTATTGTCAAAGTTGACCAATTTTTGGAAATGTGCATGAAGTCAACATTGATCAAAATGACTTTTTTCCAAATGGGCCCATATTTTATTGTTTGAAACTTGTTCCTAGGATGACCCACGACCCCTGAGCTTATCCACCTATCATTTTATTATTTTTATTATTTATTTTGATTTTTTATCCATTTAAATCAAAATAAATCAATTTAAATAGTAGAATAATGAAATAAACTTAAAGATTTGATTTTATGAGCATATTATGAGTCAATGAACATCTATCAAATAATCCAAATAATTAAAGAGCTAATTGATTGGAAAAGATCTTAATTTGGTCTATTTTAGAAACAAATCATACAAGGCAAAGAAGGAAATCAAATCTCCATAATTTGCAAAGATATGATCAGTTTTTGTTGACATAAATCATTCTATGATATATACACAACATTTCCAAAGCATAAGAAAGGGGTTTTGGTCGTGAAAACTGAAGAATCAACTTCAAATTTTTTTCAAAAAAGTGTTGATCACATATTCCTCCATAGACTGATTCAAGCCATTCCAAGATCACAAACAACTTCAGTGAGTTCCTCTGATCAATTCCATACCTTCACAAGTGACCATAACATTCAGAATCGTAAAATCTATAACCCGATTCTCCAACCTTTTTTTATTTTCGATTACATGCATACATGCGTTTTAAATGAAATTTAACCATGCACTTTTGTTTATCATAAGGTTTCGATGCTTTCTAATTTGTTTGATTGAGTTTTAAGTGCAGGAATCAAAGGATACAATTTCTAGGGTTCCAAGCTTCAAATCAGGGCTTTCTAATTTAGACATAATTGGGACAAACCAATGCCATCATCGTGTTCAGGGGACCAAAACGAGTTGATTCATAGCCTCGCCATTAATTTATATTGCATATTTTGAGAATTTTGATTTTTACAGGGGGCTTTAGTGACGCTTGATCCGTTGCTATAAGCTATAGTAACGAATGCAGTCCGTAGATAAAAGTGTGGTAAAAAACGACAACTCCGGGGAGAAGATAAATGATGTGGAAGACTCCCATTTGGAGATTTGAATCGCGCGCATTTTTTGGGAAATACTACTTTGCTTGCTTTATGTTTTATTTGTTTGATTATATTAACGAATGATCCAGTGGCACAGTTGGTAAAGGCAACGTGTTTGGAAGAGAGAGAACCTGGGTTCGAGTCTCAGGTCCATGATTTTGTTATTTTCTGAATATTTCTTGTAGGTTCCAGTGCATGGCACCCCCATACATACACCATACACTCAAGATTCACCACCATCAGATCATCTCAGATCCAGATCCAACGCCCAACAATTCACCCTCACGGTGGACCCTCAGAGGCAGGCTTCATTGAATCGTGCGTTGGACAATTGGGCCATCAGCCAATTGGGCTCAGCAAATTGCCACTCACACCCCCATGCTGGAAATAGTAACAGGCCCATGACTATCTTTTTTTATTATTTTTTTTATTTCTTCCTTGTTATTTTAATTATTTCAAAAAAATATTTTTTTATTTAATCATAAATCAATAAAATCACAAAAAATAGAATTTAGGTTATTTTATTAAAATTAATTTTGTAAATTAATTTAATTTAATTATTTTGATTTGTTTTCTTTAAAAATAAAATCAATTAAAATCTAGGATTAGACTTCAAATATTTTTCTTTAAAAATATCAAAAATATTAGTTTTTATTTAGAATTAATTTTTAATTAATCATTTTTTTTCCAATTAATTAATTACTCTTTTTATTATTTAACTTTTTCCAGATAAAATCCCAAAAAAAAATACCTTTCTCTATTTACTAATTAAATATCTTTGAGTTTAATTTTAGTTCCATATTTAATTTTGCCGCGCGCGGTTATTTCATTATTTTCCTAATTAATATAATTGCTCCTGGTTTGTAATAGTTTAATTAGGTTTAAATTTCTGCATCTAATTATGGAATTTCCCCAAGGCCTTGTAATAGTTTAGGAACCCTTATATTTCTGCAATTTATTTTCCGCACAATAAACTACTTAGATGAATGGCTAATAGGCTTGCATGCAAAAGACAAATGAAATTAAAACAGTAGATCATCTTAATTGTGCAAAGATAAATAAACTGAAAAATAACACATGCACATGTTCACTCCTAGGGTTTATCCCACTCCGGTTGCCTTCGGTAAACGGTCATGAAGCATATGGAATTTTAGTGGTCGTCCTCTAGTCCCAAAAGATAAAAAATGACCCATTTGAATGTTGCCTCAGAAAGATCTTTAAGACTCTAGGGTAATTACTAAAGTTTCCTAACCATTGCTTTTGTGACCGTAATTGTCCCTTCGAATGTCCCTTAAACTCCAACGATGGGGTTACCTACTCCTTAATAGTAGGATAGCGCTGTTACATATATTATACCATATTACAATATGAGTATGGTAAATAAAAACAATGTTAAGCTTTATTATATAATTTTATTTATTAACTATATATATATATAATATTTGTCATTAAATAGTAATCTTTTAACTTATTTGTTTAGTAATGAAGAAAGCTAAAATATGGTGATGGAGAAGAAGAAAATATTGAAAAATATAAATATATTAAACCATGTTGCATTGCTAATATGGTGAATAAAAACAATATTAAGCTTTATTATATAATTTAACTTATTAACTATATATATAAAATATTTTGTCAATAATTAGTAGTCTTTTAACTTATTTGCTTAGTGATTAAGAAACCTAAAATTTGGTGGTGGAGAAGAAGAAAAACATTGATAAATTTACATATCTTATACCTTATTACAATGTGAATATGGTGAATAAAAACAATATTAAGCTTTATTATATAATATTATTTATTAACTATGTATAAAAAATATTTTGCCAATAATTAGTAGTCTTTTAACTTATTTTCTTAGTGATGAAGAAACCTAAAATTTGGTGATGGAAATAAAGAAAAATATTGAAATTGTTACATATATTATACCCTATTACAACGAGAATATGGTGAATAAAAATAATATTAAACTTTATAATATATCTTCATTTGTTAACTATACATATAACATTATTTATCATTAAATAGTAATCATTTAACTTATTTGCTTGGTTGTGAAGAATCCTAATATTTTGTGATTGAGAAGAAGAAAAATATTGAAATTGTTAAACATATTATAACATATTACAATGTGAATATGGTGAATAAAAACAATACTGAGCTTTATTATTAATTTCACTTATTAACTATAAATATAAAATATTTGTCATTAAATAGTAGTCTTTTAACTTATTTGTTTAATGATGAAGAATCCTAAAATTTGGTGATGGAGAGGAAGAAAAATATTTAAAAATGTTACATATATTATACCATATTACAATATGAATATGGTTAATAAAAAAAAACTATATTAAGCTTTATTATGTATTTTATTTATTAACTATATATATGAAATATTTTTTATTAATTTGTAGTCTTTTAACTTATTTACTTAGTGATGAAGAGACCTAAAATATGTTGAGGAGAAGAAGAAAAATATAGAAAAATTTACATATATTATACTATATTACAATGTCTATATGGTGAATAAAAACAATATTAAGCTTTGTTATATAATTATATTTATTAACTATATATATTAAATATTTTGTCAATAATAGTAGTCTTTTAACTTATTTGCTTAGTGATGAAGAAACCTAAAATTTGGTGATGGAGATAAAGAAAAATATTGAAATTGTTACATATATTATACCATATTATAACGAGAATATGGTGAATAAAAATAATATTAAACTTTATAATATAATTTTATTTATTAACTATACTTATTAATTATTTATCATTAAATAGTAATCATTTAACTTACTTGATTGATCGTGAAGAATCCTAATATTTGGTGATTGAGAAGAACAAAAATATTGAAATTGTTACACATATTATACCATATTACAATGTGAATATGGTGAATAAAAACAATACTAAGCTTTATTATATAATTTCACTTATTAACTATAAATATAAAATATTTGTCATTAAATAGTAGTCTTTTAACTTATTTGCTTAATGATGAAGAAACCAAAAATTTGGTGATGGTGAGGAAGAAAAATATTGATAAATGTACATATCTTATACCTTAATTACAATGTGAATATGGTGAATAAAAACAATATTAAGCTTTATTATATAATACTATTTATTAACTATGTATAAAAAATATTTTGTCAATAATTAGTGGTCTCTTAACTTATTTGCTTATTGAAGAAGAAACCTAAAATTTGGTGATGGAGATAAAGAAAAATATTGAAATTGTTACATATATTATACCATATTACAACGAGAATATGGTGAATAAAAATAATATTAAACTTTATAATATATCTTCATTTATTAACTATACATATAAAATTATTTATCATTAAATAGTAATCATTTAACTTATTTGCTTGGTTGTGAAGAATCCTAATATTTGGTGATTGAAAAGAAGAAAAATATTTAAATTGTTACACATATTATACCATATTAAAATGTGAATATGGTGAATAAAAACAATACTAAGCTTTATTATTAATTTCACTTATTAACTATAAATTTAAAATATTTGTCATTAAACAGTAGTGTTTTAACTTATTTGCTTAATGACAAAGAAATCCAAAATTTGGTGATGGAGAGGAAGAAAAATATTTATAATTGTTACAAATATTATACCATATTACAATATGAATACGATTAATAAAAACTATATTAAGCTTTATTATATATTTTATTTATTAACTATATATAAAATATTTGTTATTAATTAGTAATCTTTTAACTTATTTGCTTAGTGATGATGAAGAAACCTAAAATTTGGTGAACTAGGAGAAGAAAAATATTGAAATATATATATATATATATATATATATATATATATATATATATATATATATATATATATATATATATATATATATATATATATATATATATATATATATATAGGTATATATATATATATATATATATATATATATATATATATATATATATATATATATATATATATATATATATATATATATATATATATATATATATATGTATATATATATACCAGATTACAATATGAATCTGGTTAATAAAAACTATATTAAGAATTATTATATAATTTTATTTACTAACTATATATATAAAATATTTGTCATTAAATAGTAGTCTTTTAACTTATTTGCTTAGTGATGATTGAAGAAACCTAAAATACGGCGATGGAGAAGAAGAAAACTATTAAAAATTTATATTTATTATACAATATTACATTGTGAATATGGTGAATAAAAACTATATTAAGCTTTATCATATAATTTTATTTATTAACTATATATATAAAATATTTGTCATTAAATAGTAGCCTTTTGACTTATTTGCTTAGTGATAAAGAAACCTGAAGTTTTGTGATGGAGAAGAAGAAAAATATTGAAAATTTTAAATAAATTATACCATATTAAAATGTGATAATTTTGAATAAAATAAAAATATTAAACTTTATTATATATCTTTATTTAATAATTATATATAAATTATTTGGCATTAAATAGTAGTCTTTTAACTTATTTTCTTAGTTGTGAAGAAACCTAAAATTGGTAATTGAGAAGAAGAAAAATATAGAAATTGTTACAAATATTATACCATATTACAATGTGAGTATGGTGAATAAAAACAATGTTAAGCTTTATTATATAATTTTATTTATTAACTATATATATAAAATTGTTACATATATTATACCATATTATAACGAGAATATGGTGAATAAAAATAATATTAAACTTTATAATATAATTTCATTTATTAACTATACATATAAATTATTTATCATTAAATAGTAATCATTTAACTTATTTGCTTGGTTGTGAAGAATCCTAATATTTGGTGATTGAGAAGAAGAAAAATATTGAAATTATTAGACAAATTATACCATATTACAATGTCAATATGGTGAATAAAAACAATACTAAGCTTTATTATTAATTTCACTTATTAACTATAAATATAAAATATTTGTCATTAAATTGTAGTCTTTTAACGTATTTGCTTAGTGATGAAGAAACCTAAAATTTGGTGATGGGGAAAAAGAAAAATATTGAAAAATTTACATTTGTTATACCATATTACAATGTGAATATGGTGAATAAAAACAATATTAAGCTTTGTTATATAAATATATATATATATATATATATATATATATATATATATATATATATATATATATATATATATATATATATATATATATATATATATATATATATATATATATATATATATATATATATATATATATATATTATTTAATAGTAGTCTTTTAACTTATTTACTTAGTTGTGAAGAAACCTAAAATTTTGTGATTGAGGAGAAGAAAAATATTGAAATTTCCATATTCCATATATATTACAATGTGAATATGGTAAATAAAAACAATACTAAGCTTTATTATATAATTTTACTTATTAACTATATATATAAAATATTTGTCATTAAATAGTAGTCTTTTAACTTATTTGCTTAATGATGAAGAAACCTAAAATTTGGTGATGGTTAGGAAAAAAAATATTTAAAATTGTTACATATATTATACCATATTACAATGTGAATATGGGTAATACAAACGATATTTAGTTTATTATATTATTTTATTTATTAACTACATATAAAATATTTATTATTAATTAGTAGTCTTTTAATTTATTTGATTAGTGATGAAGAAACCTAAATTATGGTGATGGAGAAAAAGAAAACTATTGAAAAATTTACATATACTATACAATATTACAATATGAATATGGTTAATTAAAACAATATTAAGCTTTATTATATAATTTTATTTATTAACTATATATATAAAATATTTGTCATTAAATAATAGTTTTTTAACTTATTTGCTTAGTGATGAAGAAACCTAAAATATGGCGATGGAGAAGAAGAAAACTATTAAAAATTTACATTTATTATACAATATTACAATGTGAATATGATGAATAAAAACTATATTAAGCTTTATTATATAATTTTATTTATTAACTATATATATAAAATAAATGTCATTAACTAGGACTCTTTTAACTTATTTGCTTAGTGATGAAGAAACCTAAAATTTGGTGATGGAGAAGAAGAAAAATATTGAAAAATTTGTCACGGTGGTATGTGAAGCAATGCACATTTCTGGTATGAAGGACTTAAACCCAAAATATGAAAATTTGTCATATTTCGGGGTTATCAATCACATCTGGGTGTTTGATTATGAGAAGTTTCAGATTCCTATCTTTGGTTGCAAGTGGGTACATACTAGTGGCATACGAATGGATAAGTCAGGGTTTTTGCAAGTGGATCTTAGTAGGGTGGGGTACAAAGATGAGCCTTTTATTCTAGCCTCTCAAGCTAAACAAGTGTTCTATGTCACAGACCCGAAGAGTACGAAATGGTCTATAGTGCTTTTATCTAACAAAGTGATTGATGATAAAAGTGTGGATCAAGTTGATGTTGATGTTGAGAATGAGTCGTATATTAGAAACGATCGAGATGATGATACTACAGCGGATGAATCATATATCAGAAAAGATCATGATGAGGGAATTTGGATCAATCCCTCCGTCCGCGTTCTTAAGAGACAAGTAATTCGGAATCCAACCAAGAAAAGAAAGAGATGTTAGTGAAAGAGGTAATATATATTCCTCCATACCTGTTAACACTTAGCAAACTTCTAATAAATTATATATTTGTCATTTTATATACTCAATTGATATTTGTCATTTTATATACTCAATTGATATTTGTCATTTTATATACTCAATTGATATTTGGAATTATATATTTGGAATTAAATATTTGTCATTAGATACTAATGTTTTTCTTTATTACAGGTTAGATGGCTAGTAACGAGGAGCACCCTCACGATGATTCTATTAATGATGGAGACAATGATGGAGGAAAATCTAGTAAGGGAGTGGAAAAATAAATAAAAAGAGGAAAAACAATAATGAAGAATATCATTCGTGATAGAGATAAGGGTATAAAATATGATGTGCATTGGAGTCCAAATGACCAATTAATTGAGCCTAACGGTTCTAAATTGACAAGTTACATTGGCACACTTGTAAGGAGAGAACTTCCAATAACTTGTGATGAGTGGAGAGATGATAAGCTGAATGATGCTAAAAACAAAATCTGGAGTGAGATACAGGTACTTTAAATTATGTCTTTAAATTACGATTATGTACTTTAAATTATGTCTTTAAATTACTTATACTAACGCACTTTGTGTATGTTTTTTGTAGAGGTCTTTCAACATTGATGACAAAAGAAAAGATTATTATCTTGGATTGGCCGGCAAAATACTGAGAGGGTTTAAAACATATTTAAACAGAAAATATCTTAGAGATGCCGAAAAAAAATTTGTTGATGCAGAGCGTCCAGCAGAATATGCGGATGTGATTTCAGTTAAAGAATGGGATGTTTTTAAAGCCAAACGGAAAACCCCAAAATTTCAGAGTGTTAGTGAAGTAAATCGTCTAAGAGCATCATCTCCCGCATATCCATACAAAAAAGGGCGTTTGGGATATGCACGATTAGAACAAAAAATAGTAAGTATTTACAAATTGCAATGATATACTTGTTCATCAATAGTTATAACTGAGCTTGTTTTTTGTGTTAATGTGTAGTTAAAAGAGGAGAGTAGTTCAGAAACATCTCTTCCGGAGCATGTTTTGTGGAAGGCTGCCCGTGTGGGTAAGGATGGAGTTCTCAAAGAAGATGTACAACAAATTTTTGAAAAATGCGTAAGTATAACATTAATTCTAATTAAATCAAAATTTTATTAACATATAGTATTCATGTTTTTCCAATATTCATATGAATTTCAGGAGAGTCTGTCTCAGTCTACATCTCCACCAGATGATTGCAGGAGCATACATAGTCGAGGATTAGATGTTCGTGAGTATTCTGGTCGGGTGAGGGGTAAAGGACATGGGGTTACTCCAACCTCCTTGAAAAAGAACAATCCAAAGACAAAATCTGCTAGCAATAAAGAACTGCAGGCCAGGTTGGATGCATTAGAAGCTGAAGTTCTTGAATTGAGGAAGGAAAAAGCAAAACAATACCAATCAGAAAGGGAAGCTTTGGGTGTTAAAGAAGCTAGTGACATAGCTAGTGTCAATTGTGCAGCTCAACCGAGTATTCCCGAGGTACTTACATATATTATTATGAAATTAAATTAGTGTAATTTATTTAACTGACATATATACACATTAACGATGTCATATTTATTATTGATTTTAGGGCATTTCACATTGTCAACTCTTTTTAGAGACACCAACTTATCGCATGGTTGACAAGGGAAAAGTCCATAACACTCTGGGAGAAGTACTTCATCATAAACCGCTCCCTTCTGGATATTTGAAAGTGTCGATTGATATTGCTTTAGAGGAGGGTGCGTTATTACCAATCCCAGATGAAGTTTCGGATGCAACATTGGTGGGAGAGGCAATAAGAGCGTTTGTTGCATGGCCGTCAAGGCTTGTTCGCATAGATGATGAGGTATAATTAAAACCTTTATGAACCTTTTAGTACTCAAATTTTTTACGTTCGTTTTACTTACATTTTTTTTGCATGGTAATGTTAGACTCCTACAAAACCCAAACCAAAAGATAAAGGGATTACGCGGCTAGAGGAGTCAGTGACAGCAAAAAAACAGGTACAACAAAGTTATATGATATTTATGATTAGATAATGTTAATTTGTCGTCCTATACTTGACCACTCTAATTTTATGATATTTAGATTATTCCTGCTAAAGAGATTGAAGCTGTAAGTAGGGGTAAGGAGCCTGTAATTAGCAACATTCCCACAGAAACAAAGAGTGTTGCTAAGAGGTTCGGGGCTAGAAAGAAAACTACTTCACAATATAGGCCGTGCCTTCAGACATTTATAAGCTTCACAACTATTTCGCAAGGTGGTACTTCTCTTATACCCCTGCATGAAGGGATTTATGGTTCTGAAGGCATGACAGCAATTGGTAAGGAGGATTTGGAACAAGTTTTTGGACACTTGACATTAGGCATGGCTGTTATCAATACATACATCAGGTATACTCCAATCAACTTTGTTTAATTAATTGCAAAATTTATTTACTCATTTCAATGAATAATTAATGTTAATGATGTTTTTATTTAAGGTTTCTGTATGACAAGTTGATTCGCCCGCGTGGATTGGAGTCCAGACTCGCTTTCATAAATCCCAACATTGTCCACGCAGGGTCAATAATCGCAAAACCAGATGAAGTAATAGCATTTGTGCTCAGTTTATTTATGTCCAACAAAGATACAGAAAAATTATTCTTTTTACCATATAATACTGGCCCCAAGTAAGATTTTCATTCTAAATTACCTCTATTATAATTTTTTGTTTTTTAAAGTTGTGCAGAAAATTTCCATCTAACCTTTGTTTAATATTCCAGTGGACACTGGTTATTGGTTGCAATTAATCCTGTGAGAGAAATTGTATATTATCTGGATTCATTGGGCAATGATTGGACAACATACTCAGATATGAAGAAGACGATTGACACGTAAGTGACATTGTTCCAAAATATTACTGTGTATATTTAATTATTTATGTGCGATAGTTCTAAATATTCGTTATTATTTTATTATAGCATTCTACAAAGTTTTCGAGCACAAAGAGATATTCAAGTACCAAGGAGTAGAGTCAACAATATTTCTTGGATCAAAGTGGAGGTATAGATTTTCACAGTTTTGATTATATAGCGATGATACTTGATAAAACAAGTTAAGGTGTATATCTTGATGTATATCCGTATTTTCTTTCCATGTGTAGTGTCCTCGTCAGTGCAATGGTGTATATTGCGGT
Organism: Vicia faba; assembly: GCA_948472305.1. NCBI lineage: Eukaryota > Viridiplantae > Streptophyta > Magnoliopsida > Fabales > Fabaceae > Vicia > Vicia faba. The sequence continues at coordinate 5,581,450 of OX451740.1, forward strand.
TATTTTATGTTGAGGTTTATGAAAGAAACTATTCTTTTGGACCGATTAGAGATTCCATCCGCGGTATGAATTTCTAACTTAGGAATTATTTTCATATTTCTCATAAAATGACTTAGTATTTTAATTAAATCATACTATGTTATATTATTATGTAGTACTTTGATGAATTCAAGTGTGCTTCATACTCAAAAGATCAATTGGATGAACTTATGGAGGATTGGTGCCAATTTGTTATGGAGTTGAGAGTTTTATTATAAGGTATAACTTTGAGTTTTGAGAATATAATATATGTCGTTATAGTTGTGTTACAATATTATTGTTTTTGTTGTTGTTATTTGGTAACTTGTACGAATTTTGATTTTTTGATTTTGTTTTCGGTTATATAGGTGTAGCTCGATGTAGAAGATAGAGTTATATATTCATCGTGAATTTTGTTTCATTGTTGTATATACTAATGTTGTTGTTGTGTATATTGTACAAAAAGGAGTTAGTAGTCTTTTAACTTATTTGCTTAGTGATGAAGAAACCTAAAACTTGGTAATGGAGATAAAGAAAAATATTAAAATTATTACATATATTATACCATATTACAATGAGAATATGGTGAATAAAAACAAAATTAAGCTTTATTATATATCTTTATTTATTAACTATACATATAAATTATTTATCATTAAATAGTAATCATTTAACTTATTTTCTTAGTGATGAAGAAATCTAAAATTTGGTGATGGAGAAGAAGAAAAATATTAAAATTGTTACACATATTATACCATATTAAAATGTGAATATGGTGAATAAAAACAATACTAAGCTTTATTATATAATTTCACTTATTAACTATAAATATATAATATTTGTTATTAATTAGTAGTCTTTTAACTTATTTGCTTAGTGATGAAGAAACCTAAATTATGGTGATGGAGAGGAAGAAAAATATTTAAAATTATTTCATATATTATACCATATTGCATTATAAATATGGTGAATAAAAATAATATTAAGATTTATTATATAATTTTACTTATTAACTATATATATAAAATATTTGCTATTAATTAGTAGTCTTTTAACTTATTTGCTTAGTGATGAAGAAATCTAAAATATGGTGATGGAGAAGAAGAAAAATATAGAAAAATTTACATATATTATACCATATTACAATCTGAATATGTTGAATAAAAACAAAATTAAGCTTTATTATATATCTTTAATTATTAACTAGATAAATAAAATATTTGACATTAATTAGTAGTCTTTTAACTTATGCCTTAGTGATGAAGAAACCTAAAATTTGGTGATGAAGATAAAGAAAAATATTGAAACTGTTACATATATTATACCATATTACAACGAGAATGTGGTGAATAAAAATAATATTAAACTTTATTATATAATTTTATTTATTAATTATACATATACATTATTTATCATTATATAGTAATTGTGATACGGTGGGAGAACTGACTATGGTTTTGCGTTTGTTTTCGCAAATGTTTCGGTTGAGCAAGAGTCGCCACCGACTTTTTATTTTATCCTAAGGAAAAGTTTAAAAAGCACAGCAAAAACCTTTGAGATTTTTCTTGGGTTCGGGGAGTAGATTATAGAAGGGGAAGGTATTAGCACCCCTTCTATCCATGGTTATCCATGGGCTCTTAGGTACTTGCTTAGATCAACTTGCCTTATTCTTCAATTGTTTGAAATGGTGCTTTGTGTGTGATTTTGAAAATGTTTTGAAAAGATGCCTTGTGTTAGGCTAACCTTGTAACAATTCTTTACTCGAATGTTTTACAAAAGGTGTTTTATCTTTTGAAAAGTTGATTTTTGAAAGTGTTTGTGAAGTGGGTTTTGAAATTAGGCAAATGTTTTCTTTGCAAATTGACAAGTACTTAAGAGTTTATCTACCCTAAAATTTTCTCAAAGATTTTTGTTATGTTTTAAGCCTTTTGACAATTTTGTTCCACCATTGCATTTGGTGGACAATCTTGTATTAGGAGATAAAAGGGACGGGCGCGGGTCATCGTTTAGACCATAGTTGCAATAGTGTTAAAGGTCTTTGGGCAATTTTCTTTAAGGGACTTGATCATTTGTTTTTTTGTTTGTTTTGAAAAGTTTTATCGAGGGACTATGATCATTCAATTTGTTTGCTTTGCCCAAAGAAGTTCAACATGCAATATGGCCCATTTATTTGAAGGCAACAAAGTGGAATACCCTAGGGGTGCAAGTGTGAGATGTGTTGTTCATTTTCATGCTCATTTATCTTGTATTAGGTCAAACTATTTTTTATCGTTTTTCACATGCAAACCCTAATTCTAACATGGCATAATTAGAAAGCGTATAAAGTGCGAAATTTAAATTCCTACGCTATTACAACATAATAATATAGGGAGGGGGTACAAATTTACAAATGGGGGATATTTAGACAAGAATTTAAATCTAAATTATTACATCATTTTTGAATATTCACAAGGTAAATAAATTGCATAATTAAATAGAAATTAAATAAACATGCAAAATGCAAAAAGAAAGTTTTTATATATGTATGAAAAAATGTTGTTTATGCAAAATAAAAATAAGAAAATATAAAGGTATTATTTTTGAGTATTTTCATATTTAGGGCAAAAACCCTAATTTTAATCAAAATGTATATTAATTAATTAATTCACATAGTATTTATTATTTGCATACAAAAATAAAATAAAATATGGTATACTTGTAAAAAGGGGATTTTTAGTATTAAATATTAAAAAATAAAATATGGACATTTTTGGTATTTTTACTCTAAGTATATTAATATATATATGTATACTTATATTATTTTAAATATGTATTATATACAAATAATAATAATAATTAAATTTTTTTTAGAAAATAGTATTTTTTTTATATAAAATATTTTCAAAGGATAATATAAAATAAAAACAAAAATAGAAGTATTTTTACATATTTTTTCTATTTATCCTAAATAATAATATATATACATATATGTATAAATCAAAAGAAAATCAAATAAATACCAAATAAAATCAAAAAATGATGAGAAAATTATTTTCAAAATTTTAATATGCTGAGAAAAAATAAACAAGTCAAACAAAAAAAGAAAAAGTCAAAAAGGATTAAAAATAAGACAAATGGGCTTGGGGGGTGTAATAGCAAAACCAGGGTGCAAAAAGAAATAACAACAAGCCCAGCCCAGGAAGCTGTTATCTTCAACCTTCAGACAACCAATTTCAAAAAAACGCGCGCCTGCTTCTCAAGTTCCTAACTCCTGATCCTTTGATTTTTTGAACAAACTTCCAACACAAAAGATGTTAAGCATGAATCCACGATTCCAAATATATAAAAAACATCTCCTAACTCTAAAAAATGAGAGAGAATTTTAGTGATCCCAAATCTTAACCTAAGTTTTCTGCCATTTTCAAAGCTTAAATTCTCTCAACTCAGGCAAAAGAAATGAAATGTAAAGATATGTACATGCTCAGGGCTATGAGTAGAACCTTGTTTCTTCACAAACTTAAGACTAAAGATGCATAATAAGAGAGATATGAGTTCAAAATTTTACCTATTTAGTTGAACTTCTATCTGGAGAATGAGGAACTTTCAGTGCAAGGTGATGATTGGAAAAGCTTCCTTGAGGTCCAGGGATGCTATTCCAATGTTTACTTTGTCTTGAAAGCTTCTGGATCAAGCTATGGAACTTCAACTGCAAAAGGAAAAAATGAAAATGGTGGAAACTGTTAGAGGGATTACAGGTCAGGTTTTAGGTCATGGTTAGCTTGCATACATGCTAGGGAATGTGTATGAATTGATTTTGGTAAGAATGCTCGAGGGAAATGGGAGTTTGCACTCAAACTGCAGAGGCAACCCTGTTTTTGAGGATGATTCTGAGATGGAGGGTGTTTTAGAGGCAAAATGGCTCGTGTCACAGCTTGGTTATGTTGTCTTGAGTGTGTTTGGTAAGTTTGTTCTTGTGTGCTAATGCTGGTATGAGAGTTGTTACAAAATATGGGACTTTCTTCTTTCTTAAGCAACAAAATGCCACTTGATTTTCTAGGCATGTAGGGGGCCTTCTAATGGGCTGCATAATCTTCTCTTGATCAGAGAAATTTGTCTATAATCTTATGCCATTCAGATTTGCAATGTACTTCTTTGATTTACCAATTGACATAAAGCAAGCTTTTGCAAAAATGGAAAGTTCACTTTATCTAAAAATGGATCAATCTTGTGTACAATGCTTGAACTCATGGAACAACACTTTGGCACAATGAACAAGCATTAAATTATGGAGTGTAACTTGGTTTAAGGACCTGTAATCTAGCCTAAAGCATGCTGAGTTCAAATTTGCAAAGTTATGGACATGGAACTTGGTCATGAACAAAGTGGTTTTTTGCTATATTGTGAAATTCGATTCTCTCTAACCATGAGGTTGTTTGAGAGGTTCTTGGACATTTTGGAAAGCTTGGAATGTGTACTACAATCCATCTTTGAAATGAAAATTGAAATTCCAAGTGGAAGGGTATGAAAAATGGCCTTGAAGTGGGGTAGAAAACCTTGTCAAAATAGGTTAAAATTCTACTAAGTTAAAAATGGTTTAGTGCCCTTATTCAAAAAATTGTAACTTGAGATACAAGCTTCAAATGAGAAAATTTTGTGAATCAAAGTTGTATATTATGCAACAAGCTACAACTTTCATGTTTTGACTTTTGTTTGAATCCAAATGGATCTTGGTGAAAAGGTGGGGCAAAGTTGGGAAAAAATTAGGGTTTTTCATAACTTAGAAAAATTCTAAGTTATGAAAAATTCCATTTTCTAACCCTAATTTGCAATTTGTGATTTCTTGGTGAACAAGTTTCATGATTTGGCATATTTTGATGAAAAATGAATCTTGACTCTTGATTTTGACCAAAAAGTCAAAGTTTGACTTTTCAGTATACTGTCAAAACTGATCAATTGACTGGGAAATTCAACTGTCAATCTTGTGTACTTGGGATCTTTTGAGCTTGTTGAGCATGTCAAGATAATTCCATGGGGTCCTTGAGTCCATATGTGAGCTTGGTTTGCCATTGACTAGGTCAAACAGTCAAAAATTGCCTCTGTACAGTCAAAACCCTAAAAATGACCATTTTGCCCTTTTAGTGATCTGATCAAATTTCTTGTGGAATTGTGATCCAAACTTGATCAAATGGACCATATGAGTTCATAATGTTGATGTGGATCAAATTTCATGAGATTTGACTGTCAATTGGCCACAGTTGACTTTTTCCCCAATACAGTTGATTTCTAGGTCAACTGTCCAATTGACTGGGCAAAACTTGGAATCAAGACTTGAAACTTGGTATGGATAAACTTAGGAGGTCAATATGAAGCAAGAAAGTCATCTTGGGCACTTTATGTCAAAACATCTTTGTGCAAACACAAACCCTAATTTGGGGTTAGCAGTGCAAGGAGGAGTCTTGAGCAGATGAAACCCTAACTGGATTTTGAGCTTCAAGAGCTTTGTGAGGAGAAATCAATGAGAAATGGGAGGGAAAATTTTGGGGTACAACAGTTGCCCCTGTTCAATCTTCTTGAACCCGAAGAGTTAGATTGGCAAGCTTGCCTTTCGTGACTCGAGGGTAAAAGGAGATTGGACACTAGAGTGCCCGGAAATTTGCACTCATCAAAGCACTGGATGCGGGAATGGGCTTAGAGATGCCATTTGGAGATGGGCTTAAAGATGCCATCTGGAAGGGAACATCAGGAAAGTGTCCAAGCTTTGGACCATTTCTGAATTGGGGGTCTGAACAAGCAATAGGTTGACATCCGTTTACTTGGAGAACCCGTGAACTGTTTTTGGGAATCTTGAGATTGAATCAGCAATAGAGCAGCATCCGTTGTTGGGAAGCTTCCGTAAACTGAATTCAAAGGTGCATCTAAACAAGCTGATAGATTAACATCCGTTACTTGGGAAGAATCCATGAACTGTTTTCAGAAGTCTTGGGAAGAATCTGAACAAGTGATAGGTTAACATCCGTTTACTTGGAGAACCCGTGAACTGTTTTCAGAAATCTTGAGATTGAATCAGCAATAGAGCAGCATCCGTTGTTGGGAAGCTTCCGTAAGCTGAATTCAAAGGTGCATCTGAACAAGCTGATAGATTAACATCCGTTACTTGGGAAGAATCCATGAACTGTTTTCAGAAGTCTTGGGAAGAATCTGAACAAGTGATAGGTTAACATCCGTTTACTTGGAGAACCCGTGAACTGTTTTCAGAAATCTTGAGATTTGAATGATTTTAGTCTGTCGACTGATCTTACCTGAAAAAGGCAAAGAGTTAGTTGGATGCAATGCTATGATGCATGATACAATGTATATTATGTGTTATGAATGTAAATGGATGCGTATGTAAGCTGGAGAGCCGCCTTGCACAGGATAGATGAATCCGGGATAGCGGAAGATAAAAGAATCTTGATTGCTGCCGGGGAAAATGAATCCTGGGTCGTTGCTGGGGAACCTGGAGCTTGGGTTGTATACCAATCTTCTGGGGAACTCCTGAAGTCTTCTACCGGGGAGTACCAAACTAGTAGACTTAATGCTGGGATGACCAGATTGAGAATCTTCAGCTTGGAGAGAAGTATCTCTGGAGATTTCACTGGGGAACTCAAGATTTTCTTCCTAAAACTCTGTGGGGAGAAGGTTTAAAAGTCTGACTCCGCTGGGGGTTGTCCATTCGAAGCTTTTGATCTACTGGGGATACTGAAGCTTAAACTCTGAGGGAAAATGACTTCCGGAAGATTCTCTGGTTGGGGATTTTGCAAAGATAAACTCCTCTGGGGATTGTATTGATAAGTTATTGTTGGGGGAATTTTGAGGAACTCCGCTGGGGGTGGGAATAATTTTGGCGAGCGCGATCTCCCCTGGTTGTTAGCTGAGGATAACCCAGTTATAAGCCTTCGTGAGGAACAACTTTGAATAAAACTCGGAAGGGACGTCCGTACTCTGCGGTGAATACCTTTCAGAACCTTACTGGGGATAAGCTTCGAGGGTCTGCTGGAGATAGACCTCAGGGTTTGCCAGGGATGTGGATTACAGATCTTGAGGGATTTCCTTTGGAAGGGTGTCAAAATATCCGTTTGTACTTTCATCCTATCAGTAATCCTTTTCTTAGGTTCAATTAGGAAGTGATCATGTTTCAAATGCATATGCCTATTTAACAAAACATTGGACGTTTCTCAAAATAAAACAAATAGTGCAAGAGAAAAAGAAAGAGGGAAATGACACAAATTTTGGGAAGAGTACTTGTATTGATTTTCTCTGGGTATATTTGTACAAAGGAGACAATCATCCTAGTAAGAGGATCTTGTCGTAAATATTTGAAAAATTTATACAAAACAAAGATGGCTATGTGAAATAATTCCATGGGATTCCATTCTGCTGTAGCTTTCACAATTCTGAACATCTGTCCATTCAATGCTTCGTTTGACGATGGCTGGATTGATCAGAAACTTGGAACCGGTTGATGAAGAGGCTGTCCTTGAAGTGATCCGACGAGACATAGCCATACGCTTTAATTCCCTAACTTTTGCCTGAATCGCCCTTTCGGGTTTTCGATCCACCGGGAGACCCCTTTTTGCCCAAGCCGCCCTTTCGGGTTTTCAACTTGCCGGGTGTACAGATTTTTTTGTTTTTATCCCTAATTTTTACCTGAACCGCCCTTTCGGGTTTTCGGTTCACTGGGATGCCCATTTTTGCCCAAGCCGCCCTTTCGGGTTTTCGACTTGTCGGGTTATTTTATGCGTAGTATCTTTTGACTATGTCTGCGTTCGCAGGGTGCGGCAAATCGTCGCCGTCCATGGTGGTCAGAATCATTGCACCACCAGAAAATATGCTCTTTATCACAAATGGTCCTTCATATGTAGGAGTCCATTTGCCCCTGGGATCACTTTGCGGTAAGATAATCCGCTTGACTACTAGATCTCCGACTTGATACACTTGACGTCTGACTTTCTTATTGAAGGCCTTGATCATCCGTTTTTGATACGTCTGACCATGGCATATAGCAGCAAGTCGCTTTTCGTCGATTAGATTGAGTTGATCAAGTCGGGTCTGCATCCAATCATCTTCATTCAAACCTGCATCTTTCATAATCCTTAGAGACGGGATCTGAACTTCCATAGGCAAAACAGCTTCCATGCCATAAACCAAAGAAAATGGGGTTGCCCCAGTTGAAGTGCGTATCGTCGTACGGTATCCATGCAGCGCAAACGGTAACATCTCATGCCAGTCTTTGTAAGTGACTGTCATTTTCTGAATAATCTTCTTAATATTTTTGTTCGCAGTTTCAACAGCACCGTTCATCTTCGGCCGATAGGGAGATGAATTGTGATGATAAATCTTGAACTGTTCGCATAATGCAGTGATCATTGTGTTATTCAGATTTGTACCGTTGTCTGTGATAATCCTGTCTGGAACACCGTACCGACATATGAGATTTTGCTTGATAAAGCGGGCAACCACATTTTTGGTGACAGAGGCGAAGGAAGCTGCTTCGACCCATTTAGTGAAGTAGTCAATGGCAACCAGGATGAAGCGATGTCCGTTGGAAGCCGTGGGCTTGATCTCTCCAATCATATCAATGCCCCACATTGCAAAGGGCCATGGAGCAGTCAGGACGTTGAGGGGAACCGGAGGGATATGAACTTTGTCAGCATAGACTTGACACTTGTGACAAGTACGGGAATGTTGATGGCAGTCAGCCTCCATGGTAGACCAATAATAGCCTGCCCTTAGGATCTTCTTAGCCATTGTATGCCCGCTCAAATGAGTGCCAAATGTGTCGCTGTGTATATCAGTCATGATCAACTCTGCTTCAGCCTTATCCACACATCGGAGTAATACACAATCATGGCTTCGTTTGTAAAGGATGCTGTTGCTTAGGAAGAACTTAGCAGCGAATTTCCTTAAGAACTTCTTGTCATTCACGGAAGCTCCTTCCGGGTAATCCCTAGTCTCGAGATACCTTTTGATTTCATGGAACCAAGGTTGTTCCACTACTTCTTCGGTATTAATCTCGTGACAATGCGCGGGTTCATCCATTCGCTCGATGGTGATTTGGGGAGCCTCGTTATCCCAGTTGAGTTTAAACATGGAGGACATTGTGGCTAGAGCATCTGCTAGCTGATTCTCTTCTCGCGGGAAATGCTCGAAGGTAATTTGCTCGAAGTGAGGCAACAATGTCAGAACATGTTCTTTGTATGGGATAAGATTAGGATGCTTCGTATCCCAATCTCCTTTGATCTGGCTGATGACCAAAGCCGAGTCCCCGAATACGATCAAAGATTTGATCCCCAAGTCTATAGCAGCCTTGAGACCAAAGATGCAGGCTTCATACTCAGCCATATTGTTTGTGCAGCTGAAGCAAAGTCGGGCCGTGAAAGGAGTGTGGCATCCTTCCGGAGAAATGAGTACTGCGCCAATGCCATTTCCAAGTGCATTTGAAGCACCATCAAAGTACAGGGTCCATCGGGATCCCTTTTCGGGTCCGTCGTACGGTCCGTCACCTTTAATGCTGTCTAAATTCATGATGTCCTCGTCTGGGAAATCAAATCTCATGGGTTGATAGTCTTCGATAGCCTGATGAGCCAGATGGTCAGCTAATACACTCCCTTTTATAGCTTTTTGGGTGGTGTACTGGATGTCATACTCGGTCAAGATCATTTGCCATCTGGCTATCCTTCCAGATAAAGCGGGCTTTTCGAAGATATATTTGATAGGGTCCATTTTGGATATCAATAAGGTAGTATGAGTCAGCATATACTGTCTTAGTCGGCGAGCAGCCCATACCAAAGCGCAGCAAGTTTTCTCGAGCAGTGAGTAGCGAGTCTCACAGTCGGTAAACTTTTTGCTAAGGTAATAAATAGCATGCTCTTTTCGACCAGACTCGTCATGCTGGCCCAAAACACACCCCATTGAGTTATCCAAGACGGTCAAATACATGATCAATGGTCTTCCTTCGACGGGTGGCATCAGAATAGGAGGTTCTAACAAATATTCCTTGATTCTATCAAAAGCAGCTTGGCAGTCGTCGTTCCACTCAACTACCTGATCTTTCTTCAAGAGTTTGAAAATTGGCTCACAGGTAGAAGTCAGATGTGAAATGAATCTGGCAATATAGTTTATGCGCCCCAAGAAACCTCTAACTTCCTTTTCAGTACGGGGAGCAGGCATCTCTTGTATTGCTTTTACTTTTTCCGGATCGACTTCAATGCCTTTGTTGCTTACAATGAATCCCAGGAGTTTACCAGACCTAACTCCAAAAGTGCATTTACTCGGATTCAGCCTGAGCTTGTATTCTTTCAATCTAGCAAACAACTTTTCCAGATGTTCAAGGTGCTCTTCCTCTGTTTGTGACCGAGCTATCATATCGTCTACGTAAACTTCAATCTCATGATGTATCATGTCATGAAATAAAGCTACCATGGCGCGTTGATAAGTTGCCCCCGCGTTCTTCAGCCCGAACGGCATCACTTTGTAACAGAAAGTGCCCCATTATGTGACAAAAGTTGTTTTCTCCATATCCTCGGGGGCCATTTTGATTTGATTATAGCCCGAGAATCCGTCCATGAAGGAAAACACCTTATGCTGGGATGTATTGTCGATCAAGATGTCAATATGAGGTAGCGGGAAATCATCCTTAGGGCTGGCCCTATTCAAATCCCGGTAGTCCACACACATTCTGACTTTGCCATCCTTCTTAGGCACTGGCACAATGTTAGCGACCCATTGAGGATAGGACGTAACAGCCAGAAAGCCAGCATTGAACTGCTTCATTACTTCTGCTTTGATTTTTTCAGACATGTCAGGCCTCATTCGGCGAACTTTTTGCTTGATTGGTGGACAGTCTTCTCTTGTGGGGAGGCGGTGAACCACGATGTCTGTGTCCAGGCCCGGCATGTCTTCATAGGACCAAGCGAAGATTTCAACATACTCATTCAGTAACTGTACCAAGCGTTCCTTGACTTCTGGTTCCAGGTTGGCCCCCACTTGCACCTCCTTCCGATTCTCCTCGGTTCCCAAGTTAACAGTTTCCAACGGCTCTTCATGCGGTAAGATGACCCTTTCCTCTTGTTGCAGGAGTCTGGCTAGTTCTCCGGGTACTTCACAACCTTCGTCATCTTCATACTCGGCTACATTGACCAGGTCTTCAGAGTTATTGAAAGATACAGCAGAATAGTCACCCATGGAATCCGGAGTGGATGGGTACCTGCATTGGTGAGTGTGGGTGTGTGTAAGGGATAGCCATCCTTAAACAAAAAAAATGCAAAAGGAAAGAAAATGAACACAAGCAGTTTATCAAATGAAAAACATCCAATGAATCATTAAACATGGCATATGAATATGAAAAATAGTCAAAACCCTTACAAGTGGACCTACATGCCCCGGGTAAGGCAGGAGGTGAAAAGATAGTGTACGGATTGTTTGAAAGTAAAATATTACAGACCAAATAGGAAATGTTTAATAGATAAATTACTGATGAATAAAGGTGATGGGGACAAAGTCTTTAGCCTCCCAATTGCTCAACCCTCCTCTGGCAGTTGGGCGAATCCACTCTTCAAAGTTGCTTTCTTTGTCTTCATCTTCCAGGGCGTTGATTCGGTAAGGGGAAATTTTGATCGGCGCTCTTTCAATCTTTGACTGGCGCATGGCCTTCTGGCCAGCAGCGGTGAAACCTAATCCAAACTTATCAGTCTTATGCGGAAACTCGGGTAACTGCCCCCACGCTGAATTCTTCCCTTCCTTAACTGCAGCCCTTGCATCCTCCAGAGATGCCATCCTGGCCATCTGCCTTGATGTCTCAGCTGCCAACTTTGCCACTGCTATCTCAGGAAGTACTTCTTCGAAATGTTGAAACGGTGTCTCGATGAACTCTCCTTCAACCTCCACATACCGGAAAGAGTTTAAATGGCTAATCATGTACTCTTCTTCGCCGTGGACAGTAATGATCTTTCCCTTTACAGGATATTTCAGCATCTGGTGCAAGAAGGAGGTGACTGCCCCAGCATGGTGTATCCAAGGTCTACCCAGCAGGCAGGAATATGATGGACGGATGTCCATTAAATAGAAAGTGGATTTAAACACCTCAGTACCTATCTTGACAGGAATTTCAACTTCTCCATGGACCATTCTTTTCGACCCATCGAAAGCTCTGACGACAATATCGCTCGGCTTCAATTCCAACCCTTCGCAATCTAGCCGGTCCAAGGCCTTCTTAGGCAAAACATTCAGCGATGAACCGGTATCAACCAAAACATGTGCAAGGGTGGTTCCGCGACACTCTATTGAAATATGCAACGCATCATTGTGATTTCGGCCTTTAGGGGTCAGATCGGCATCAGAAAAACCTAATCCATTGTCTGCAGTCAGACTAGCCACGCAATGTTGAAATTGATCTGCAGAGGTTTCCTGGGGCACATGAGCTGCCTTTAGAAACTTAATCAAAGCTTGAGAATGCGCTTCTGAGCAAAGCAATAGTGCCAGCATGGAGATCTTGGAGGGGGTTTGCCCCAACTGTTCCACCACATCATAATCACTTCTCTTGATTATCCTCAAAATCTCATCCATTTCTTTCTTGGAGGCTTCCGGAATCACCAAAGGTTGAGCCCTCGTCCTGACGGGCTCATCTTGTATTCCTTTTCCTTTATCGGCAATGGTAGGAGAGACAGCACTAGGAACGAAAATTTCTTCAATCAAAGGAGTTCTAGCGGAGAGTTTTACTGGTGCAGGGAGGACTTCTTTAGCTGGTGAGGGTCCGAAGACTGCTCTTGGAGGAGCAATCTCTGGAGAAAATATTCTCCCGCTCCTGGTGATTTTGCTGGTGCCCGCAATGTTACTAATGCTGGCTTCTTCATCATCTGAATTTTCTTCAATTATCTCAACTTGCTTGATACCATGGTAGTAGATGTCACCACCATAGTTCCAAGGTATCGACTTCTCAGAAACATAGGGAACAGGCCCCGGCATTGTTATCTTCAAAGGTATAGACTTTGCAGCTGGTGTAATCTTAACTGGCTTTTTGACGGCCTCGGAAAGATTGGCGTGAATGGTTATGATTGAGACATTTTCAGCATGAACTGGAACAGCAGGAACTTTTTCGAACAAAATTTGTCGGCTATCCATGAGGCCTTGGATGCCTTTCTTCAATAGCGGACAATCAAACGGCAGAGAGTGGCAACAGTAGCAGTCTTCTTTACATCCCGGGAAGATCCCGGCCCTTAACAAATTCAACTTAATGGTTAGCAGTGGAGTAGTCAGATCACTAACGTCAGCAACATACAGATCCTCTTCAATAGCATTGATATTCCGACCGTGCTTCGGCATAGGTGCAGATATCACATTGGGTTTTTCTGGAGCGTCAAACTCTACTTCCTTAGCCTCTATCAGGTCCTGGATCTTATGCTTGAGTGCCCAACAATCGTTGGTGTCGTGTCCAACACTGTCTGAATGATAGGCGCACTTAGCATTGGCATGGTAATGCGGAGAGGATGTATTTACATTCTTTGGCGCCTCCTTGATAGTGGCAAGATTCAATTTCAACAGATGGGGAAGCACCTGCGCTGGAGTCATATTAATACGGGTGAACTGCCGTTGTGGCCTTTCCACCCGTTGCTGGTTTGGTCTGGATTGGTTGTAGCGAGGCTGTTCACTCGGAGTGTTTTGAATCATTACAGCCCCTACAGTCGGCCGACGCTCCATCTTCCCTACTCTTCTTTGAGAATATACCATAGCTGTCTCCTTCTTAAACGGCTTCTTCTCAACACTTGCAGCAACACTCTTCTGAATTTTCCCTGACTTGATGCCAGCCTCGATTCTTTCGCCTGTTAAGATCAAATCAGTAAACCCTGCGGAAGAGTTACCAATTAAATGATTGAAAAATGGCCCAGATAGGGTCCCAAGAAACATATCAACGAGCTCATGATCGGTTAAAGGAGGCTGCACCCTGCCAGCCAAATCCCTCCATTTTTGTGCGTATTCCTTGAATCCCTCACTTGTTCCTAGTGACATACCCTGAAGTTGGGTACGAGTAGGAGCAAGATCAGAATTATACTGGTATTGTTTATAGAAAGCGGTGGCCAAATCTTCCCAATTTCTGACACTGGTTCCTTCTAACTGATAAAACCATTCCAACTGAGCTCCCGACAGGCTGTCTTGAAAGAAATGAATCCAGAGATTTTTATCTGCTGTATAGGGTTGAATCTTTCTCACATAGGACCTGAGATGCATTTTGGGGCAGGATAGCCCGTCATACCTTACAAACACTGGCACCTTGAATTTTGGGGGAATCACAATTCCGGCGACCAAGCCCATGTCCTCAAAATCCAAACCCGGTACCCTTTGCAATTCCATAGCAGCCAATCTGTCTTCTAAACCCTTGTACTTATCATCAGCTGGAGGATACTGCTGGTCAGAATAATCTTCGTCCTCTTCAACCTCTTCCTCCTCTGCATCAGACTCGGAAGGCACCGCAACCTGATCTCTTTTACTAGTCCCTTCATCAGAAGTAGGAGGAAATTCAAGCACCCTCCGAGCTTCTCTGTCAAATCTTCTCCCCAAAGTAGCCACTCCGACCCTCTTTTTCTTCTTCACTGGGTCTCTATTCTCCAGATGAGCCTTGATATCCTCTTGACTCTTGACCAAGGTCATCAAGAGTTGCTGGAACTGTGCATTCTGGGCTTGTAGGTCTTTGACTGTTTGCTCGAGATCCATCCTACTGAAATAAACAGCAGATAGATAAGGAAACCTGGAGTGAGACCTGCTTATGCACATGATGAATGGTATGCTGATGTATACAATGCATTCAAGGATTTAGGACATTCAAAATTGTTTCAGACAAAGAAGAACGCACGTCATATTAATAAGAAGAAATTTGTTAGTACATAAATGCCCCATGGGCCAAATATTACAACATAAACTTCTCAAGGCAGAAAGACATTTCGCATCCTCTTTGGCGCGATGTAGGTATTGAGGGCCTCTTGCTCGTGGAGTCGGCGGGTAAGCTCTAGAACCTTCTTTTCACTGGCGTAGTAGCTAGCTTCAAAAGTGTTCCGTTCCTCCTTGAGCTGAATCCAACTTTTCTGCATTTCCTCCCACGATGTAGGCATGTCTGGATGCAGGATGGTGTAGGGAACCTCTCCTTCATTAACAGGCTCTTTAATCACTGGGAGTACATGAGGATAAGGCATCCTTAGACTTTGGGCTCGGGCTCGTACCCACTTGAGATAGGGCTCAAGAGGGATGGAGTTCTTGTGTCCCAGAGTCTTGCTATCAACCTTGTTGAGTTTTCCCCAAGCTCTGATGAATCTTTGGCGAAGTCCTTGCGCATCATTGTCGAAGTCAAAAACTAGGCTAGGGATCAACATATCATGAGGGCCATCCCTCCGTGCATATCCAAATTGTCTCAAAGCTAGGCAAGGGTTGTAGGTAATACCTCCTCTGATTCCAAGTAAAGGAACATTAGGAAATTCCCCACAACGATCGACGATGATGACATTTTCTCTGGACCGAGAACACCAATGCACATCAGAATGAGTAAGAGTCATCAATCGTTGGGACCACCTTGTACCTTGGTCATCCTTCAAGACAGATTGTGGAAGGTGTGAAATAAACCACCTTGCGAGGATAGGAGTGCAGCACATGAGAACACCCCTCTTTCTCATTGTTCGTGTGAAAAATGAGTGAAGGATGTCTCCAAGCAACGTTGGTATTGGATTTCTGGACAAGAAGATTTTGACGGCGTTGACATCTACCAATTGGTCAGGATTTGGGAACAAGACCAACCCGTAGATAAGGAGTGCCACAATCTCTTCAAAGGCTTGTAGGTCCAATGAGTTCCAACATTCTTGTGCCTTCTCAAACAAGAATTTTGCTAAGAATCCTTTGACGCCGCTTCTGGTTTCCCAATGCCCCTTGATTTCAGATGGTTGTAGATGTAGTGCTCGAGCAACATCTTCAGGCTTTGGTTCCTTCTCCGTACCGTTGAAGGGTAGTTGATTAAGGATAGGGATTTTTAGGAGTTGAGAAAACTCCTCCAAAGTGGGAACCAACTGATAATCAGGGAAAGTGAAGCAGTGGTGAAGAGGGTCAAAGAACTGGAATAGCACTTTCATCATGTCTTCTTCAATGTTGGTGTTGACTAGGCTGAGCAGTCTACCATGTCTTTCACTGAAGGATGAATTTTCCGGAATTCTTGAAGTGATCTCCTTGAGTTGAGGAGAGATTCTCACAAGGTTGACTTGAATGGTATTTCTGCGAGGTATTTCCATGACCTACAAAACAAGAACAATGATGAAGATCCAAACCCTTGAAATGGTTAGTAAATGCATATGATGCTTTATGATGTTCATGATGTATGCACAAGACATATGTACAAGCAAATCACACCAAACCCTAGTTTCAGGCTTGGATGGGGTTTCATAGGTAAGTACCCTCCTGAGTGTAGTTGGCTTAAAAACCTGTCCTATAAATAGTAACCGGGTTCTAAGGAGCTCAATATCACTGGATTGTTTTCATTGTTCATTGTTTTGGTTTAGTCACTTAACTAGCGACCAAAATATTCCAAGAAAACAACCCTCAATGAGTGTAGTATCGAGTATCTACCAACTTCGGACTGCACCAAAGCCGGTCATCTCACTACTCCTAATAAAAGGCCAAGATGGTCAAGTAGGGTTCTAGGTCATTAGTGCTTAGTGACATCACTCAGTGGCCCCGTACTCTCCTTGACTGAACTCAAGGGTTACCGGTACTCACAAATATGTCGCACTAATATAGCTATTGCTTAGACCGTGTCGGTATACCCCGCACAGTTTCCACAACGTATTGCTATCTATGAATGTTTCCCAAAATCCGGGTGAAGGATTTGTAAACCCAAATAATAGAGCCCAAGTATAAAGCAAGCAAATCAAACAATTAGTCATGCAAGAGGGTGATCTAAGCCCTAAAGTTACTCCACTTTAAAGAATTCTCCCCAGCAGAGTCGCCAGTTCTGTGATACGGTGGGAGAACCGACTATGGTTTTGCGTTTGTTTTCGCAAATGTTTCGGTTGAGCAAGAGTCGCCACCGACTTTTTATTTTATCCTAAGGAAAAGTTTAAAAAGCACAGCAAAAACCTTTGAGATTTTTCTTGGGTTCGGGGAGTAGATTATAGAAGGGGAAGGTATTAGCACCCCTTCTATCCATGGTTATCCATGGGCTCTTAGGTACTTGCTTAGATCAACTTGCCTTATTCTTCAATTGTTTGAAATGGTGCTTTGTGTGTGATTTTGAAAATGTTTTGAAAAGATGCCTTGTGTTAGGCTAACCTTGTAACAATTCTTTACTCGAATGTTTTACAAAAGGTGTTTTATCTTTTGAAAAGATGTTTCAAGGGTTTGAAAAGTTGATTTTTGAAAGTGTTTGTGAAGTGGGTTTTGAAATTAGGTAAATGTTTTCTTTGCAAATTGACAAGTACTTAAGAGTTTATCTACCCTAAAATTTTCTCAAAGATTTTTGTTATGTTTTAAGCCTTTTGACAATTTTGTTCCACCATTGCATTTGGTGGACAATCTTGTCTTAGGAGATAAAAGGGACGGGCGCGGGTCATCGTTTAGACCATAGTTGCAATAGTGTTAAAGGTCTTTGGGCAATTTTCTTTAAGGGACTTGATCATTTGTTTTTTTGTTTGTTTTGAAAAGTTTTATCGAGGGACTATGATCATTCAATTTGTTTGCTTTGCCCAAAGAAGTTCAACATGCAATATGGCCCATTTATTTGAAGGCAACAAAGTGGAATACCCTAGGGGTGCAAGTGTGAGATGTGTTGTTCATTTTCATGCTCATTTATCTTGTATTAGGTCAAACTATTTTTTATCGTTTTTTACATGCAAACCCTAATTCTAACATGGCATAATTAGAAAGCGTATAAAGTGCGAAATTTAAATTCCTACGCTATTACAACATAATAATATAGGGAGGGGGGTACAAATTTACAAATGGGGGATATTTAGACAAGAATTTAAATCTAAATTATTACATCATTTTTGAATATTCACAAGGTAAATAAATTGCATAATTAAATAGAAATTAAATAAACATGCAAAATGCAAAAAGAAAGTTTTTATATATGTATGAAAAAATGTTGTTTATGCAAAATAAAAATAAGAAAATATAAAGGTATTATTTTTGAGTATTTTCATATTTAGGGCAAAAACCCTAATTTTAATCAAAATGTATATTAATTAATTAATTCACATAGTATTTATTATTTGCATACAAAAATAAAATAAAATATGGTATACTTGTAAAAAGGGGATTTTTAGTATTAAATATTAAAAAATAAAATATGGACATTTTTGGTATTTTTACTCTAAGTATATTAATATATATATGTATACTTATATTATTTTAAATATGTATTATATACAAATAATAATAATAATTAATTTTTTTTTAGAAAATAGTATTTTTTTTATATAAAATATTTTCAAAGGATAATATAAAATAAAAACAAAAATAGAAGTATTTTTACATATTTTTTCTATTTATCCTAAATAATAATATATATACATATATGTATAAATCAAAAGAAAATCAAATAAATACCAAATAAAATCAAAAAATGATGAGAAAATTATTTTCAAAATTTTAATATGCTGAGAAAAAATAAACAATTCAAACAAAAAAAGAAAAAGTCAAAAAGGATTAAAAATAAGACAAATGGGCTTGGGGGGGTGTAATAGCAAAACCAGGGTGCAAAAAGAAATAACAACAAGCCCAGCCCAGGAAGCTGTTATCTTCAACCTTCAGACAACCAATTTCAAAAAAACGCGCGCCTGCTTCTCAAGTTCCTAACTCCTGATCCTTTGATTTTTTGAACAAACTTCCAACACAAAAGATGTTAAGCATGAATCCACGATTCCAAATATATAAAAAACATCTCCTAACTCTCAAAAATGAGAGAGAATTTTAGTGATCCCAAATCTTAACCTAAGTTTTCTGCCATTTTCAAAGCTTAAATTCTCTCAACTCAGGCAAAAGAAATGAAATGTAAAGATATGTACATGCTCAGGGCTATGAGTAGAACCTTGTTTCTTCACAAACTTAAGACTAAAGATGCATAATAAGAGAGATATGAGTTCAAAATTTTACCTATTCAGTTGAACTTCTATCTGGAGAATGAGGAACTTTCAGTGCAAGGTGATGATTGGAAAAGCTTCCTTGAGGTCCAGGGATGCTATTCCAATGTTTACTTTGTCTTGAAAGCTTCTGGATCAAGCTATGGAACTTCAACTGCAAAAGGAAAAAATGAAAATGGTGGAAACTGTTAGAGGGATTACAGGTCAGGTTTTAGGTCATGGTTAGCTTGCATACATGCTAGGGAATGTGTATGAATTGATTTTGGTAAGAATGCTCGAGGGAAATGGGAGTTTGCACTCAAACTGCAGAGGCAACCCTATTTTTGAGGATGATTCTGAGATGGAGGGTGTTTTGGAGGCAAAATGGCTCGTGTCACAGCTTGGTTATGTTGTCTTGAGTGTGTTTGGTAAGTTTGTTCTTGTGTGCTAATGCTGGTATGAGAGTTGTTACAAAATATGGGACTTTCTTCTTTCTTAAGCAACAAAATGCCACTTGATGTTCTAGGCATGTAGGGGGCCTTCTAATGGGCTGCATAATCTTCTCTTGATCAGAGCAATTTGTCTATAATCTTATGCCATTCATATTTGCAATGTACTTCTTTGATTTACCAATTGACATAAAGCAAGCTTTTGCAAAAATGGAAAGTTCACTTTATCTAAAAATGGATCAATCTTGTGTACAATGCTTGAACTCATGGAACAACACTTTGGCACAATGAACAAGCATTAAATTATGGAGTGTAACTTGGTTTAAGGACCTGTAATCTAGCCTAAAGCATGCTGAGTTCAAATTTGCAAAGTTATGGACATGGAACTTGGTCATGAACAAATTGGTTTTTTGCTATATTGTGAAATTCGATTCTCTCTAACCATGAGGTTGTTTGAGAGGTTCTTGGACATTTTGGAAAGCTTGGAATGTGTACTACAATCCATCTTTGAAATGCAAATTGAAATTCCAAGTGGAAGGGTATGAAAAATGGCCTTGAAGTGGGGTAGAAAACCTTGTCAAAATAGGTTAAAATTCTACTAAGTTAAAAATGGTTTAGTGCCCTTATTCAAAAAATTGTAACTTGAGATACAAGCTTCAAATGAGAAAATTTTGTGAATCAAAGTTGTAGATTATGCAACAAGCTACAACTTTCATGTTTTGACTTTTGTTTGAATCCAAATGGATCTTGGTGAAAAGGTGGGGCAAAGTTGGGAAAAAATTAGGGTTTTTCATAACTTAGAAAAATTCTAAGTTATGAAAAATTCCATTTTCTAACCCTAATTTGCAATTTGTGATTTCTTGGTGAACAAGTTTCATGATTTGGCATATTTTGATGAAAAATGAATCTTGACTCTTGATTTTGACCAAAAAGTCAAAGTTTGACTTTTCAGTATACAGTCAAAACTGATCAATTGACTGGGAAATTCAACTGTCAATCTTGTGTACTTGGGATCTTTTGAGCTTGTTGAGCATGTCAAGATAATTCCATGGGGTCCTT